>JAZKLR010000351.1:0-1200000 GCA_037103525.1 Ganaspis brasiliensis
CTTTTCTCCAATTTTTAGTTATTCTCATTTTCTAAAATTATTTTCTAAGATTTTTAAGAATTTTTCTATAAATTCAATTGTTTTCTTCAATTTTTAATTGTTTAGGGTTCCGTACACCACAAGTGTACGCACGGAACCCTATTGGAAAGACTTTGTCGAAAGTCGTATCCCCCCCCCCCCCTAGCCGCCAAACTATTTGACTTAGAAATAAGTTCAAATTTGGCCCTCATATGTATTTTCACGTGTAGATGAAAGGAAAATTATAGAGAACATGATTCTAGAGGTTGATCATAGCGTTGTCAAGAAAATAACAAGATTTTTGAGAAATTTTGATATTTTTTGGCTGATAACTTTTGCTATTTCTTTGATAGCGCTATCACCACAACAATCTCTATAATTTTTCTGTATTCTACATATGATACTACATTTTTGTACTAAATTTGAACTTTCTAAGTCAAATATTTTGGCAGATAAGAGGGGAATACGGTCATTTTTTCGAAAAAATGCGTTTAATTTGTACCATTCCTGCCCTTTATCTGACAAATTATTGTACTTAGAGTGCTGAAATTTGGTACACATATGTAGTTTGCCATATAGATTACAGAAAAACTGTAGAGAATTTTGTTGCAGATCGTTATCATAGTGTTTTTAAGCAAAAACCAACGATTTAAAAAAAATGCTAAAAAATTACCGTATCCCCCCTCCCACAACTTCCAAACAATTTGACTTAGAGAGTTCAAATTTAGTACACAAATGTATTTTCAAGTGTAGATTACAGAAAAATTGTAGAGAACATGATTGTAGAAGTTGATCATAGCGTTGTTAAGGAAATAAAATGATTTTTGAGTATTTTTTATGGATATTTGCTAAAATCTCTGGATTTTTCGTTGACAATGCAATCACGATCACGTTCTCTATAATTTTTATGTTATTTACACCTGACAATACATTCCTGTGCAAAATTTGAACTCTCTAAGTAAAATATTTTGGAAGATAGGGGGGAGGGTGGTTCATTTTTTATAAAAAATTCATTATATATTCTATTTTATTTATTATATTATATGTATTATGTATAATATATTTATATATTATATATTTAATAGTATCAAATACATTAAAAATTATTTTGTTTTGTGTACGGAACCCTCGATTTTAGTGCGAGTGTAACTCGAACTTGCCCGATTTTTTTCATTTATTTTCTCTAGTTTTTAATTATTTTCTTTTATTACAATGAACTTCTGAAAGTTTAAAGTATTTTTCAATTAATTTGCAAAATTTGCAATTCTTTTTAATTCTAAAATATTATAAATTTTTTTTTAAATAAATATTTATTTTATTTATATTAATTGCTTTTTAAATATTATATTTAAAATATTTATTTCTTCTTATTAGATAAATAGTATTTACCGATTCCTTATATTTATTATTGTATTTTATAAAATTTTTAAAAATTATGAAAAACTAATCGCGCGCTTGCGCGCGTTTATTTATTTTGCTAGTATGTATATAATATTCTATTATACAATTTAATTATCATTTTAGGTTTTATATTGCTGAAAATGTCTTAGTTTTTTTTAAATAGCTTTTCAAAGGGTCGATAGAATTCAGGGTTATGAATGGTCCATTTTACAAAGACTCAGTAAAAGGCGTTTAAAAATACAAAATATATGTACTTAATATGTATTTTTTATATTATACATATTCACATAATGTACCTAAATAAATGCAAATTGTTTGAAAATTACTCACCTAAATTCTTAAATTGTGGTTTTTTCGTGTTCGCACAGTTTTATTGTGATTTGCTTTTTCTTTTTTCAATATCTTCTGTGAAGAAATGTGAAAACATGAAAATCCTTTTGAACTTTTTTTATATTAAAACTGGAAACCCATTTCACGATAAAAATTTAATGAGATTTGTCTCCTTATTAATTTTGTTAACTTTAAAAATCAAGTGAAATTAACCTGATTTTGAAAGAGGTTTTGTTTAGATGTTAGGATTGAAGTTAATCACTTAAAATTATTTGGATTACATTAATTTAAGTTTAAAGTAATTTAAAAAATATAGTAATTTAAGAATTGATATTGATTCAGAACATTTATTCAACTTTATTTCCAATTTAATATTTTTGAATTTAATTTTGATAACAATTTTAAAATTAAATCGTAATAGTGGGAAATTTTAAGTGATTAACTTCAATTCTAACATCAAAACAAAACCTCTTTCAAAATCAGGTTAAATTCACTTGATTTTTAAAGTTAACAAAATTAATAAGGAGACAAAACCCATTAAATTTTTTTCGTGAAATTTTCCTAAATTTTTAGTTATAATCTCACATTTAGATTATTGTCTTCAATCTTCAATTTTTAAACGATTTTTCAATTACTTTCATTATTTTGTCATAATTTTCAAAAATTTCAATTATTTATCTGAAATGTTAATTATTTTCATCAATTTTCTATTATTTCTGCGAGTTTCTAACTATTCTCTTAAATTAAAATTTTGTTAAATAATTTTGTAATTATTTTCGTTTTTTAAACATGTACTCTATGATTTTTCAATTATTTCTTTCAAATTTTATTTACTATTTTCAATTTTTTATATTTAAATTATTTTCATCATATTTCAATTTTTTTTCTCAATCTTAAATTACTTTCAGCATATTTGAATGAGTTTTTTCAATTTTTAATAAATTTTATCACTTTTTGCTTCCTCATAGAGGAAGCTTTGTGATCGTTAAAATTTTCGATTTTCCAAAAATAGTCTAAATCGACTCATTTTCATCTAAAAAGCGAATATTTTTATTCCTAACCAAATGTCCAGATGTATGTGTGTGTGTGTGTATGTGTGTGTGTGTGTGTGTGTGTGTGTGTGTGTGTATAGCGTTTTTTGTGCACAAGATATCTTGAGAACGCTTAAACGGATTCCAATAAAATTTGGATGACTTATTAAGCTCATGAATATCTAAATTTGATCACAAGGATTTTTGAAAATACCCAACCAAATTTTTTTGAACACCTTTTTTCATCGAAAAAAATCGTTTTTTGACAAAAAATTTTTTTATGCTAAAAATACAACTTAATAAATACAAAATATTCCTTATCTCAAAACGAATCGATTGACCTATATAACTTTTATAATTGATCAAGAATTCGTAAAATAATTCATATTTTGACATTTTTTTGCATTAAAATTTTTTTTTAACAACTTCCCAGTGGGCAAAAAAGACCAAAAGACGTCCTTAAGACTTCTTTTGGACATAAAAGCCGACATAGGGACGTCTTTTGGACATGTGTGCCCACTGGGTTCCCCAATTAACTTATATGTTATTAATTTCTTGCTTCCTCTATGAGGAAGCAAATTATTTTGCTTACTTGGAAGCGAAATGTGCATGAAATGGACATAATTCTCACGTAGTTGATTATTGTCCTCGATTGTTAATTATTATTCTCATTTTCTAAAATTATTTTCTGAGATTTTTAAGTATTTTTCTAAAATCTCAATTATTTTTTCAATTTTTAATAATTTTTATTTGTTTTCATAATTCTCAAAAAAATTTATTAATTGTCTTAAATTTAAATTATTTTTAGCTTTCTTCAATTTATAATTATTCACATATTTTTCAATTAATTTTTTTCAGATTTTCAAGTATTTTTCTCAAATTTCAATTATTATTTTTGTTTAATTCTGCAATTTTTTCAATTATCTATTTCAAAATTAAGTTATTTTTTCAACTTATCATTGTTTTTATCTTATTTCTATTATTTTCTTCAAGTTTAAAATTTTAAAATCATTTTTTAATGTTTCTTAAATAGCCTTATATTCTTTAGATTATTTTCTATTATTAATATTTTTATCAAATTTCCCATTATTTTCTTCAATTTTAAATTATTTTCCATTTTTTTCATAATTTGAAAAATTTTAAACTGTTTACCTGATATTTTAATTATTTAACTCAATTTTAAATTATTTATATTATTATTTTTTTTTTCTTAATTACTTAAGTTTTTTTTCTGAATTTCCAAAATATTTTTAATCTATTATCTGAAATTTTCATTATTTTATTCAATTTTCAATTATATCTATCATTTTCTTGTATTTTATGTATATTCTGTTTTTTTTGCAATTATTTATCTTAAATTAAAATTGTTCTCTTCAATTTTAATTTATGTTTATCTTTTTTCATTTATTTTCTGTAATTTTTAATTATTTTCTTTTTTTTCAAATAATTGCTTAGATTTTCAAATATTTTTCTCAAATTTCAATTATTTTTTTTTAATTAAAAAGTTCTGGAATTTTTTAAACTATTTATTTGAATTTTTTTTCAACTTATCATTGTTTTTATCATATTTTGAATATTTTCTTCAAGTTTTAAATTTTAAAATCATTTTTTTATTATTTTCCCCTATTTTTAATTATTCTTATTTCCTAAAATTATTTTCTAAGATTTTTAAATGTTTTTCTAAAATTTGAATTATTTTCTTCAATTTTTAATTATTTTCATTTGTTTCACAATTTCAAAAAAAATTTATTAATTATCGTAAATTTCTATTATTTTTAGCTTTCTTCAATTCTTTTTCTAATTTTTTTCAATTGATTTCTAAAATCTTCATGTATTTTTCTCAAATTTCAATTAATTTTTTTTTATTTAAAAAAATTCTGTAATTTTTTCAATTATTTCACTCAAATGTCATTTATTTTTTACAGCTTATCATGGTTTCTCATATTTCAATTATGTTCTTCAAGTTTCAATTTTTAAAATGATTTTTCAAATGTTTTCCAAAATTTATTTCCTTCAATTTTCCATTTTTTTTATTTGTTTTATAATTTTCAAATTTTTAAACTATTTATCTGCCATTTCAATTATTTATATTATTTTCTTCAATTTTCAATTACTTCCGTTCTTATTTATAATTTCCAAAAAGTTTGTAATTATTTCTCTAATTTTTAATTATTTTCTTCTTTTTCTTTTATGAACTTCTAAAAGTTTCAAGTATTTCTCTAAAATTTTCTTTAACCTTTATTCTTTTATTTAAAGTATATTATATGTAATTTTTTCAATTATTTTCTCAAATTTTAATTATCCATTTCAATTTTTAATTATTTGTGTCATCGCCATTTTGTTTCACGCACAAATCAAAAATGTTTTATTTTAGCAATGTAAAAGTATCTCTTAATGCGTGAGGGATGTTGTAAATAAATAATCACTCAATTGTTCATCTGGCACGATATAATTTAATAAAGTAAAAGTCACTCCACATTTTTATTACATTAAAACTATAAGTTAAGAAAGCCGTGATTATAAATTCAAAGATAATGATATTCTGCGTCATTTTTTGTCAGTACGAGTATTTATATTTTCATTAATTTCTCTCTCTCTCTCACTCATCTTTTCTTATCCATCAGTCAATAAAATAAAATAAGAATATCATATTCTACAAATTTATTAGATAACCCCCTCGTGGTGTCACCTTGTCGTGGTGAGGGGGCTTAGGACCGGCCAGGCGCTTGTCCTTCGGTCGCCGTCACTAGACGAACTGTTCACCTCTTCCCGGAATTCATTGATCCCGATGTCTGGCGAGTTTGGGCACAGGGGAATGAACGGGACCCCGTTAATTCGGGTAGCCGCCGTTTTTCGAACCTGCGCACTAGCTATTCTGTGCGGATGATGTTAATTCGGATTCCAAATGGGGGCTAACCATCCTCGTCAGCTGTGGAAGGTATGGGTATGCCCCAAAGAATAAATGCAGAATGAATGAGGAGTAAGAGTAGCCTATAAACGGCCTACTCCTTGGATGGACAGTCTTACCTACCGGAGGTTGTTGCATGTTCACCGGGGAGGGCGGGCCGCAAGCCCTATTCCGCGATCTGAACCAACACCGGGGAAGGCGAGCCACAAACTCGATTCCGCGAGTGTGTAGCTCCTCTAGCGTAGGGGGACAAAGAACAAATGCGGGAGGATAGACTATAAACGTCTCCTCTCTTAAATGAATGCTATGAATGTGGTAGCCGGTGCACCGGACCTTGCGATGACGGACGAAGTAGGAACCCGGGAGGATACGAACAACCGTGCCGGCTTGGTTGGACCAAGTCGAAGTGGAGAAGTCTTAGTCTGGGGACGACGGCTGACGGACCGGTCGTCTGTACGGTCTGACTAACGACACCAAAATCAAGAATGTATGATGACGGATGAGAGGACAGAACGACTCCAAGGAGGAACCCCTTCTGGGGACTATACTCCCACCAGTTCCGATCGGGTGCAAGCCCCGGTGGCTGGTGCAGAATCCACGGCTTTTGGAGGGATTCAAACTGTTTCAGAGATGGGCGACTCGGTCCCTGAAGCTTTTATGACTACGAGAATGGAAACAGAGGATTTAAATGAAATGAGTGAGTTTGAAAACAAACTACCCCAAGGAGGAACCCCGAAAGGGGACTATACTCCCGTCGGTCACACCGACGCAGGCCCCACGGATTTTGGGGGGGGGGCCAAAACCACTCGGTTGCTGCTCCTTCAGGCAGCAACAAGGAACAGGAAGTTCTAAAACTATCCCAGCTGGACATACCGATTGGGAAGTTTTCGAACAACCATGAAGAGGTTGTGCTCGGCCCTATGGGGATCTCTTCGCCTTTGACCTCGAACTTTGGTCACAACAGAAGAGGCAGCACAGCAAGTGCCAGTAGCGTGGGCAGTGCGTCCAGCAGCGCTACCCACATCGAGCACAACCAAGAGAAGGAGATGCGCGAGGAGTGCATAAGAATGCGAGCCGAGGAGAATGACATCTTGAAAAAGATGAAGCACGAAATTGATTTCGTTATGACCTTCCTGCCAAAGCAGAGAGGGGTCAAAAACGAGATCAAATCGGGCCTCGAGAAGTTCAGCAAGTGGATTCCAGAGCTTCTGGAAAGACACACAAGGGCTGATGCACAGGACTCAAACTTTTACGACTGCCTTAAACAGTCAGAAAAACAGAGGGAGTCCCGAAAGCAGATTAGGGATCGCTTCCAGACGAAGGTAATTAAAAACCTCGTCTTGGATAAAGAGAAGCGTAAGCGATCCCTAGAGGAAAAGAGTCCTCCTGAACAAAAGGAAAAAAAGTAAAAAGGTCCGGTACCCTTTGGCGCAAAGGAAAAACCCCAGAACGAGAAACCCTCGATTGCGTTACCGAAGGTCGTGGTTACCCCAACAATCTTGGGGGAGGGGCCATCGTTAGCCGAGGTCGTCTCGAACGGCAATTCGGCGCAGAAGAACTTCACCCCAAGCGAGGCGGCTACGGGAGATGACGGTTTTAAAATCGTAGTCGACAAAAAAGCGGAATCCCGCAAAAGGAAGAAGGCAGCCAAGAAGGAAGCCAGGAAGAAGGCGGAGAAGAACAGAGCCGCAAAACCCAGGACCACTGAGGCTATCAGAATTTCGGCGACGGATACCACATCCTACGCCGGAATTCTGAAAGACCTAAAGAAGACTCTGAAACCAGAGGATCTGGGTACAGAAGTAATTAAGACGAGGAGAACTCTGAATAACGAAGTTCTCCTAATCGTCAAGAAAGGTGGAGACACTTCGAAGTTCGCGGGAGCTCTATCTGAAGCTTTGCAAAACAGAGCAAAAGTTACAGCTCTCGTGACGAAGAGAACAATTGAGATCAGGGACCTCGATGAGGTGACATCTACAGAAGATGTCCTGGAGGCCCTGACAGATAAATTAGGTAACCCTAACCCGGAGAGGACGGTAAGTGTCGTTCCACGGTTTCGTGGAACCAAAGTGGCACTGGTCCGCCTGCCAGAAGCAGAATGCCGCACTCTGCTTCAATTAGGCAAAATCCGGATTGGCTGGCTAAATTCACCAGTACGAGAGCACCTAGAGGTGACACGATGCCAAAGGCGCATGGCATACGGCCACCCGACGCGCGCCTGCAGCGGACCGGACAGGATTAAAAACTGTCGGAAATGCGGAGGCGCGGGTCACCAGGCCAAAAGCTGTACGCTTTTAAAACCCATGTGCATCACTTGCACGGATATGGGCAGGAAGGAGACAGATCACTGGGCCGGCAGTACTGCCTGCCCAACATATAAGGCAGAACTGCAGAAACTTAAACAGGCAAAAGCCTAAAGTTTCTGCAGATAAACCTGCACAAATCTAAGAAGGCCCAGGATCTGATGCTGGTGACAGCCAGTCAGGAGATGATCGACGTTCTGTTCTGCACTGAGCAGAACAAAAGAAACGATCTAGCTCCCTGGTACCAGGATTCATCGGGAAGAGCAGCCATTCAGGTCTACAATCCCGATTTGAGGGTATACAAGTTCCTGGAGACGAGCAGTGGGTTCGTGTGGGTGGAAATTTCAGGTATACGCATGTATAGCTGCTACTTCTCACCCAACGACCCACTGACAACCTTCGAAGCGGAGATAGACGAACTCGAGTCGAGCCTGCGAGAATCCAGGCTGGATGTTCTCGTCACAGGCGACTTCAATGCGAAGTCGCCAGACTGGGGCGAGACAAGGCTCGACAATAGAGGAATTCTAATCGCAGAAATGGTCTCCAGGAACAATCTAATGGTTGTTAACCAGGGCCAAAAGTGGACGTTCAGGAGAGACCATAATATCGGATCTATTATTGATCTAACGATAACAACGTCTCTCCTAAAAAAGCACATTAAAGACTGGCACGTCTCTGAGGATCATACCGAAAGTGACCACCAGTATATTAAGTTTTCAGTCTCAGGAGGAGACACACCTAGGGCAAACAAGCAGGATGCTCCCCGTAATAGAGGCCCTAGGTGGAACATTAAGAAGCTAGACGTCGAAAAGTTCGGTCGGTCCCTTGAAGAATCCCGCCTCTTTGAGGAACTTGGATGGGTGAAGAGACCGAACAACCTGGATGGGGAGGTGCGGCCGGTGATGAATATGATAATCACCGCATGCAACGCGTCAATGCCGCGCTGCAGAAGTACCACTCCCAGAAGACGTAATGTATACTGGTGGTCAGAGGAGCTGGCCTCTTTGCGAAAAGCATGCGTTAGAGCAAGAAGGATATACACCCGCTCTAAGGGAGATCCTATGCTAAAGGACGCATATACAGAGGCCAAGAGGATCCTCAGAAAGGAGATTCGAGCTTCACAGCGAAGGTGTTGGAAGACCCTGATCGAGGATGTCGAGAAGGACCCATGGGGTGTGGGCTATAAAATCGTCACCAAGAAATTGGTAACGAAGCAAAAGACCCCCGGCCTGGACAATCCCGATTGGGTGCGTCAAATAATCAGGGCCTTATTTCCACCAGCAGAACCATGGCCTAGGATGGACTGGAGTGACTGTCAAGTCCGTGAGGAGGAACTCTTCACTCTTGCAGAGCTCCACCAAGCCGGCAAAAGATTGAAGCCAGGCAAGGCGCCTGGAATCGATGGGATAAATAACGAGATACTTAAACAAGTGATCGTTGTTTCACCCCAGATTCTCTTAGATTGCTTCAACAATTGCCTAAGAAGAGGAGAGTTCTTCCGGGACTGGAAACGGCAGAGGCTAGTTCTCCTAAGGAAATGTAACAAACCTCTAGATAATGTCTCATCTTACAGGCCAATATGCCTGTTAGATACGATGGGCAAACTTCTGGAGGACATGGTTCTGCAGAGGATGCAGCTCCACCTGACTGGAGAGAATAGTCTACCCGACTACCAATTTGGTTTCCGTAAAGGCCTGTCCACAGTAGATGCCATACAAAAGGCAGTGGACCTAGCCAAGGAAGGAAAGAACAAATTGGGTCCGGAGAAGAAGAAGAGCTTCTGCGCTTTAGTAGCTATAGATATACGCAACGCATTTAATACCGCTAAATGGGAAGATCTCATCAAGTCGATGAGAAACAAAGGAATACCGCCCTACCTGTTGCGGATAATGAATAATTATCTTAGCGACAGGTGGGTTATATACGAGGGAGACACCTGCACTCTGAAGGAAGAGATGCAAAGAGGTGCCCCTCAAGGTTCAAGGATAGGACCATTCGTATGGAACGTCTCCTATGATGACTTCTTGCGAATGGGTCTACCCGAAGGTGCGGTGATCATCGGCTTCGCGGACGACGCGTTGATCGTATACTCTGCCGAAACTGCAGAAGAGCTCGGAATCTTGGTGAACGAATGTCTGCGACGAACAAAGAGCTGGCTGGATGCCAGAGGCCTTCAAATGGCCCTGGACAAAACTGAAGCGCTCATGGTCACAGACAGACGTGGTTACGAACTTCCCCGGATCGAAGTAGACGGATTCGAGGTCAGGTGGAGCACGCATATAAAATATCTTGGTGTACAACTCGACAAGTTTCTGAATTTTAAGCATCACATCGCCGTGGCTTCCGACAAAGCTGCAAAATGTGCAATAAGCTTAGCCTGTATAATGCCGAACGTCGGTGGACCTTTTGAAAAGAAAAGGAGATTGGTGGCGAGTGTGTTCCACTCAAAGCTGCTTTATGCAGCACCAGTGTGGGCTCCCTCCCTGCGAACGGATAGAAGCAAGACCATCTTGGAGAAGATACTGTCCTCGCAAAGGATTATCACTAAGCGTATAATCTCTGCCTATAGGACAGTATCTGCGATCACACTCGCCACCTGAATAGATCGAAAACATGGAGTAGTCTCGTACTACCTCACCCAAGCGCTCTCAGGTCACGGGTGTTTTAACTCGTACTTAGAGCGCTTCAAAAGACGACAAAGTTCAGAGTGTGCGTACGGCAAATCCCCAAAGGACGACGCAGAGCACACACTCTTTACATGCACACAATGGAACGACGAAAGACGGGTCATGTTCGCCGGTGTAAACTGCGAAGTTACACCGGAGAACATGGTCCTATTAATGACTCGATCCAAGGAGAATTGGCGGCACATCGAGACCTTCATCCAACATGTTATAGGGTGTGTTTTTAGCGGGTCGGCAGAACATCGCCACCCCCGCATAACCCTGTAGTACGGGCTACAGGGTACTTGAAGGCAGGTTTTCACATCCTACGCAAAAAAAAAAAAAATTTATTAGATAAGGTTTTTGCATTCATTCTTGTTTCAAGCATATTTATATTCTAGGATCGACGATAAGAATAATATTCTTAAGCCCAAAACACAACGAATACGGTTACGGGAGCAGGGCATGAGATAATAAAGGACAGAGACTGTTTCTGTCCTTTTTTGTCTCATGCTCTGGTCCCGTAACCGTATTTCTATCTGCTTAGAAGGCCTTATCTTATTTTGCCAAGATTTACTTGAATCGGTCAAGCCGCTCTTAATCAGGGACTGACACGAAAACCGAAACAAAATATATTTTATTTTTGTTTCGTTTCGGTTTTGAAAAACTGAAACAAAATATAAATTTAATTTTGTTTTGTGTTGAACCTGAAACGAAAAGGCTCTGAATTACGTTTTCGTCTCATGCCCGAAACGAAAATCCGCTCCGAATTTCGTTTTCGTTTCTCATAAAAAAGGCTCTAAATTTCACAAGAACAATTTTAAACACAATTCTTTTCTTGCAGGAGACGAAAACGAAATTCAGAGTCTTTTCGTTTTGGGCATGAGACTGAAACGAAATTCAGAGTTGATTTTCGTTTCGGGCATGAGACGAAAACGTAATTCAGAGCCTTTTCGTTTCAGGCTCAATACAAAACAATATTGATTGTACATTTTTGTTTCGTCACAACAATTCAAAACAGAAACAGAATTCGGTTTTCGTGTCAGTCCCTGCTCTTAATTGAAGCCAAAAACAAAATATTGACAACTGACAAACAGACAGACAGAAAAAATTGTTGTATTTTGCTGTTTTGTATTCCTCTCACTCAAAACGAGAACACTGAGAAAAAAGGTTTAGTTTTAGCAACAATATTTTTTAGTTGACCATTGTTGGTTGTAACAACAATATTTTGATTGGTATAACAAAAAGATTTGGTTGGCGTAACACATCAAGTTGTTTGGGACAACCATATTATTTTGTTGCTCTTATTTGGTTGAACCAAACATAATTTAGTTGTGACAACCAAACATAATTTGGTTGTCACAACCAAACAGAAATTGATTGTGACATCCAAACATAATTTGGTTGTGACAACCAAACAATTATTAAAAAGAATTGGTGATTAGTTTGTAAGTAAGCTGCCGATAATAATATAAATAAAATCTAAATAAAAACCTGTTACATCCCAGTAACCAAATTTTTATTTTCTAATGTCATTATAAATCTTATATTTCTGAAAACATCTTAGCAGCTGCGAGATAAATTACTCAGCAGTATATAATTTCACATTATATTCACTAATTTTGCAAATTAGTTTAATATGTTTTAACAGCTGCAAAGATAGAGGAAATTACAATATTAGCACATGCAAATGATATCAATCCATTGTTTAGTCTCAAGAATATTCTAGTCTAAAAATGCAAGTTGCTGACAAACTAGTTGATTTTACCGTTTTATGTAAAGGTTCATATTCTCATAATATCGTTTAGAAACGATTAGTAACTTGATACTATCCATTCCTACGACCGTGAGGAATGTACGTGACTTTTGTAAAAGATCACACGTGCATTCTTCCTTAAATAAGCAAAACAAAGTCTAGACGAGTCTATGAGAGTTTGGCTAGTTGTTTAAACTATATTAAATACCGCATTTCTGGAAAGCAGAAAGAAATATGAGACAACAGAATATCGATGTCATTCGCGAGTGCGAGCGCACGTGCACTTTTTGAAGCTTCATCAATTTTATCTTCTGCCAATTGAATTAAAGACACGCCTGTTCCTAGGAAAGGGTAAAAATCATATTCTTTTTACCTCCTACCATTCAAATCATTGACACGCTTGTTCCTAGGAAAGGGTAGCTATTTTCTTTAAATACAAGCGACACTTAGAATAATTTGTCTGATACTCCGGTAGCTTTGAAAGCGCGATATCGTCGAGTGACCCGTCGGGCGTCATATACTGTTTTCACCGTAAGACTTGCGGTAACAACAGTATGTAACTGTTGTGTTGCCCAATTTGTAGACCGGTAGAAAGAACTGCTTTCTACACCCAAGCCTACAAATTGGCATACGCGTTATAATCGCCGTTGCCGTGAGCCGGTTAAAGCAGTATTGGCCCCGCCGTATTAGTCCGAGTCGAGCACTTTTAAGGAAGTGTCTTGGTGAAGAACTAATTGTAAAGTGATCCGTCGGAATCGAAATTAAAAGCAGCATCTTGTATCACGTATTGCTAGGAAAATCACAAGTGATACCGTAGACTTTATAGGGAGCATCGTGCTCGTTAATTTGTGATCCAACGAGATATAACTTTAAAGAAAAGCGTTTGGTGAAGTGTACATCATTATAGTTTATATCAACGATACGGCATCGATTGAGTGACATCTTGGTTATCACAACGATCCTACGCTATTCCTATTGTCTCCAAAAAACCCAACAATCTTATGTAAGTATCTCGCATCTAATAACTGACTTGAATATTGTTTAATAACATAAAATTATAAAAGAATATTGATTTACGTATGACGATTGGACCGAATGAATGACTGCGCATTACGATTATGTACGAATTATAACTAGAATAACATTTTACTTATATTGAATGCTTATAGTACAAAATATTCATAATTCGATCTAGCCAATACTGGCTAATACTGGTCCAGTATTGGCATCTTTTATTTGAACTTTAAACAGTTTAATATCAATTTAGATAACATAAGAAAACATATACATTGTCTTGTTCATTTGAATCACTCTCTTCAATACTGGCTCAGTATCGGCCGAACACTTGTTCAATACTGGCATTCAGTAAAAGCACTTATTATTTGTCTATTATAAAACTATGAATATTAGGAGTTGTTATGATTGATTTTCTCATGCTTTGACAATCTTATATTATCAGATTAAATTGAGTATTTTCTGTAATCCTGTCACATAATATGAATTACTATAATAAACATCATGTAAGAAATATTTGATTATTTATTGACTCAGATCCCATAGATCTGTTAGTGAAAACGTTCCCTAATAAAAATAAATATAAAAGCTAGCCTCTTGCTAGCTGATCAGATTGTTGCTATTCCTTTCTTATTTAAATATTATTTTAAATAACCTCGCCTTCGCTCGGATGTAACAACCAATACCAGACGGTCGGCCAAACCTGGGTCTGATAGTTGAGCCAACGGTGTCTGTTACTGAACTGTCTAGCTATAAGGTTTATTCCATATTGATCATTCATATCTCTCATGGGCTGGTGGTTAGCCTACTGGACTTGCAGCTGGAAAACCCGGGTTCGAATCTTCATAACTAATGAAATTTTTCTGTTACAGGTTTTCATTAATATTAAATTTCTACATTCTCATCTGATTATATTTGTGTAATTAAATTTATAACATGTGAATAATCTAATTATATGTGTTGGCCGACCGAAAATTCGCACCTGGGTTAGTTAGCTCCAAAATAAAAATTTTTTTTATGACAACCAAAATTTTTGTTATTCCGAATAAAAAAAATATAGTTGTGACAACCAAAAGTTTTTGTTATGCCAACAAACAATACTGAACCAAATAATTTAGTTGTCTCAACCAAAAAGTTTGGTTGATTAAATAACAACCAAATAATTTGGTTGGCTCAACCAAATTTTCGTTACTATGACTAAACATTTTTCTCAGTGAAATAATGCATAAAATTGCAACTTCTGTGATTTACAACAAAACTTTAATTTTATTTATGTAGATTAAAAACCTTTTACTTAACGGCAAGTAATGGTAAATGACGTCACTGATATACGCGAAATTTGTCCGTAAACTTTTTCCTATGCCTTTTCTAAAATATCAAACAAAATTGCCAATTTATTTTATTTTTTAGAATCAAGAAATGTCAACATTGACATCAGGTACATAAGGATTTTTTGTTCTGTATCTGGCTCAAACATAATTCGCAAAATTTGTAGATAAACCTTTTCAAGGACCTACCCAGAAGAGGTTTTTGGTGGGGGTTTTATATGGGAGTGAGAAAGATAGCACTATAATAGTGCTATTTCTTTCTCTCTCATAAAAACCGGCTTTCTATCCCCAACGTGGCCCATGAACCTTTTATTTTCTGAATCTAATTCCTTGAACTTTAACCCACAGCAATTCAGCAAAAAAAGTCAGAATCGAAATTAAAAATCCAACAGTCACTATTCCAATCAGCAAGTACTCGATTTTTCCTTTGTCAGTGACCTCCGACTTAAGAAAACTGTCAATGAATTCTTCCATTTTGTTCCGTTGATGAATCCTCTGCATTTTCCATTTGTCAAACAGTGCTGCTTGCACTAGTAATTTATATAATTTTTCAAATTTTGCAACATATGGAGAAGCAGGCGGTAGCAAAAATCCGGTTGCCACTGGTAAGACGTGTTCTGGAATAAACTTTACGAGATGCTTTTCTCTGTCATGTCCAATAACCCATTCAGTAAAAGATAGCTTTGTAATACAACTGATGTTCTTGTGCTGAATAAGATATTCAATGCATGCCCCCTGATTCATAATGCGCTTATTATTTTGAACCCAGTCAGTAAAATTATCCTGACCCAAGACTTCCAAGATCAATCCAACTGTGTTTGATTCCAAACCCACTTTAAGATTGCTCTGCACTAAGTCATTTAAGCTGTTCGTCTTGATTTCTTCTTCATCATACAAATTGAAGTCAGTCAATGAAGCAAAGATGTTGACAGAGTAATAGAAATATACAATCACAAAGCAGATAAAGGTTATTCTTTCCTGTATTTTCTGTGGTTGTTGCGGAACAGAGACTCCAAATAAAATTTTAATAACCAGTGTCATGTTCCAGATTTTTTTGTCGAATCGGAGAAGTTTCTGGATTATCCAGCTTGTAATCACAATTAGAACAGTCAGCAGAATTGAATAGTAAAATGTTCTGCCGACTAATATCGATAAACGCGAAACTTTCAAAACTGGAATTATTGCAATAAACTGGTCCTGTGCGAAGATGGCATGCTCCATAGTTTCTTTGTTATCTATACTTCTCTGAACAAAAGCTGTGGTAGTCACAAAATGGACTTGACTTTTCTGAAGCAGTAATAAAAGTCCTGTTGACTTATTCATATTACGATTATAAATGCCCAATTGATCATCAGAAGGAACGAATGTTTGCTTAAAGTTTAACAGCTCTGAGAAAACTCTTCCAGTGAATGCATCAGGACCCGAAACCTCGACAGGATGCTTTGTCGAATTTCGCTTCACATCGGAAAAAGGCGGTCTTGCAATGATTCCAACTTTAAGTGGAAACCCATTTAGATTTTCATGTTTGTCGGGAAATAATGGAGTTTTACCGGAATATAATTTTTCCCTATATGCTCCCTTTTGATGAGAGATAAACGGATTCAGTTGATGAATTATAACCTTTGCGTAAGGGTCAACCGAATTTAGCTGTTTAAATATCTCCTTTTTCTTGAAGACATCAAGAATTGTGACATCAAAAAAGTTATCTTTCCACATCTTTTGCAAAAGTTTGGCATAAATTGAGCCATAATCATCATTGAAGTAACGAATTATTAAACATTTCGGTAGAGTGGAAACCAGTGATAATTCTTTAATCAATGCCATTGTCTCTTCTATCTGCAGAGTACAATTTGTCCTTGTAGGTGATTCAGCAATAACGAATAAAGTTGTACTTCGCGGATTTTGAAAGAACTTGTACAAAACCTTCAGATTCTCAGTTGCAAAAGAAGCATTGAAGTACCAAGTCGGTAAATGTTTCTGAAAATTATGCAACAGGTCTTTTTGATCTTGATTCTCGTTGATTGTAATCAACATAATTTGGTAAGCGTTTTTAAGAATCGAATCTTGGTTTAAAGATTTTATAACATTGTCTAACCATTTTGAATTACTTTTTACATCTTCTTTTAATACTTTTGCCGTCACTGTAGTTACGAAATAAAAGAACAGAATTTGTAAATTCATTTCATCTTTTTGTTGGCAGATCTAGAATAGGAATGAGAATTTTCATTAATAACTTATTGTTAAGAGCATATTGAGAAGAGTGACGTCACTGGTATTGGCAAAATTTATCTGTACGACAAAATCACAAAAGAATTCAAGTTAGCAGTGAAAATAATTGAATTAATTACACAATTGAAATATGAATAGTTTAAAAAATTAAAAAATGAATATTAAATTTAAACAAAATGGTTGAAAAATTATAGGAATAACTGTTTGAAATAACTGCAAATTGAACAACTGGATTGGAAATCGAAAAAAATAATTAAAATTGAAAAAAAAATAATAAAAAGTCGAGGAAATAAATTGACAATTTAAGAATTAAATTAAAATTTGAAAAAAATAATTGATAACTGGAACAAAAATTACAAAATGACGAAAATATTCAACAATTGAAAACAAAATTAAAAAAATGTCTAGATTAATATACAACCGAACAAAATAATTTAAATAATTAAAGAATAATTATAAAATTTTAAGATAATAATTGAACATTGAAAAAATTGGAGAAAATAATTGAAAATTGCGGAAAATAATTAATAATTGAAAGAAATAGTTGAAAAATGACGAGAATAATTTAAAAATTCATGAAAATAAGTGAAAAATAACGAAAATAATATTTATTAATTAAATATTATTAATTTAATATTAAATTTAAATAAAATAATTGCAAATTGAAAAATTAAGAAAATTAAAGGTATAATTGTTGGAAATAATTGCACATTTAACAACTGGATTAAAAATCGAAAAAAATAATTAAAAATTGAAGAATTGAAATTAAATTTGTGAAATATACTTAAAAATTGAAGAATGGAATTAACAATTAAAGAAAATAATTGAACAATTACCTTTAAAATTAAAGAATTTTAATGATAATCAAAATAATAATAGAAAATAGGCAATAATAATAATAATAACAATTGAATTGAAATTTTAGAACGATTTTGATGAGTGAAAAAAGTAATTGAAAAAATCCGAGAATATTATTGAATATTAAGGAATTAATGGAAAATCGATAAAAATAATTGAAAATTAAAGAATTAAATGAAAATATCAAGAAAATAATTGATAATTAAAACATAAAATTACAATATGACGAAAATAATTAACTATTAAAAAAAATAAATAACAATTGAAAAAAAAATTGAAGAATGGTGAGAATAATCGGGATTAGAAAATGTTTTTTTTTTAATTAATGAATAATCATAAAATTGGAGGAGAATAATAAAATGTAAATTTAAAAACTGATGAAAATTATAAATAAAATTGTGGAAAATAAATTAAAATGGAAGAGTTGTATTGAAATTTAAATAAAATAATTCAGAATTGAAAAAAAGTTTACAAAATGATTAAAATAATTCAATATTAAAGAGAATAATTTAGAAATGAGGAAAATAATTATATTTGAGAGAAAAATTTTAAATCTGTCGAGAATAATCGACAGGAGAACAAAATATCTAAAGAAATTAAAGAATAATTATAAAATTTAAAATTAAATTACAATATGACGAAAATAATTAACTATTAAAAAAATCGAAGAATGGTGAGATTAATCGGGATTAGAATTTTTTTTTTTTTTAATGAATAATCATAATCATAATAATCATAATCATAATAATCATTAAAAATTGAAGAAATAAATTGAAAATTAAAGAATTAAATGCAAATATCAAGAAAATAATTGATAATTAAAAAATAAAATTACAATATGACGAAAATAATTAACTATTAAAAAAAATTAACAACTGAAAAAAAATCGAAGAATGGTGAGAATAATCGGGATTAGAAACTTTTTTTTAATTAAAGAATAATCATAAAATTGAAGGAGAATAATAAATTGCCAATTAAAAACTGAAGAAAATTATTAAAAAAAATTGTAGAAAATAAATGAAAATTAAAGAATTGTATTGAAATTTCAATAAAATATTTGATAAATGAAAGAGAATTGACAAAATGACTAAAATAATTAAATATTAAAGAAAATAATTTAGAAATGAGAAAAATAATTGACCATCGAAAGAAAAATTTTAAATTTGTCGATAATGATCGACAACAGAACAAAATATCTAAAGAATTTTAAAATAATTATAAAATTTAAAGAGAATAATTGTATATTAAAAACTGTTGAAAATTATAGCAACATAAACATTGAAAAACATTGAATTGTTTCTGGTCATTTACAACTATACATGTTTGAAAGTACAAATAAGATTAATAATTGAATGAAATTTGTTATTTAAATAAATTTAACATTTTAGAAAATATTGCTTTCATTCTATTCAAATTAAAATCGCTGCCGATTTCAAGAAATAGACAAATAAATAAATAAAAGTAAATAAAAAATGTTTTAAAAGAGCACGAATTTTCCAATTTTATATTTAAAAAAGAAAAAATAATAAAAAAAATAAATAAAAGGAGAAAATAGCGTAGGTAGGTACATTAAAAAAAGTTGAAATATTTTTGTTAAAAGAATAGTTTTTTGAACAAAATGTATTCAAAATGCTATAATTTATACGAACTTAAATCGTTCATAATTTCTATTGAGGATTAATTCTATTCTTCAAAAATTCTAACAACTCAAGTTTTAATTTTTTCAGATTTAAAATAGTTCCAAACTTAAAACAGTTTTAACGAAATGTTGACTAAAATTTATTGTAACTTCGATTAATTCAAATTTTTATTTATTAAAATCTTAAAATTTATATTTAATTTATTTTTAAATACCTAATTATTTTAATCTCCTACATTAACAAACTAACATATATAAACTTAATTTTATTTCTACGGTTTTAAATTGATTTAAACTTAAATTAGTATAGGAATTACAAAGTTACTCATATTTTAATATTAATAAACTTCAGCTATATATTAAACTTTTAATTTTTAAAATTTGAATTAATAAAAATGTTAATTAATTCAAATTTGAACTATTATAAACTTTACATATTTTCAAAATCTAATAATGCATATTTAAATTTTTTTAACATTAACCAATATATAAAAACTTCTAATTATACAAAAAAAATATATTGTATATTAAAGCTTTAATCAGTCCGAATTTTGAAAATAATAATTTAGACAATAATTTGAATAAATTAAAATTTGGCCTAATGGAATTTAAAATGAAGTAAAATTTATATTTACAACAACAAAAAATTAAAATTGTGAAAAGTTTAAATGTTTAGTCATTAATAATCAGAATAATAAAAACGCAAGGATTGATTAATATTTATATAATTTAAAGCCTTATAACCAATAAAAATTTAAATGAATTCAAACTTCAATAAATTAAAACTTAAATAGATATTGATTCTTAATTACTAATTTAGATTTTCATTAAGAATAATTATTTCAAAATTTTAAAGATCTCAATTTCCAATGATCTAAATATCATTTAATTTAATCACAAGAATATTTCAAGTTAATTTATATTGGTAGAATTAAATTTTAATTTACTAAAAATTTCAGTGTATGGAAATTTCAGTTTAATATTTTAGGGTAAACTGTATTTTAATTAATTTATTTTATGTCAATGCAGTTAAATTGAATCTTATGTAAGTAGAATCTAATTTTAATTTAAAGATACATTTTTTTAAACGTAACTAATTTAAAACAAAAAAACGATATCTAGGTGACAAACTTCAGGTGCGGACAGACAAGAATGAATAAAGAAGGTCTATCTGACTCAAATTTTTTTCAATTTTAACTTAAAATTAATTTTGAAAATGTTTTAATGTTAAGGAATTTTTTTCAAAATTAATTTAAAGAAAAAGTTAAAACAAGCTTAGGTCAGATAGATCTTTCCAATGATATTTTAAGTTATTCTCCAAAGTTAAGTGTCAAAATATTTAGTATTTTAAGAATAAGTTTACTTACAATTTTGCAAGTACCAGTGACGTCATTCTCCATCACATGCCCTTAAATTATCCCGCTGAATCATAATAGTAATTAATTTTTACTCACGAGACATTTTTTGGTACCAACTTGAATCGCTAATAGTTTCTTCGCCACTGCGCTGTTAAAAATTCTCAGAAATTGATTTTTTTTTTTGTCTAAGTTACTTAGCAACAAAAGTCACAACTTTTTATTTTTGCTTTTTTTATAAAGCTTATAAAGCTATAATCATACAATCGATAAAGGACAGCAAAAATAATCCAATCGATGGCCTAGTGAAAAAAATAAATCCGACGTATGTTGGATTTTTGTTGGAAGAGAAAACCAATTGCGTTTGAGTAAAAAAAAAAGCATTTTTGAATTATTTATCGAATAATCTGAAAACTTGTTTTAAATTGTAGTTTTTTTTAATTAAAATACATTTTAATGGAAGATATAGTACAGTAAAAAATATTTCACAGTCACTTGTAAATCCATACTTTGACAAAATCAAGGCATATACGGTGACTATTTTTTATAATAATATTAAGAAACAAAAACTAGCTTAACTTTACTGAGAGTCCTGCAATCAGTACACAAACTGATCATTTGAAATGATCTCAATTGCAACAATATGAGCAAATTTCTAAACAATTTAATACCTATCTTACATTCTATCAAGTAGTTTCTCATTCTCTATCCGAAAATTCCTGACTAGCCAAATCGTAGAAATGAGAATTGGTATCCTGAAGTAATATATTTGGCTCTTCAAATTCCAGCACCTCTCCGTCGCCCATAACCAATACTCTGAAAGCAATTTTAATTTGATGTTTTAATTTCAATTAATACAGAATATGAAATAAATATTAACACTCACAATTCTAAAATGTTTTAGTTTCAAAATTTGTTATTTACAAACATTTTTTTAAGCTCACTGATAGAAATTGTGTGTTTTTTAAAAATTGGTTATAACTTTTTTAATTTTCGTTTATTTCCCGATTTGATTTAGCGCTAAGATATTAAAATTTTCAATTTTGAAAATCGGAAATAATTAATAATATTAAAAATATTCAAACCTATCACAGTGCATGATTGTCCTAATTCTATGTGCAATTGTGATGACGGTCGCACTTCTAAAGGAAGACTTAATGGTTGCTTGAATCGCCTTATCAGTCTCATGGTCAATATTTGAAGTTGCTTCGTCGATACATAATATCTAAATAAAGTATTTTATAATTTAGTGATTGAAATAACTTTTCCTTGAACTTAATAACTTTTACAGAAGTAGACTTAATTTTAAATCGCTACTAATAAAACTATAACTTTTGAAAAAATAATTTACAACAATTACTTTAGTAATTTATAAAAAGTTTTCTTTTAAAAAATAAGCAATTTATGTAGAAATTAATTATAAAAAAAGCAAAATTTTCTTATGAATAATTTCATGAACTGAGTCTATTAATTATAAGAATTTTTTTTAACATACCCTGGCGTTGTGCAAAACTGCTCTGACTAAACAAAAAAGTTGCCTTTGTCCGGCGCTGAGGTTTTTTCCTCCTTCATCTAAAGAAGCACCTAAGCCTCCTAAACGACTCACCAAAGAATGAACTTTACATTTATCAAGAGCATTATAAACCTGCAAATCTGGATACTGATTTAGAGGATCGACATTTTCTCGAATCGTGCCAGAGAATAAAAATGGATTTTGCGGAATTATCGATAGACGAGATCTAGAATAAACAAATTTTTTATTATTTATACGGAGGTTTGTTATAATATACATTATTTATATTATTGATTATTGTAAAAATAACTTAGATATCAAAAAATAATAATAATAAATAGAATATGTATTTACTTATAAATTAATAAAATTACACATTAAGAAAAAAATATATCTTAATTAATTGTTGGTATTAAAAAAAAAAAATTAAGAATCGATTGAAATAAAATCACTTTAAATTTGAATTATAATTAAAATTTTTAGTAAATGAAGATTGTGTATGTATATTTGAATTTTTATCAACAATGATTAATAAAAGTTTGAAATTACTTATAACTCAAAAAGCGATCGTTTAAAAAAAAATTTAAATATTAGAAAAGATTATGATTAAAATGACAGAAACACATAGATAGTTAAAATAAGATTAATTAATTTAACAAGGATAAATTAAAAAGAAAATTTGAATTACCTCAATGAATTAAGCTTTAAAGTTTGAACGTTCACATTATCGATTAAAATCTCCCCGGAAGTGATCTCAGTTAATCGGAAAAGAGAGGCCAAAATAGAGCTTTTTCCAGCTCCGGTTCGACCAACAATTCCAATTTTTTCCGCAGGTCTTGTGGCAAAAGAAATTTCTTTTAAAGAAGGTACCAAATGCTCCCTGAAAAAATAAGTTTACATATATTTTTCTTAGTTCCTGAACTAAAATAGTCGAATCAGAACATTTTATGTTTGGATTTTTTATATTATAATTTTGAAAACTTGTTCATAAAACAATGATATTAAATTCTACATAAGTAGTTAAATTCCACAATATAAAATTCTACAAATTGCATCTCTACAATAATAAATTCTACGCATTAAAACTCTACAATAAAATTTATTTATAAATCATAAACATTAAATTCTACTTAGTTAAATTCCACAAGATAAAATTCTACAAATTTAATCTCTGCAATAATAAATTCTACACATTAAAACTCTACAAAAAGAATTTTTTCATTAATCATTATTATTAAATCCCACATAGTTAAATTCTACAATTTAAAATTCTACACATTCAAATTCTACAAAAAGATTTTTTTTATTAATTATTATTATTAAATTCTACGTAGTTAAACTTCACAATATAAAATTCTACAAGTTTAAACTCTAAGATAATAAATTCTACACATTAAATTCTACACTTTAAAACTGTAGAATAATATTTTTTATAAAGTAATTGAAAAGAGCCGAGAATTAATTAATATAGAAGAAAACAATTGAAAACTGAAAAATGGAAATAAAAATTGAAGAATGGAATTAAAAATTAAAGAAAACAATTTGAAATTAATGAAACTTAATGAAAATCGAAAAAAATGATGGGAAAAAGGCGATAATTTTTTAATGCTAAAGAAAATAATTGAAAATTGAAAAGTGGAATTTAAGTTTAAAGAGAATAGTTTTACAATTGAATAATTTAATTGAAGTTTTAAAACAATTTTTATAAGTGAAAACAATAATTGAAAAATTTAAGAATTACTGAATATTCAAGATTTAATTGAAAATTAATAAAAATAATTGAAAAATTAAAGAAAATAAGTGAAAAATGACTAAATTTGTTGTTAATTGAAAACAAAATTCGAAAAATAGGTAGATTAACACACAACTGAACAAAATAAAATCAAAAATCAAAAAATAATTATAGAATTTTCAGATCATAATTGAAAATTGCGGAAAAGAATTAATAATTGAAGGAAATAGTTGAAAAATGACGTAAATAATTGTCAATTGATAACAAAATTCGAAAAAAGACTAGATTAATAAGCAACTGAAAAAAAAATTCAAAAATTAAACAAGAAACATTAAATTTAAAGAAAATAATCGCAAATTGAAAAGTTAAGATTATAATAGGAATAATTGTTGAAAATAATTGCACATTTACCAACTGGATTGAAAATAAAAAAAAATAGTTGAAATTGAAAAAAATAATTGCAAAATTGAAGAAAGTAATTAAAAATTGAAGAAAACAATATTGAACAATTGTATTTAAAATTAAAGAAACTTAATGATATTCGAAAAAAATGATAGCAGAAAGGCGATAATTTTTTAATATCAAAGAAAAAAATTGAGAATTGAAAAGTGGAATTTAAATTTGAAGAAAATAACTGAGAGTATAAGAAAATAGTTCTAGAATTGAATACTATTCTGAGGAATTTATTGAAAATCGATAAAAATAACTGAAATTAAAGAAAATATTTGAGAATTGAAGAAAATAATTAAAAATGGAAGAAATAAATTGGAAATTAAAGAATTAAATGGAAATTTTAAGAAAATAATTGATAATTAAAAGAAAAATTACAATATAACGAAAATAATTGAATATTGACAAAAATAATTAACTATTCAAAAAATAATTAACAATTGGAAAAAAAATTCGAACAATGGTGAGAATAATCGTCATTCAAACAAAAAATGGTCAAAATTAATAGTTAATCAGAAAATTGAAACATAATAATAAAATGTCAATTGAAAACTGATAAAAATTATGGGAAAAATTGTAGAAAATAAATGATAAAATTGAAGATTTGTATTGAAATTTCAAGACATTAATTAATAATGTAATTAAACGTTTAGTAATTAAACGAAGAAAAATCTCCACTATGGAGAAATGATTGCTTTTTCACTTTATGTCAGTATTTCTTTACCGAACCAAATAATTTTTATTTAATAATTAAATTAAATTTTTTTTTCTAGGTGTTAATAACACCAAAAACAAGCGTTCAATAAGGGAATTAAAAAAATTACATTTTATACCTTAAATTGTAACATCCTGTATAAATTATATTTTTATACATATTAATCATGACTAAATCTAGTATGTAATTTTAATAGTTTTAATAATATATAAAGTTAGAAGTAAAAGTAATTTTTTAAAAACACTTTTAAAAAATTGGTTTAAACAATTTTTTAATAAAACTTATTCCTTAAACAATAATTTTTGTTAGATATTGCAACCATGCAATGTAATTAATTTTACAGTTTTAAATTTTACACATTTAAACTCTACAATAATAATTTCTACATGTTAAATTTTATTCCGTTAAAATCTATATAGAATATTTATATTATAAAATGTGATATTTTTTTAATTATAACAGTATTTATATACCTGATATTATTTTTATTAAACTTTACTCAGTTAAATTGCACAATGTAAAATTCTACACACATTTATTTGTTTATTTTCCAATAAATTCATGAATTTAAACAGGTTTTAAAAATTTCAAAAAAAAATACAATTTAATAACCACTTTCATTATTATAAAATATAAACAAATAAACGTGTGTAGAATTTAAATTCGTAGAATTTAATTATGTAGCATTCAATGTTAATGATTTATACAAAAATCTTGTTATAGAGTTTTAATGCGTAGAATTTATTATTGTAGAAATGCAATTTGTAGAATTTTATATTGAAGAATTTTACTATGTAGAATTTATATCATTGTGTTATGGAAAATTCTATTGTATTGTATTCTTCTATTGTCTTGTTGTAGAGTTTTAATGCGTAAAATTTATTATTGTAGAAATGCAAATATCATTGTTTTATGAAAAATTCTATTGTAGAATATTATTATGTAGAATTTAAAGTGTAGAATTTATCATTGTAGAGTTTAAATGTGTTCAATTTAACTATGTTGGATTTAATATTAATGACTTATAAAAAAAATCTTGTTGTAGAGTTTTAATGTATAGAATTTAACGTGTAGAATTTATTATTGTAGAGTTTAAATTTGTAGAATTTTATATTGTGAAATTTAATTATGTAGAATTGATTGTTAATGATTTATACAAAAAATCTTGTTGTAGAGTTTTAATGCGCAGAATTTATTATTGTAGAGATGCAATTTGTAGAATTTTATAAGGTAAATGTCCCTATTTGTAGACACGTACCAATTTGTGCACAACTGTGTTTAAATGTTAAAAATAAAAACCACAAAATACCAAAATAATATAAAAAACAAATGTTTTTAATTTTACCTTTTATATACTTCGTCTTGATTTATGTTACATGATTTTAGTTCACTTAGAAAGCGAAAAATTAAATATAAACTTTGACCGTGTCGTTCGTTATGACAGATCAAGAAAAATATGACAATGCATTTTTCATGCATGTTCACAAATTCGTACAATAACATTATTTCATTAAAAAACAATAATTTATTATATTTTGATAATAAAACCTGAATCAAAATCATTTTCAATTGAGGAAAAGATTGGCTACATTTCAATGCAAAAAATTATTTTCATAGAAGAATTAAAAACTCATTTTTTCTTTATTTATTTTAGTAAAATTCTTAGTAGTGCACTAATTGGGACATTTACCTTATTGTGGAATTTTACTATGTAGAATTTAATATTCTTGTTTTATGAAAAATTCTATTGTAGAATATTATTATGTAGAATTTAACGTGTAGACTTTAGCATCGTATAGTTTAAATTTGTAGAATTTAACTATGTTGGATTTAATATTAATGATTTATAAAAAAATCTTGTTGTAGAGTTCTAGTTTGTATAATTTAACTTGTAGAATTTATCACTGAATTTAAATGTGTAAAATTTTAAACTGTAAAAATTAAATAAGTTGGATTTAGTTTAATGTTTTTTAAAAAAATATTATTGTAAAGTTTTAATGTGCAGAATTTATCATTGTAAACTTTAAACTTGTAGAATTTTAAATTGTAGATTTTAACTATGTAGGATTTAATATTAATTTTTTTTTTAAATTCTATTGTTGAGTTTGAATTTGTAAAATTTTGAATTGTACAATTTAACTATACAGTATTTAAAGTGTAGAATTTATCATTCTACAGTTTAAATGAGTAGAATTTTTACCGCACCAATTAATGTTAAATATTTTTTATAATCTTTCTTTTGAACAGTTAAATAGAAAGAAAAAAAAGTAGAATATTATTGAAAAATATATAAAAAAAATTTTAAATTACCGGTATTTGAGGACAACATTTTTGAATTCAATGACTCCTTGTGTGGGCCAAGCATACGGGGGATTTTCTCCATCGACTGTTTCAACGGCAATATTTTCCAGATACTGATTAATTCTCTCGACAGCAATCATCTCCCGCTCAGTTTCTGTGAAGGAGTTGACTAATCCAGAAAGAAGGCCCGAGATGGACAACATGTAAGTTACTGCCAAACCAATCAATCCAGGATCTGCGATATTGTACTGATGCTGAATAACAGCCATCACGCACACTCCTCCCAGAAGAGCGATTCCGATAAATTGTAATCTTAAAGCTAGCCACTGTCCAGCGGCTATAGAAGCAAAAATTGCCTTCTGGCTGTTTTCCAAAAAATGCACATTTTCATATTTAAATCGAGAGACAGCTCTGAATGCTCTAATTGTGCTCAATCCTTGCAGAGTTTCGCTAAAGTGAGCATACAAAGGCGATAATGTCGAACTGGATAATCTCTTCAATTCTCTGGACGTTAACCTGAAAAAAATAAAATTTGAATAAAAAGATATCCAATAAAGAAAATTACAAAATTGAAGAATATATCTCGACGGCCCCCGTTGATAAAATGTTTATTGAAAAGCCAGTGGAATAAAATGCTAATTCAAAAGAGCGTTCAATATAATTCTTATTCAATTGTTTGTGTAATAAAATGACAATTGATTTACAGTGCAACAAAATGCTATCTTAAAAAAATTAAATATTCATTTTGTATGCAAATACAAATGTAATTTTTATATTTATACCATCAGATACACATTATTTATTATATATTACATCTTAGATACAATACGGAGTTAATTTGCAGTTAAAAATAATGACATTTATGTTAAAATAATTATTCAACGTTTTGTTGAACAACGTTTTGTTGCACTGAAAATCAGTTGTCATTTTATTGCACAAACAATTGAATAAGAATTATATAGCACGCTCTTTTGAACTAGCAATTTATTCCACTGGCTTTTTAATAAACATTTTATCAACGGGGGCTGTCGATCTGAAAAATTACGAAAATAATTGACAATTTAAAAAAAAATTAAAAAAAATTGCTAGATTAATACACAACCGAATAAAATAATTTAAAAAATTAAAGAATAATTATAAAATTTTTAGATAATAATTGCAAATTGAGGAAAATAATTAATAATTGAAGAAAATAGTTGAAAAATGAGGATAATAATTGAAAAATTGAAAAAAAAATATGAAAAATGACGAAAATAATTGTCAATTAAAAAAAAATCGAAAAATAACTAGATTAATAGACAACTGAAAAAAATAATTGAAAAAATTAAAAAAGAATTATTAAATTAAAAAAAAAGAATTGCAAATTGAAAAATTCATAAAATTATAGGAAATAATTGCACATTTAACAACTGGATTGAAAATCGAAAAAAATAATTAAAATTGAAAAAAATAATGGAAATTGAAGAAAGAAATTAAAAATTGAAGAATGGAATTTAAATTTATGGAAAATAAAAAAAAAATAATTGAAAAAAGTCGAAAATTAATGAATGTAGAAGAAAACAATTGAAAACTGAAGAAAGGAAATAAAAATTGAAGAATGGAATTTAAACATAAAGAAAATAATTAAGCAATTGTATTTAAAATTAAGGAAACTTAATAATAATCGAAAAAATTAATAAAAAAAGGTTGTAATTTTTTAATATTAAAGAAAATAATATTGAAAATTGGAATTTAAATTTGAAGAAAATAGCTCAGAAATGAAAAGAATAGTTCTAGAATTGAAATAATTAAAGTGAAATTTAAAAACAATGTTTATAAGTGAAAAAAATAATTGAAAAAATCCGGGAATTATTGAATATTGAGTTAATTAAAATTTAGAATTGATTTAAATTTTTATCAATAAAACTATAAATCAATAAAAAACAGAATACAATTTTATTGATAGAACTTGAGGATGTTAGAAACTAGAATTAATAAATTAAAATCGAAAAAAATTGGATAGATTAAAATTTGAATAAATTAAATTTAGGATTAATTTGAAGCTTTGTTAGTAATTCTTGTTAACTGAAATTTGGTTTTATCGAAATTAGCATAAATTTAATTGGTACTTTTTTTAATTTTGCATATAATGAAGTTTTAATTATCGCATTTCTTTAAAATTATTACCTGTAATGATTTTGAAGCCAATGATAAATTGGAACAAGGGGCGCTAAAACTAAAAATATCCACGGTAATCCATAAAGTGTCACTACGATGATTCCCATTAATGCAAAGAATTGTGCGAACAAAATATTAGACATAAAAGGAAGTGAATCGTCCACTGTGTAAGTATCAGATGAAAATCTGTTAATTATTCTTCCATGTGGTTGTATGTCAAAAAATGTAGACTTTGCCTGAAAAATAAAAAAGAAAATGTTCTATAGATTTTATTTTTTTACACAGAAATTAGTTAATTTTTGTTTATCAATTATAACTATTAGATATTAAATAAATAATAATTTTTTAATCAGAATATTTCATAAAAATTAAAAAATTTTATTTAAGGAGGTTTTCTCTCCATTAGATAACCTCAAACTAAAAAGTCGTTTTTCACCCCTTATAAAAATATTATTCAAATTAATTTCATCAAATTTTGAAAGATCCAGTTGTAGATTTTGAAGAAAAAGTTTTAAATTTTGAAAAAATGTTCAAGTTCTTTTTTCATAAAAAAAACTTTTAAATTTGTAAATTTTAAATTCTTCTTCTTAATATCTATAAATTCTATTATATTTAATCCTTGGGAAGTTGTCACTTAAATTAAAAAAATTTATTTAAACTACGAAATAACTTAAAAAATTTGTTTCCACTAATTTACTTAGTCATTTTTTACTATCAATTAAACAAAATTTGACTACTAAATTATCAGTTTCAGAATATTTATTTTTTCGATAATGCATTTTTTAGAAACTGTATTTATCAGATTTACCATTTATCCAAATATTTAACCTCTCAAAATCTCAATTACTCATAATATTTGAGGAGCACTTTTTCAAAAGTTGATAAATCCATTTTCCAAAAAAGTTGAGATAATCACAAATTTAACATATTAGAAACCTTACAAATCGATCTGTCACTGTTAAATACCAGAAAAAAGTTATTATTAAAGAATTTTCAATTTAAAAAAAACTTTGACTTAACCAAGATGATTTAAAAATTTAATTTTTTCCCTAGAATAAATTACAAAAACCTTTAAATTCCTTAATTATTATAAACTTTAATTAAAAATAAATCTCCTTAAGCGCAAAAAACATTCGTATATAAATAATTTCATATATTTTTTTTACTTTATAAATAACTCTAGGGGTTAAGTGCGAAACTGCATTTGTTTAATTTTCTCGAAATAACAAAATGTGGATTTATCAACTTTTGAAAAAGTACTCCTCATTTAACCTCTCGAATTTTCATTTGCCAAAATCATTAAATTCTCGAATATATATTTTTAGAAATTGTATTTATCAGATTAATTATTTGTTTGAACATTTAACTAACCGAAACTTCATTTAACAGAGTTTTAAACTTCCCAAATACAAAAATTCCAGAATGTAGAATTTCTAAAAGAGCTCGCTGATTGGCCGGTAATATTTCCAGAAAGATTACCAGCCAATCAGATAGCTCCTATGGGAACTCTATATTCTTTGTGTCGGGAATTCTCGAATTTTTGTATTTGGGAAGATTAAGACTCTGATAAATAAAGCTTCTGTTTGTTAAATGTTCGGATAAATAATGAATCTAATAAATACAATTCATGAGACACATATATTCGAGAATTTAAACATTCGGACAAATGAAACTTCGAGAGCTTAAATATTCTAATAAATGTAGTTTTGAGAAGTTAAAAATTCAGACTAATGAAGTCTAAAGAATTTAAATATTCGGATAAATAAATTTCGGTCAATTCCACATTCTGTCAATTTAGTTTAGGTCAAAATATCCGCTTCCCAAAAACAGTCATATACATTTTAAGACCTGAATTAATTCACTTACCATTATAACAACCTTCATCAACTGCTTCTGTATAAAAATCGCTGCTTTTAATCCTCCATAAGCGAATAAAAACGCTCTGATTAAAGTGAAAAATGAATTCAAAATTGCCAGAGTTCCATAGATTGTTAAATAATACTTAACATCCTGCGTTTTGTGAGGTTCAATTAAAAATTCTAGGCCATGAGGTTGAGAAGAATTCGTAGAATTCCCGCTAGTTGAATTTATGTGAGTGACCCAGAAGGACAGCCACAAATCTGTGACATTTCTCGAAGTCTGCATCAGAAACATCGCGATAAAAATTGCAGGAACTAAATAGTATCCAACTGCTTTGAAGTAAGAGGCATAAACACTAAACTGCAATGTTCCCTTCTCAAGTGTCTCATCTTCAAGCAGAGAATCCCTGTCTCCATCGTCTGGTTCCGCAAAATCTTTCTGAGCTGGCTTTTTAGGCGAAACGAGATCAGAATCCGATTCGAAAGATTCTGTTGATAAAACGTACTCATCTAAATCTGGAAGAATATCACTTGGCTTGCCCTGCTTGATTATTTTTCCCCTTGACACCTCAAGAACTAAATCTACGTGAATTAAATACTGCGTCTGATGGGTGCAAATTATTCTCGTTTTACTTTTCAAGAGACCCAGAATGACATTATTAAAAATGTGCTTCGCCACTCGCATGTCTAGAGTCGCTAGAATATCGTCAAGAAGGTAGATATCTTTATCGGCATAAACAGCTCGAGCGAGAGCTATTCTAGTTTTTTGTCCTCCACTCAGAGTCATTCCGGCTTCTCCGACACCGCTCAAATCCTTCTTTGGAAAAGTATTTAGATCCTCGGTTAAAGCGCAGGCTCTTATCACTGATCTGAAAGTAAAACAAAGAAAAATTCAGTGGCGTGATATCCCTTGTGTTATCAACAATTATCAATATTTTAAATATAATATTTAAAAATAAATTTATGTAAATAAACAAAGAAATAAAGTAAATATTTATTTAGGACAGAATTTCTAAAATTTTAGAATTGAAAAAAATTGCAAAAAAAATTTCAAATTAAAAAAAATTAATCACAAATTTTGCAAATTAATTGAAACAAAATAATGAAATCAATTAAAAATTAGGGAAAGTAATTTAAAAATAAATAAAATAATTTAAATTTGAGAAAAATACTTGTAAATCTTAAAAATAAATGGAAAAAAATTGAATAATGAAAAATTAGAGAAAATAATTAAAAAAAAATTCGAATTGAGATAAATAATTTAAAGTTTAAAAAAATAATTAAAATTTGAGAAAATAATTGAAAAAAATGACATAATATATTTTTAAAAAAGGATGGTTAAAGAAAATTCCAGAAAAATGATTAAAACTACCAGAAGTTCATTGAAAAAAAAAGAAAATAATTTACAATTAGAGAAAATAAATGAAAAAAGATATAATTACCTATATAATTTAAAATTGAAGAGAATAATTTTTAATTAAAAAGAAATAATTAGAATTTTTTTCGAAATCATGAAAAATAACGAAAGTAATTGAAAATTGTAGAAAATAATATAAAAAATTAATCATTGAATGAAATAATTAAAATCTCAGAAAAATAGTTTAAAATTTTGGAAAACTAGACTATTTTTGGGAAATCGAGAATCTTAACGATCACAAAGTTTCTTTTATGAGGAAGCAAAAATTACAGTACATATTTTTTTTTTAATAAAAAAAAATATTTGAAATTTGAGAAAAATACATTAAGATCTTAGAAATTAATTGAAAAAAATGAGAGTAACTAAAAATTGATAATTAATAACAAATTTTGGAAATTATGAAAATGAATGAAAATAATTAAAAACTGAAGAAAATAGGTAATTGAAATTTTAGAAATAATTTAAATATGAAAAATTGAAAATAGTAAATAAAATTTGAGAGAAATAATTCAAAAAATCACATGTTTAAAAAAGGAAAAAAGTTACAAAATTACTTAAAAATTTTATATTAAAGAGAATAATTAAAAAATCGCAGAAATATGTAATCGAAAATTGATGAAAATAATTGAAATTTCAGATAAATAGTTGAAACTTTTTAAAATGATGCCAAAATAACGAAAATAATTAGAAATTGAAAAAATAATAGAAAATTTGCAGAATTTATTTTTAATCAAAATAAATTAATTGTAAAACCGTTTAAAACATGGAAAATTGATGACAAAAATCTAAAATTTGGGATAATGGCTGAAAACTTAAGAAATTAATTAAAAAATAATAAAATTATTGAAGGATGGAGAAAATAATTGAAAAATAATAAAAAGAAATGAAAATTGAACAAAATAATTGATAATTGAGATATATATTTGAAAGTTCAGGATATTAATTCAGAAATAATGAAAATGATTAAAAATTGAAAATAATAATTGCAGTATGACAAAAACAATGGTACATTTGAAAAAGTAATTTGAATTTGCGATGAATAATATAAAATTTAGGAATAAATAATTAAATTGATTTTATGTCAAGGAAAAAATAATTAAAATTGAAAAAGTGATTGAGAAAACTAAACACAATAATTAAAATTTGAAGAAGGTAAATTTAAGATTTAAGGAAACAATTTAAAAATAATTAAAACAATTAAAAATTGCAGAAAATAATTGGAAAACGATTAAAAAATAGTACAAATTTGTATTTCAAGTGATTAAAATCATAATAGAGAAGAATTATTAAAAATTCAAAAAAATTTTTAATCACTTCAAATTTAGTATACCTACTAAAATTTCTTAATTCATAATTCAAATATCCAGTAAGAAAAGAGTTATTAAAAAGCATTAAAATTTCAGGCTTCGACGCGTAGTAGAAAATTTAGAAAAGCTTAAAAACTATCCTCAAATTGAAAAAAAAACTTATTTAAAAAGTAGCATATGGGAATTAGAGAAAAATTAGCTTTTAAGTATGAAATAATCAATAATAATTTTGATAATTTATTGTATATTACCTTAATAGGTTTTGTTACCCGTGTATGTTCTTAAATAAATAAATAAATAAATGAAATGTAAATGAAACTATATATTTTTTTTTTTTTTGCGTAGGATGTGAAAACCTGCCTTCAGGTACCCTGTAGCCCGTACTACAGGGTTATGCGGGGGTGGCGATGTTCTGCCGACCCGCTAAAAACACACCCTTATTTGGGGATCTTAAGACCACTCCCGGCTAGCACTTTTCACGCGTATCGCCATCGGGAGTTGTCTTATATCCCCTCTTCTGTCGCCAAAGCGACTTTCTCCCTTATTCTACGGGACCTTCATTCTTTGGCGACCATCGAGGTCTTTGACCCTCATAACATAATGTATAAAGGTCTCGATGGTTCGCCAACCCTCGGGAGAGCGAGTCATAAGCGGGATCATGTTCTCCGGTGTAACCTTGCGATTAACACCGGTAAACATAACCTGCCTCTCCGTGTCCCAACGCTTACAGCTGAAGAGTGTGTGCTCTGGGTCGTGCACTGGGAACTTGCAGTACACACACTCCGAGCTAACGACTTTTTTAAATTGTTCCAGATAGGAGCCGAAACACCCGTGCCCTGTGAGAGCTTGGGTTAAATAGTAGGAAACCACTCCGTGCTTCCTACTTATCCAGGTGGCGAGTGTAGGTATCAGCCGATACGTCCATCGGCCAGTCTCCTCAGCGCTCCATCGTTCTTGCCATCTGTCGACGAGTCTGCTTCTCGCATCTCGGCGAATTTGGTCCTTGCTGGGTCTATTATCTTCCGTATATGCGGAAGAATTTCTCTTCTTGAACACTCGCCATCAGTCTTCTCTTTGCTTCAGAAGGCCCACCAATGTTCGGCATTAGACGAGCTAAACTTGCCGAACACTGTTCGGCCTTCCGACATGCTACGGCTATGTGGTGTTTAAAGTTCAAAAATTTGTCGATTTCGACATCTAAGTATTTGATATGATTCCTCCATTGGACCTCGAATCCGTCTATCTGAATACCAGGGGCTGTATAACCACGTCTGTGTGTGACTAGCAGCGCTTCGGTCTTTTCCAGAAGCATTTGCAGGCCTCTGGCCTCCAGCCAGCGCTTTGCCCGTCTCAGACATTCGTTCACCAATACGCCCAGGGTTTCTACAGTTTCGGCAGTGCACACGATTAACGCGTCGTTCTCGAAGCCGATGATCACCGCGCCTTTAGGTAGACCCATTCTCAAGAAGTCATCATAAGAGACGTTCCATACGAATGGTCCTATCCTTGAGCCTTGAGGGGCACCTCTTAGCATCTCTTTCTTCAGAGTGCAAGTGTCACCCTCGTATATAACCCACCTGTCGCTAAGATAATTATCCATTATCCGCAACAGGTAGGGCGGTATTCCTTTGTTTCTCATCGACTCGATGAGATCTTTTCCATCGGTATTAAACGCGTTACGTATGTCAATGGCTACCAACGCGCAGAATCCCTTTTTCTTCCCTGGTCCCAATTTGGCTTTTCCTTCCCTGGCTAGGTCCACCGCCTTCTGGATGGCGTCTACTGTGGACAGGCCTTTGCCGAAACCAAATTGGTTGTCAGACAGACTATTCTCTCCGGTCAAGTGAGATTGCATTCTCTGCAGAACCATGTCCTCTAGAAGCTTACCCATCGTATCTAACAGGCATATAGGCCTGTAGGATGAGACTTTATCTAGAGGTTTGTCTCCTTTCCTTAGGAGGACCAGCCTCTGTCTTTTCCAGTCGCGGAAAGATTCTCCTCTCTTCAGGCAGTTGTTATAGCAGTCTAGGAGAATCTGGGGTGAAGCAACGATCACTTCTTTAAGGATCTCGTTGCTTATCCCATCTAATCCCGGCGCTTTGCCTGGCTTTACCCTACTGCCTGCTTTTTGTAATTCTGTAAGAGTGAAGAGTTCCTCCTCACCGACATGACAGTTACTCTAGTCCATCCTAGGCCATGGTTCTGCTGGAGGAAACAAAGCCTTTATGATTTGCCGGACCTAATCAGGATTGTCTAGACCGGGGGTCTTTTGCCTCGATAACAATTTCTTGTTAACGATTTTATAAGCCAGACCCCATGGATCATTTTCGACGTCACCGATTAGGTTTAAATGCTGGGATAGAATCTAATTCTATGTTCAAATAAATCCTTGTTAATACTGATTTTTTTTAATATTGATTTATTGTTCCAATTTTTGGCAATCCTAAAATAATACTCTAACTTTTAAAAAAAAAATTTTTAATTTATTTTAAAGATTCTCCATTATAGGATTACATAAAGAAAAATAAAATTTATTGTTTTCGGACTGAAAAGAATTGGAAGATAATTCAAAATTTAAAACAGTATTAATTGAGATTCATTTTACGGTAAAACAAAGCGTTATCACTTTCACGGTTATTTTTTAACTTTCTATTAATATTTCCTTCTATTCTTTTATTTTCTTGTTTTTTTTTTTTTCATTTTTTATAGTTACTATCAATAAATTTCAAAGAGCCAGTATCATTTTGACACAAAACTTATTTTGAGGATTGTTATATTGTACAGAATGAAAATGTTATTTTGTACAACTACTAAATGATATTTTGTACAATTTTGGAAAATGAATTTGTTATTTTGTACAATTTTCTAAAAAAGCTAAAAACCGTTGGAATTACAAGTAAGTCCATTTTTTAATAATTGTACAAAATAACAAATTCATTTTTCAAAATTGTACAAAATAACATTTTCATTCTGTACAATATAACAATCTTCAAATTAAGTCATGTGTCAAAATGATACTGGCTCATTTCAAAATATAATCTAATCTTAATTTCAATCGAGAAGAATTTTAATTAATCAAATTTGCAATTGGTATAGATTTCAATTAATGTAAATCTCAATTTACTCTAATTTAGAATCTTTCACGTGTTTCTAATTTCAGTTACTTTAATCGAGTAAATCTAAAAATAATAATAAACTTGAAATAAACACATACTTGTATTTATTATGATCATATGGTTTTCCAAACAAAATATTTTCCCGAATAGTTCCTCGTTGAATCCAGGAAGTTTGTTTAACGAATCCAAAACCTTTTTCTAAATTATTGACCGCCACGACACCTTTTTCTTTTGTTATTTCAGCCAGAATCCCATCCAAAAGAAGAGATTTTCCACTTCCAACTCTTCCCATTATTCCTATTAGCTGACCCTAAAAAAATCGTCGTCCCCAAATAGATGAAAAATATGCATTATATTCAACAGGTACGTGATAAAAAAATAACAGAAAACTTTACATAAAATAAATTGAAATTTCGATAAATTTAAGTTCAAATTGATTAAAATTTGGATAGATCTCTTTGATTGTAATAAGCAATAAAAAATAATAATAAAATATAACTAACCTTTTCTGCAGAAAAGTCTAAATTACACAAATTGAAAACTTGCTTCTTTTCATCCTCAAATCGAACGACTCTTCCGCTTTCCTCATTTCGAGTCAAATCTCGAGATGTTGATGGAGAACTTTTATTATCTTTAAAATCACTTCTAGTGCTGAATGTTGTATCTTTCACCATTACGTCCACTCCAATCGGCGGATCAGAATAAAAACTTAAAATATCTGATTCTGGTAACTGTAGAATAAAAAATCAATCTTAATCACAATTTTTAAACCACAAAAAGTTTTTTAAATAATTTGTTAAGTTAAAAATTGTATCCGTTAGCTTTAATTTTCCTTCTGCAGAAACGTTATTTATAGAAATTTTTTATAGACATCTCCATTATTTTTTATTAATTGATAAACTAAATTGAAACTCGGTTAATTTTTATTTTTCTTTCACATAAAAAGTCGGTTGAAAAGAAATTCTGTATTTCGATATCTTTAAAATTTAAACTTCCAAGAGTTCTGATAATTTTTTTCATTTAGATACTAAATAAATAAAATACTCACATCGAGAAGTCTCTGAATTCTTTTAATAGAAACCCAAGATTCTGTGAGACCGATAAAAACCCATGGATACATATTTAAAGGAGTGATCAACATATTTAACAAAGCCATTGTTGTAAAAACAGTTTTTGCGTCCAATTCATTGCCGAGTAAAACATAAGTGACAAATGTAAATACAGAGATGAAAACTTGAGTCGCGGCCCAAAAGTAGACGCACAAAGCATCTAAATATTTCCTTCCTGAGAGATATTTTACCTCTTTATCTCGCAATTCTAAAACACGGAAAAACAAAATATTCTTTAGAACATTAGTATTATTTTCTAAATTAGTTTTATAATTTAAAAATAAGTTTACATAAAAAAAGAATATTTAAAGTATTGAAAAAACAACTTACTCATTATATTTCGCATAAAATGATCTTCCCAAACATTAAGTTTTATTGTTGTTATTCCTCTGAGAGCTTCCGCAATAAGTCTCACTCTTTGATCCTTAAATGACATCATTTTCGTACTCATAATGCCCATTTTGTTTGCAATATATTTATTTATTGGAATCATTACAATCGAGACTCCGACTCCTACTAGGAATGAAATTCCTATTTGGTTGTGCAATAAATAAAAAATCACTGATAACTGAAACAAATAAAAAACCCACATTAGAGATTTTTTCATATAAGGTACATTTAATGGTAGGTCGTCGACTATTAAATTATTTTTAGAGAACTGCGCATGTATTTATGAAAAAAATCAGAATTGGAATACAGATATTAAGTCTTTTTGTACATGTAAAATTTGTTGTTTATATTGAATAAGATATTTAAAAAAAATATAAGGAAAATAAAAAGATAGGTCACTTGCTCCAGTTATTAGACTCGAAAAACATTAGAGATCCAGTTATTGTGCCCCAGTTATTAGACTCATCAAGTTATTAAAAATATTTTAAAATTAAGCGTTGTAGTTTAATTATCAAACATGAATATCCAAAAAGAAATTTTAATTACAAAAAAATAAGAAAATAGTGAAATAAAATAATTAAAGGTTAAAGAAAATTCATATTTATTAAATAATATATTTTTAGGTTATAATCATCTAGTTATAAAATAATTTTAAAATCAACTTGAAAATTAATGATAAAAAAATGTTAATCTTTTAAAAAGTTGAAAATTGAGATTAATTTTATTTTAGATGAACTGTATAAACTAATTCTACTTTATCGAGTGTACTTTTTTTAAAAAATTTAGAATTTAAAGAACAAAACTGAAATTAAAAAAAAAAAGTTTAAATAGTTTTAAAAACTAAAAATCTTAAATTCTGTTTACTTCTTAATTTCTGCTACATTATTTCTTTGAAAAAAAAAACATCTGGTCTCTAAATACGATAGTATAATATTTAACATATTTCCTAAATAAAAAATATAATTACATTACCTGCACAGGAACACTCCACATTGCGTGAAAAGAAGGACAAAAGTTCATTATTCTGTCGCTGTCCAAGCTCATAAAATTGACAATTTCTCCAGAAGAAAAATTCTCATTCAAAACAGAAGATGACGTATGCAATGTTTTTCGATAAACAAGCGTTACTATCGCACTGCGAATTTTTAAAGTGACAACCGAGAGCCAAAAGTCGAAATGAACTGTACAAAAAGTGCCTGAAAAAAAAAGAAAACAGTTTTCTTAAGAAGGTAAAGAAATTGAATTACTTTTCAGAATTTTTAGAAAATATTCTGCACATAATTTCACCAAATTTTTAGGACTTTTAAATCAACTAGGCAATCATGTTTTTTTTTGGAGGTAATATTTTAAATATTATGAAAAATATTTTAGAAATAATTTACAGAATAATTTTCAGGTTTTTTACAAAAATATGTAAAATCTCCAAATGTTTATTTGTAAGTAGTTTATTTTTCTAACTGCGAACATTTAATAAGAAATAATGAATAATAAAACATTTAATCAAAATCGAATAAATGAGAAAATTTCAAAAAAATATCTTTAAATCCATGTCATTGCAAAATTAAGTAAATTAGATCAAAGCAACGAAAAAATAATAAATTATAGAAAAAAAAACAAGAACGTAAAAAGATAAGAAAACAGTCTATTAAAAAAATGAGAAAATTCTTATAAATACAAAATGTCATGGACATTATTAAAGAAATGAAGAAAAAATTAAAAAACAACATAAGAATGAAACAGTGACATAAAATATATAAAAAAATAGAAACTCTTTTCAAAAAATTAAACTATTTACGGACATCTTTTTTAATGTAAAAAAATAAATAAGAAGATAATTCAAAAAAACGTTAAAATACATTACTAAAGAGAATAAAATTTAAAAATTCGGAAATTTTAAATTAGGAGAATTATTTCAGAAATTGAAAAAAAAAGAATTAATGCAAATTTTGGAAAATTTAAAAAAATTTAAAAAGAAAAAAATTCTATGAAATAGAAGAACAATGTTAAAATGAGAATATTTAGTTCAAAATAAAAACGCAAGGAAGGTCTAAAAAAATAGTGAAACGTTAAGAAAATTAAATGAATAGGAAGAAAATGGAGTAATATAATAATGATAATGATATAATAATGTTAAATTCATCAAACCAAATAAAATAAAGTAAAAAGTACAAAAAATAATAAAATTTGGTTAGAATCTACTGAAAAATTAGAATTAATAAAAATAAAATAATAGAATGTATATATAAAGATAAATAAAAAGTCCACAAAAGAAAAACAAAGTTTAGGCAAATTAAACCAAAAATATTTTTATAATATTACACTCAAAAGAAGTCCAACAATAAATTTAGAAAAATAAAGAAAATATGAAAATTTTATGAAAGTGATAGCGATTTATATATATATATGAATAGAAACGATTAAAAGGGCGAAGATTGCCGAGGGGAATCGGTTGTGCAAAAAAAGGGCGCGTAGACGTGTGATTGAGTCAGTGCGAAATTGAATATCGTTCGAATAGTGCGAATCTAGAAAGTGCGATTTTAAGTATAGTAAATGAGCGTTAAACTATGTGAATTAATACTTTTGCTATTTACTGAATAAAACAATGTTCTTTTATATTTTCTAATACTAAATGTGCCTTTTATTTGACTGTATTCTCTGAACTCCTCGTGGTTGTGATCCTTGATGATACATTTAAGTAATCTCAGTTCGTAATCTCGCGTTTTTCTAACAAAAGAATAAGTAAGTTTGCAAAAAATCTCGCAAAAAATAGGCAAGATGTGAAAACAAATTGAATAAATTTACAAAAAATTGAGCGTATTTATTTTTAAAAATATAAAAATACATAATTATGAAAGTCAACGAAATAAAAGATTTAGTGAATGTTATAATAACAAAATTGTGTAAAATAATATTAAATAATTTGCATTAAAAGAAGAAAATTAAAGAAAATTCTAAAAAAAGGAAAATACAAAAGAATATCCAAAGTAAAAGGAGAAAAAGTCTTAAAATTTTGAGAAAATAAGAAATTATAAGATAAAAATTAAACAGTTTTGAAAAAGTTAGATTATAAAAATTGAAAGGATTAAAAAAATAATTATTGTGAATTTGAAAATTGATTAATATTATTTAATTAGTTTACATGAATAAATATTAATTTAAATTTGAATTAATTGAAATTTAAAAATTTGAACGAATTGAAATATAAATTAATTAACGTTTGGAATTTATTTAAATTATAATGATTTAAGATATATATAAATTTAATACAATTTTGTGCTATAGATCGCAGGTATTTTGATCATCAATATTAACACAATTTTTTAAATTTTATAAAGAATAAAATATTAAAATTGAAATTTTCAAGATTTATCCACAAATTTCTGGGGTTTTTTTATTGCGATTTTTATATGCAGACGTTCGGAGAATTGTAAAGTTGTTTTTTGATTTAGATCATGATTTTAATGCAAATTTTCCTATGATTTAATCATGATTTAAATCAATAACAGCCCTGCAAAATATATTTGGAATAACTGACATATTTAGAAAAATTAAACTGACGTTTTACCTATTAGAGTGGCAAGAAACATTAAAGCTGCGTAATAATATCCATGAGAAATCGGTTCATTTTTATCCTCAATGAAACCAAGTAATTTATTTAAAATAATAGGAGCAGCAAATCCAGCGCAGTCACTGATTAATTTTAATAAACCGAGGGCATAAAATTGAAACCCAAATATTGAATGCAAAAGACGAATCAGGGACACTTTGCTGGCTGATTTGATAAATTCTACGTGAGTGCCACTTTGTGAAGAGTTTCTCTGATTCTTGTTCAAAGGCTAATAAACGAGAAATAACTTAAATTAGTAATTTAATTTACTTGAATAATAGGATTAATAATTTAATTTATTAAAATATGGATTAATAATAAAAATGATTATTCAGACCAAATAACGATAAAGTATGTTTTGTAACAAAAAATTCTAAAATTAATTAAAAAATATTCTCACTATTTCCTTTAAGTGTCTATCAATTTCATTGCTGATAGTTGAGGAAGAAATACTGTCTGGCAGATCATAAAGATCATCGGATTGATTCAAGAGTCCTTTTACTCCTTTGGACATTAAAGGTGTAACCCAATGAAAAAGAAGCTTCGAAGCGACGGTAACACTCTCCATTGCAGTCCCAAGATAACTTGGATCATTCTCCTCCACAAATCGAATATAAGACGAGCCTGGACTGTTGATCAAAGACGTTCGTTCTCCTGTCTAGAATCAAAATTTTACAAAACTTTAAGTGATAAACAGTGTAAAAATTATTATTATTATATTAAAGAGTTTTTAATTTATTTAATTCAATACATTTTAAATTTTATATTATTGTTTTTTTTCACAACGGAAATGGAGTAGCCACTTTTTTTATGAAATTAAATTCCCGGTTCTTCCCGGTCAATTTTTTGGATTTCCCGGTCACAAATTTTCGAACAATTAAAACAGTATTTTTAATTTTGCGGAATTCGTCTTTTTAAAAAAGCCGAGAATTAATTAATATAAAAGAAAAGAATTGACAGGGTGTCTACTAATTTCGTCCCACACAATTCCCGGTCATTTCCCGGTTTTTGTTCCTATTTTTCCCGGTTTTTTTCTTTTTAACTTAAAATTTATTTTAAGTACAAATAGATCTACAAATGGCTACAAAAATTGAATATAACAGTTGATAATTGAAGAAAATAATTGAAATTCAAAGAAAATAATTGAGAATTGAAGAATTAAATATTAAACTTTACAAAAAATAATAATTAAGAATTAAAAGAAACAATTAATAATGAAAAGAAATAATTAATAATGGAAAAAAAATAATTTAAAAATTAAGTTAATAATTCAAAATTGCAGAAATAAATTGAAAATTAAATAAGCAAATTGAAATCAGAAAAACACAGAATTATTGAATATTAAAAAAAAACAATTGAAAATTCAGAAATAAAATTGAAATTCGAATACAATAATTGAGAATTAAAGAAAATTACTGAACAATTGGATTAAAAAAAGAAGAAAATAATTTATATTAAAAAAAAAATGGCAAATGACAGGAATTATTTAATATTGAAGAAAACATTAAAAATTGAAGAATAGAATTGTTATTTAAAGAAATTAATTGAGAATTGAAAAAATAATTGAACAATTGAACAATTAAATTGAAAATAGAAGAAAATTATTGAAAATTGAAGGAGGTTTTGAAACATGAAATAAAAACTGATAATTGAAAAAAATAATAATTGAAAAAAGTCGAGATTACTGAATATTGAAACAAAAAATTGAAAATTGAACAAAATAATTAAAAATTTAAAGAAAATAATTGAAAATTGAAGAAAATAATTAAAAATGGAAGAAAGTACTTAAAAATTAAATACAATATTTGGAAACAGCAGAAAAATTTAGAAATCGACGGAAATAATTGCGAATTGATGAAAATAATTTAAAAATTATCAATTTAAATTAAAATTGAAAGAAAAACATAATTTAAAAAGCTGAGAATTGTTGAATATTGAAGAAAATTGAGAAGATATTGAAAATTGAAAGAATTTGAGAAATTGAAAGAAATATGAAAAAATATTTGGAAATTGAAGAAAATAGTTAAGAATTTAAAAAAAATCATTGTAAAAAGCCTAGAGTTATTGAATATTGAAAAAAACTGAAATTGAAAAAAATTGAAGAATGGAATTAAATGTTGAAAATTATAATTGAGAATTAAAGAAAAAATTCAAGAATTGAATTATATAGAATTATATATATAATATTATATTATAGAATTTGAAGAAAACAATAAAAAATGAAGAAAAATTTGAAGAAATTAATTAAAAATTGAAGAAAATATTTTTGAAATTGAAGAAAATGTGATTTTATGAAAATTGTTGAATAATAATAATAATTGATGAATTGAATTGAAGTTTCAAAAGCATAATTGATAATTGAAAAAAAAATAAAAAAAAGCAGAGAATTATTGATTATAGAAGAAAATAATTGAAAATTGGAGGAGTTATTGAGATGTGAAATAAATAAATGATGATTGAAAAAAATAGTTGAAAAAGTCGAGAATTATTGAATATTGAATTAAATAATTAAAAGTTGAAGGAACTAATTAAAAATTGATTAAAATAGTTGAAAATTGATTAAAATAATTGAAAATTGAAGAAAATAATTAAAAATTAAATTAAATAATTGGAAATTGAAGAAAATAATTATTGAGAGTTGAAGAAAATAATTGAAAATTGAAAAGAATAATTGTCAATTGAAGAAAATAATTGTGAATTTCTGAAAATAGTTGAATAATTGAAAAATTGAATTGAAACTTCAAGAACGTAAACGATAATTGAAAAAAGCCGAGAATTATTGAATATCGAAGAAAATAATTGAAATATGATGAAAAAAATTGATAGCACACAATAGAATTGACCATAATTATATAAACTATTATGAAATAATTGCTAATTTATGAAAATAATTTAAAAATTCTCAATTTAAATAAAAATTGAAAGAAAAACATAATTTAAAAAAGCTGAGAATTGTTAAATATTGAAGAAAATTGAGAAGAAATTGAAAATTGAAAGAAATTGAGAAACTGAAAGAAATATGAAAAAATAATAGGAAATTGAAGAAAATAATTGAAATTTAAGAAAAAATTAGAATTTAAAGAAAATAATTGAGAATTAAAAAAAATCATTGTAAAAAGCCTAGAGTTATTGAATATTAAAAAAAAATTGAAAATTTAAGAATGGAATTGAATGTTGAAAATTATAATTGAGAATTAAAGAAAATAATTCAAGAATTGAACAATGGGATTGAAAGTAGAAGAAAATAGGTGATAATTGAAGAAAATAGAAATTGAAGAACCCAGGAATTATAGAATTTGAAGAAAACAATAAAAAATGAAGAATGTAATTGTAATTTGAAGAAATTAATTAAAAATTGTGGAAAATAATGCAAAATTGAAGAAAATGTGATTTTATGAAAATCGTGGAATAATAATTGATGAACTGAATTCAAGTTTCAAAAACATAATTGATAATTGAAAAAAATATTGAAAAAAGTCGAGAATTATTGGTTATAGAAGAAAATAATTGAAAAATGGAGGAGTTATTGAGATGTGAAATAAATAAATGATAATTGAAAAAATAGTTGAAAAAAGTCGAGAATTATTGAATATTAAATTAAATAATTAAAAATTGAAGGAAATAGATGAGATCTGAAGAAAATATAAATAATTAAAAATTGAAGGAAATAGATGAGATCTGAAGAAAATAATTAAAAATTGATGAAAATAATTAAAAATTGAAGAAAATAATTGAAAATTGAATCAAATAATTGGCAATTAAAAAAAAAAAATTTATAGTTGAAGAAAATAATTAAAAATTGATTAAAATAATTAAAAATCGTAGAAAATATTTCAGAATTGAATAAATTAATTAAAAATTGATGAAAATAATTGAAAATTGAAGAAAATAATTGGAAATTGAAGAAAATAGTATACTGAAAAAATTTTGGTGCAGCATCTGCACTTTAAAGTACAGTATCCGTCCCAAATGAAAAATTACGTTATTCAGTTAACTTCACTACGTTGAAAATCAATGAAAAATATTTAATCTGAAGTTAACAGAATAATGAAATATTTCCATGGGACGGATACTGTACCAAAATTTTTTCAGTGTAGAAAATCGAAGAAAATAATTGAGAAATGAAGAAATAATTTTAAATTAATGAAAATAATTCCAAATGAAAGAAAATAATTGAGAATTGTAGAAAATAATTGGAAATTGAAGAAACTAATTGAAAATTGAAAAGAATTTATTATCCCAGAAAAAAATTCCCGGGTTTTCACGGTCAATTTAAATTCCCGGTCATTTCCCGGTTTTCCCGGTTAGTAGACACCCTGAATTGAAAACTGAAAAATGGAAATAAAAATTGAAGAATGAAGTTAAAAATGAAAGAAAATAATTGAAAATTGAAAAGTGGAATTTAAATTTGAAGAAAATAACTAGGAATTGAAGAGAATAGTTTTAGAATTAAATAATTGAATTGAAACTTTAAAACAAATAATTGAACAAATCCGAGATTTATTGAATATTGAGGAATTAATTGAAAATCGATAAAAATAATTGAAAATTAAAGAAAATATATAAGATAAAATTAAATTAATAAAATTAAAGGAAGAATTAAAAATTAAAAGAGAATAATAAATTGTCAATTGAAAACTGATGAAAATTATACAAAAAATTATAAATTTATTTATTAAAGAAATTAAAATTATTTGAATTGATATTTATAAATTTAAATGTTAATAAATTTAAATACATTTATTAAAAAATATCTGATTTAAAACAAAAAATATCTATGTACCAAACTTTAGGTGTCCAGACAAAAAATAAATAAGAAATTATTTTCAACCTTAACATCAGTTGAAAAATAAAAAAAAAAGTTCGAAATAATAAGAAGAAATAATTAAAATATATTTTAAAAACTGCAATGTTTAAAAAGTCTCACAAATTATGAAGAATTTTGGAGAAAATTAAAAAATGTTAATCAATATGTAAAAAAAATAGAAATGAAGAAATTCTTTGGAAATAAAAAAGCGAGGCAAATTATTCGAAAAATGAAGGAAAAAAAATTATAAATATATATAATTAAAGAACTTTGAAAGAACGGATAAATGATAATAAAAGACTGAAGTTTAAAAAATAATATTAAAAACCATGGGATAATTTAAAATATAGTGAAAATTAAAATAGATAAAGAATTAAAATTATGCAGAAGTGAAAAAAATAGAACAAAAAATTATAGGACGAAAAAAATATGAGAATTGACAAAAATAACTTGATAAGTTGTGAAAAAAGAGAAAACAGAACATTGCAAAAATCTAGAAACGCAAAAATCTTTAAAATATCAAAAAATCTAAGATATTTTTCCTGCAAACAGATTGTAATATTTAAAAAGAAAATAAATAAAAATTTAATCTACGCAATAATGAAAAACTGATTGTAAAGTGAGAAAAATAATTGAAAAATCGTGTAAAAAAATGTATACACAAATTTTATTTTATTATGAAAATATAAGAACATAAATTAAAGATAAGTGGGAATATTATTAAATGTTATGAAAATTAAAAAGTTAGATATGAATAAAATAAATAAGAAAATAAATAAGAACATAAATTAAATAAGTGTGAATATTATTAAATGTTATGAAAATTAAAAAGTTAGATATGAATAAATCTACGGAAAAGTAATAAATATATTTTTATTAGAAGACATGGACAGTTTTGAGAAAAAATGCATTAGTTTCATAAAGTTTCTAAGAAATAAAAAATAACGAGAAAATTTTAAAATTATTAAAAGATCAAAGAATGATAAAATAAATTATAAAAATTATTGCTTTAGTCTTAAATTTTAATAAGAATTGCGAAAAAATTAAAAAGGTTAAGATAAAATTAGAAAAATTAAACAAAATATTTTTAAAACTGAGCAAATTTGTAGAGAATGTTTTAAAGAATAAGAGCGAATGTTTGTAAAAGTAAAATAAAAATTACAATTGTTTGCTAAATTTAAAGGAAAAACACAAAACGTTAAATAATAACTATTTGACAAACAATTTTTGCTCAAAATAACTTTTTTTTAAGTACAACTCGATTTTGATAAATTCAGTGAAATCGACTTTTAATGTATTTTTATTTGGAGTTAAAAATCGTAAAAACCAATTTGTAGAATGATTTAGATGATTTTCTCAGATTAAAGTAAAGAAAAATGTTTTTGAACTAATTCCCGGAAATGTTACGAATTTCCTAACATTTTTAAAAATTTCTAGATCGACATTTTGCAACCATCATTTTTAAATCTCACAATACAAGACTAGATTTTTCTTTATTATATTATTTTTTATCTGTTTTCATGAAAATTTTTATTATCTACATCTCCTATTCAAATGACGCAACTATAAGCGCATCATTTCTCGGTTATCAATTCGTACAATTAATTCTGACGACATTTAGATTTTAATCAATTTATTAAGTTCAGTCGATTCACCTGTTATCGATTAACTACTGTGATAGATAAAAAATAATTATTAAATTCCACATCATGCTTTTGTCACGCAAAATAATTAAAATTAATAAATTTCTAGTTTATATCCTTGTAAAAAGGCTAAAATTTTATTAATTAAATTTAGCGATACCTTCACGTGTGAAATATATTCTTATTATAAAAAAAATAATAATTCACGGAACAATTTTTAAGAAAAATTGATATTTTCAGAAATGATTCTGTGATATTTTTTATGTATAAAATACAAGGAATTATTTTAATAATTTATTTTATATATAATAAATTTAATCTATTACTAAAAAATTCAAAACTTTTTGTGCAAAGACACTTATGTATAATATAATAATTCAATAAATTTTGATCAATACTTTTAGGTGCCATCATATTAAAACTTGAAGGTTACGGAATTTGACGATCTTTAATATTTATAGAAAAAGTTAACATAAAATTTAATATTATTATTATTTTATGAATTTTGACCTAACAGAATTTTTAGGTCACCGAGACCGAATTCATATTTAACAGAATTTTAGGTTAATCGAATTTTTAAATACCAGAATATTCATTTTGGCACGAATTTTGAAATTGACCAATTGCAATTTTCTTCATATTTTCTAATTGGTCGATTTCGAAATTCACTCCAAAATATTTCTGTCGGATACTTTTTCGTCATTTTACAATTTTAGACAAATGAACATTCTGCATTTTAAGTTTTCCGTCAAATGCCCATTCGTACTAAATACTAATACAATTGTGAAGAAATAAATATTCTGGTATTTAAAAATTCAATTAACCTAAAATTCTGTGAAACGAAAAATCTTTTTTATTTAAAATTCGTTTAAATTGGAATTCTCTTAAATGAAAATTTGGTTAAAATTATTTCTGTAAAATAAAAATTCTGTTAAGTATGAATTCGGTCAAAATTCGGATTAATTTATGTTCGACTGAATAAATTCAAAAATGTGAAATTTCGACCAAAAGAAGATTTTTCCTAATGAAATTCTATGAAATAAATATTCTAAATATTAATTATGAACGCTCAAAGTCTCAAAGAATAATTCTTTGTAAAGGCTGAATAAATTTAATACCATCCTTATCTTTATTATGATTTTTTCATGTTTTTTTTTAACATAGCAGCCTCCATAACGCCTATACTTCAAACTCATAATTTAAAAGAAATAACAATTCAAGTAAATAATTTCCAAGGAAGCAATTTAGGAAATTTTCAAATTGCTTTTGTTTTGTAAAAAAATGCATGAGCAAAGAAATGTTTTTTGAATATGAAATAATAATTTAAAAATAATTCCTTGTATTTTATACTTAAAAAAAATGTATTAATTTGAGAATAATAATATTAAACATTTTGTAAAGTACTCACTTCGCCAAATCTCGAAGCTCTTCTCCTAGGATTTTCACCCCGATCCGGAATCAAGGTAATAATATAAAAAATCAAGAGCACAACATTAGTGATGCTGAAGCCGAGCGAAAGATTCGGTAAAACATCATCTCGGGGAATCTGATCAATGTGATTCTTTAAAAACAGAACCGAAATTCCGAGGAGTAAAATGACTAAAACCCTCATAAAAACTGGACCACGAGGATTCATCATGTTGCTTCTCCTCAAACTCAAAGTAAAACAAAAATGGACGATCCATGCTAGCTCTTCGGTTCCAGCCACCAAATAATCGACAGGTTTTGCAGAAGTTGCTTTATCGTCTAATTTAAATAATCGCTCATTAATTACTTTAATCTCAGGCTTTATTGTCACTGCTGCTTGATCCTGCTTTTCTGTCGGAAAAAGTAAATTTATAACACTCTGAGTGGCGTTTATCTTACTCTCTATGTTGTTAAACCAAGTAGAAAATGTGGGAGCTGGAGTAGTTGTCGTCGTCGTTGAAATTAAATAATGGTTTGAAGATTTGAGAGGCTCGAGATTCACGATAAGAGTTGTATTTGAAAGGATAATGTAGGCTTTTATTATTGGCAGAATAGCCAAACAGATGATTATGATGATCCTAAAGATTATAGACTTTGTTGAAAAATATTCCCGAGATATGGAATAACTTTGACGTCCACAATAATAAGCTGATGTTATTGCGATTAGCACCAAAACTGGAATCTAAAAATAAAACTTTTTAGTGTTGGATTTTTAGAAAAGAATTAATTTGATATTAGGGATTAAAAATATTTAATTATTGACAGTCTTCTAAATCGTGATTTTATGATTTTTAAAGAAAAATAAGAATGTATGAGACAATTTTTAATTTTTAGTAAATTACAATTTATTTTATTTTTTTTTGGTTTTAATAGGCTACTGGAAATTTGAAAAATTGAGAATTAAAAGAAAAAAATTGGGCAGTTTTAAAAGATTAGGAAAAAATTTCGAAGAAATGGAAAATTATGATGAAACGAAAAAATGTAGTACGAGATTAAATTTGCATAAAATAAAATTTAAAAAAAGGTATAAAAATTCACTGTTAGTGACAAAAAATCTAAAAATTAAAGAAAGAAAGGAATTTTGCAAAAAGTGAGAAAATTTTTGAAAAGATTGAAAAATTGATGAAAATTATAAAAAAAGGACAAGAAAATGAAATAAAAAGAAAGAAAATGGAGAACATTTTTTTTTGTACAAATCTAACAAACTATGAAAAAATTACAAAAAGAACAAATTTAGTAAAAATCTACTAAAAAACCAAAACTAGTCAAATTTAACAGTAATTTAGTAAATAGTAAAAAAAAAATGTAAAGAGACAAATAAAAAGTCTACAGAAAAAATGAAAAAATACTTAAAAAATAAATAAAAGTTTAGGAAAATTAAAAAAAAATAATTTTATAACATTAGACAAATTTTTAATAAAATCCTAACAACAATAAAAAAATTTAAGAAAGTAAGTTGGCGAAAAAATAAACAAAATGTAAAAATAAATTGAATAAGTTTATTAAAAGAAATTGAATGAAAAAAAAATTGGAAAAAGTATCTTAATACCCCCCCCCCCCCCCACAAAAACATTAAATAAAAGTGAGAAAAATTTTAAAATCCATGATGAAAAAAGTTTTTATATCAAAAGAAAAAATAATTTTTTAAAAAATGATTAAAGAAAGAGCGAAAAAACGTCTAAAAAACAAAAAAATCTTTTAAAAAATCATCTTTAATGAAAATTTTTTTGAAAAAATATAAAAGTAAATAAGAAAATCAACAAAAAGAAAATATTTACTGAATGTTATGAAAACAAAATTGTAAGAAATAATAATAATAAATACGTAAAAAGATACAAATTAGAGAAAATCTAAAAACATAAAAAAATTAAATTAAAAAGAAATATCAAAAACAAAATATAAAAATATCATTTAAAATGTGAAAAATCATGTTATTATGAATAAAGTTTTGGAAAAAATAAGAAACAACAGAAAAAAATTTAACATTTTAGAAAAAGTTAAATTTTTAAGAAATAGAAGAAGGTTAATATAATAATTAATGTTTGATTATTGAAATGTGGATTTATTGAAATTTTAGATAAAATTAAAACTGATAGATAATAAACAAATAGCATAAAATTGCAATCAATGGATGTTTGAATTTATTGAAACTTAAATATAGAAGTGAATAAAATTTAACTCCAATATAATTTAAATCAATGAAAATAAAAACTATTTAATTTTATTTGAAGAATAATTAATTTTGTAAAAACGGGTGACTCAAAAAAGACAACTTTTTAATTAAAAATTAAACAAATTTAAAATTTTTAAACAAGACATAAATAAAAACTTTCTGTTTGTTTTTAAATTTTTGGAAATTATAAAAAAATGAAATTTACTTACAATTAAAGTTGGATCTATTGAAACCAATGACAATAAAAATTATGACAATTAAAATTTTTTAAAAATTGAATTCAAAACCGATTGAAATTTGATTGAATTAAGTATGAATCTTTTTAAATTTAGACAGATTAAAATTACGTTTGACTTAATATTAATATTGATTGAAATTTAAATCCAACACTTGGACGATTTTGATTAGATAAATTTATTTTTGGACATCAATTAAAATTAAAACAATCTCTGAAATTGGAATTGATATACAAGTTTTAACTAATAAAATAACGGATAATAAATAAAATAAAATAGATAAAATAAAAAATAATGGATAAATTCACCTTTAGATAATTTTTAATAAATTTAAATCTAATTTATTGACACCAAAGTCGAGTAAAATTTTAATCAATTAAACTTTCTAGTGAATTAATGATAAAACTAAAATGTAAATCGATTAAAATTGAATCCTTTAAATCTATCGGAGTTCCGATCAACTGAGATTTTCTTTAATCAAAATTTAGAAAAAGTGGTGGCCACTTTTTTTATGAAATTAAATTCCCGGGTTTTCCCGGTCAATTTTTTAAATTTTCAGATCACAAATTTTCGAACAAATTATTGAAAAAAAAATTCAAAATAGTTGAAAAATTTTAGGGATAACTGTTGGAAATAATTGCAAATTAAACAACTGGGTTGAAAATCGAAAAAAATAATTGAAATCGAAGAAAATTATAAAAAACTGAGGAAATAAATTGAAAATTTAAAAAATAAATAAAAAATATAAGAATTAAATTAAAATTGGAAAAAATAATTGATAATTGAAAAAAGAATTACAAAATTTGAAGAAAATAATTGACAATTAAAAACAAAATTAAAAAAATGGGTAGATTAATACACCACCGAACAAAATAATTTTAAAAAATCAAAGAATAATTATATAATTTTAAGATAGTAATTGAAAAAAATTTAAGCAAATAATTGAAAATTGCGGAAAATAATTAATAATTGAAGGAAATAGTTGAAAAATGACAAGAATAATAGACAAATTCAAAAAAATATGTAAAAAATGACGAAAATAATTGTTAATTGAAAACAAAATTCGAAAAATGACTAGATTAATAGACAACTGAAAAAAATAATTGAAAAATTAAATAAGAAATATTAAATTTAAAGAAAATAATTGCAAATTAAAAAGTTAAAAAAATTATAGGAATAATTGTTGGAAATAATTGCACATTTAACAACTGGATTAAAATCGAAAGAAATAATTATAATTGAAAAAAAATAATTGAAAATTGAAGAATGGAATTAAAATTTAAAGAACATACTTAAAAATTGAAAAAAAAGGAATTAAAAAAAGACGAGAATTAATTAATACAGAAGAAAACAATTGAAAACTGAAGAATGTAAATAAAAATTGAAGAATGGCATTAAAAATTAAGGAAAATAATTGAACAGTTGTATTTAAAATTAAAGAAACTAAATGATAATTGAAAAAATAATTAGAAAAAAGGCGATAATTTTTTTTAATAATTAAGAAAATAATTGAAAAGTGGAATTTAAATTTGTAGAAAATGACAAAGAATTGAAGAGAATAGTTTTAGAATTGAATAATTGAATTGGAATTTTATAAGTAAAACAAAATAATTGAGAAAACCCGAGAATTATTTAATAATGAGGAATTAATTGAAAATCAATAAAAATAATTGAAAAAAATAATTAAAAAATGAAGAAATAATTTGGAAATTAAAGAATTAAATAGAAATTTCAAGATAATAATTGATAATTAAAAGAAAAATTACAACAACAAAAATAGTCCGAATAATCGGCATTCGAACAAATTTTATTTTAAAATTATGAATAATCATAAAATTCAAGGAGAATAATATTTTGTCAATTGAAAACTGAAGAAAATTATCGAAAAAATTGTAAAAATTAAATGAAAATTGAAGAATCGTATTGAAATTTTAATAAAATAATTGGTAATTGAGAAAATGCGAGTATTATTGAATATTGAATAAGATAATTGAAAGACGAAGAATGCAATTGAAAATTGAAAAAATAATTAAAAATTAAAGATTAAAGAATTAAATTGAAAATTTTAAAAATAGTTGATAACTGAAAGAAAAATTACAAAACGGACTAAAATAATTAAATATTAAAGAAAATAATTGAGAAATGAGAAAAATAATTAACAATTGAAAGAAAAATTCTAAAACTGGCGAGAATAATCGACAATAGAACAAAATAATTTTAAAAAATTAAAGAATAGATTATAGAATTTAAAGAAATTGTAATAAATTTATTAATAATTTTAATTTAATTTAATAATTTAAATAATTGTACATATATTGAAAACATATATTTAAACTAATATTTATAAAACTTTATTACTTTATACTATAATTTTATGATATAAATTCATTTCCGATTTGCGTATTTTTAAAAAGTGATTATGTTTCGGCCTAATTTGATTTAATTTAATTTAACTTAATTTACTGCGATTCATTTTGGTTTAGAAAATTTTTTGTCACTGTATTTTGAATACTTATACGTATTAAATGGTCTTTATTGTATATGGCCCGTTTATATTTGAATAAATAAATAAATAAATAAACAACTAATATTATAAAATTTTGGTTGAAAAGCTTAAATAAAGAAAAGCTAAAATTTAATGGACTTGTTGAGAAATTTTTTAACATCTGTATTTTAATATTTATTTTTTTTACAAGTATCTGATTTAAAACAAAAAATATCTATGTGCCAAACTACAGGTGTGTACAGACAAAAATGAATGAATGAATGAATGAATGAATGAATGAACTTGTTATTATTATTATTGTAAACTGTATTATAAATATAAACTGCTATTATTATAGATTTGTAATATATTAAAAAAATTGATTTTAAATTAAATTCCACAGAATTTCTTACAAATACAAATTTTAGTCAATTGATAATAAACAAGCTAAAGTTTAGATATCGATTAAAATTTTGATAAATTGAATGAAATTTAAATAATTTGAAATTTGTATCAATTAAAATTGTAATCAGTAGAACATTCGTAGATTTAAATTTGGGTCAATGTAAGTTTAAACCAATAAAAGATAAAATCGCATAAAATTGATTAATTAAAGCTTGAATTTCTGATACATATTTGGACAGATTAAAATTTATTTTAATTTTTCAAAAAATTTGTATTTAATTTTAAATTTGAAATCGACTAATAAATTATTAATATTTTTTACTATTATTTATTGCGTTGTTCCAATTTCTTGTAAAATACTCAATTTTCTTTTTATTCTGACAACAGAGTCGAATTTTACTCATATTTTTTATTATTTAACTTACCTGCAAGTATAATTGTTGAAAGCATAATCCAATATTATGAGTATCAGGATTTAAAGGCCTGATACTATTTGAATATCCACACAATTCTGTCCAGTTCCATTTCCAGGAACCTCCACTGTCCTCAATTATTTCTAACTTTTCCATATTATCCAATTTTTAAACCATGTTAAAGACAATTAAATTGTAAATCCTGCACTGCTAGACACTGTAGAATTTAAAACCAATTTATTAATTTCTCCGAAAATTCTTAAACGGATAAAATTATTATACTACCTACGCTATTTACTTATTTGTTAAATTATTTTACACTCATAAAATTTGTATTACACATTATTCACTGCCAACATGATTTTCTTTCAGTTTTTAATTTTAATTAAATAAGTAAACTTCCAATTTTGTTGTTTGTTTTAAATAAACTAAATGTTAATTTAAAGCTATTTAATCTCTAAAGCTTGTTAATCACAAAAAATACAATTTTAACACTTGAAAGGCAAATTTTCTTTGTTTATTGATAAAAGTTTAAGAGTCGCAAATAATGTAATGTCAATTATTGTTTCTTAATTAACGTGCAACAGCAGAATTCTAAACTTGCGATTCTTTAGGGAAAATTAAATTATCTGGATCATGACATGACGCATGTCACTGACACAGAATGCGTTAAAAATGCAATCATTAATCATTCTGTTATTTAAAAAAAAAGATAAGACAATGAAAATCATTCGAATTTGACAGAAGAGAATGTAACCTCAAAAACATATAATTCACATTTTTACGATTAAGGAGTTTAATATTTCTCTCTTATCTTGTACTTACTTCATTGACAAATGACCTTGACATCTATAAATTGAAAATCGCTTCAAAAATTTGTCTCGTCATTTCAAAATGTATGAAAATATTTACAATTTTTCCAATTTTTACAAGAAAACAAAGGCGTAGACAATTGAAGGTTTGAGGTTATGGTTTTCGGGCAATTGTCATTGTCAAATTTCTACGCCGATGACGCATCTTCTGCAAATCTTGAAATTCAATTTTTCACAAAATATGCATAATTAATAGTATTAATAAACAAATAAGCAGTTTATGCACATTGTTGCTTTTGGTAGCATTGTAAATAATTCAAATTTTGATAAATAACGTTGGAAATGTTCCAAAAAGTTGCAAGTGTTTTTACAGGTTATGATTGTGTTTACGATTGTTAATTGTTTTTGTTCGCGATTATTTTACAGGTAAATTGCTTAATATTGTTAAACATGAGTCTCTTTTCAATTTTTTTCGTTTACTTTTGTACAGTTTATTACATGTCATTTTAAGTTTTTCGTAGTATTTTGCTTTCAAAATTATCACAGAAAATTTCCAATTTGGAAATATCTTTGCGATTTTGAATTTAATTTTTTCAAATATCAATTGTTTTCTTCAGTTTTTAAAGAATTGTCAGGAATATTTAAATTTTCTACACAAGTTTAGATTTACTTTCAGTTATTTTTCAATTATTTTCTTCAATTTTCAATTACTTTTGTCATTGTTGAAGTATTCTTGCCATTATCCAATTTTTTTTCCTTTTTCAATTAATTTTTCCAGAATTCAAATTCAATTCAAATTTCAATTATTTACAATTTTTTTTATTGTCATGAATCTTTTAATTTCTTACACAATTCTTCAAATATTTTCTTCAAATATTTTCTTCAAATTTTAATCATTTTCTTCATTCTTTTTATTATTGTCGTGATTTTATTAATTTTTTTTACAACCTTTTCAATTATTTTCTACAAATTCCAATTATTTTCTTCAAACTTTAATTTCTTTCTTCATATTTAAATCTTTTTTCGCATTTTTGAATTGTTCTTTTCAAATTTTAATCATATTTTTCAAACTTAAATCAATTTCTTCAACTTTCAATTATTTTCCTCAAACTTCTAATATTTTTTTCAATTTTTTTAAATATTGTATATTAATTTTTCATTTTTACACCATCAGCTTTTAATTATTTATGTCATTATTCAATTAGTTTCTTAATATTTCAATTCTTTGGTCAATTTTTCAAGTATTTTCATCAGATTTTTAATTTTTTACAGTAGCTATCAATTATTTTTGACATTTCTCAATTATTTTTTCAAATTACAATTATTATTGTCATTATTCTCTAACATTTTTGTCATTTTTCAATTATTTTTCATATTTTTACTATTTTTGACATTTTACAATTCAAATTGAAATTTCAATTATTTCTTTAAAATTTGTTTTTTATCGTGAATTTAAAATTTCTTTAAACCAGTTTTCAAATATTTTCTTCTACATTTTAATCATTTTCTTCATTCTTTTTATAATTGTCGTGAATTTATTAATTTTTTACACCTTGTACACATATATTCTACAAATTCCAATTATTTTCTTCAAACTTCAATTACTTTCTTCAACTTTTAGGTATTTACGACAAACTTCTAAATTTTTTCGAATTTTTTAATTATTGTCTATAAATTTTTAATTTTTACACCAGCTTTAAATTATTTATGTCATTGTTTAATTAGTTTCTCAATATTTCAATTGTTTCGTCAATTTTTCAAGTATTGTCTTCAACTTTTTAATTTTTTACAGTAACTATCAATCATTTTTGAATTTTTCTCTTAAATTCCAATTATTTTTTTCAATTAATAAGTTTCAGTTTCTTGTGGATTTGTTTTTTATTTTTTTAATCTTCAACAAATTTCTTCAACTTTCAATTATTTTCCTCAAATTTATAATATTTTATTCAATTTTTTATTTAATGTCTATAAATTTTTTATTTTTGCACCAGCTTTCAATTATTTATCTCTCATTATTCAATTAGTTTCTTAATATTTCAATTGTTTGGTCAAATTTTCAAGTATTTTAATCAAATTTTTAATTTTTTACAGTAGCTATAAATTATTTTTTTCAAATTACAATTATTATTGTCATTATTCAAATATTTTTGACATTTTGGAATTATTTTCTTTAAATGTCATTATCCTTAATCTTTTTATTATTGATATGAATTTATTAACCTTTATACCAGTTTTCAATTATTTATATCATTATTTAATCCATTTTTTAATTGTATTTCTTATTTTTCATGAATTTTTTTTCCAAATTTTAATTATTTTTGGTAATTTTTCAACTATTTTCTACAAATAAAATTTTTTTTTCCATTTTTTAATTATTTTCTTTAAATTTCAATTATTTTCTTAAAACTTTTATAATTTCTTTCAATTTTTCAGCTACATAAATTGTCAGAAAAGTTAATTATTTACACCAGTTTTCAATTATTTATATCATTATTCAATTAGTTTTTTTAGATTTGAATTATATAGGTAATTTTTCAATTATTTTATACTATTTTATAATTAATTTATTTAATTTTTTATTTATAACTCCATTTTTAAATTATATTTCTTATTTTTCATTAATCTGTTTCCAAATTGCAGTTATTTTTATCATTTTTTAACTGTTTTCTACATACCTATATAAATTTTCTTGACATTTTTAAATTATTTTCCTAAAACTTCTATTATTTTTTTGAATTTTTAGAAAATATTGTCTAAAAAATTCAATTTTTACACCAGCTTTCAATTATTTATGTCATTATTCAATTAATTTTTTCACATTTCAATTGTATCGTTAATTTTTCCTTTATTTTATACAATTTTTTAGTTAATGTATTAAATTTTTTTTATTAGTCCTTTTATAATTATATTTCTTATTTTTCATTAATTTTTTTCTAGGTTTCAGTTATTTTTGTTATTTTTCAACTGTTTTCTACATATGTAATTTTTTTTGCTTTTTTTAAATTATTTTCGTTAAGTTTCAATCATTTCTTTGAAACTTTGATAATTTCTTTCAATTTTTCAACTATTATCAGAAAAGTTTAAAATTTCCAAATTTAAACTTTCAATTATTTATGTCATTATTCAGTTAGTTTTTTCAAATTGTAATTATTTCGTCAATATCTTAATTTTTGTACTCAACATTTTAATTTTTTACACCAGTTTCAAATTCATTTTTCTCAAATTTAAATATTTTTTTCATTCTTCAATTATTTCCTTTCAATTTTTGCAATTTATGTCTTCATTTTTTGATTTTTAACCAATTTTTCAATTCGTTTTGTCATTTTACAATTTTTTTTTTAAATTTGAATAATTTTTGTCTTTTTTAATTATTTTCTTTATATTTTAATTATTTTTTCCATTTTATTTCTTACTTTACTTATTTCTAGTCTTTTTCACACTTTCTTAATTTTTCTAAATTTTTTTTTCAGTTATGAGTCAAGACACAGATTCTCTAAATAAAACCGAGGAAAAAGTGATCAATGTCCAAGAAGCATCTGAAAGCCTGCCTAAAGAAAATTGTCCCCTTCAAAATGAAATGTTGGATCACTTGTCAAAATCAAAAGCTTTTTTTAAGTGCCAGCACAAAGATGATCCTGAATTGTCCATAAAAGAGAAAAGAGAGGTCGCCTCAAATCTACTAGAAAAAAGTCATTCTCGATTTCTCTCAAGATTTGGTCATTTTCTCAAAAAAGAGCATCTTTCTTTCTTCAAGAATACCGAAGATGATTACGAAATTTCCTTTCATCTTAAAAGACTCGATAGAAACTTCCAGAAGACTTCTAAAGGCAAAACGAAATCACAGATTGACGTGAAAAATAGAAGATTCATGGCAATGAAGTCGCTTGTGGGAAAAGGAGAATATTTCAGTGAAACTGAAATGATGAAACGGAATCCTCTACTTTATGATCAGTTGGTTGGAAGGTACTTAACCGAGGAACAGAAAAAAGCTCGAGACAATATTGACACGCAGAATATCACTTTTGTGAATTTATTAATGGAAAGTATTGAGCGGAATATAACCAGAACTTTTAAACAAGATCAGCAAGACGCTGAGGATGAAGTTGAAGAGGAATGTGATTCTGATGAGGAAAGTGAGGAAGATAATAATGCTCAAGTGATAAAAACATTGGCGTCAAATGAGCAGTGTTCAACGAAACAGAAAATGGATAATAAAAAATGGGGAGAAATGTTTCATTCAAAGGATTCGTACGAAGCGGAAGAAAACGAAAGACAGAAAGATTTATTCTGGTGTCAAATTTCCGCGAATGAACAACAAATGCTCAAGCGAGAATTTGTCACTAATATGTATCAAAGTTTTTTAGATGGTCGAGATATAGATTTTGATTACAGGTATTTTTAATGGATAAATTATGTTTTTTGTGTGTTTAAACTAAGAGTCGATCGGGTTATTTGAACTGGATACTCAATTGTATGTTTTAAAATTTTTATATTGTTTTTTTAATTGAATTCTTCACTAGAATCTACCAAATTAAATATATTATTAGTAATGACAATTTTATATTTAAATGGCAGAGTTCAAAGAGTTCAAAATTGGTCTAAAACACCCAGAGTTTTGGAAGTAACTCAAATTCTAAAAAGATTGCAATAAAAGGAAGTTGTTAACCATCAAGTAGCATTGGATTGAGAAGAAATAATAAAATATTCGGGGGAGATTCGGTATCGGGTTAAATACAACTTCTCCAAAATTCAATAGTCAGAATTTAAATTATTATTTTATTCAGGGCCGGATCAAGGCTGTCACGGACCTGAAGCACAAAAAAATTTATGGGACTTCCTAAAAAAAACAAAAGTTTCTGCATTTTTATCTTATCAGAGTGTCTAGCGAATAATCATTTAAAAAATGGAGAAAATTTTCAAAGAATCTTAACAAAATGTAAAAAAATGAAATTTTACAGAAATTACAAAAATTACAAAATTTTCTAAAAACCAGTATTATGAATGAACAAATAAGAAATTCAAGGATAATTTACATTGAAATGGGAAAATTAAAGCAAAAAGATGTAAAGAAATGTACTAATTGAAAAACCTGCAAAAAATAAATAAATTCTTCAAAAATAAAAAAGTTTAAAAAATCAATGAAAGTAAAAGAAAGAAAATTAAGAAATATGGTAATAATGCGTTATGAAATATTAAACAGTTTAAGGAAGATTGATTAAATTGCTTTTTTAAAATCAAGATACTACGCAATAAACAGTAAAAGTGTTTAAAACATAAAATTGAAATTACAAAAGAGAGGAAAAAATGATTTTCAAAAAGTTAAAATATTTGCGGACATGTTTTTTTAAATTAAGAAAATAAATAAGATAATCAGTAAAAAAAACGGAAAAATTTTACTAAAGATAAAAAAATACATTAAAAACTTGTTTTGAAAATCAAGCAAAAAGCAATAATTTTTTTTAAATGAAGAATTAAGTAAAAACAATTAAACAATTTTAAGAAAAAAACCAATATTTGTAAGAAATAGAGAAATTCTGATCGAATTAGAAAATTTATTATAAGATCTTTACGAAAAATTAAATAAAAAAAGAAAAGTCTTTAAAAATTGTAAAAATTAATAAATTATGACAAATGACAAAAAACCAAATAAATATTTTAAAAATCATAAAATTGAAAAAAATTATATTTTAAAACTTCCAAATTATAATAATAAATCAAATTAATCACTGGAAAAGTAAATAAATGTTTCTAAATATTGTTAAAATAAAACTGCATAAAATTAACTAAAGTAATTTTTGTAAAAATAATAAAATTAAAAAAAATCTAAAAAATAAAAAAGTATTATTAAACGCATAAAAAAGAAAAATTAAAAAAAAATTCAAGTTATCTAAGTGATTTTCTAAAAATACAGTAAAGCAATATAAAACATAACCTACCAAAAAAATTGTTTGAAAAAGAAAAAATTGCAAAGAAGGAATAATTAAATATTTCAAGACAGTGATATAAATTAGTGTGTAAATAAGTCTACAATTTTTTCTACAACTTTCAACCGATTTAAATTTACAATTATTATCCTTAAATTTTATAATTATTCTTTAACTTTTTTAATTATTTTGTTCTGTTGTAGATTATTCTCGACAGTTTTCGAATTTCTTTTTCAATTGTCAATTATTTTGCGCATTTCTCAATTATTTTCTTCATATTAAAATTCTCGTCATTTTGTAATTTTCTTTAAATTATGAATTATTTTCTAAAGTCAATTCTATTCTTCAATTTTCAATTAATTTTATTCCATATTTCAAAAAACTTGACTTTTTTCAATTATAAACCATTATTTCAAATTACAATTTATTTTTTTTAACTCTTGATTATTTTCTTCAAATTTCAATCACATTTTTGAATTTTCAATTATTTTTTCGAATATCAATATACTTTTTTAATTTTGAGTACAATTGTTCAATTATTCTCTTTAGTACTTAATTATATTTTAAAACTTTCATTTCCATTCTTCAATTTTAAATTTTTTCCTCAATTTCAATTATTTTGTTCAATTCAATTTTTTTCAATCAAGTTGTTCAATTAACAATTATTTCTATAATTTTCTTAATTTTTTTAATTTCAATTATTTTTTAAATTAAACACTTATTGTTTGATATTTTTTCCAGTTGTGTATTAATCTAGCCATTTTTCGAATTTTGTTTTCAATTGTCAATTATTTTCCTCATTTTTCAGAAATTATCTTTAAATTTGCTGATATTCTTGTTATTTTTCAAGTATTTTCTTTAATTTTTAGTTATTTTTTACAATATTTAACATTTTTATTTATTCTCTTAAAATTTTAAAATTATTTTTCAACGTTTTCAATTATTTTTTTTCAGTTGTGCATTATTCTAGTCATTTTTTGATTTTTTTTCAATTGACAATTATTTTCTTTAATATTTCAAAATCCTCGCCATTCGCCAATTATTTTTCTCCATTATCAATAACATTCGTTAATTTCAAATTTTTATTTTCTTCAATTCTCAATTTTTTCTTCAAATTTGAACTCCATTTTTCAGTTTTTAATTCTTATTCTTCTATATTCAATAACTTTCGACTTTTTTTCAAATATTTTTTCCAATTTTTAATTATATTCTTTAAATTTGAATTTAAATATAAAATTTTAATTAATTTATTCAATTTTAATTATTTTTGTCGATTTTCAATCCTCAATTATTTCCAAAAATTATTCCTATAATTTTCTTCGTTTTTCAATTTTTAATTCTTTTTTTTTTTTAATTTAAAGTTTTTGCTATATTTTATCAATTTTTTTCAGTAGTCTATTAGTCTTGTCATTTTGTAGATATTTTCTTCAATTTTTTAATTCTCATTTTTCATTATTTCTTTTAATTATTAACTATTTTTCGCAATTTGAAACTATTTTGTACAATTTGCAATTAGTCTCTTAAAGTTTTATAATGATTCTTTGAGTTTTTCAATTAGTTTTTGTTGTTGTTGTGTATTAATTTAGCCATTTTTCGAATTTTGTTTTCAATTGTGAATTATTTTCACGTTTTGTAATTTTTCTCTATTATTATCAATTTATTTTTAATTTCAGTTTAATTTTTAAATTATGAATTTATTTCTTCAAATTTTTATTATTTTCTAAAGTTTTCAATTATTTTCTTTAATTTCAATTTTTTTTGTTTTAATTTTCAATCCAGTTGTTCAATTTGCAATTGTTTTCAGCAATTATTCTTATAAATTTCTTAATTTTTAAATTTTTTAGATTAAATTGAATGTATATTGTTTAATTTTTTAGATTTTTTTTAACAATTTTGTGTATTTATCTAGCCATTTTCTGAATTTTGTTTTTAATTGTCAATTATTTTCGTCATTTTTCATATATATTTTTTTCCATTTTGTAATTATTCTCGTAATTCTCATTATTTGCATTTCCAAAAATTTATATTTTTAAATATCGAACAGCAATGTAAAGTTTCTCATTAATGTTGCTGTTAATTAATATTTTACTATATACATGTAATAATTGCAACTTTGATTAATTGAAACTTATAAGTTTGAAAAAATTAAAGTTTGGGTTAATTGACGTTTGGGATTTATGTAAATAATAATGGCTTGGAATTAATTAAGTTTAATATAGTTTTCGACTTTCTTTCTATCAAAACTTTTTTAGTTTAAATTCTGATCATTCTAAATTCAAGTTTTCATATTATTATTACCAAATACAAGATTGAAATTGAAGTTTTTAGGATTTATCTACCTTCTCAATCGATCGAATCGACAATATCTAAAATTCTAAAATACTTAAATCCCCGCCTGTGTAATGATAGACATCTTTACAAATGTTCGCGCATGTGCAGAAAACGTACAACTTTCCAAAATGTCGGATAATAATTTAAAGCATTTATAAAGTGTCTAATATATTTTAATGTACACATAGAACTTTAAAATACCTTGTTTATTTTCTTTTAAGTATTTTTAAAATATGAATCAGGCTTTTGTCATCAAATTCATAATCTATAAAATAAATAACGGATTTTTTAAATACTTAAATTGTGAATGTTTTTCAAGTGGGCGTGCAGTGATACATCTCGAGACGTATCAGCAAACACAAAATAGAGCTTGTCTATTTTCTTTCAATAATTTTAAGTAAATATTCATTAAGTAAACAACTAACAAATAAATATGTTGATCCTTCTTTTAATGGGTTACAAAATCTTTTTGTCCGCGAAAAATAAGTGATTTTCATAATTATTTTTAACCATTTCATTAAAACTTTATTAAAATAATGTACATGTTTCGATGTACTTAATGAGTTTAAAAGTTTGAAAATATTGATAATATTTAATGAAATGGCTAAAAATAATTATAAAAATCGACCATTTTTTGAGGACCAAAAGGTACGTAACCCGTTAATAATTTGTTTTCACGTAATTTTATACGCTAACTGAAAAGTTTTTCAAGGAATAACAAAAACCAAAATCATGAAAATTAGGTTTCACTAAAAATAAATAACTCAGAACTCTAAAAAATTCTTTGTAATTCTGTCAATCAAGTCTATTTATTAAAAACTTGAATTATGTACATAATTATTATTATTTTTCTTTTATTTTTGGACTATATTTTTATACCTAATAAATCAAATGGTTTTACAAAATTGTTATTTGTTACATCTGCAAAAAATTTTGAAAATTGTTGTTTACTTTATATTTTTAATCAGTGACCTCAAAACTAGCTGAAGTTATGGTTAAGCTTAATTTGATTATAATTTAAATGTTTAACAATAATTAGGAAAGTAAAAAAGTATTAAATATATAATATAAATTTCCCGAGTTTGCATTTTTTAAATTATTATGTAAAATTTTGATATTGATATTGTGTTTGAAATTTTAAAGTCGTTTTAGTTTATAAACCCGAAACAATTCCTTTATTTTTAAAAACATTTCAATGTAAAAAATAGCTTTGTCAAACAAATTAATTGCCAAAAACTATATTTTTTCGAAAAGAAATTGGCTTTGTTAATTTTATCCCGAAATTTTGCGTTTCTATTTTACCCAAAGTTCACCACCTTGTTTTAAAATCAATGAGTTTTATTTAAAATATGACTGCTTTTATAAAAAAAAATTAATTTTAATTATAAATTTGGAAAACATATAAAATTTGACTGCAGAAATAGTGTTACAATTAGAATAATTTGCTACCTAGATCATATTTTTTAAATATTAAAAAAAGGAACAATAGTTTCTATCTTGAAGATTTTTGCACATAGTTTTTATTTGAAGATGTTTATTAAATTAAACTAACTTCTTTTCAGTACCGTGGATGATAACGAAGATTACGATAATGTAGAATTAAGAACACAGGACGAAGAAGAAAAATATTTTGATTCCGAATCTCCAGAAATAGTTGTTAAAGAAAAACCAATGGAAGAAGACGAATCTGAGGATGAATTAGACGCTTATATGAAGACTTTAAAGGTTAAATAATTAATAGTATTGATATATTATTATAATAAATATCAGACTGAACAGTTCGAGAATGATGTTTCTCTTTATTTATTTAATAGGAAAGTTCAACAAATCAAGTTGGTCTGGAAACTGATTTGATACCATAAACTTTACTGAAAGTACAAATTTGTAAAAAATAAAATGTAATTTTGTATATTGAAATTGTTTTATTTCTCTGTATACTTTTAAAAATACTTTGTTAATTACCTGAATTTAAAAGCTTTTTTCTTTATTTCTTAAATTGATTTAATTTCACAATTTTGTTTTTATTTTCGTTCATTACTTAATAATACATTTTTAGGACCAACATAATTATGTAATTAAGTATTGAACGTTAAGAAAGAATTAATTTTAAGTACTTTTTAATTTTACTGGTAATTTAATTTAGTTTTCTAAAATTAAAAAATTCGTATTTAAAATTTCATCATCTTTCTTCAAATTTGCAAAAGTTTTAATTTATTTAAACTTTATTTTATTTTATTTATTTAAACATCAATTGATTTAAATTTAAACCCATTATTGATGCAATTGCATAACTTGAATTTTTAAATTTCAATTGATTTAAGACTTTCTACAATTTTTATTAATTCTTTTAAAATACTAATTTTCTTCTATTACGACTTCAATTATTTACTTCAACTTTCAATAATTTAATTTCTGTTTTTATTGATTGTTTCACTATTTTTAAATTAATTTTCAAAAATTTTAATTAGTTTCAGAAAATTTTAATTATATACCTATCTATAGCTTTAATTCTTCAAATTATATTCTTCAATATTACATCTATTTGTTCTTTTATCAATCATTGTCTTTCAATTATTTTCATAATTTAAAAATGTTTTTTTTTCAAATTACGATTATATTCTTTGATTACTACATTAATTACTTCAACATTTCATTTTTGTTATAACTTTTTAATTAGCTTCGTCACTATTTAATTATTTTCTTCGTCTTTATTTATCTGCATATTTCAATTACCATGTTCAGTATTTTTAATTATTGTCTTCTATATTAATTGTTTTTTATTTTTCAATATTAAAAATATACTGTTTCATTGCTTTAGCCATTTCATTACGTTTTTATTTATTTTCTTGAAACGTCAATTGTATTTTTCAATTACTTCAATAATGCTTCAATTTTTAACTAATTTCTTTTATTTCAAATAATAATCTTTATTTTTTTGCACTTTTTTCCCAAAATTTCAATTATTTTCTTCAAATTTCAATTATTTATATTAGTACAATTTTCTATATTTTCAATTACTTTTATCAAATTTTAATTAGGATGCTTTAATGTTTAGAATTATTTTTTCAGTTTTATTGATATTTTTATCATTTTTCAATTATAAAATCTATTTTTTTATTTGTTAATTATTATCTTTCTTTTTTTATTTTTCAATTATTTTCATCAAATATAAATTTTTTTCCTCTAAATTACAAATAAAATCATCAAATTATGCAATCAATATATTCAACTTTTCATAAATTTCATGCAAATTTCAATTATATTTTTCAGATATTTTTTATCATTTTCATTTCATTCAATTATTTTTTTCAATTTCATTAATTAATTTCGACAATCTTTGATTGTGTTTTTCAACTTATTTAAATTGATTTTCCAAATTTTATGATTTGCCATTAAATTCCTTAAAGTCCTTCAAATTTGTAAATTTTTTCCAATTTTAATTAGTTTTACTACGTATATAATTAATAATAATTTAATTAATATAATAAGGTACTAGTTTTTAATAATCTACTGTTAATATTGTTGTCATTATTATTATTAATATTAAATAATAATAATCTCCGTAAACTCCTAAAGTTAGTTACTTTTTATATTTATTTATTTTTTCCGTCCACGTTTTAAAGTCTGAAGTGAAGTTAGTTAGTATTAATATTTATTCACTTATTATTTTTTATTTTGAAATTTGAATTGAAAGAATAAGGTAACCTTTTTCGTTAGTGTCGTGTTTTATTGGTTTTTAATTGTCATTTGTGTAAAAAAACAGTTTCGAAAAATGCATTAAAAATGTATTATGGTTTTTGAAGAAGTTTAAAATATACATAAACACATGCAATTAATTTCCTAAATTTTCAGTTATTATCTAAAATTCAGATTATTGTCATCAATTTTCCATTATATAACAATTTTTTAATTATTGTCTTTTGCTTAAAAATAAATTCTGCAATTTTTCTTGATTTTCATCAATTTATAATTATATTCATTATTTTGGCATTACTTTTAAAATTTTCAATTATTTATCCGATATTGCAATTATTTTCATCAATTTTCGATTATTTCTGCGATTTTTTAATTATTCTCTTTAATTAAAATTTTTTAAGTAATTTTTACAATAATTATTTTTTTTTAAACATATATTCTATTTTTCAGTTATTTCTCTCAAATATTATTGAATGTTTTCAAGTTTTTATATTATTTAAATTATTTTCATCATAATTCAATTTTCTTTCTCAATCTTAAATTAGTTTCAGCATATTTCAATTATTTTTGTCAATTTTTAATTAATTTTATCATTTTTCAATTCTTTTTTTCGATTTTTAATTATTATACTCATTTTCTAAAATTATTTTCTAAGATTTTTAAGTATTTTTCTAAAAATTCAAACATTTTCTTCAATTTCTAATTATTTTCATTTGTTATCAGAATTTCAAATTTTTTTTATTAATTATCATAAATTTCAATCATTTTTAGCTTTCTTCCAGACTTTTCTCCAATTTTTAGTTTTCCTCATTTTATAAAATAAATTTCTAAAATTTTTTAAGTATTATTTTCTTCAATTTTTAATTATTTTTCTTTGTTTTCATAATTTCTAAAAAAAATTTACTAATTATCGTAAATTTCAATTATTTTTAGCATTCTTCCAGTCTTTTTTCCAATTTTTAGTTATTCTCATTTTCTAAAATTATTTTCCAAGATTTTTAAGAATTTTTCTAAAATTTCAATTGTTTTATTTAATTTTTAATTATTTTTCTTTGTTTTCATAATTTCCAAAAATTTTTATTAATTATCGTAAATTTCAATTATTTTTAGAATTCTTCCAGTCTTTTCTCCAATTTTTAGTTATTCTCATTTTCTAAGATTTTTAAAAAATTTTTCTAAAATTTCAATTGTTTTCTTTAATTTTTAATTATTTTTCTTTGTTTTCATAATTTCAAAATTTGTTTATCAATTATCGTAAATTCCAATAACTTTTAGCTTAGTTCTTCAATTCTTTTCTCCAATTTTTAGTTATTTTCTTTTTTTTTTTTTAATTGAATTCTAAGATCTTCATGTATTTTTTTCAAATTTCAGTTATTTTTTTTTATTTATTTAAATAATTTAAATGAATCATATTTTAATTATTTTCGGCAAGTTATAAAATTTAAAAACATTTTTCTATTATTTTCTAAAATTTATTTCCTTCAAATTTCAATTCTTTACATTTGTTTCATAATTAAAAATATTTTTAACTATTTATCTGATTTTTCAATTCTTTCATTATTTATATTATTTTCTTCAATTTTCAATTACTTTCATTCTTTTGCTCGTTCTTTTTTATAATTGCCAAAAAGTTTTTACTTCTTTCTCTTTAATTAAAACTTGTTCTGTTCAATTTTAAATTATGTTTATCTTTTTTTATTTATTTTCTCTAATTTTTAATTATTTTCTTTTATTTCAATGAACTTCTGAAAGTTTTAAGTATTTTTCTCAAATTTTGTTTAACTTTCCTTTATTTAAAATATTTTATGTAATTTGTTTAATTATTTTCCTAAATTTTAATTATTTCTTTTAGTTTTAATTTATTTATCTCAATTTTTAACCATGTTTTTTCAATTTTCAATTATTTTCTCTAATTTTTCATTATTCAATTTTGTTTTAATTTACTTTTAAGATGCTCAAGTATCTTTCTCAAATTTTAATTATTTTCTTTATGTTTAAAACATTTTTATGATTGTTTAAATTACTTTCCCCATTTTTTAATTTATTTCATTTTTTTTCAATTAATTTGCAAAATTTGCATTTATTTTTTGGAATTTTTTTTAATTCTAAAATATTATAAATTTTGTCCTAAATAAATATTTATTTTATTTATATTAATTGATTTTTAAATATTATATTTAAAATATTTATTTCTTCGTATTAGATAAATATTATTTACCGATTTGTTATATTTTTTATTGTATTTTATAATTTGTAAAAGGTATGAAAAACTATTCGCGCGCTGGCGCGCGTTTTTTTTTTTGCTAGTAATTAAAATAAATTTTATTTATAAAATAATTATAATTATTAAAATAAAATAAATTTGTTATTTCTAAAAGCAGTTTAAAAAATGGTTTTTTTGTAAGGTTTCTTTTTAAATATAGAACCCACGTGGTATATTTTTGACATTTTATTGACACAACAGGAACTTTCCATAAATCGACTGTATCTATAGTAGTGCATTTTCAGCAGCGGAAAGTGAATGAAGTGATTCCGCGTTCACGTTGTTGTGACATTGAAACACTGGTTTTTAGTTATATAGTTTTTTAAGAAAATGGTAAGTGATTTTGACACAAATTTTCGCATTTGTAAATACTCTGAATTCTCTTGATTGAAAAAAGTAAGGATTTCGTTAAAATGCGATTTAGTAAAAGACAATTTTGCAAAAAAAAATTCAAAAAGTTTCTTCACTGTTTTCATCGAATTAAAGAGATTTATTGATTCATAAACTATTGTCTTAAGTTAATTCAGATTCATTATGCAATTAAGAAATAATAATGATCTTTACTGGTCGCTGATTAACGATAATTAATCCTGTAGGTGGTTTTCTAACCTCAAAATGTACAGATTTCGTGCATGAAAAGTGTCAATTTTTCATTCATTAAAAGCTTGTGGATTTATGATTTTATAATTAAATATTGAATCAGTCATTGATAATAGTAAATTTATTTTAATGCATGAAGTTTTGTAAATATTTATAAAACATGTAAAAATAATTTAGGGGCGTATTTTTATTTAATTACGATTTTATTTAATCTACATCTTACGTAAATTTAATAATAAAAGTGGAATAAACTTTTCGAATGGATTATAAAAATCGTGGTTTGATTGAAAGATTTTAATTGTTGATCATTATCGAGAAACTTCAGCTAAAACTTATTTATAGTCATTTATAATCTTTTATGGGTATATTTTATTTTAATTATTTATTTAAATTACTATTTAATACAAATAGCATTATAATTACTATTTATATTTTATTGTAACAATGTTCTAACAAAAAAAAATTAAATTGTAATTCAAGTCAATTTATTTTAAATCGATATTTTAATAATTTTTTTTACATTAAAGGACTTTTATTCCATTGACATGAGAATTGGATTGTTGACTTTTTAAACTCGGTTCAATTATCTTTATTTTTACAGTGATCTTATCTAACTGAATCTGATTCAGAATTTAGATTTAAAAATTGGTAAGGAGAACAAGAAATATTTTATAACTAGCAAAATAAAACGCGCGCGATTAGTTTTTCATGCAATTTAAAAATTATAAAATACAATAATAAATATAAAAAATCGGTAAATACTATTTATCTAATAAGAAGAAATAAATATTTTAAATATAATATTGAAAAATCAATTAATATAAATAAAATAAATATTTATTCAGGACAAAATTTATAATATTTTAGAATTAAAAAGAATTGTAAAAAATAATTGAAATTAAACAAAATAATTGCAAATGTTGCAAATTAATTGAAAAAAATGAAATAAATTAAAAATTAGGGAAAGTAATTTAAACAATCATAAAAATGTTTTAAACATAAAGAAAATAATTAAAATTTGATAAAAATACTTGAGAATCTTAAAAGTAAATTAAAACAAAATTGAATAATGAAAAATTAAAGAAAATAATTGAAAGTTGAAAAAATGTGGTTAGAAATTGAGATAAATAAATTAAAATTAAAAAAAAATAATTAAAATTTGAGAAAATAATTAAACAAATTACATAAAATATTTTAAATAAAGGAAAGTTAAACAAAATTTGAGAAAAATACTTAAAACTTCCAGAAGTTCATTGAATTAAAAAAAAATAATTAAAGATTAGAGAAAATAAATGAAAAAAGATAAAAATAATTTAAAATTGAACAGAACAAGTTTTAATTAAAGAGAAATAAGTAAAAACTTTTTGGCAATTTTAAAAAAGAACGAGAAAAAGAATGAAAGTAATTGAAAATTGAAGAAAATAATATAAATAATGAAAGAATTGAAAAATCAGATAAATAGTTAACAATTTTTGCAATTATGAAACATATGTAAAGAATTAAAAATTGAAGAAAATAAATTTTAGAAAATAATTGAAAAATGTTTTTAAATTTTAAAATTTGCCGAAAATAATTAAAATATGATACAAACAATGATAAGTTGTAAAAAAGAAATGCCATTTAACTGTGATAATTGAAAAAACAACAGAATTTTTTTTAAATAAAGAAAAAATAATTGAAATTTGAAAAAAATACATGAAGATCTTAGAAGTCAATTATTAAAAAAAAAGAAAATAAAAAAAAATTGGAGAAAAGAATTAAAGAAATAAGCTAAAAGTAATTTAAATTTACGATAATTAATAAACAAATTTTGAAATTATGAAAAAAAAAAAATAATTAAAAATTAAAGAAAATAATAGAAATTTTAGAAAAATCTTGGAAAATAATTTTAGAAAATGAGAATGACTAAAAATTGGAGAAAAGATTGAAAGAAAGCTAAAAATAATTAAAATTTACGATAATTAATCAAAAAAAAAGTAATGACAAATTAATGAATTGGTATTAAATTAATAAATTGATAAAAATCAAGAAAAATTGCAGAATTTATTTTTAAGCAAAAGAAAATAATTAAAAAATCGTTATATAATGGAAAATTTATGACAATAATCCAAATTTGAGGTAATTACTGAAAATTTAGGAAATTAATTGCATGTGTATATATTTTAAACTTCTTCAAAAACCATAATAAATTTTTAAAGCATTTTTCGAAACTTTTTTTACACAAACGACAATTAAAAACCAGCACAACAAAATAAAATAACCGGGACTAACTTCACTCTGGATTTTAAAACGTGGACAGAAAAAGACGAATAAATATTAATACTAACTAACTTCACTTCAGACTTTAAAACGTGGACAGAAAAAGATGAATAAATATAAATACATACTAACTAACTTCAGGAGTTTACGGAGATTATTATTATTTAATTGTGTATTTACATTTTTTAAATTTATAGAAAAAAAAAAATAAAAATTATATCTAATTGAAAAATATTAATTTAAATGTTTTTCGAAAAACTAAAAAAAAATATGGGTTCGTCAACATCAATGGGACATTTAATTTTTTTTTAATTATTGGAAAAATATGGTCTTAATCTTTGAACGAAATGTAAACTTATTTTAAGAATAAAGTTCTTTGAAATAATTTTTTAGAAAATTGAAATTTTCCATTGATGTCTACTCTTCCCTATACTTTTTTTGTTGAAACATTATTTTCCTATTTATTAACTGAAAAAGTTACGAATAAATATAATTTTTGTAATTATCAGTTAAATATTGATACACGATTTAAAATTTTAAATTGATTTAAATGTAGCATTTTTAGCTTTTATTTCTTTTCTATTAATAATTTGAAGTTTATAATTTTGTTACTACTTTTTTTAAATGGGTTAAAAACCCGTATATTCTTGATAAATAAATAAATAAAGTTTTTAAATTTTCGTTAAAAAAACGTTGTGAACTTGGCCATAATACTTTCATGGTTTTTAAAGTTATTTTTTTCTGTTTTAGTTATTTTAATTGAATTATTAAAATTTTTAGCAAGTTTCGGTCGTTCGGGAAATAAGTTTTGATATTCTAATTTTAAAAAATTTGCATAATATTCCATAAAATACAGAAATTATAGACTGCCACTTTTTCACCTTTCTTTATCTTTAAATTTTGTGACATTTCCACTTATTTCATCTATTCTCTTAACACCTACTTCAATTTTTTGAAAAATTAAAATTTTAAATCCAAACTTTAATTTATCAAAGTTTTATCAATTTAAATTTCAATAAAATGTAATTTTAATTTGTCAAAATACTTGTTAATTGAAATTTTAATTAACTCTAAATTTAATTCATTTTAGCTCTAATTGTTGGAATTTTGTTCAAATTATTGAGGGTGAAGTGCGCAACGTTTCTAAGAATAACGAACAGAAATAATAAATTGTTTAATAATTATTTTTTTAATTTTCTGGTGAAATAATCCCTTAAAACTGTTTTTAGTTATTTTATACATCTAATTTAATTAATAATTAATAATATTTACCCATAAAATTTTTAGTGGAATGAAAAAATATTTTTTCGTTTCTCACAAACGTTGCGCACGTCAGCATAATAAATTTTAAACTATCTAAATTTCTGTTTATTAATTTCTATTTTTAGTTATTTTATACAGCTAATTTAATTAATAATTAATAATATTTATCCATTAATTTTTAGATAGAATAAAAAAATATTTTTTCGTTTCTCACAAACGTTGCGCACTTTAGCATCATAAATTTTAAACTATCTAAATTTCTATTCTATTTTTTATTAATCTCGAATTCAATTCAAATTTCAATTTATCTAAATTTTAATCGATTTTAAATTTCAATTAAATCAAAATTTAATTAATCCAAATTTTAGTTTACCCAAACTTTAATCAATTTATATTTAAGTTAATCCATATTTCAATTGATTTAATTTCGGTCTATTCTAATTTTTTTATCGTAAAATTTCCATTGATTCTAGATTTGATTCATTTAAAGTTTAATTAGACTTTAATTTTAATTCATTATAAATTTAAACATCCCTAAATTCCCATTTATTCCATGTTTAATTGTTTCTATCTTTAATTCATTAAAAGTTAGAATAACTTAAATTTTTAATTATTTTAATTTCAAGAATTCTAAAATTTGACCGATCTTAATCTTAATTTTTTTTTGTCACACTTTTTGTCACCTTTTTTGCCAAATTATTATTCAGTTTTTTACCTATTTTATTTAATTTTATTTTATCGAAAAAGGCTATTGTGATTCTTAAAAAGAAGAGTATGCAGATAAAAATATTTGTATTGCGTCCATTTCGGGAGACATTTCCACGAGTTGCAATTTCGAAGAATAAAATAGTAGATTGAATTGAATAGTAGTTGGATTTGAATGGCTTAAATGCATGATGCTACCTGGGATTCTTGGTAGGTATCTTTATTTTTCTCGCAGCCTTCGACACCTGCGATGACAGGACTCGAGGAGCAAGAGAAGCTGCTCGAAGATGCCAGCAGTGTCGTCAAAGTACAAGCATTCGAAATGAAACACAATTTGGATAAATCAAAACTAATGGACGCTCTCAAACACGCATCAACAATGCTGGGAGAACTTCGCACTTCTTTATTGAGTCCCAAGAGCTACTACGAACTTTGTATCCTTTTTTGACAATTCTTAGGGGAGACGGCCCAACAGTAGATAGCAAAAATTTCTAACAGGTGTAATTATTTCAGGCTAAAGTAATTTATAAAATGTTTAACACTAAAATGAAGCTAATCTATTCAATTAATTAATGCAATTAGCCAAATGAGCCTAAAATTAACCACTTATTTATTATGAGTATTTTTATGAAACGATAAAAATTTACTGAAAAATGACCTCCTGTCAACAGTGGATAATCGTTTCTTATTTAAAGAATATGAATTATAAAACAGTTTTCTATCCGTAATGTAATTCCTAGAAGAGTGTGCTTAAAAATAAAATCAACTTGTCAACATAAACTTTGTTTATTTTTTAATATTTAAATAAAATGTTAGAAATACGAGGTAATTATTTTATACATTCTCACATTTATGTAAACTTGAACAAACGTGACACTGTGATCAATGTAATTTATTATTTAAATAATAAAAAAGAATAACGCGATATGAAAAAAGGGACCTGAGAAGGAACAAATTTTAGGTTATGTTTGTAAGTTTTGGAGTGAAAATACACAATAAGGATCAACTCTCTATAAGTAGGATGTCTACTAACCAGGAAAAACCGGGAATTTTCTTTCTGGGTTAATAAATTTGACCAATATATCAATTTGTTTTATAAATAAAGATGGTAACTTTATGCATTTTGACACAATCTGGTTATGCGTTTAAATTTTGTGTAATTGTGCGACAATTGTGCAATTGAAAAATAAAAAATTTACATTAAAAATTAAAGTTCTTGAAGCTTCAATTCAATTCTTCAATTCTTCAACTATTTTCAGAAATTTACAATTATTTTCTTTAATTGACAATTATTCTTTTCAATTTTCAATTATATTCTTTAACTCTCAATTATTTTCTTCAGTTTCCAATTATTTTCTTCCATTTTAAATTATTTTCATTAATTTCAAATTATTTCTTCATTTCTCAATTATTTTCTTCGATTTTCTACTATTTTCTTCAATTGCCAATTATTTTCTTCAATTTTCAATTATTTTCATAAATTTCTAATTAATTTCTTTAACTCTAAAATAATATATTTTCTACTATTTTCATTTATTTTAATCAAATTTAATTATTTTCTTCAACTCTAAATTATTTTTTTCAATTGCCAAATATTTGATTTAATTTTCAATTAATTCCTTCAATTTTCAATTATTTTCATCAATTTTTAAATATTTTCTTCAGATTTCAATTATTTCCTTCAATTTTTAATTATTTAATTCAATATTGAATAATTCTTGACTTTTTTCAACTATTTATTTCAATTATCATTTATTTATTTCACATCTCAATAACTCCTCCAATTTTCAATTATTTTCTTCTATAATCAATAATTCTCGGCTTTTTTCAATATTTTTTTTCAATTATCTATTATGTTTTTGAAACTTCAATTCAGTTCATCAATTACTATTCAACAATTGTCATAAAATCACATTTTCTTCAATTCCAAATTATTTTCTACAATTTTTACTTAATTTCTTCAAATTACAATTACATTCTTCATTTTTTATTGTTTTCTTCAAATTCTATAATTGCTGGGTTGTTCAATTTCTTTTTTCTTCAATTATCACACCTTTTCTTCTACTTTCAATCCAATTGTTCAATTCTTGAATTATTTTCTTTAATTCTCAATTATAATTTTTTTAATTCAATTACATTCTTTAATTTTCAAGTGTTTTTTTCAATATTCAATAACTCTAGGCTTTTTACAATGATTTTTTTTTTAAATTCTCAATTATTTTCTTCAATTTCCAATTTTTTTCTTAAATTTCAATTATTTTCTTCAATTTCCAATTCTTTTTTCATATTTCTTTCAATTTTCAATTTTTTCTCAATTTTCTTCAATATTCAACGATTCTCAGCTTTTTTAAATTATTTTTTTTTTTAAATTTTCATTTAAATTGATAATTTTTAAATTATTTTCATCAATTCGCAATTATTTCTGTCGATTTCTAAATCTTTCTGCTGTTTTCAAATATTGTCTTCAATTTTTAAGTACTTTATTCAATTTTCAAATATTTTCTTTAATTTTTAATTATTTTGTTCAATTTTCAATTGTTTTTTTCAATATTCAATAACTCAAGGCTTTTTACAATGATTTTTTCTTAAATTTCAAATTATTTTTTCATATTTCTTTCAATTTTCAATTTTTTTTCAATTTTCTTCAATATTCAACAATTTTCAGCTTTTTTAAATTATTTTTTCCTTTAAATTTTAATTTAAATTGATAATTTTCAAATTATTTTCATCAATTCGCAATTATTTCTGTCGATTTCTAAATTTCTCTGCTGTTTTCAAATATTGTCTTCAATTTTTAAGTACTTTCTTCAATTTTCAATTATTTTTTTCAATTTTCAATTATTTTCTTTAATTTTGAATTATTTTGTTCAATTTTCAATTGTTTGTTTCAAAATTCAGTAATCTCGACGTTTTTCAATTATAAGTTATTTATTTCTTGTTTCAAAACCTCCTTCAATTTTTAATAATTTTCTTCTATTTTCAATTTAATTGTTCAATTATTTTTTTCAATTCTCAATTAATTTCTTTAAATAACAATTCTATTCTTCAATTTTTAATGTTTTCTTTAATATTAAATAATTCCTGGCATTTTCCATTTATTTTTAAATTATAAATTATTTTCTTCTTTTTTCAATCCAATTATTCAGTAATTTTCTTTAATTTCCAATTATATTGTATTCGAATTTCAATTTTATTTCTCAATTTTCAATTGTTTTTTTTTTTTAATATTCAATAATTCTGTGTTTTTCCGATTTCAATTTCATTATTTAATTTTCAATTTATTTCTTCAATTTTGAATTATTAATTTCGAATTATTTTTTTTGACTTTCTATCTAGTTGACCAATTTTTTATTATATTCTTTGAATTTAATAACCATTGTTAATTTTTTTAATTATTGTTCAATTGTCGATTAATATTTCCTTTTTTTTTTAATTTTGTTTCTAATTGTGAAATATCTTTGTCATTATTAATTATTTCTTCTCATTATTAATTGTTTCTTTTAATTCTTAATTATTATTTTTTGTAATGTTTAATATTTAATTCTTCAATTCTCAATTATTTTCTTTGAATTTCAGTTATTTTCTTCAATTATCAACTATTATCTTCAGTTTCTGTAGCCATTTGTAGGTTTATTTATACTTAAAATAAAATTTAAGTTAACAAGAGAAAAAACCGGGAAAAATAGGAACAAAAACCGTGAAAAACCGAAAAATGACCGGGAATTTAGTGGGACGAAATTAGTAGACACCCTGTTAAAGTCTTCATCCATTAAAAATATTTAATAAAACCTGGTTTTGGTTTTATATAAGGATCAGAATTCCTGAAGTGGCCCCGTTAATTTTGGTTGATTCTAGGGATTTTTTTTGTTCATATATGTTTTGATAGTCCATGGTGGTACTAGAAGAACCTATAAAAGGTTTTTCAAAATTTGAATATTTTCAAAATTTACAAACGATCAAATAATTTTGCGTCGTTTCAGTTTTTCGCGTTTGGCTGTACCGATTTTGATAAATTTTGGAAGAGAGATTAATGAGGAATCGTTTCTGAGATAAATGGTCCAAATTTAAATCAACAATGTAATTTCTTTAAATAAATTAATTTTTTAATTTTGAGGTTACAAATAAACAATGTTCTCGATCGATTTTACCACTTTTTTGTAAGCTCAGGTATGCTTTTGTTTTTAAATATTTATTGCTATAAAGGTATTTAAAAAAAATTATATTCTAATCTATTTTTTATAAAAAAGAAAAAAAACATTTAAGCTGGGGAAAATCTAGATTTTTAAAACTATAACAAGAATGATTTTTCTTACAAATTTTTTATCAGATATGGCAATAACTGACGAGCTTCGACATTTGGAACTATTTTTACTAGATGAGTTTCAAAAAGGAAGAAAAGTGACGGACTTGTACGAATTGGTGCAATATGCTGGAAATATAGTTCCCAGACTGTAAGTTAGCGACTTTTTCTATGATAATATCATTTTTTTTTATAATGCGTAAAGTAATTGTCATTTCAAAATTTTATTTTAAAAATAATAATGTTATTTTACAGTTATTTATTAATCACAGTGGGTTTGGTTTACATTAAAACAAATCCATGTCTTAAGAGAGACCTGTTACGAGATTTAGTGGAAATGTGTCGTGGCGTTCAACATCCTTTACGAGGACTTTTTTTGAGAAACTATCTACTTCAATGCACAAGGAATATTTTGCCGGATTCCCCAGAAGGAGACGATGAAGAAGGAACCGTAGGTTTTATCATCTGAAACTTTAATTTCGTTTGAAAATTGTTCTCTTCAACTAAGGCACCATTGTTTCTCTTTTTAGTAATAAATTTATTATTAAATTTGTCTCATAAAGTCAATTTCAATCATAATTAAATTTAATAGCTAAATAATAAAAATTTGATGTCCAATTTAATAAATTTTGAAAATATTTTAATAAAGTTGTAATTCAAACATCAACTAAACACATTTTAAAATTATTTTTATTTATATATTACTTATTTTTTTTTTTTTTAATATATTTACATTTTATTTTATTCATTGAACCATTTTTTACTCTTACTATATTACTTTATTAAAAAATTAGGGGAAAAAATTATTTTAGTCAGGGAAAAGTTAGGGAATTTTAAAATAAAAATGGGGTGGTCACCCTGTTAAATTGATTATAATTATAATAAATTCGTTGTAAAATTTGTATTTTATTGTGATAATAATATTAAAAATAATTAAATTTTGTACTAGGTTCGTGACAGTATTGATTTCGTGCTGATGAACTTCGCAGAAATGAATAAATTGTGGGTACGAATGCAACATCAGGGCCATAGTCGCGACAAAGAGAGACGAGAACGTGAAAGAGAAGAATTGAGAATTTTGGTTGGTACAAATCTCGTTAGACTTAGTCAATTGGAATCCGTCACTTTGGATATTTACAAAAGGGTAAAAACAATTTTTAACATTTTATTTTATAAATCTCTGCACATAAAATAGTTGAAAATAAATTAATATACATTTCAGTTGGTTCTACCTGGAATTTTGGAACAAGTTGTAAGTTGTAGGGATGCAATTGCTCAAGAATATCTTATGGAATGCATAATTCAGGTAATTTAAATTAGTTAATTTTAATTTATTTATTTACTTATGAACAGGATACAATAGCAGGGTGTCTAAAGCTATCTGGGAAATTGATGGAAATTTAGTACATCATTTAAAAAAAAATTGGAAATGTGCCAGGATTTGTAAAAAGATACGGAAATTTTTAAAACTATCCAAACATTTTTAAGAAATTTTGGGAATCCGTAGATAAACCAGAAAATTTCAATTTCAATCTTGTATTTTTCAATACTTTGAAAAATTGAACTTGAAATGGCCAGAATACTAACTAAAAATTGTTGATATATAAAGTCAAAAATAATATTTAATTTTAATAATTTCAAGTCATTATAATTTAAATAAATCCCAAACGTTAATTAAATCACATTTTTATTTATTTAAACTTGTAAATTTCAATTAATCAAAATTTAAATAGTTCCAATTTAATTATTTTGCTTTTTATTTAAATTTAAAACTGAAATATTTTTAAATACTTCCAACATTTTTTATAATTTTCTAATTTTATAATAAATTTTTGCTTCCACTATTTTCCTTTTTACATAATTCTTTCCTTATTATTCTTTGACTAAATGAATTTTCTAATTTAATAATCAATTTTTTATTCCTGAGAAATCTACCTATCAATTTCCTAACTATTTAACTTTTTTTATAGTTTTTTTATTTTTCAAAGATTTTTTCCAGTATTTTGTTTTCATTTTCGGTAGTTTTACACAGTTTCTAAATTTTTATCACTTTTTATCATTTTTCTTTCTTTTACTTTTAATTTTTTGGAATTTTCTTCTTTTTATACAAATTATTTCCGTTTATTTTAAACAATTTTGTTTTTATAACATTTAGAAGAATTTAATATTCATTTTAATAGGTACTATTTCTGATAATTTTTCTAATTTTCCCATTTTTCGTTTTAAAATTAAAGGTTTTTGAATTTTTTCAATAAATTATATAATTTTTAGAAGATTTCGTCCGATTTTCTTAGTTTTGCATTTATTCATTATATTTTACTTTTTTTGGTGTTTCCGCCAATTTTCTCATTTTTTAATATTTAGCCTCATTCTTTCAAAACATTTTTTTGTTTTTTGTACGATTCTTTTTCTTTCAGTTTTTTTTTATTTTCCGGCATATTTACGTAAATCGACATTTTTTTAATTATTGAATGATTATTTGACTTTTTTTTAATTTAGATTTTTAGGGTTTATTTGTAAATTTTTTTATTTTTCCATTCTTTAAAGTTATTAAGAAAACTTTAATTTAAAAAAATTAAAAACAAATGTATTTTCTTTACTTTTTGAAAAATTTCTTTTCCTTTTTTATTTTCAAACAATTTCCTCATTCTTTCCATAGACTTTTTATTTATCTGTTAATATTCTTTTACTTTATACTTACTGTTTCTTGTTTTTCTGTTCATATTACACAATTTATATATTTTTGATTTTTTTCAAAATTTGTTTTCTCTTTTCATAGATTGTCAAATTTTCTTATGGCAATATTGACTATTTTTTAAAATAAAAGCTTTATTATTTTTAGTGGATGTTCTATATTTTGCTCATCTCTTTCAACTTTTTAACTTCTCCTTAACTTTTCCTCAATTTATTCGTTTTTGTGTTCTCCATTTTTTGAACTTTTAATAAAATTATTAACTTTCTTCTCGTTTTCTCTATTTTTAAAATTCTTTGACCCTTTTGCTTGCTTATAAAAGAAGTATTTTAATTTATATCTTATGATTTATAATTTTTTCAAAATAAATATTCGGTATAATTCATGTATTTTTCACATATACACCTATTCTTAGTCTTTCTAATTTTGTAAAGAACTTTCTTTTAATTTATGCTACATAATTTTGATCTTATATTAATTTTTCTCATTTTATCATCATTTTTCTATTTCTTGAAAATATTTTTCATTTTCTCAAAACTTTGGTTTTTTGCATTTACTTCATTGTTTAAAAAAAAACTGTATTTTATTGTTTTCTTCTTTAATTTAATCCATTTGTTTAATTTTCACAATTTTTTCAAAGATTTTCTTTTAATAGTAAAATCTAGACGTTTTTTCATTGATTTTCTTATTTATTTTCTTAATTTCATTCGTTTTTTTCTTTTTTCATATAGAATTTATCACGTTTCAAAATTCTTAAATAATTTTTCTGCTTTTGTTTTTGTAGTTATTTTTTAAATTAATCTTAATATTTCGCTTAAATTTAATTAGTGAATTAGTAAATTTAATTACTAAAGTTATTAATCATTAAATGATTAAATCCTGGAAATTTATAATTTGTGATCCGGGAATTTGAAAATGTTTATTCTCTAGACACCCTGTCAAAAGTGGTCTAAAAAATAATACAGTTTTATGTTTAAATACTGACTTTTTAAAAATATAATTTCAGGTCTTCCCTGACGAGTTCCACTTACAAACTCTGAATGCCTTCCTAAAGTCTTGCGCGGAACTTCAGAACGGAGTCAATGTAAAAAATATAATAATTTCCCTGATAGATCGTCTTGCGGCATTTAGTCAAAGATCTGAAGGAGTTGGCGGTCCAGGAAGTCCAAGTCAAGTGCCAGGAATTCCCCAGGACGTTAAACTTTTCGACGTATTTAGCGATCAAGTTGCTTCCATTATTCAGGTATTCTTTTTTAAATAAAAAATAAATGTATTATTAATAGTAATTGGGAAATTTTTGAGACTGTCTATGATGATTGGATACTACACTTTTACTTGATAGTTCCATGATAAACAATCAAGATTCCTTTCTCGTCTAGTTTAAGTCTGAGAACAGTCTTAATCACTTTCAATTTCCTGTTAGTAGTCCGTTTCTTTTGTTTCAGATTTTTGCTTTGTTTTTGTTTTTTTGTTTTTGTACTCAATTATCAGAAGATAAATTGAGGGTCAGAGAACATTACTGATTATTAAAAAAAAATTTAATGCGACACGCAGTTCTCAGGGAATTTTTAAAAGTGAATGACAATCTTTTAATTTATAGAATAGGCAAGATATGCCACCGGAAGATATCGTTTCGCTGCAGGTCGCTCTGATTAATCTTGCGCACAAATGCTATCCAGATCGAGTGGATTATGTCGACAAAGTTCTTCACACTACGGTTCAAATTTTCCAGAAATTGAATATCGAAAAGTAAGTAATTCTCTTTTAAGATGGTTTCAGTTTAAAATTAGTTTTTTTATTTCAAAATCAACAACAAACGAGTGTAATTTCATACCCTAAATTTTATAAATTCTATCTGTAAAGTTATGTTCAACAAAAATTTCGTTAAACGAAATTTTGGAGAAATAAAGAGAGAGTTGAATGGAAATTTTATTGCAACAAAATTAAACTCAATAGAAATTCGCTTTGACAAACAACAAGATTCAATGAAACGTCAACTAAATATAAATTTGGCTAAATAGAAATTTCGTTAATTTAAAATTGCATTAAATAAAATTAAATTAATTCGTCTGAATAGAAAGTTTGCTAAATAAAAAAGTCGGTTAGTTAAAAATTATACCAAATAAAAATTGGACTTCACGAAAATGCTTTTAATTGAAAATTCGGTGAACTAGAAATTCTGTTTTAGAAAAAGTTAAAATAATTAAAAATTAAGTTAATTTAAAGTTCTACTAGATAAAAATTGTACTAAAAATATTCTGTCAAAGAAGAAGTCAACTTAGTATGGATTCAGTAAAATTAATATTCGGCTAATAAAAATAGCTTTAAATAAAAAGCAGCATTAATAAAAATTCTTTTAAATAAAAATTCGGTTTCATAGAAATTATAATGCGAAATAAAATATCTGTTAAATAATCGGCTAAATAGAAATTTTGTTAATTAGAGTGGCAATTTAGTAGAAAATATAATGTGAAATGAAAATTTAATTAAATAAAGATTCTGTTAATTAAAAACTGTGTTTAATAGTAATTCGGTTAAATAAAATTCGGAGCACTGGAAAATCTATCCTATAAAAAGTTAGAATAATTAGAAATTAAATTCTAGTTCTTTTAGAACTTGCGTTTAAAAAAAGCTATTGCATAAGCTGTCAGTTAAATAAAAATTCGGGAAAATAAAAATTCTGTTAAGTAAAATGTCGTCTTATTAAATTTAATTTTTTCTAAATAAAATTAGGTTTTCAAAAGTATGGTTTATAAAAAATCGACTGGATAGATATTTGTTTAATTAAAAAACATTTGTCTAGGTAAAAATTATGCCAAATAAAAATTGGGTTTGACAGAAATGTTTTAAATTGAAAATTCAGCTCACTAGAAATTTTATCGTAGAAAAAGATAAAGCAATTAAATAAATGGGGATTCCGTTAAATTAAATGTTCGTTAAATAGAAATTATAATTCAAAATAAAAATTCACCTCTTTAAACCAATTTTACGAATTATTTCGTTACATAAAAAAATACAAATTTTGTCAAATTGAAATTCTGCCAAATAAAAAATGTGTTTAAAAAATTTCTGTTAAATAAAAAAATTGGCAAAAATTCAGATTAAAAATCCTCTTAATTAAAATGCGGCTAATTAAACATTATAAAAATTCTTGTTTCAATTTAGATAATTTGAAACTTGTTTCCATTGAAATATGAATCAGTTACAATTTGTCTCAATTTTAATCCGTAAAAATATAAATATAAAGATTAATTAAAATTTTGATAAAATAAAGTTTCATTTGGAATTACTGTCTATTAAATTCCACTAAATCCTAGAAAGTTAGATGATTTTTTTTTTATTTATAAACTTGTTTTTGAAATAATAATTGCCGTTTTTTTGTAATTTTATTGTTTTATTATTTTACGTAATTGATAAGATTTTTATTCTTATGTTTTTTTTCTAGATTGGAATACAATAGTGCAGTTTCGAGGGAATTGGCGAGACTAATGAAGATTCCTGTGGACAATTATAAAAATATTCTAGTAGTTCTGAAACTGGAATATTTCACACCTCTTCTAGAGTATTTTGATTACGAGGGAAGGAAAATGTTGGCGATTTATATAATCTCAAATATTCTGGAAAGTGAAACGCTAATTCCAACCCAGGAGCAAGTGGACTCTGTTCTAACAATTATTTCACCTCTGGTCCAGGATCAGACGGATCAACCGAATATTGAAGAAGATCCGGAAGATTTTGCAGAAGAGCAAGGATTGCTTGGAAGATTAATTCATCATTTTAAATCAGAGACTGCTGATCAGCAGTATATGATTTTAAGCGCTGCTCGAAAACATTTCAGTGCTGGTGGAAATAAAAGGATTAAATTCACTCTTCCTCCTATTGTTTTCCAGGCTTATCAACTTGCATTTACCTACAAAAGCTTAAGCGATCAGGTTTGTTTCCTACTTGAAAATCTTTAAAATACAAGTTTAATTGTGATTAATTAACTAATTTTCTATAATAATAATTATCTAAATTTTAATCAATCTTTGTGTTTTTATAATCCTGAATATTAATTTTTTTTAAAACTGAATATCACTTAATTTTAAATTTCATTAGTCACAATTTTCATTGATTCAAATTATAGTCAAAATTTGGATTAATTAAAGCTTTAGTATGCAATGAAATTTTTTTTATATATTTAGAAGTTTTTATATTTAATGGTTAATATGATTAAAATAATTTAAATATGCATTTTTATGTTTGGAAAATACTTTAACCATTAATCATTAAATCGTTAAAATTTGGATTGATTAAAATTGTGATCAATTAAAAATTAAGGAATTGAAAGTTTAAAATTTGACAGGATTAAACTAATTAGGTATTTAAAAAAAATTAATTTTAAATCTTAGAACTTTAAATATATAAAAATTTGGAATAAGTTAAAATAAATTTGAGTCAACATTTCGTTTGAACTATTTTAAGTTGGTAAAAATTATAACTTGGATTGATAGAACTTTGGAAGAATAAAAATTTTAATTAAATTTTTAATTAAGTTGGAATCAGAAATTGTGAATAAAAAATTTTTCACAAAAGAATTTTGGAATAATTGAATTTTGCATAAATTATAGAAATTTGAGTACATTTTGTCAAAAAATGCACTTATTTTTCCTTTTTTTAATATAAAATTGGAAAATCCGTGCTTTTTAAAAACATTTTTTATTTACTTTTACTTATTTCTCTAATTCTTGAAGTCGGCAGCGGTTTTACTTTGCATAAGTACAATGGAAGTTATATTTATATAAAACATTAATTTTATTATAATTGAATTATAATTTTTTAGGGGACGATATTTTTTTCAATTTTCTGTTGTTTTTTGGATTCATTTATTTATTATGTATTTTAGTAGTTTTTCTCAATTTTTTCTATATTTATCAAATCTATTTATTTAGTCATAAAATTTGTATTTCTTAGTTTAAAAAAAAATAGAGTTGTTAGGAATTTTTCTATTATATTCAGGTTTTTTCATTCTTTCTTAATTTAAATTTTTATTCCAACTTTTTAATAAATTCAATTTCAACATAATTTTCTTATTTAGATTTATAAAGAAAATTAAACAACTTTTTTAGTTTCTCGAAATTGTTTAATTTTTTTCTTATAATTTATATAAAAAATTAAATCTCTCAGAAAAATTCTCAATAAAATGAATTTATAATCAAAAATTTTCATGAGAGATTTTATTTTTTGAAAACTTACTAATTTTTAAAAAATATTTTTTCATTTTTTAAGAAAAGTTTATACTTTCTCAGTATTTTTACCTTTTTATTTTTCTTCTTTGTGAAAGTATTTATCTAATTTATTAGATTTTTTTATTTCTATTATAATCTAATGAATTCTAGTTTTTTCTTTTTAATTTTATGTTTTATTTTTTCTACTTTTTATACTCTTCTGTCTTACAATTTCTTTCCATTATTCTTACTCTTTGTTAACGTTATAAAATTGTTTATTTCAACATTTACTGTTTTCCTTCTGTATTTTATTCTTCCTTTTTTCAACTTAGTGCGAGTTTTTTTTTCTTTTCTCTTTTTTGATACACAAGAATTATTGTATTTATTTTTCTATTCTTTTCCAATAATATTATTTTTCTAATTTTTTAAGTCGGCAGCGGTTTTACTTTGCATACAATGAAAGTTATTTATATAAAACATTAATTTTATTATAATTGAATAAAAAATTTCATTAATTTATTAATCTTATTTGTATTTGAAAAATTTTATAGTTGTAAATGACCAAAAACAATGCAATTTTTCTAGTTAATTAATTGAATTAATTGTAATTAAGAAGTTGAAAAAAAATAAGTGTAAAATTTAATTTATTTGGCTTTTTTAAAGGACGAGATGTGGCAGAAGAAGTGTCAGAAGATTTTTCAGTTTTGTCACACGACCATCACAGCTTTGATGAAGGCAGAACTTGCAGAATTACCGCTGAGACTGTTTCTTCAAGGGGCGCTTGCAATTGGAGAAATTCGTTTCGATAACTTTGAAATGGTCGCTTACGAATATATAAGTCAAGCCTTTTCAATTTATGAGGACGAAATTAGCGATTCAAAGGCTCAACTTGCAGCGATCACTTTAATTATTGCCACTTTTGAGCAGATGAGCTGCTTCGGAGAGGAAAACGCAGAACCTGTGAGAAATCAGTGCGCTCTTTACGCGAGTAAACTTTTGAGGAAACCCGATCAGTGTCGTGGAGTTGCCACTTGTTCGCATATTTTCTGGTCTGGAAAATCCTTGGCTACTGGTGGAAAAGAAGTAATTTTTTTATAAAATTTAACAATTGAGTAGCACTTTTTCAAAACTTGATAAATCCATTTCCCAAAAAAGTAGAGATAATCACAAATTTAACATATTAAGAACCTTGAAAATCAATCTGTTACTGTTAAATTTAAAAGGAAAAATTTATTAACAACGAATTTTCAATTTTTAGAAATCTGGACTTAACCAAGAAGATTTAAATTTTTAATTTTTTTGCCTAGAAAAAATTACAAAAATTTTAAATTTCCTAATTATTATAAACTTTAATTAAAAATAAATCGCCTGAAATTCAAAAAACGTTCTTATATAAATAATTTCGTATAGATTTTCTACTTTTTCGTTATAATAAAATGTGGATTTGTCAACTTTTGAAAAAGTGCTCCTCAATTATTTATAATATTGTTATTAATTTTTAAATCTTATTCTTATCTCGTAATTTTAATTTATTCGATTGTTTTTGTAAAATTATAATATTATTATTTCTCATGATTAATTATCGCAATTTTTTAAAGTTTCATTTTTTCTTGCTCTTTTTTTTTAACTTTTAATTATCTTTGACTCAAAATGTTTAAAAATGTTTCTTTTGTACTTTTGTTTATTTAGTTTTTTGTTAAATTGAACAGAATTTTTATTTTAAATGTCTTATTTATCAGAATTGTTAATGTTTGTCAATTTTGACAATTATATGACTTTGTTCAATTTACTTGTAAATTCTTGTATTTTTTTACTTCTCCCTTTTTTAAATCAAAATTCCATTTTATTCTTTTTTCTAATGATTTCAATTCATTGCAAATTAATTAAATGAAAAACAAAAATAAAAAAAAATAGAAATATTTCTTTATTTAAATTTATAAAATTCAATTAATCCCGAATTCAGTAATTAAAAATAATTTTGTTTTGTCTAATTTTTTGTTAAAACCAATAAATAAAATGATCGTTTGACCAACGAAAAATTGATGTTTTTTGACAGTTTTATAATTACGATAAAAAAAAATTATTTTTGAAATTTTTTTTTAGGATTTTCTACAAATATAGGATAATTTTTTTACTTGTCCAATTTTGTATTAATCTTTCTAATTTTTTGAGAGGAAGGATGTAATTTTTTTTCAATTTTCTAATGTTCTTTTAATTCATTTATTTATTTATTTGAATAGTTTTTCTCAATTTTTTCTATTTTTAGGATATCTATACTTTATCATAAAATTTGTAGTGGTTCTTAGTTTTTAAAAAAAAAGTTGTTAGGAATTTTTATTTTTATTAATTATTTGTTTAAGAATTCTGTAAGGAATTTTTCTTAATTCTTCTATAATTTTCAAAAAATTTTCGGTCTTTCAAAATTAAAATTTTATTTTTTAACTTTTCAATAATAATTTTAATAAATGCCCCCTTTTTTCTCCCTTTAATTTCGAAATTTCACTTAAAATATCAAAATCTTGTATTTTTTTTACTTCTCCCTTTTTTTTTTTAAATCAAAATTTCATTTTTTGTTTAATAATTGCAATTCATTGCAAATTAATTAAATGAAAAACAAAAATAGTATTACTTTATTTAAATCTTTAAATTTCAATTAATATTTATGAATTCAATAGTTAAAAATAATGTTCTTTGATTGGTTTAATTTTCTGAAGGGAAAGTTGTAATATTTTTTTCAATTTTCTGATGTATTTTGGATTCATTTATTTATTTATTTTAGTAGTTTTCCTCAATTTTTGCTATTTCTATCAAACCAATTTCTTCTGGCTTAAAATTTGTAGTGTTTCTTAGTTTTAACAAAATGGAGCTGTTAGGAATTTTTCTTTAATTCTTCTATTATAATCAGATTATTTCTTTCTTTCATAATTTTCAAAATCTGTTTTAACTTTTCAATAAATTATTTAATTTTAATATAATTTCCTTACTACTTATATTTTTAGTTTCTCGAAAGTGTTTAATTTTGTTCTTATAATTTATACAGAAAATTAAATTTAAAAAAACTCAGAGAAACTCTCAAGAAAATAAGTTTATTATCTAAAATTTTTATGAGAAATTTTATTGTTTAAATAAATTTTGACTAGATACATTTACTAGTTTATAAATCATAATTTTTCATCTTTTAAAAAATGTTTCTTCTCAGTGTTTTTTTTCCTTTTTTTTTTCTTTGTTAGAATTTATTAAATTATTAAATAATTAATTAAATTAATTTATCTAATTTATTAAATTTTTTATTTCTATTATAATCTAATAAATTCTTGTTTTTTTCTTTTTAATTTTTGTGTTTTATTTTTTTTTTTCATACTCTACCTTTTTGCCCCTTCTTTCTATTATTCTTATTACTATTCCTTATTTTTTCTTTTTTTTTCAACTGAGATTTTGTTTCTTTTCTCTTGTTTCATTCATAAGAATTATTGCATTTATTTTTCTATTCTGACTATAAATTTTTAATCATTATTTCCTATTATTTTATTCAACAAAACCGAAAGTTTATTTAAGAATAATTTTCAGATGCAAGACGGAAATAAAGTATTAGACTGTCTGAAAAAAGGAATTCGAATCGCAAGTCAGTGCATGGATACTTCAGTTCAAGTTCAACTTTACGTGGAGCTGTTGAATCACTACATTTATTTTTACGAGAAAGGAAATTCAGCTGTAAGTATAATAATTTTCAGTCTTGTTTATTTTAGAAATATGAGGTAATCTATTAAAATACAATAATTTACATTTACATAATTTTTAATATTTTACATATAAACAAACATAATTTTAAAAATTGTATTTTCAGGTGACCATTCAGATTCTGAATCAAGTAATCGCTAAAATTCGAGAAGAGATACCGAATTTGGAAGTTAGCGAAGAAACAGAACAAATACAGAAGCATTTGGCTAATACGTTAGAGCATTTGCGGAATAGAATGGAGTCGCCAGAATCTGAAGGATTGTCGTATCAAGGTCTCGTTCTTTAATTAAAAAAAAAAAAATATTTGCTAATTGCAATTTTGTACATATTTTATAAAGTATCGGCAAAAAAATTGTTTTTTGCGTCGGTTTTTAGAAAGATTCGCTAATCAGAGTGGAATTTTGCGGTCATTTCCACAACAAAGTGAAATATCTTCGTGTTAAGATTACAATTTTCCAAGTTGTTAGAATGTTTTATGAAAGATGTGGATAATGTGAAAAATGTTTTCTTAATCGAGAAATTTTAAAAGCAATTTCTTTGATTTTTAAGGGATTTTAATTATTCTAATATTAATGTTGCAATATCATGATTTTGTATTTCTAGTTATTCTTCTCTATTTATATAAGATACAAATTTTTAAAAATTGTCAATTTTTTAAAAACATGCAATGTAATTGGTGTAAAATATTTTAAATGCGATTGATAAAAATATGCGTGATACAAAGTCACTTTATACATATATTTTAGGTTTAATAAACTTTTGTTTTAATTAAACAAATTTTCTGTTTAATTTCATTTTTCCAGTGACCAAAAGATTCAGGTTAAGAAATTATTAATAAATGTTGATAATGTATTATTATAATAGGGAATATGGATTCTTACCTTTTCACAATTCTTCAGTTTTTTTTTTAAATTTTTGACCTTTATTTTTTTATTTAATTACTGCAAATCATCAAGGATTCATTTTATTCAAAATTTTGATCGTTTTAAAACTTAAAGAATCTTGATTTCAATAGAAATTTAGCTAAAAACATATATATATTTATTGAAATTTTAAACGGTATTTTATATTTATATTAAATATATATATATTATAACATATATTATATATATAAAGTTCAATTAATTACAATTTTTTATTTAACAGGGTGTCTACTAATCCACAAAATTCCCGGTCATTTCCCGGTTTTTGTTCCCATTTTTCCCGGTTTTTTCTCTTGTTAACTTAAATTTTATTTTAAGTATAAATAGACTTACAAATGACTACAAAAATTGAATGTAACAGTTGATAATTGAAGAAAATAAAGAGAATTCAAAGAAAATAATTGAGAATTGAAGAATTAAATATTAAACTTTACGAAAAAAAAATAATTAAGAATTAAAAGAAACAATTAATAATGAAAAGAAATAATTAATAATGGAAAGAAATAATTGAACAATGACAAAGAGATTTGACAATTAGAAACAAAATTAAAAAAAATAAGTAAACATTAATCTACAATTGAACAATAATTGAAAAAACTGAACAATGGTTATTAAATTCAAAGAATATAATTGAAAATTGGACAACTAGATAGAAAATCCAAAAAAATAATTTAAAATTTAAGTTAATAATTCAAAATTGAAAAAATAAATTGAAAATTAAGTAATCAAATTGAAATCAGAAAAACACAGAATTATTGAATATTAAAAAAAATGAAAAATTGAGAAATAAAATTGAAATTCAAATAGAATAATTGAGAATTAAAGAAAATTACTGAATAATTGGATTGAAAAAAGAAGAAAATAATTTATAATTAAAAAAAAAATGGAAAATGACAGGAATTATTTAATAATGAAGAAAACATTGAAAATTGAAGAAAATAATTGACTAATTGAACAATTAAATTGAAAATAGAAGAAAATTATTGAAAATTGAAGGAGGTTTTGAAATATGAAATAAATAACTGATAATTGAAAAAAAATATTTGGAAACAGCAGAAAAATTTAGAAATTGACGGAAATAATGGCGATTTGATGAAAATAATTTAAAAATTCTCAATTTAAATAAAAATTGAAAGAAAAACATAATTTGAAAAAGCTGAGAATTGTTAAACATTGAAGAAAATTGAGAAGAAATTGAAAATTGAGAAAAATTGAGAAATTGAAAGAAATATGAAAAAATAATTGGAAATTGAAGAAAATAATTGAAATTTAAGAAAAAGATTGGAATTTGAAGAAAATAATTGAGAATTGAAAAAAATCATTGTAAAAAGCCTAGAGTTATTGAATATTGAAAAAAAAATTGAAAATTGAAGAATGGAATTGAAGGTCGAAAATTATAATTGAGAATGAAAGAAAATAATTCAAGAATTGAACAATTGGATTAAAAGTAGAAGAAAAACAAGTGGTAATTGAAGAAAAAAGAAATTGAACAACCCAGGAATTATAGAATTTGAAAAAAAACAATAAAAAATGAAGAATGTAATTGTAATTTGAAGAAATTAATTAAAAATTGATGAAAATAATTGAAAATTGAATCAAATAATTGGCAATTCAAAAAAAAAATTTATAGTTGAAGAAAATAATTAAAAATTGATTTAAATAATTGAAAACCGTAGAAAATATTTCAGAATTAAATAAATTAATTAGAAATGAATGAAAATAATTGAAAATTGAAGAAAATAGTAGAAAATCGAAGAAAATAAGTGAGAAATGAAGAAATAATTTTAAATTAATGAAAATAATTTAAACCCAACTTGAGTCAAGACCTAACACTCTGTCAAATGTGGTTTCAAACAAACAAAAAATTTTTGATTTTTTGAATTTTTTAGAAATTTGAAATTCAAATTTGTAATTTATTTTTCCATTTTATTTTTAATGTTTAAATATAAATTAATTTAATTATTTTTATCAAATAAAGAAGCTAAGTGCAAAAAGTGTTGGTGTTATCAAATATTGTCGAAAATAAATCTATAGGTACAGAGAGTTTGAGAGTGTTACGTAAGAAAATGAAAAATATAAAATTTTTTGGTTTTTTGACTTTTTTTGACAAAATGTTATAATTTCCGTTAAAATTAATATTTTTTAATGGGGTTTGGCTATAAATTTAAGTTACGCGAATACCTAACAGACTGCAAGATTTAATTTCATTCTGTTGAGCCGTTTTTAAGTGATGCCCGGACAAAATATCGCAATCATACATAATTTTTTTAAACAGCATTTTTGGAATTGTTACTACTTGAAATGAAAAAATAAACACAAATTTCCAAGTTCTGTACAATCTACAGACAAAAATCTGATTTTATTAATATAGAAGATAGAATATTAAATTACAATATCTATATATAATATTTTATTATATACTTTCTATAAGCTTATATTTTAGTGAATGTAGCTCATTTTATTTACAGTCGGCTCAATTTTTTAATCAAATTAATATTTAACGATCGGTTAAATATAAAATATAAAATTCAGCAGAATTAATATTTTTAATGTAACATAAGTATTTAAAATGAAAGTGAAACTCTTAGTTCTTTTGATGCAGGATATCTTCCCAAATACTTGACAGGAATCATATCGCCAACTTTTAAATTTGAAAGTTGAAAATCTTTGCATTTATCCGTATTAAATAGAAAATTGCTCAGAAAAGCATGATTCATATTTGGATACAAGGAAACCATAACACCAGTTTCTCGAATTTCAATAATTTTTGACGAATATGTTGCTTGAAACTTTAGAGGCGTTTCTTCAAATTTCGACGTTGAGGGTTCTTCGGTGCTCTGCACTCCAGTCTCAAGGTCTCCAGATAAAACGCTACCAAATTTCGAATTTCTCACGGATTCCTGCTCCAGTAGATTTCTATAGAAATTACGAAAATCTGAAGAATTCATAAAGTTCAAAATATTACTGATGGCGATAGTTGGAACCGATGATAAATATTTGCTTAAAACAATCTCCACTTCATTTACTGCATCCGTTAATTCTAAGACTCGTTGAAATCGCTTATCTATCAAATAACTGTAACACGGAAAACTCGTGTAGTACTCTCGGCTTTTAAAAACTTTTTTAATTGCTTCATTTTTTAAAAACCGAACAGCATCGTAGTAACTACAAGTCAAGAAATTATAGAAAGTAACACACGTTCCTTGCACAATTCTCGTCGACTTCATCTTCTTTATTTCGAGCCTCGATTTGTCAAAATGTTCATGTGTGTTCGATAACAGCTGACTTAGAAGTTGAGACTTCGAATTTGTGTTCTCGTCCAACTCACTTTTATTCAAGGCAAGGAAGGAAATTAAAGTTTCTTCGTAATCAAAAAAGTTTTTATAATTTAACAAAAATCTTCGTTGTAGAGTATCCTCCAATTTCATATTTCTACCTAATTCCAGCAAACCCTCCATAAAATCGGTTGACTGATTATATCCACTAGCAACATACAAAGGAGTTTGATTGCTGTCACTTTTCGTGTTATCATCAGCGTTAATATCAGCTCCACGATCTACCAGATATACAATCATTTCCAAATTGAAGTCCTGGTATGAATTCATCAGTTTAACCAATAGTGGAGTTTCATTTTTAAAGTTTCTGATATCAACGTATAACCCTTTTTTTAGTAGGAAATCAACTATCTCTAAGGAGTCGTTATGCGCAGCAATATGAAGAGCCGAATTGCCCTCCTTATCCTGAGCATGTAAATTCACACCGAACTGAAAAAGAATCTCCACAGCCTCTAGATTTCCGCAGGAACAAAAATCGTGAAGAAGGGGAATTTCCTTACGTGTTGATATATTTGGATTAGCTTCACTTTCAAGAAGAAGTTTCATTATCTTTATACTGATGTTTTGTTGACGAAGTTTGTTTATATTGTCCTCCAAGTAGAAATAACCGGCTTGAAGATCTGAGTCTTTTTCGCAGAGTTGATGTAGTGGGCTCCCTATCTTGCTTGAAGATGAATCTACACTGGCTCCAAAACTTAAGAGAATTTTGCAAATCTCTTCGTCCCGTACACGAACAGCATAATGAAGAGGAGTATATTGTTGCTTTGTTCTACAATTTACATCCGCTCCATTTTTAAGAAGGAACCGAACCACTTCCGGAAGTTGTTCCCTAACGGCATAATGAAGAGCAGTTCGGTCATAATATCCCTTATAGTTTACTTCTTTAAAATTATCTTCCATTCTAACTGAATTATTTCGACAGTCTTGTAAAACAAGTGTGAAAGTATCTTCGTTGCCGAACTTAGCAGCCAGGAGAATCAATATTGGATAATCATTTTTACTAATTTGTAAAAGTGCCTTATTCTTTAATAGTATTTTTATTGTTTCTTCTGTTGTTTCCGCTTGCTTAAAGTCTTTTAGAGTTTCTGATAGAAATTTATTTATTATAATTCGTACAGTTTCTTCGGATCCACAGCATATTGCTTCTTGAAGCGCAGTTGTTCGTTTGGGCAAATTATCAAAAATCTTGGCTCCACTTTGTAGAAGGATTTTTACTGCTTCTGCGGAATGTCTGGCAGCGTGATGGAGTGGAGTTTCACAATCATTAGGATTTAAATGAACAACATGATTCACATCTGCTCCATTTTCAACAAAAAATTTTAACATTTTTGCAGAATTTTTGATGGCGTTAAAAATTGGAGGTTTGATCATCCAATGAGTAGTGAGATTAATATTTCCTCCTAGTTTGTAGATTTGGTTTGCTGTTTTAACTGTGCCTTTTTCTGCCACGATGTGAAGAAATGATAAAATATTTTGACGATGATAAATGCATTTTTGTAAATATCCATCTTTTTGTAGTAAGGTATTTATCATATCTTCATTATTTTCTTCTACGGCTTTAGAAAATTCTGCGAAATGCCCCACCACTTGAGCAGTAGCATTAAAACTCATTTTTGCAAGGTCACTGCGTTCCTGGAAAAGGTATATTTTTGTTAAATATTGTATTGTATTGTATTGTATATTTGTTAAATAACACCCAAACAATCAAGTCTTTCTCAAGTCTGATTTTAAATATTCAAAATGACGGACCCAATATGGCGGACGATTTTTTAAAATCTTATGGAAATCGCTTGAAATCGTTACACGACGGTTTTTGGGGTTACTGATAACGAATCTAAATTCTGATTTTCAAAATTCAAAATGTTGGACGAATTGTTTAAAACACTGAAAAAAATCCCTTGCACCCGTACACAAGGAATCAACCAGTTTTCCTTGTTAGTTAAGGCGCCAACTAGGGAAGCCTAGTTAAAATACAAGGATAATTTTCAGTCTAAGAAATTAGAAATTATATTATATTGAACATCAGAAATTGTGGGACCGACTGTTTTTATTACTCAGAAAGTCTATTATTTCATAAAATATTAATATTTTCTATCTCTAAAACATTAGTGGTTACGGTAAATGACTTAGTTGTGGCCGTCATATATTTGAAGGTTATGTTGATTTGACATTTTCAAAAAACATTATTAAAAGTTTAATGTATACTTTTGTATTATTTTAAGATTATGTAATACAACTTTACTCATTTGTACTATAGAAAACTGTAAATTTTTAGCTGATTGACAATTTTTTCCCCCGTTTTTAAGAATTACAAACAAACAAGTTTGATGTGTATTAGAACTAACTTTGCTTCGATTGCAAGCTTAACTTGGAATCCTTGTCATTTTAACTAAAATGGCTTCAACTATAGACAAATAGTTGATTTTGACAAACATATTTTTTTCAGTGAATGTATCGAATTCGTTCAAAACTTGTACCTGGGGAGTTTTTGGAGTTGCTCATTACGAATCTAAAGTCTGATTTTCAAATTCCAAAATGGTGGACCCAATATGCCAGACAATTCTTTTAGAATTGTGTTGAACTCGCTTAAAATTTGCTCAAAATTTGTGCAAATATAAATTAAAATCTCTTAATTGCCTTTTAAAAGCAACTATTCAAAGGTTAAAATGTGTCAATAAAACTTTTTCTACAACTATTATTCAGAAAGAAATAACAAAAAAGCCAAGTGGGTAAAAATTTACTTTGGAGTATCAAAATTTGTTTTTCTTACATTTACTTTACATTAATGATGATATAATAATGAAACTTGGCACAAACATGCATCTCACTAAATGGAATAATTTTTGTGTAGAGAGAAATTAAATCTTCTAATAGTATTTGAGTAAACTGCAATGACCCAACCTACCCCTGACCCAAGTAGCCCCGGTCTCCCCTACGCTTCTATACGGTTTTCATCCGCGAATTTTTGTAGCTTAATTTTTAACTGAAGTAAGTTATCCGTTTTCTCGTGGCATTTGTAGAACAATAGAAACTTAGGTTTTTTCAGTTAGAAAAGTCCTCAAAATCATACTTCACTTTTACCAATTATTGTAAAATTAATTTTTTTTTAGTTTCAGTAATCATTTGTAAAGTGTTTGAAATCAGCCATTGTTTTATAATAAGAATGTAACACTTTTTTAGTTTTTCCTGATTTTTCCTGATTTGTTGGCAGTACCGGATTAAGGCAAAGTTAGGCCCAGGACACAACAATTTTTAGAGATTCCTTCCCTTTTATGTAGGTCCGTCAAGCTGCAACCCCCGCAAACGAAATTTCAAATTTCCAACACGTGAGAATTTAGGGCTTTTTTAGGGCTATTTTTGGACCATAGTGACGATTTTAGGGCTCATCAATTTTTTCCAAAAAACCAATTTTTTTTCGGGGGTTGCAGCTTGACGTCAAGCTACAACCCCATGGACAGAAAAAATGATAAATATAAAAAAACAAACACGTCAGATTTTAGGGCTTTTTTAGGGCTCTTCAAAAATGTTATACATGACCAACCCCTTTCATCCCTTAACCATAAAACCACCCCTATGCAAATAACAGGGTCACAAAAAATAAAAAAAATTCGTGTTTTCAGTACATATGATTATTCTACAAACAATAAAATCAATAAAAACACTTATCTTCATATGCTAGATTTCATCCCTTACCCAAACCCACCCCCAAAAAAAAACCCTAACAATTTTTTTTTTTCTAATAATAATTGCTACTTTTTATTAATAATTATTAATCTTCAACTTGAAGGCTCTCCATAAACAATTTAACCAAATTTACGACTCCTACCCTTATCACAAAACCACCCCATAAAATGACTCTGACTAATCAAGATTCTGAAATAGTAATAAAATGCTACTTTTCTCTACAGAATATCAACCCACTATTTTTGGGCTCTCGAAAAATACTTGTCCCGATTTTAGGGCTCCTACCCTTAACCAAAAACCACCCCCTAAAATCACTTTAACTAATCAAAATTCTGAAATAAGTATAACATTTCACTTTTTTCAATGAAATATCAACCCACTATTTTTGGGCTCTCGAAAAATACTTGTCCCGATTTTAGGGCTCCTACCCTTAACCCAAAACCACCCTCTAACATGACTCTGAGTGATCAAAATTCTGAAATAATTAGAAAATGACACTTTTCTCTACGGGATATCAACCTAATATTTTTAGGGTCTCGAAAATTTAAATTGAGCCTCCGGATTCAAAAACCGCCTCTGCGCGTGAAAAGTCTGACATATGGTAGTCGGGTAGCAGTGAGCGACAATGGGAATTTCACTGATTTTCTCAACGTTTGGTTAGACATTTTTCAGGCAGAGGCGGTTTTTGAATCCGGCGGCTCAATTAAAGTTTTCAACAAAATTTTCTTTTATTTTGTTTAGATAATGAAGCTGAAGATCAAGTATGCAATTATAATTTTCTCATGTCGCTGATTAAAAATAAGCAAAACTAATAATGTCCGATCTAAAATGGCAGACAATTTTTTAAAAATAGTTAATTTCTAAATTTTGTTAACCTTTAGGTTGGTCGAAAAATGTACAGTAAAAATTTTTTTTCGAAATGTTTTGCTGCTACCCCCGAAAAAGTTTCCAAATCAAAAACAAATATACTCTTTTTTTTTATTTAATCGGAACATATTCAGGGGTGGCTCAAACCCCTTGAAATTTCCCATTGGTTTTACATGGGAAAAATAAACTTTTTTGTAAATTCGCTACAAAATCTACAAAACCACTCAAAACAGCCATACAGCGAATCACTTCTTGAAAAGTCCTTAAACAACAATATTCCATAAATTGTTTAATAATTTATTAATATTAATAATTTTTTATAGGGTTATAAACAATCCCATAAATGCAAAAAAATTATAATTTTTTTTTTTATTACAAATTAATAGTTTCTTCAGGATTTTTTAACAAAATTGTTACATATCGTCCATTTACGAATGTTTATAGATATTTTTATGTAGTTTTAATTTGTTTACAAAACAACTGTCGTTAAGGTTGTTTTTAATTTATTATTGTTAATTTATAGCTATTATTGAAAGAAACCTAACGAGTTGTAGTTTTTTCTGACTTAACTATTTTTTAGATTTATAATTAAAACTAGGTGAGAATTATGTCCATTTCATGGACATTTCGCTTCCAAGTAAGCAAAATAATTTGCTTCCTCATAGAGGAAGCAAGAAATTAATAATATATAAGTTAATTGGGAAAGTTGTTAAAAAAAAACTTTTTAATGCAAAAATACTTATGTAAAAATATGAATTATTTTACGAATTCTTGATCAATTATAAAAGTAATATAGGTCAAACAATTCGTTTTGAGATGAGGAACATGATTTTTGTATTCTTTAAGTTGTATTTTTAGCATGAAAAAAATTTTTGTCAAAAAACGATTTTTTTCGATGAAAAAAGGTGCCCAAAAAAATTTGGTTGGGTATTTTCAAAAATCCCTGTGTCCAAATTTAGACATTCATGAGCTTAATATGTCATCCAAATTTTATTGGAATCCATTAAAGCGTTCTCGAGATATCTTGTACACAAAAAACGCTATACACACACACACACACATACATCTGGACATTTGCTTAGGAATGAAAATTTACGCTTTTTAGATGAAAATAAGTCGATTTAGACTATTTTTGGAAAATCGAAAATCTTAACGATCACAAAGCTTCCTCTATGAGGAAGCAAAAAGTATTTAGTTTAATTAATCACAACAACAATTTGCAATTTTTTAAACAAAATATTGTTCATAATAATTATCTTTTTAAAAATGCACCTAGAAAGACACAACTTTTTCCTAATTTTACAAATTAATGGGCTTTGGTTAGAATAAGAAAAATTATTTAGTATAGTTTATTATTTTTACTTTGTTTAAACAGATTATAATTGTTTATTTTTAACTTCTATCCTAAAAACCTAGTATGTAGTAATTTTTTTTAACGTATTAATTGTTTATATATAAAACCCCAAAATATTCACAAAAAATAAAAGCAACTACCGTTTGTCATTGTATAACCAAATTATTGTTAATAAAAATTAACAAATAAACCGAAAGACATGAATCTTTCATAATTTTACAAGTTGTGTTGTTCTAGAAATATTTAAAAAAATTAAAAATTATTAAAAATAATTTCTTTAAACAATTTTACGTGTTGGCTACGAATATTTGTTCTAAATATCTTATTACTTTCAAAATAGAAAGTTACAAAGGTAAGAAAACTACGAATCGCTAGGTGTTTTAGGATAAAAGTTATAATATTCCGTAGAGAAAAGTGTCATTTTCTAATTATTTCAGAATCTTGATTAGTTAAAGTCATTTTAGGAGGTGGTTTTGGGTTAAGGGTAGGAGCCCTAAAATCGGGACAAGTATTTTTCGAGAGCCCAAAAATAGTGGGTTAATATTTCATTGAAAAAAGTGAGATGTTATACTTATTTCAGAATCTTGATTAGTTAAAGTCATTTCAGGGGGTGGTTTTGGGTTAAGGGTAGTAGCCCTAAAATCGGGACAAGTATTTTTCGAGAGCCTAAAAATATTAGGTTGATATCCCGTAGAGAAAAGTGTCATTTTCTAATTATTTCAGAATTTTGATCACTCAGAGTCATGTTAGAGGGTGGTTTTGGGTTAAGGGTAGGAGCCCTAAAATCGGGACAAGTATTTTTCGAGAGCCCAAAAATAGTGGGTTGATATTTCATTGAAAAAAGTGAAATGTTATACTTATTTCAGAATTTTGATTAGTTAAAGTGATTTTAGGGGGTGGTTTTTGGTTAAGGGTAGGAGCCCTAAAATCGGGACAAGTATTTTTCGAGAGCCCAAAAATAGTGGGTTGATATTCTGTAGAGAAAAGTAGCATTTTATTACTATTTCAGAATCTTGATTAGTCAGAGTCATTTTATGGGGTGGTTTTGTGATAAGGGTAGGAGTCGTAAATTTGGTTAAATTGTTTATGGAGAGCCTTCAAGTTGAAGATTAATAATTATTAATAAAAAGTAGCAATTATTATTAGAAAAAAAAAATTGTTAGGGTTTTTTTTTGGGGGTGGGTTTGGGTAAGGGATGAAATCTAGCATATGAAGATAAGTGTTTTTATTGATTTTATTGTTTGTAGAATAATCATATGTACTGAAAACACGAATTTTTTTTATTTTTTGTGACCCTGTTATTTGCATAGGGGTGGTTTTATGGTTAAGGGATGAAAGGGGTTGGTCATGTATAACATTTTTGAAGTGCCCTAAAAAAGCCCTAAATTCTCACGTGTTGGAAATTTGAAATTTCGTTTGCGGGGGTTGCAGCTTGACGGACCTCTTTTTGTAAAGTTAAAGTACAATGTTAATAAAAACACAAACTTATGTATTATTTTATAATAATTTTATTTTATGACGTTAAAACATGAACTATCAAATACGTAACAAGTAACTTAAATTTAAATATTATACACATTCTTTTTCGTGCAATTTGTTTTGCGCATTCGTCAGTTATATCATCAACAATCTTACCAACAAAATTACAAACGTATAATAAGGCAATTCAACTTGTAACGTTAGGGGAGACCGGGGCTGGTTGGTCCATTTTGCACTCTTCGTTGTTTAACTTCGTTAATATCCAATTTATCAAAACCTTTTCGTACAGGAAACCTGCACGTAAAAAAATGCTGTAATTGCATCTACTCCAGGAAACTAGTAGTCAAAATACTCCAGGCTGTGGTGACAGCAGCCTCAACTGTAGTGAATGTAGCTACAGCTATGAGATACATGAGTTGCGTGAGCATGCGCGGTAATGCTCTACTCAGCTGACAATCGAAATTAATCGAAATTGTGTTAACCTTTACTCCAGGCTGTAGCTATCCTATATATTACTATTTTTTGTGATTCCCATTACTCCAGTTGAAGTAAGCTGAACTCCAGTTTTTTTTACGTGTGCTCTAATATTTCAGCTTTCATTTAAAAAAGAAAAAGTCCTCTTATTAGGTTTACGGAGAACATTGTTTTTGAAGAAATCTAAAGTGTCCCAACCCGCCCCGGCTCGGGGCTAATTGGGTCATGATTAAAATGTTACTGTTTAAATGTTAAAACATTATTTTATATAATAAACTTAGTTTTTAGGGTTATTTTATAATAAAAGAAATTGAAAAATAAATATATTTAAATTAGAGCAGTGACTTTATTTCTCTCAGATAGAAATGCGTGCCCAACCATATTAATTTGTTTACTAACAGAAATTTCCAATAATTACTTTCATAATTTATTAAAATTAAATATCAAGAAAGTAACTGTCAAGTTAATTTGTTTTGGAATATCTTGAAAAGTTTGTTCTAGCATCTTGGTCATTAAGTTTTATCTTGCTGCTTAAAAGTTATATATAATTTTTATTTAATAACTTTTTTAATATTAAAATTATAAAAAATTGCCTTAAAATAAAAATATTCCTCATAGTTTTCTGAGCATTTAACAAAAAGAAAACCTTGATACGACTGTTAGAATGGAAGATACTGCTATTTCAAAAATTTTTTCCGAAATTTCAATTCTCGAAAACTATTTAATATTTTTACTTAAATATTTATGTAAAACATTAGTCATATATTAAATATAATAACATTCTAAAGTTTAATTAAGTGAATTTTCAGTGCGAAATTCAAAATTTTAAATAATAGTTAAAATAAACAATAAAAATGTATATACTTTTGAGATATGACAAATCATCGTTATATCTTTAAAATTAGATATTTTTATTTTTTATTTAATTTTTTACTTTGCAATTTGGAGGCCCAGGGCAGTTGCCCCTCTTGCCTCCCCCTTAATCCAGCACTGTTTATTGGACAAAAATAACTTAACATTTTTTGAGTTTAATTAAACTAAAAACATGTTAAATTATTACTCGAAAAATGACGGTTGCAAGCGGATAATTTCCTTTCGTAAAACCTAAAAAAAAACCTGACCTTAAAAATTGAATTTTTCAAATGGGTGATTGTCAAATTGCGGGAAAACTTGAAGTCCCAGTTAAATAAAATAGTTATAAATTATCTTTTCACTTTTACTTTATTTGCTAAAAGTTTTGTTTTTTTATGTTTATAATGGGGCCAATTTAGTTTTAATTTTATAATATACCTATTTTTTTATTTTAATACGAAAACACTTCAAACGTCATTACCGTACATGTCCCAGCACACACTTTTAGTACTTTAAAATTTATTATCTTCTCATTTTTTAAAGAATATGGCTAAAACAATTATTGGATCATATTAGAGATATATTAAGGTATTAAATAAAATATTTGCAATTGTTGCAAAGGAAGCAATTTTAATAAAAAAAATTGTTTAAATGTGTCCCACAATTTCTTCATGTTATGAACGTCATTACCGTACGCTACTTTTTCTTTAAAATATAAATAGTCAAAAGAAAATAACAATTACCCACAAATCAAGCATACAAAATGACTCAAAAATACTGTAAAGTTATTATTAAAAAGCTTATTACTTTTTTATAATTTAATAATAAAGTTGGAAATTCAATTTTGACAACATAAAAAGTCATTACCGTACGTACTTAAAAAACCATTTCTAATTATTTTTAGTACAGAACCAGTATCAGTAAAAGTTAACCGTAATATTAACTTTCATTTATAGTAACTTCAATATTGTAGAGTTAATTGTTCTTGCATAAATATTAAAAAAGTTTTGTCTCAGTGGTTTTGTTGAAATCATTACCGTACGTTTTAAAAATCATTATATTTAATGAAGATAATAGTAATAGAAACTTCAGAGATGACTTAATTGTAGCAACTTTTTACATTTTCTAATTTTCTGGTAACTTGTTTAATATTATTTAAAATTTTTCCCGCTTCTCCAATCTTCATTTAACCTCAAATCTTACTCCTTATTTCAATAATAAATACTGCATTTATTTCTTGCTTTTAAAACTGCCCCTTCCAAAATTATTCATTTTAGGAGTGATAGAATAGATTTTTATTAATATTTATCGCATTATTTATCATAATCAAATTTCCACTTTTAAGCTAAGAGTTTTCCTTTATTTTGACAATCACCCAAATGCAGACACCAAACAATGACGCTAAAGTGCGCAAAAAGAATAAATTAGAAAAAAAATATTTTTTAAACTTTTTTGGCCAAATAAACTTTTAAAATTGTTTTTAGTTGTATTATATAGCTAATTCAATGAATAATTAATCATATTTACCCATACAATTTTAAATATAATTTACAAAAATTTTGTTCGTTTCTCAGAAACGTTGCGCATTTCAGCGTCTTAACTAACACGCAAATTTTAAGTACACTCCTGGCAAGGTATGCTTTTCAATACACCGAAAAAAATGTGAATGCTTTTATTAACCAGGAACCTATAGTCAATCGTAATGTAGTAAATTTAATAAGGATTCCTGGTTAATTTAATTACATACCTACGGTAAATTTCACAATTCAGAACCTAGTAGTAAAACCATGAATTTCCTATGTCAAATCTGCTAGCATCTGCTAGTGAACTTGATTAAGATCATTCCGGATTTTGTAGAAATTTAATCAGTTTGACACGTGTAAATAATTATGAATATAAACATTTTTAAATAAGTGTTTACTTACACAATGTAATAATCAAAACATTATTATTAATAGAACTTTTAAATTTTAATTTTCAGTCGTAAATATAATCAGTTCTATACACTGAGAAAAAAGCCGCATTTGTAAGTTTACAACGTGAGACGTTGGACATATTTCGAGTCACGTTAGACGTAGTAGATTTACGAAAAATTTGTAAAGTTACCTATAGTTTCGTAATATACACAATGCGTTTGTACTTTTACAAATAGATTTGTAGAATTACGAAAAGGTTATGTTCGGAAAGGTTTTTCGTAACAATACAAAAAGTTTGTACCTTTTACAAACAGAATTGTAGCATTGTAGGATTACGAAAAGGTTCTGTTCCCTAAAAAAAAAATAAATGTAAAATTAGATGGCTGCTAAAATCGATCATTAGATTGTATTTTTTCAAAATTGGCTGGGTTTTTTTAAAGACTCCCTCAATTTTATTCTTTAATATATATTAAAAGAACGTTTAATAAAACTCAATTTACAAATTTCCCTGACATGGAATTTTCTTTTATAGATAATAAAAAAACAGCTGAAATAAAAGAAAATTTCGTTTTATTCTTAAAAGCAGTGCTGATAAAAATCATGATTTAAAAAAAAAAAATTGATTTATTTATTTATTTATCCAATTTTTTTTTTATTTAAATCAAAAAATGTTTTTTTTTTAAATATAATCCGTATTTAAAATCTTCAAATGTTAATTTGTAAGTAATTTACTAAAGAGATGAAAAAATATAAAAAAAAAGAAGCACAAGATAATGAAACAGTGACAAAAATATATAAAAAAAAGTAGAAACTCTTCAAAAATTAAATTGTTTATGTATATTTTTTTAAATATTAAATTAAAATATTATTAAGAAGATAATTTAAAAAACGTTGAAATATATTTCTGAAGAGAACAAAAATTGAAAATTAGAAAAATCAGAGAATTATTTTACAAATATATATACGTGATGCGCGCCAAATTTGCGCAAAGGTTTCGAGGTTAATCTCAGTTTTCTAATTTTACGAATTTTACATTCCGATCGTACAATTACAAACATTTTATCATAATTACAATCATATTTGTTGATTTACAAGACATTTGCTTTGGTACAGTCCGTTGTACTCATTACAAGAGAATTGTAAGATTACCACGTCTAACGTGACTCGAAATATGTCCCACGTTTGACGTTGTAAACTTACAAATTTCTTGTATCGTTACAAATTTTTTGCCGATGTACTAAACATTTCGTTTTTTTGCTACGTCTAACGTTGTAAAGTTACAAAAAATTGAGTTACAAACTGGTTCTAATTTACAATCCATTTGTAATTTTCAACTTGGCATTTTTCTCAGTGTAGTATTCATAGTCCTTCTTAATTCATCCTTTTTTATACGGCACTACATTTCTGAGAAGATAATTAAAACAATTTTATTAATTATACACCTAATGTTTTAATAAAAATTGCTATAGGTAATTATTATGTGATAAAATAAAAATAAACAACACCTAACCACGAAATATTTGAAGTTGAAATTGTAAAAAAAAATAATATTTTGAAAGGTAGTGAGATGAGATGAGAATTGGGCAATTACTTTTCATAAACATAATTTTAAATAACCATTTGTAAAATTAAGTACAATTGCACAAACAAATTCATTTGCTATTTTTTATCTATTTATCAAAATCAAGTCTCTAGCTATACATTTTGAATATTTGAATCTAAGACTTTTAATATCTTTATTTTAAGTGACAAATACATAAATTAATAATTCACTTTCGTTAATATGGAAAAAATGAGCGACGATTTTCAATTTCGCTAAAACAGTGATATTGACAATATCGCTCGTTCGTTTTTGACTAAATGTTATGCCATTCAGTCTTGCCAGATACCCTCACTCGTCGTAATTGCGCATGCTCTAAATCGTCAACAGTCATTGGTCAGAATCAAAGTTACCGTCGGAAATCAGACCTTCCGATGGTTCTGACCAATGAGCGTTGAGGCGAAGAGCATGCGCAACTGCGATGAGTGAGGGTATCTGGCAAGACTGATGCCATTATCAGAAAAGTTTAACTGAAGCAGTTGTATTTTTTTCCCCGTGGCACTTTTCATTAACAATAAAAGTAATTTTTTTCGCTAAAATCTAGAAACTTTTAAAAATGTTGGTTTCTATGCTACCAACCAAATATTAAAATTTCTAGAGTACTACTTTATCTGTAGTAAATGGGTTACCCTTCGATCCTGCTCCAGGCAGCAGTTTTGAAAATGAATTGATGGGTACTAGCAGCGGGTAGAGAGGCAAGAGAGGAGGGTCACAAAATCTACTGACCCGACGTCTGGGTGAATTCACCGCAACTAACCGGGCCATCTAGGTGCATTCACCGCAACTAATTTTCATGCCGCATCTATCTCTATAATATCTTTGCTTTTACAAACAGAATTGTAGGATTACGAAAAGGTTCCTGTTCCCTAAAAAAAAAAAAATAAATGTAAAATTAGATGGCTGCTAAAATTGATCATTAGGTTGTATTTTTTCAAAATTGGCTGGGTTTTTTTAAGACTCCCTCAATTTTATTCTTTAATATGTATTAAAAGAACGTTTAATAAAATTCAATTTACAAATTTCCCTGACATGGAATTTTCTTTTATAGATAATAAAAAAACAGCTAAAATAAAAGAAAATTTTGTTTTATTCTTAAAAGCAGTGCTGATAAAAATCATGATTTAAAAAAAAAAATTGATTTATTTATTTATCCAATTTTTTTTTATTTAAATCAAAAAATGTTTTTTTTTAAAATATAATCAGTATTTAAAATCTTCAAATGTAATGGCACTTTCACACCTCGGCTGGCTGGCTGGCTGGCTGGCTGAAGGTTGCTATGGTAACGTGTGAGAGTGAAGAGTTCAGACAATGAAAATTTGAATTGTCGCAACCCTTCACTCCCATGGCAGCTACTGAGGTGAGAAAGTACCTTTAATTTGTAAGTAATTTACTAAAGAGATGAAAAAATATAAAAAAAAGAAGCACAAGATAATGAAACAGTGACAAAAATATATTAAAAAAAGTATAGAAACTCTTCAAAAATTAAATTATTTATGTATATTTTTTTAAATATTAAATTAAAATATTATTAAGAAGATAATTTAAAAAACGTTGAAATATATTTCTGAAGAGAACAAAAATTGAAAATTAGAAAAATCAGAGAATTATTTTACAAATATATACTGTGCGGGGTTTGAAAAAAGTGACCATAGGTCCAACGTGGTAAAATAATTCCGTACAATGTTATAATTTTACAAGCGGAATGTAAATTGATGAAAATGTAATATGCATTTTAATTAATAAATTGTTTGTTTTTATATTTGACTACTAATACAGATTCGGATCGAGCAGATCAAGTATTAGGATACACGTTTTTATAAGTTGATACTTTTAAATCTTTTAAATATTTACTATTTCCCGCAAAAATGTAGATAGATGTCGCTGGAAATTATTTTTGTTTTTAGGTTATGTTTAATTGTTTTTAAAAAACATGTGCTGTTGCGGTGTTAATTTTTTGTTAAATACTTATTAATTTAGTGAATAAACAATGTTACCACGACTTTGCAATAGTTATCAAAGAAATGTCAATCCATGTATCGTATTTTTCAATAAATTCTGCACTTTTACAGAGGTAATTAAGCATTATTTTGTCAACATTTTTGTATTACTATAAATGTTTATTTACTGTTTAAATTGTGTTCCCTTTACAAAAAAGCACTTATTGTAGTTATTTTTTGTTTTAACAATATATTTAACGATTTTATAAATGGAATATAAAGTATTTAGAAACCTTTTAAATTATATTACTCCAAATCTTCCAAAATATATTTCAGGAAACATAAAGGCAAAATATTCCTCGAATATTTTATAAACAATTTCTAGAAATATTCCGTAAAGAGAATTTCGGAAACATTTGTTTAAAAAATTACAGTTACGTTATCAATAGAATATTTCTCACAAATATTCGGAACCTTTAAAATTTTAGTTTGTCTTTAATTATTAAATCCATAAATTTAAAAATTTTTTCAATTGCCAAAGATAATTTTAAAAAAATGCAAATAAGTTTAAAATCAAAGTAAATTTTTTTAAAAAAGAGCTATAATTAATTTATTTTTTCAGGAGCCTGTTTCAACGTACATTAAATTGCCGGGACAGAAAGTTAAAGATTGCGATGATTTGCAACCTGAAAAAAAATTAAAACCAGAAAAGAAAAAAACTCCCATAATTACTTGTAAACGAAACAAATTGAATTTTCATGTCGGACAAACTTATCCAAAATTTAATCCTTTACCATTAGCTTCAAGTGGATGGCGTTCTCAAAAAACAAAGGGGGATTATTTTATCATTCATCCAGTAAGTTAATGTAATTTAACCGAATCATCCTGAAAATTACTGATTTTTATCGCAAAACATTATTTCTTTTTTTTTCTTTTTTAGATCCAGGAAGAGACACAAATAATTAGAGACAAGGATATAGCATTTAGTGATTTGGGACTCTCCAATGAGCTAGTTTCTAATGTGAACGAATATTTAAACATAGAAACGCCAACAGAAATTCAGTGCAAAGGAATTCCGCAAATTTTAAGTTATCAAAATACAAAATTAGCGGCAGAAACCGGCTGTGGAAAGACCTTAGCATATTTATTACCATTAATTGATCAAGTTCGAGAGTGGAAAAAAGCAGTTGATCGGAGATTTAATCATCCACTTGCATTAATTGTGACTCCAAGTAGAGAATTGGCTATTCAAATTGGTGTAAGAATAATAATTATTTGCTTACCTCGAAATCTTCTAACTAAAAAAACCGAGGGAATTAATCATTATTTATTCAAATTTCAATCAATCTTAATTTCTATGGGTAAAAAAGAATATTGATGGGTGATTCTACTGAAAGTGCCAGTTTTATATTTAAATTTTATAATGAAATGTTTTTTGGATTTTTCAAAATTCCTTTTATAGGATTAATTAAAATAATATTAAAAAACTTAATATACTGGTTCGCAAAGTTAATCTACAAGAATTAAGAATTTAAATTATATTTTAAAAGTGCGACAGTTAACCAAGAAACTATATTTAAGATAATATTATTTCTTAAAATATTTAAATTTTATTCTTTTAAAACTTAAAAACATATTAAATGAATATAAATTTTTAGTAGAAGTAGGATTATATTCTCAATTAATTACTGATATTCCGGAATATTCTTTAGTATTCCCAAATAATCTTCAAACTTCTGATAAATTCGAAAAATGGATGGAAAATTACACAATTGAAAAAAATAAACTAATAAATTAAACAATAAATATTAAATTCAAACAAAATAATTTAAAAATTAAGAAAATTGTAGGAATAACTGTTTGAAATAAATTAAAATTGAAAGACTGGATTGAAAATCAAAGAAAATAATTGAAATTGAAGAAAATAATTGAAAATTGAAGAAAGTAATAAAAAAATGAAGAAATTAATTTAAAAATTAAATTGAAATTTGAAAAAAAATTTACAAAAACAAAGGCGAAAATAATTGACAATTGAAAACACAATTAGAAAAATGTCTAGATTAATATACAACTGAAAACAAATTTTTAAATTAAACAATATAAATTAAATTTCAAGAAAGTAATTGCAAAAAGAAAAATTAAAAAAATTATAGGAGTAATTATTGAAAATAATTGTAAATTGAACAACTGGATTGAAAGTAGAAAAAAACCGAAATTGAAGAAAATAATTGAAAATTAATGAAAACAATTAAAACTTTAAGAAAATAATTAAAAATTGAAGAATGTAATTGAAATATAAAGAATATAATAAAAGATTGAGAAAAGTAATTGAAAAAAAGCGAAAATTATTGAATATGGAAGAGAATTACTGCGAACTAAAAAATAGAATTAAAATATGAAATTAAGTTGAGAGTTGCAGAAAATATTTGAAAAATTGACTTTAAAATTAAAGAAACTTATTAATAGTTGAAAAAAAGTTAACCAAGTACGAGAACTTAAAAATATTAATGAAAATAAATAAAAAAAATTGAAAGAAATAATTGAAAATTGAAGAAAATAATTCAAATTTGAAGAATGGAATTGAAGAATAGAATTAAAATTTGTAGAATATAATTGAACAAGTGTATCTAAAATTTAAAAAATTTATTGATCTAGAGAAAAATAATTGAGATAAGTCGAGAATTTTTATTATTAAAGAAAATAATTGAAAATTGAAGAGAATTATGAGGTATTGAAGAAAATAGTTGTAGAAAATTGAAGAAAGAAGAAAATTAAAGAAAATTGTTAAAACGGAATTTTAAAACAATCTTTAAGATTAAAAAAATTAATTGAAAACCCGAGAATTTTTTAATATGGAAGAGTTAGTTGAAAATCGTTTAAATAATTGAAAATTGAAGAAGGCAATTGAAAAAAATAATTGACCGCAAAGACGGAAATTTTTTACTATTAAACTAATAATTGGAAATTAAAAATGGAATAGAAATTTGATGAAAGTAATTAAGAATTAAAGAAAATAGTCGTAAAATTGAACAATTGAATTGAAATGTTAAAACAATTTTTATGAGTGAAAAAAATAATTGAAAACATCCGAGAATTGTTCAATATTATGAAATTAATTGATAATCGATGAAAATAATTAAAAAAAGGAAATAATTAGAAATTTAGGAAAATAATTAAAATTGTATAAATAAATTGAAAAGTGAATAATTAAATTAAAGCTGTATGGTAATAATTGATAATTGTAGGAAAAATTACAAAAAGACGAAAATAATTAAATATTATGAAAAATAATGGTCAATTGATAAAAAATTCGATAAATGTTGAGATTAATGGGCATCAGAAAGAAATAATTTTAAAGATTAAAGAACAACTATAAAATAAAGGGATAATAATAAATTATTAATTGAAAACTGTAGATAATTAATGAAAAAATTGTAGGAAAAAAATCAAAATTGATAAAATCAACTGGAAATTTTAGAAATGTATTGGAATTTCAACAAAAATAATTGATAATTGAAAAGAGGCGAGAATTATTGAATATTGAATAAAATAAATAAAAATTAAAAATTAAGGAAAATAAACTGAAGATTAAAGAATTACATTTAAATATTAAGAAATTAGGTAATTGATAATTGAAAGAAAAATTACAAAGTGACAAAAATAATTGAATATTAAAGAAAATAACTGAGAAATGAGGAAAATAATTGACAAGAGAAAGAATTATAATTTTCTTATTTTTATAAGAATTCGGATGTATACAAAAAATAGTTTTCAGTTGTTTACAAAAATATTTTACTACAATTTTATAATATATGTTAAAATTCAACAAATTTCAGTTATCCACTAAAAAAAAAAGGCTTCGGAGGTTAATTTGAATTATTACTCGAGCTAGTTTTCTAACTTTGATTATTTACAAAAGCAACATTTTTTCTGTAAATTATAAATTTTATGAGAGAAAAATAAACATTAAATTTATTAACATTCATTTAACATGTATTAAAAATTTGTTTAGAATATTTTTAATATGTTAAAATATGATTATTCATCGAGAAACAATTTTAACCTAAATCTAAATACATAGTTCAAAGACTTTTATAATCCAGAAAGCCGCAGTCTAAAATTTTTAAACATATATCCAAATTTTAATCTGTAGCAACTTTAGTTAATTTAAATTTTAATAGATCGAAAACCCATTGAAACAATCTCAACCCAAAAAATGATTTTTCACATAAAATAAAAATATTATTAAAATTGATTTCACCCAATTTTGAAAGATACAGTTGCATATTTTTAAACAACAAAAATTAGGGTAATGCATAATTTGTTATAAAGAAATAATTATTTAACATTTTTTTTAACAGATTCTTTGTTTTAATCAATTTAATAACTTCACGAATTAAAATATAGTACATCAAATTTAACACATTCATTGTAATTTAAATTTAAGAAAATTTCAATTATTATTAAAAATCGATCTAAACTTTAATTTACTAAAATTTGCATAGATTCAAAATTTAAATTTATCTACATTTTAATCAATTAAAAATATTCGATTTGTTTAAATATTTTCAAAGCCTAATAATTATTTTTAAAAAATTTTAAGTGTATTCAAATTTTAATCTTTAAAAATTTCAATTTATCAGAACTTTAATGGATAGAAATTCCTATCAATCATAAATTAAATTCATCCAAATTTTACACGATATATTAAACTACGATGTATTAAATTAAATATATATTAAATTACAATATATTTTAATTATTATCAAACCTTAAGATAAAATGATCGAATTTCAATTCAAAATTTAAATTCTCAATTTAAGTTGTTTTTAATTCATACAAATTTAAATAAAGATTCATTATAATTTTAATTAAAATCATTTAACTCTTGAAATTATTAGACTGGAAAGAAAAATTATAAATTACTAATATTTTAACATATTTATTCTTTAAATTAAATTAATCTTCAAATTGCAGATGATTTTAATATTTATCATTAAAATTTAAGTAATTCATTCAAACTCGAATATATTTTATTAAATAGAAATTCCAGTTCACATGAATTTCGATTAAATTAAATTCTAAAACATGCAAATCAGAGTAGACTGTATATTATTTTATAGTTAATTTTTTGCTCGCGTGTAAGCAAAATGTTCATAAAATTGACGCATTTTTCATCTACTATTTTATTGTTCTGTGTTGAAATTTCTATTAAAATTTATTCCTTTTTGTTGTAGAGACAAGCAAAAATAGCAACTAGAGATTTAAATGTTAGAACAAAAGTTGTTCTTGGCGGAAGCATCAGAAAAAAACTATCTAATCCACCGGTCACCGATGTTGATATCATTATTGGATCTTTGGGCGCTTTGAGTAAACATACAACTCTTGGAATTTACAAAATGAAATTTGTCCGTCACATTGTATTGGATGAAGCAGACTGTCTCTTCGACGACAGTTTTTACGACAAACTTAGATATTTTCTGCGCAGAATGAAAGTAAGCACTTAATTTTCCAATTTTTAAAAAACTAGAAAACAAACACGCGCTACTTACGCGATTATTCATTACTGTTGGTCATTTAAAAGTATAAATTTTTGTTAATTATAATAATTATAGGAATAATTGTTGCAAATAATTGCAAATTGAATAACTGGATTGAAAATCGAAAAAAATAATTGAAATTGCAGAAACTAATAAAAAATTAAAGAAATAAATTTGTAGTTTAAGAAATAAATTGAAAATTTAAGAAATAAATTGAAAATTTAAGAAACAAATTGAAAATTTAAGAATTAAATTGAAATTTAAAAACAAAATTCACAATTGAAAAAAAATTACAAAATGATGAAAATAATTGCCAATTGAAAACAAAATTCAAAAAATGGCTAGATTAATAAACAACAGAAGAAAATAATTTAAAAATTCAACGAATAATTATAAAATTTTAAGATAATAGTTGAAAATTGCTGAACATTTGATTAATAATTGAACAAAATAGTTGAAAAATGTCAAGATAATTGAAAAATTGAAGAAAATATGTGGAAAATGACGTAAATAATTGTCATTTAAAAACAAAATTTGAAAAATGATTAGATTAATAGACATCTGAAAAAAATAATTATAAACATTAAACAAGAAATATTGAATTTAAAGAAAATAATTGGAAATTAAAAAATGACGAAAATTATAGGAATAATTTTTGGAAATAATTGCACATTTAACTGGATTGAAAATAGAAAGAAATAATTAAACATTGAAAAGAGGAATTAAAAATTGAAGAATGGAATTAAAATTTATGGAATATATTTAAAAATTGAAAAAAAAGTAATTGAAAAAAGCCGAGAATTAATGAATATAGAAAGCAATTGAAAACTAAAGAATGGAAATAAAAATTGAAGAATAGAATTATGATTTAAAAAAAATAATTAAACAATTGCATTTAAAATTAAAAAAACTTAATGATAATCGAAAAAAATAATAGAAAAAATGTGATAATTTTTTAATATTTAAACAAATAACTGAAAATTTAAAAGTGGAATTTAAATAAGAAAATAACTATGAATAGAAGAGAATAGTTCTAGAACTGAACAATTGAATTACAATTTTTAAACAATTTTTACCAGTGAAAAAAATAATTTAAAAAATACGAGAATTATTTAATATTGAGGAATTAATCGAAAATCGATAAAAATAATTGAAAATTAAAGAAAATATTTGGGAATTAAAGAAAATAATTAAAAATCGAAGAAAAAAATTAGAATTAAAGAATTAAATGGAAATTTCAAGAAAATAATTGATAATCAAAAGAAAAATTACAATATGACGAAAATATTTAACTATTAAAAAAAATAATTATGAATTATTGAATATTAAAAAAAATATTTGACAATTGAAAAAACAAATTCGAAAAATGACGAGAACAATCGACTACAAAACAAAATAATTTAAAAAAATTAAAGAATAATATTGGAATGTAAAGAGAATAATTGTATGTATATTAAAATTATTTGAACTAATATTTATGAATTTTAATTGTAATCAATTTAAATGCTTTTTTATGGTTTTTATGGTTATTGTTTATTTGTATTTTATTACGAAAATTAATAAAATAACCAAAATTCGCCTGTCTCCTAAAAATTAACAAACGTAATAATCACATAATTAATTGAAAATCGATAAAAATAATTAAAAATTAAAGAAAATATTTGAGAATTGAAGAAAATAATTAAAAATTGAAGAAATAAATTAAAAATTAGAGAACTGTATTGAAATTTCAAGAAAATATTTGATAATTAAGAAAAATTGCGAGAATTATTGGATATGGAATAAAATAATTGAAAAACGAAGAATGCTATTTAAAATTGAAGAAAATAATTGAGAATTGAAAACAATAATTATAAATATTAAAGATTAAAGAATTAAATTGAAATTTTAAGAAAATAGTTAATAATTGAAATAAAAATTCCAAAATGACGATAATAAATATTGAATTATCAATTATTTTCTTGATATTTCCATTTAATTTTTTAATTTCCAATTTATTTCTTCAATTTTTAATTATTTTCTTCAATTCTCCAATATTTTCTTCAATTCTCAATTATTTTTATCGCTTTTCAATTAGTTCCTCAATATTCAATAATTTTCGTATTTTTTCAATTATTTTTCTCACTCATAAAAATTGTTTTATAATTTCAATTCAATTATTCAATTTTAGAATTCTTCAATTCTAAGTTATTTTATGCATATTTAAATTTCACTTTTCAATTTTTATTTATTTTCTTTAATATTACAAAATTATCGCCTTTTTTCTGTTTTTTTTTTTTTTATTATCATTAAGTTTCTTTAATTTTCAATGCAATTGTTTAATTATTTTTTTAAAATTTTAATTACATTCTTCAATTTTTATTTTCATTTTTCAATTTTCAATTGTTTTCTTCAGTATTAATTAATTCTCGCCTTTTTTCAATTACTTTTTTTCAATTTTTAAGTACTTTCCGTAAAGTTCAATTTCATTCTTCAATTTTTAATTGCTTTCTTCAATTATCAATTAATTTTTTCGATTTTCAATCTAGTTGTTAAATGTGCAATTTTTTTCTAACAATTATTCCTATAATTTTCTTACTTTTTGAATTTGCAATTATTTTTTTTTAATTTAATATTTCTTGTTTCAGTTTTACTTTTATTTTTTTCAGTTGTCTATTAATTTAGTCATTTTTTCGAATTTTATTCTTAATTGACAATTATTTTCGTAATTTTTAGCATGTTTTCTTCAAATTTTTAACTATTTCCTTCAATTACTAATTATTTTCTACAGTTTTTAATTATTTCCTACAATTTTTCCAATTTTTAAGTAGTATCTTAAAATTATAATGATTTATAATTATTCTTTGATTTTTTAAATTATTTTGCTAGGTTGTGTATTATTCTATTTCATTTTTTGAATTTTGTTTTTAATTGTCAATTATTTTCGTCATTTTGTAATTTCTTTTCAATTATCAATTATTTTTTCAAATTATAATTTAATTCTTAAATTTTCAATTTATTTCCTTAAATTTTTATTATTTTCTTCAATTTCAATTATTTTTTTCGATTTTTAATCCATTTGTTCAATTTGCAATAATTTGGAACAGTTATTCCTATAATTTTTCAACTATTTTGTTTAAATTTAATATTTATTGTTTTATTTTTTAAACTATTCTTTTCAACTGTGTAATTATGTAGCCATTTTCTTTCGACAAGTTTGTTTTATATATAGTATGTAGACATAAAATTATATAAAATATAAAAATTACAATCCTATCATATCTAAAATTAATGCTTCAAAATTTTTCTTTTCAGTTTGGACCAGTTCATGATTTTCGAGAAGCATTTCCTAAATATTCTCAACTGACTCTAGTTTCCGCAACGATGCCTCAACTTCTGGAAGAAATTCTCGGAAATATTGTCGATGTAAGGATTTAATTTAATAATTTTTCTCTTATGTGTTATCGTTGCAAATGTAACTTAATACAAATTTCTAATAATTAAACAAGTTTTTTAAATTTAATTTTGCTTCTAGAATTACACAAACTTATGTTGTGTCGTTTCAATATTGGAAGGATAATAATTGTTTTATTTTTATTCTGAAAAAATTCATTCTTTTTTTTTAAATGTATTTTTTCTGAAGAAAATTGTAAACTTTTTTTCTCACCATTCTTTGTTTATTTGTAGCCTTCTTCATTAGTGGAAGTATCAACAGAAAAATTGCATCGTATTTTCGTAACTCAAAAGTTCTTCAGACTCGGTGTTCAGCAAAAGCCAATGACTTTATTGAGATTAATAAAGAGTAAAGCAAAAAACAAATCACCAATGATTATTTTCTGTAATAGTCGTGATACATGTGACTGGCTTAGTCAATTTCTTCATGAATTCGGCGTGAGAAATGTTCATTTAAATGGAGATATGTCCGTTGCGCGTAGAAAAGGAAGATTTGAGGAGTTTCTCACTGGAGAACACAATGTTCTGTGTACAACTGACGCAGGATCGAGAGGATTAGATACAACTATGGTCAAAGACGTTATTAATTATGATTTTCCACTTCAAACTTCAGAGTACATTCATCGGTAAGTTTCTAAAACTTTCAATTAATTAAGCCTCCTCGTAGAAGAAGATTTGTGATCGTTAAGATTTTCGATGAGTTCCAAAAATAGTCTTAATTGACTCATTCTCATCTAAAAAGCGTAAATTTTTATTTTTAAACAAATGTCCAGATGTAGGATGTATGTATGTGTGTGTGTAGCTTTTTTGTTGCCAGGATATTTCGAGAACACTTCAACGGATTTTAAAAAAATTTGGATAGCTTCTTATGCTCATAAGTATCTAAATTTAGACACAGGGATTTTTGAAAATACCCAACCAAATTTTTCTAAGCAGCATTTTTCATTAAAAAAATAGTTTTTTTTGCTAATAATTCTTTTCACGCTAAAAGTACAACTTAATGAATACAAAAATCATATTTCTTATCTCAAAACGAATCGATTGACCTATATAAAGTTTTTAATTGATCAAAAATTTGTAAAATGATACATGTTTTTCGTTTTTTTTTTGCATTTAAAATTCTTGTTTTTTTAATAAATTCTCCAATTAACTTTTATAGAATTAATTTATTGCTTCCGCTATAAGGAAACAAATTTTGTTGCTTACGTGGAAGCGAAATGGACATAATTTTCACCTATTTATAATCATATTTATATTTCTTATTGGTATAATCAAAACAATTATTTTGAAATGAATAAGTTTCAAGTAAATGTTGTTATACAATATATTATATTATATATATATATGTCAATAGTCATTCAAAAAAATAGAAGGAAAAAGATAAATAATTTATTGCATATTTATCAACTATTTTTAACTTTTATTAAATTTTGACAAACATAATTTAACCGACTAATTGGATATAATTTAGGGTTCTAGCGTCCAGGAAATTTTCCTAGAAACATCTCGAAAATTACAGTTTTACTCTTGTATATTTCAATTATTTTTATTTACAATAATTTGTAATTTATCCTATAACACAGAATTTTCATACAAAATAATAATAAAACAACTAAATTTCTTTTTGACTCTTAATAAAAATATTAAACAAACATAAAAAAAAGTATCCCAATATCTTTACGATTAGTTGAATAAATTCATTTAATTTTATTCTAAATATTCATAATATTAATTTTAATTAAATATATAATTAAATTTTCAGTGTAAATGAAATTTTTTTTAATAAATTAAAAATTAAATTAGTTAATAAATCAATTTAAAAATCAACAAAAGCAATAAATTCAGCAAAAACAACAAACACAATTGTATACAACGAAATATCCACTGAGAGTATATTTAATAAATTTGTAAATTCTTAGAATATTATTTTTAACACTTAATTTAAAAAAAAAATTAGAAACCTTAGTAAATAATAACTTCTCCAACAAAAATTACATTACATTTAATTAAAAATTGACCACAAAAATAATAATTTACATAATAGTTTTATTATTTTTTGTTCTACTAAATTTTCCAAATTTAGAATAATTTTGTATTTCTTAAAAAGTTCTTCCCTTTCTCCAAACTTTTTAAATTTTTTTCTTACATTTTTTACTTTCTTAAAACATTTATTATGTATTTTTTCCTCCATTTTCCTCCATTTTATTATTTTTCTCATTTTTTTAATTATTAAATTTTCTGCATTTATCTAAACTTTAGATACGAGAAGGATTTTCTTTTTATGAAAATTCAGAAAGAGATGCTACATTCAATAAATAAATAAATTATAATTAAATAAAATGAAAATATTTACGTATGTTCGTATTTTGATTTTTTCTTCTATTTTCCTAATTGTAAAAAGTATTTCCACAATTTTATAACATACAATCGTTTCTTATAATATGGTTTATTTAATTACTTTCTGTCATTTTTTCATTATTGTGAGGTTTTCATTTATTGGTTTTTTTTTGTAATTAACGTTTTTTTTTGTAGATTTTTGCATGGTTTCTCAATTTTTTAAGTTTTAATTTTTAGGATACCTTCTTATATTTTCAAAATTTTCAAGATTTTTTCGTTTCTCGAAAGTTATTTTCATATTCTCTTAAATATCATAATTTTTAAATAATAATTTCCTTACCTTTTTATTTTTTCAACTACTTTTTGATTTATTTTATACTCTTTCACATATCTCTTTACATATTCTCATTTTTGTGAGATGACACCCAAGTTATATATTTTTTATTCATAAGATTTTAAATAGGTTTTGTATTTCTTAAAGTTTTTAATATTTTGTTAGATTGTTCTTAAAGATTTTTTTGTTTTTTTTTTTTAAACTTTTTTGCCTTTTGTTTTGGTCATTTTTTTGTAGTTTTGCGTAGTTTCAAATTTTTTTTCTTTTTTTAATTCAATAATTTTTTCATAGATTATGACATCCTTTCTTATTTTTTTTTCTTAAATTTAAGTTTTTAGTATTTATTTATAAATTAAATCTAATATATTTAGATTTTCTAGTTCTTACAAAATTCTTTTCCATAATTTGTTATAATTTACACATTTTTTTAAATAAATTCCTGACCTTTTTTTTATATTGAAAGAATCTTTAAATTCGTTTTTTGGCTTTTTACTTACATTTTGACATTTTAAAATTTTTTTTGTCAGATTTTCCTTAAAAATTTAACGTTTTTATTCATTTATAAAATTTTATATATTGATGTCAATTTTCTTGTTTTAATTTAATTTTTATTTTTAGATTATTTGAAATATTTGTTTGTTTGTATACCTACAATTATTTTGTCCTGTCTAATATTTTTAGAATTTCTCCTTCTTCCAAAATACTTTTCTATATTTTACTATAATTTTCTCATATTTTCAATAAATTCCTTAACATTTTTTGTTTTAATTTGTTTTAATTTTTTTTTTTATTTCAGTTTTATATTCATTTATAAAATTTTATATATTTATGGCAATTTTCTTCTTTTAATTTTATGTTTATTTTTAGATTGATTGAAATATTTTTTGTTTGAATATGATTTTTTTTGTCTTGTCTAATAATTTAAAAATTTTTTTTTCTTTTAATATACTTTTCAATATTTTATTATAATTTTCTTATTTTTTCAATTAATTTTTTAACTTTTTTTGATTTTCTTTTTAACATTTTTAGAATTTTCCGAGGAATTTTCTTCTTAAGTTTAGTAGATTTTTCTTTTTTCGTTTTTTTATCTTGTTTTTATATTTTTTTAATTTCCTCACTCTTTTTATCTTTAAATAATTTCTTCATTTCTTTTAAAGAAATTTTATTTCTTTAATATTTTCTTATTTTTAATTTCTAAATTTTCTCATTATTTAGTAGATTTTCGTTGATTCTCTTATTTTTACTCATATTTATCATTATTTTCATTCATATATAAATTGTTAAATATGTTATGAAATTTCCTTGTTTTTTCATAATTTATTTGAGTTTTAGAAACAATTTTTCTGTTTTTCAAATATTTTCACTTTTTTTGATTTAATTCTCTCACTATTTCTTATTTTCTAAAGACTTTTTTTTAAAAATTGCACTTCCTAATGCCTGCTTCGTATTTTCTAGATGTGGAAGAACAGCAAGAGTTGGAAGCCCAAAGGACTGCAGAGTAATAAATTTCATAGCACGGCCTCTCGAAATTATTCTAGCGCAAAGAATCGAAAGAGCAGTGAGATTAAACAAACCTATTCCTTTGTGCGATTACTTAAAAAGAAAGTGGACGCAAGATAATGAAGACGAGAATGAATCAAGTCCCGAGCATTTAGGAGAAAATGAAGGCAAAGAATTTCTGGAGTCATCGGATAAATTTTCAGAAACAAATGACGATGATTTATCTGACAGTGGTGACGAAGATGAAGATGTCGTCGAAAACAGAAGATACTAATTTTAAGGTTTTTTTTTGTAAATATATAATTAATAAAAAATGAGTAAATTTAATTTACTTTTTAATTACCAATTTTGTATTTTTCATCAATCTTTAAATAGAGTAATGGTGAATATTTGCCAATTCTGTTAATTGTCTTTTAAACAAATTAAAAAAAAAACCTGCATTTTTTTAAAATGTATTTGAGTAATTGAATTTGGAAACTGTAGATTCGTTGGTAGTTATACAATTAAATAATTTGTTGAATGTTTTCATAATTTAAACTGTTGTTATTAAATTAATTTGATATTAATTATTCGTTGATAGATAAACTTATTGTCAGTGTGATTCTTTGGTAATGAAATCTATTTAAGCATATAATAAGCAAATTTTGAATTTAAACGATCTTTCAGGTAGAAAGAGGAAGTTTGTTCAATTTCCTCCCATGTCCGGTGGCACACCCACGTCGCCGTTTGCCCACACGAGTAAATAGTAGTACCGCGAACGAGCTTGTAAGTCTAAACCAGTTTATCACCTCCCTTTGGGTTTTAACGAAATTAAATGTGACAACACAAATTTCCAATTCTTCGAAAATTTACAAGACCCTTTATTTGAAAATTGGGAGTGTCAGCGCTCAAAAACTTTTTTTACTAAATCTTTTGGGTTTTTTTTACTCTTTTTGATTTTTTATTTCTTGAAATTCACACATTTTTAAACATTTTTTTCCTTGTAAACATGATAACTCGAGAATAATTTAACGGATTTTAATCAAATTTGGTATGGTTATTTTTACTACTAAATTCTGAAATCGGACACAGGGATTTTTTAAAATAACCATTTAAACAATTTTTGTTAAATTTTGACTTTATAAATCGTATAAATTCTATGATTTCAATCAGTTATATTTCATTTGAAATAAGTTGAAAATTGATGATTGTCGGTAACTTTTACCTGATTGATCAGTAGATCAATAGAATCAATCAATGATAAATTACTGACAATTTAGACATTTTAAAGTGATTTCATTTGAAATTCCATTGATTGAAATCATGAATAGAGAGTGATTTTCAATATAAAATTATTCTTCTTAAATTTTGGAATTATTCTTTAATTATTTTGTTTTGTTGTCGATTATTCTCAACAGCTTTCGAATTTTTTTGTCAATTGTCAATGATATTCCACATTTCTCAATTATTTTCTTTAGTATTTAATTACTTTCGTCATTTTATAATTTTTCTTTCAATTATCAATTATTTTCTTCACATTTCAATTTAATTCTTTGATTTTCAAATAATTTCCTCCACTTTTAATTATTTTCTTCAATTCCCAATTATTTAATACAATGTTCAATAATTCTCGTTTTTTTTTCATTATAAATTATTTTTTTTAAATTTCAATACAATTCTTTAATTATCTTCTTCAATTTTCATTTAATTTCTAAAATTTTTAATATAATTTTCTTCAGTTTTTAATTAACAACTTAATATTCTCCTTCAATTTTATAATTATTCTTTAATTATTTTAATAATTTTATTCTATTAGCTATTATTCTCGACATTTTTCGAACTTTTTTTCAATGTCGAGTATCATTCTTAAAATTTAATTATTTTAGTCATTTAGTAATTTATCATTTAATTATCAATTATTTTCTTGCAATTTCAATTTAATTCTTCAATTTTTATTATTTTCATCATTTCTTAATTATTTCTTTAAATTATTGTAATATTATGAATTTTATTTCCATAATATTATGAATTTATCACTCAGTTAATAATAATTTCAATAATTTTCAATAATTTCTTTAAATTGTTAATTATTTTCCACAATTTACAATTCTTTCCTGCAATTTTTTCAATTATTCTCTTAAAATTTTACAACTATTCTTTACTTTTTACAATTTTTTTGTTTCGTTGTCTACTAATTTAGTCATTTTTCGAATTTTGTTTTCAATTGTCTATTATTTTCGTCATTTTTCCATTATTTCTTTCCACTATTAATTTTTTTCCGTAATTTTTAAAATTATTTATTTCTGTTGTCGATTATTCTCAACAGCTTTCGAATTTTTTTTGTCAATTGTCAATTATATTCCACATTTCTCAATTAAGTTCTTTAATATTTCATTATTGTCATTTTGTAATTTTTCTTGCAATTATCAATTATTTTCTTCACTTTCAATTTAATTCTTTAATTTTCAAATAATTTCCTCCATTTTTAATTATTTCTTCAATTCTCCATTATTTTCTTCAATTTTCAATTATTTAATTCAATGTTTAATATTTCTCTTTATTTTTAATTATCAATTATTTTTTTGCAATTACAATACAATTCTTTAATTATCTTCTTCAATTTTCATTTATTTTCTAAAATTTTTAATATCATTTTCTTCAGTTTTTAATTGAGAACTTAATATTCTCCTTCAAGTTTATAATTATTCTTTTTCATTTTTACAATAATTTTATTCTATTATAGATTATTCTCGCTATTCTTCGCACTTTTTTTTTGTAATTTTCAAGTATTTTTCTTAAAGTTTGATTATTTTAGTCATTTAGTAATTTATCATATAATTAGCAATTATTTTCTTTACATTTTAATTTAATTCTTTAATTTTCTAATAATTTCCTCCATTTTCAATTATTTTCTTCAACTCCCAATTATTTTCTTTAATTTTTAATTATTTTATTTAATGTTTAATAATTCTCGTCTTTTTTAATTATCAATTATTTTTTTGAATTTTCAATACAATTCTTTAATTATTTTCTTCAATTTTCATTTATTTTCTAAAATTTTTAATATCATTTTCCTTAGTTTTTAATTGACAATTTTCAACTTTCGAACTTTTTTTCAATTGTCGAGTATTTTTCTTAAAATTTAATTATTTTAGTCAATTGGTAACTTATCATTTAATTATCAATTATTTTCTTATAATTTCAATTTAATTCTTTAATCTTCAATTTATTTCTTCAGTTTTTATTATTTTCGTCATTTTTGAATTATTTCTTTAAATTGTTAATTATTTTCCACAATTTACAATTCTTTCCTACAATTTTTTCAATTATTCTTTTAAAATTTTTTAATTATTCTCTAAGTTTTACAATTTTTTTGTTTTGTTGTCTATTAATCTAGTCATTTTTCGAATTTTGTTTTTAATTGTTTATTATTTTTTTCATTTTTCAGATATTTACTTCAATTTTTCACTTATTCTCGTCATTTTTTAATTTTTTCCCGCAATTTTCCATTATTTTCTCCAAATTTTTCAATTTACAATTATTTTTCTTAAATTTTATATTTATTCTTTAATTTTTAAAATTATTTTGTTCTGCTGTCGATTATAATTCTCAACAGTTTTTTAATTTTTTTTTCATTTGTCAATTATTTTCTTAAAATTTTAATTCAATTCCTTAATCTTTAATTTAATTCTTCAATTTTTAATTATTTTCTTCACTTCTCAATTATTATTTTCAATTTGGAAATGCAGACTTCAATTTTAAATTGTTTTATTCAATATTTAATAATTCTCACCTTCTTTTAATTCTCAAATATTTTTTGAAATTTGAATTTAATTCTTAAATTTTCAATTATTATCTTCTATATTTCATAATTCTCAGAAGTTTAATTACTTTTTTCAATTTTTAATTATATTCTTTAAATTTCAATTTCAATCTTTAATTTTCAATTTTTTTTTATATTCAATCTAGTTGTTAAATTTGTAATTATTTCCAACAATTATTTCCAATTTTCATAATTTTTCTAGTTTCTTATTTTCTTAATTTAATATTTTTTGTTTAGTTTTTTCAATTATTTTTTTCAGTTGTCTATTAATCTCACCATTTTTCGAATTTGGTTTTTAATTGTCAATTTTTTTTGTCATTTTTTAGATATTTTCTTCAAGTTTTCAATTATTTTGGTCATTTTTCAATTATTTCTTACAATTATTAATAATTTTCTTCAATTTTCGATTTTTTTGCGAAAATTTAAAATTATTTCCTACAATTTTTTCAATTCTGAATTATTCTCTTGAATATGTTGTGAAGGATTCAAACAATTATAAATTTTTTTTTTCTATTAAGAAAGTTCTCTCCATTGACATAACTTTAAACTAAAAACTGGTTCTTCACGCTGAATAAAAATATTATTAATATTAACTGGAATAAATTTTGAAAGATCAGAAAATAAGAAATTAGTTTGAGTCAAAATTTGATGTCAAATAAGAATTATTTAACATTTAGAGTATTTTATTTTAATCTAGTGGAAGTCTGTAATTTTTATCCAATTTTGACAAATAAAAGCTCATTTTTCTTTTTGGAACATTTTCTACAATCTTATGATTCTGTTAAATAATATTTTATTCAAATGGTATTAAACAAAATTTGTTTTTTGTATATTTTTTAAACAAAATATTATTCAACAAACCCAAGCAAATAAAATTGCAGAGAATGTTTCTGAGAGAAAAATGAACTATTATTGGTCAAGATTGGATGAAAATTACAGATTTTAACTGGATATAAGGAAAAAACAAAAAATGTTTAATATATAATTATTAATTATTAGTTGACAACAAATTTTGGCTTAATCTAATTTTTTTTATAAAGGTAAAACTTGATCTTTTTAAATTTGGCAAAATTAATTTTAATGATATTTTTCTTTGGTAAGAAAAGACATGTTTTAGTTTGAGGTTATGTCAATGGAGAGAACCTCCTTAAAATCGAAGAGAAAAATCGATTTTTTGGTTGGTGCTATTATTGTTTCTGTCGGCTTAATATCTTTTCTACTCACTTTTCACACTTTTTTTTTAATAGAGAAGTAAACAGAGAATGAATAACATCAGTAGCTTTTAAATTCTAGAGATTCAGAATCTAGAAGAACGGTAAACAAGCAATGGGCAGTGATTATATGAATCATAATATTAGCGTGATCAGTTGCGTGACATGTAGGACAAAAGCGCGTTTTTATATTTATGTTCACTTAATTGTTTTTAAATTTAAGAAAAAAAGTTGTGCTTGGCTACAGTTTTTTCTTGTTTAGAAAATTAATTACTTACTTATTGAACTAATTATATATTTTTAACTGATTCATATTCCACAAAATTTTGTAAAAACCACACATTTTCTATAGAAATTTATTACTTATTGAACTAATTATAGTATATATTATATTAAATATAGTATATTATAGTATATAAATAAATAAATAAATAAATAATTATATATTTTTATCTGATTCATATTCCACATTTTTTGGAAAAACTGTGGTTTTTCCATTTACTATAAAAAAAAGAAAACTCTAATAAATTATTTTAAAATTTTTCTTCTCTAATGTGCGCACGAAACACACAAAAAATTAGTATAATTTTTACATTTTAGGACCAATATTTAAAAAAAATAAATAAGTTTTGAAATTAAAAAAAAAAATGTACAAATGCTAATATAGTGAAAAATATACCAAATTCGGGAATGCTAAAAAATTTTAAGTTCGTAATAAATAAGAATTTGTTTAAAAAAACTTTTTTAGAAATCAAATTAGTAATAATTAATTTACAAAAGAATAGAAACACATGGATCAATATTTGAAGAATTAATTTAATGAATTTTGCACTGGAAGCACTTTTACATTTAATTTCTGGGAAAGTACAAAATGCGAAAAAAGTCTTGGGTCAGCTTTTCATTTGTACGACCATTCATGAATCAAATTTTTTCAATATTTCACAAAATGAATAATATTATATTCCTAAACTATAATTAATATTTTCCAACGGCCTTAAAAGTTTATTTGCAAACCTCTTGGGGTTTTTCGTTAATTTAATTTTAAAGTTTATGGTTTTTTAAACTTTTGTTTTAGAAGTAGTGTGGGAGGGAAGAATTAGGTTCTTGATTTGTTTTTTAATTTTCTGACTTCTCTTGATTGAAAGAAAATTCTCTAAAATTTTCTAATATTTAACGATTTTCTAGTTCTTTCAAATCTGTTTTCATATTCTTTTTATAATTTACAAATTTTTGGAATTTATTTATTTAGCATAAATGAACTTAAAAGTAAATATAATCTAAAAAGTTCTTTAAATGATTTTGACTTTATTTTTTTTACATAATCTTATTTTACTTTTACATTTTTTTATTCTTTAGTAGTAGGTTTTTTCCGGTTTTTATATTTGTTGTTTGAGTTTTCTCCATTCTTCAAAATTTTTCTTCATTCTTTTTTGCTTTCTCCTTGTAAATTAAAACTAGGTTAAAATTATGTCCATTTCGTTGACATTTGGCTTCCACATAAGCAAAAAATTGGCTCCTCATAGAGGAAGCAATAAATTTTAATTATTATGTATTAAAGTAATAAGTAATAAATATTAATATTAATTAATTAATTAAATAATAATAATCTCCGTAAACTCCTAAAGTTAGTTACTTTTTATATTTATTCATTTTTTCTGTCCACCTTTCAAAATCCAAAGTGAAGTTAGTTAGTATTAATATTTATTCATCTTTTTCTGTCCATGTTTTAAAAACTGAAGTGAAGTTAGTCTTACTCCCTGTTATTTTATTGATTTTGACTCTCTTTATCAGGAAATATTTTGAAATTTGAATTGAAAGAATAAGGTAACCTTTTTCGTTAGTGTCGTGTTTTATTGGTTTTTAATTGTCATTTGTGTAAAAAAACAGTTTCGAAAAATGCATTAAAAATCAGGGACTGACACGAAAACCGAATTCTGTTTCTGTTTTGAATTGTTGTGACGAAACAAAAATGTACAATCAATATTGTTTTGTATTGAGCCTGAAACGAAAAGGCTCTGAATTACGTTTTCGTCTCATGCCCGAAACGAAAATCAACTCCGAATTTCATTTCAGTCTCATGCCCGAAACGAAAAGACTCTGAATTTCGTTTTCGTCTCCTGCAAGAAAAGAATTGTGTTTAAAATTGTTTTTGTGAAATTTAGAGCCTTTTTTATGAGAAACGAAAACGGAATTCGGATAACGGATTTTCGTTTCGGGCATGAAACGAAAACAAAATTCGAAGTCTTTTCGTTTCGGGCATGAGACGAAAACGTAATTCAGAGCCTTTTCGTTTCAGGTTCAACATAAAACAAAATTAAATTTATATTTTGTTTCAGTTTTTCAAAACCGAAACGAAACAAAAATAAAATATATTTTGTTTCGGTTTTCGTGTCAGTCCCTGTTAAAAATGTATTATGGTTTTTGAAGAAGTTTAAAATATACATAAACACATGCAATTAATTTCCTAAATTTTCAGTTATTATCTAAAATTCAGATTATTGTCATCAATTTTCCATTATATATAACAATTTTTTAATTATTGTCTTTTGCTTAAAAATAAATTCTGCAATTTTTCTTGATTTTCATCAATTTATAATTATATTCATTATTTTGGCATTAATTTAAAAATTTTCAATTATTTATCCGATATTGCAATTATTTTCATCAATTTTCGATTATTTCTGCGATTTTTTAATTATTCTCTTTAATTAAAATTTTTTAAGTAATTTTTACAATAATTTTTTTTTTTTAAACATATATTCTGTTTTTCAGTTATTTCTCTCAAATATTATTGAATGTTTTCAAGTTTTTATATTATTTAAATTATTTTCATCATAATTCAATTTTCTTTCTCAATCTTAAATTAGTTTCAGCATATTTCAATTATTTTTGTCATTTTTTAATTAATTTGATCAGTTTTCAATTATTTTTTTCGATTTTTAATTATTATACTCATTTTCTAAAATTATTTTCTAAGATTTTTAAGTATTTTTCTAAAAATTCAAACATTTTCTTCAATTTCTAATTATTTTCATTTGTTATCAGAATTTCAAATTTTTTTTATTAATTATCATAAATTTCAATCATTTTTAGCTTTCTTCCAGACTTTTCTCCAATTTTTAGTTTTCCTCATTTTATAAAATAAATTTCTAAAATTTTTTAAGTATTTTTCTCAAATTTCTATTATTTTCTTCAATTTTTAATTATTTTTCTTTGTTTTCATAATTTCTAAAAAAAATTTACTAATTATCGTAAATTTCAATTATTTTTAGCATTCTTCCAGTCTTTTTTCCAATTTTTAGTTATTCTCATTTTCTAAAATTATTTTCTAAGATTTTTAAGAATTTTTCTAAAATTTCAATTGTTTTCTTTAATTTTTAATTATTTTTCTTTGTTTTCATCATTTCAAAATTTGTTTATTAATTAGGTATCGTAAATTCCAATTACTTTTAGCTTAGTTCTTCAATTCTTTTCTCCAATTTTTAGTTATTTTCTTTTTTTTTTTTCATTGAATTTTAAGATCGTCATGTATTTTTTTTTATTTATTTAAATAATTTAAATGAATTATATTTTAATTATTTTCGGCAAGTTATAAAATTTAAAAACATTTTTCAATTATTTTCCAAAATTTATTTCCTTCAAATTTCAATTCTTTAAATTTGTTTCATAATTAAAAATATTTGTAACTATTTATCTGACTTTTTAATTATTTCATTATTTTTATTATTTTCTTCAATTTTCAATTACTTTCGTTCTTTTTCTCGTTCTTTTTCATAATTGCCAAAATTTTTTTACTTATTTCTCTTTAATTAAAATTTGTTCAGTTCAATTTTAAATTATGTTTATCTTTTTTGATTTATTTTCTCTAATTTTTAATTATTTTCTTTTATTTCAATGAACTTCTGAAAGCTTTAAGTATTTTTCTCAAATTTTGCTCAACTTTCCTTTATTTAAAATATTTTATGTAATTTGTTTAATTATTTTCCTAAATTTTAATTATTTCTTTTAGTTTTAATTTATTTATCTCAATTTTTAACCATGTTTCTTCAATTTTTAATTATTTTCTCTAATTTTTCATTATTCAATTTTGTTTTAATTTACTTTTAAGATTCTCAAGTATTTTTCTCAAATTTAAATTATTTTCTTTATGTTTAAAACACTTTTATGATTGTTTAAATTAATTTCCCCAATTTTTAATTGTTTTCATTTTTTTTTTTTCAATTAATTTGCAAAATTTGCAATTATTTTGTTTAATTTCAATTATTTTTGGAAATTTTTTTAATTCTAAAATATTATAAATTTTGTCCTAAATAAATATTTATTTTATTTATATTAATTGATTATTCAATATTATATTTAAAATATTTATTTATTCGTATTAGATAAATATTATTTACCGATTTGTTATATTTTTTATTGTATTTTATAATTTCTAAAAGGTATGAAAAACTAATCGCGCGCTGGCGCGCGTTTTATTTTGCTAGTACATTAAATAATATAAAACACTTTTAATTGATATTTATTAATTAAATATTATTTACTATTAAACATGCGAGTAAACATGTACACTTATATTTTTTATTAAGATATTTATTTTTGAAAGCAAAATATTTTTTAAACTTAAATCTATACTGAGAAAATAAGTTGACTAAATATAACCATTTTTTGATTAAATTTAGCAGAGAGAGATTGTTGATATAGCACCTGCAAAGCTCTTTGTTTATTATTAGCAGATTAAATGCTACCATTAATCTTGAAGTTTGGTTATGATCGCTGGAATCTTGTTTGTTTTGTTCAGTGTCCCTTAACCTAGAAATTGGCTAAGAGGCTTATTTTACTTTGTTGAAAAATTGCCGATACAACTTGATTAAAAAAGTATTATATTAGGTATTATTATCATATATTATTATAAAATCATAACTAATTATATAAATTTAATATAATTTTATATACAAATTCATTTAAATTAAATTATATAATCTTAATAATTAAAGTGTATTTGGTACTAATTGGTATACAGACGTTAACGCTTTTTCACCAAAAATTTATTTATATAAATTAAACAATGTCTATGAAAGGGAATTGTAATGTATTCCAAAAGTGTATATTTCTTCAATTTACTGAGTGATTGTGTTATTTATGATTGAAAGAGTCTACGTCAGACGAACTTTGGGGCAGATTTAATCTTTTCTTTGATCTTCCGTGCCACACGCAAAGGTCTCGAAGAGCCCAGCATACCCGCATCAAAAGAGAGCCTAAACATTGAACATCTGCACTCAACTTGTTTCAATACATGCTATACAATGTACATATACATTTTTTATGTGTACGTATACACATAGAATGCTTCGTAATACGATTACAGCAAAGTACAATCTCTGATCACGCAAGGACGAGTAAATTCAAGATTTAAGTTCTCATCAACCGGTTATTCAGATTTTCAGATCCAGAACATACTCCCTCTCTCTAATGAGGTTTTAATTCTTTTTTAGAGGGCATCGTGTTAAGTACGACTTCCTCAATATACAAACCGCCCATTTGGCTCTTTGGTTGAACCTTTGAATATGTTTTAATACTCATTTGGATGTTGTAGCAAAAATTATAATTATCTTGATAACATTGCGAACAATTAGAAAAATATTCAATCTTACTAAGCAAAATATGTTTTTAAATGCACTGTTTTTTTAAATCAAAAACTTATAATTTTAAAGTATAATACATTTCTGTGAGCTTAATTTTCCAGAAAAAAATTAGTGCGCAGATGTAGAAGCTATAGAAACCATAAAATCTTAGTGCGCATCAAGTAAGATTTTCGGTGATTTTAGGAGCCTATTCCTATATAGGTTTCTACTTAGGTTCCTACAAAGGATTCTACATAGGGCCCTATGTTTCAATTGGAGGAGGACTTTTTTTTAATAGTACAATTGTCTTTTGCCTATAGGCAGTCACAAAGGTTCCCCGTGAAACTAATCTCGTGATTAATTGTAGGAGAACTTCTAAGCAGAAACCTCTCAAAATTACAAGAAAGTCATCCGCATAGCTTTGCGTGAAAAATCCTTGGCTACTGATCTTCCTTAGAAGTCTATCTGTTACCATGTACCACAACAGAGGAGATAGTGCCCGTTCTTGTGAGCAACCAATAGAAACAAAACCTATCAGTTTAGCTTCTCCATATTCAGCTTCAAGATAGCGACCCAAAAATGTACTACTGCTTAATAAGTGGTTCTGGTACCCCACAGTTCTTAGCCTTTTCGCTTATAACTTGACATAAAGTAGTACTCGCACACCCGGCTTTTGGAGTAAACACCACCCTAGAGTTATTTTTCAATTTTCGGGAGTATAACCAAGAGTCACGCAGGCTCTCATAATTTTAGTTAATGCAATCTAGGCACTTTTGAAAAAGAACCGGATATACTCCATTTCATCCTGAAGCTTTGAAGTCTTCAAAAGAGCTGATAGCCGCTAATTTACCCCTTTAGGCATCTGTATTTTTGCATCTTTGATGCAAGTTTACAATGTCCCCGACCTTGTCAGAGTATATAATTTTCAAGGAGCTGATGATGGTACGATCGTTTATTTTCCTGAAACCTAGGAAATTTACCTCTATTAGATTCTCTAAGCATTCCTACTTTGTTTACACAAAATGCCTATTTGGGAGTCTAATACCTTCAATTAAATTTTTGGTCGCCAGATCGCTAGCTCGATTTTTATGGAGTCGTGCTGCTTCTGGTATATTTTCTATCTCTTCGCAAAAGCTTCTCTAGCTGGAAACCTTAGCTTTCTAATCCTCATTCTTAAGGGTTCTATGGGTTTTGCGATATAATTCATCCCCAGTTTATAGGGTCGTAAGTTTCTTCGTCTTTTTAAAAAACTTTAAAAAACCTTCGACTATGTTCTTCCAGAGAAAAAACCCACCAACTGCTTTTCTTACCAGGGTCGATTTTCTTAAACGGATAGTTTCTTTCGAAAGCAGAGATTAATGACCTTTGCAGATAATCATCTGGAAGATCCAATTCCTCTCCGTTTCCATAACTCTTGGGAAGTATCTCATGGATACTTGGAGGTCTTCCTTAAAAATAGCATATTCAGTTCTCCTAGTGACACGATATCACTTGCTTTTTCAATGCTTGCCTTCAACCTAAAAGTTACGAGACGTATGAATATGTTGTAATTCCGATTAGTTCGAAATTTCATTTGGCCGAATTCCATTATTCAGAAATTTCTTGTAGCCGAATTCACATTTCATCAAAATAATGTTTGACAGAATTCAAATATAACCGACCTTTCATATATTAGAATTCATATATACCCGAAGTTTCATTTAAGAGAATTCATATTTCATCGAATTTTCCTTTAGCAGAATTCACAGTTGATCGAAATTCTATTTTATAGAATGTCTGTTTAAAAGAACTTTTAAATGAGTGAATGTATCTTCAACAGAAATTCTACATGTTCGAATCTTTATCAAGCCGAAATAGTATTTGCTAGAACTCATTTTTCATCGAATATTTATTTAGTAGAATGTACAGATGAGTGAAGTTTCATTTAATAGAATTCATATTTGATCGAAATTTCATTTAACAGAATTCACAGTTGATCGAAATTCTATTTTATAGAATCCACACTTAAACGAAGTTTCATTTAGCCGAATCAGCAAATGTCCAAATAAACATTCGTCAGAAAGATTTTGGCGCGAATTGGAAAATTAACCAATTACAATTTTGTTGATTATTTCTGATTGGCTAATTTTCTATTAGCCCTATTAGACAATTTCGCAATTGTCCAAAGGTCGCATGGCTAATGTTTTCCCTATCAGGCTACTAGCCCGCAGAGAGGGAATCAAGGTAACTTAAGTTACCTTACTATGTAACTTACGGTGAGTTACGTAACTTGCGGTAGGTTTCTCTACTCCTAAGTAGCTAAATCAATCAAATCCCCTTCATTTTAATCAATAAACACCTATTCCCAAGTAGCTAAATCAATCAAATCCTCTTTATTTTAATCAACAAACCCTGCTTTCCCAGAGGCGCATGAATATTCCCTAAATCTCATTTAGCCTAAATCCCATTAAGCCTAAAATCAAAAAGCCTAAAATGCATTAAGCCAAAATTCCATTTAACCTAAATTGCATTTAACCTAAATTTCATTTAACCTAAATCGCGTTTAACCTAAATTCCATTAAACCTAAATTTCATTTTACCTATATCCCATTCAATCTAAATTCCATTTAACCTAAATCTCATTTAACCTAAATCTCATTTTACCGAAATTCCATTTAACCTAAATTCCATTTAACCTAAATTCCATTTAACCTAAATCCCATTTAACCTAAATCCCATTTAACCTAAATTCCGTTTAACCTAAATCTCATTCAACCTAAATTCCATTTAACCTAAATCCCATTTAACCTAAAACGCATTTAGTATAAATTCCATTTAACCTAAAATGCATTCAGCCTAAATCTCACTTCACCTTAATCCCATTTAACCTAAATCTCATTTAACCTAAATTCCACTTAACCTAAATCCCATTTAACCTAAAACGCATTTAGTCTAAATTCCATTTAACCTAAAATGCATTCAGCCTAAATCCCATTTAACCTAAATTCCGTTTAACCTAAATCTCATTTAACCTAAATTCCACTTAACCTAAATCCCATTTAACATAAATTCCACTTAACCTAAATCCTATTTAACCTAAATTCCATTTAAGCTAAATCCCATTTAACCTAAAACGCATTCAGCCTAAAGCTCACTTTATCTAAATCCCATTTAACCTAAATCTCATTTAACCTAAATTCCATTTAACCTAAATCCCATTTAACCTAAAACGCATTTACTCTAAATTCCATTTAACCTAAAATGCATTCAGCCTAAATCTCACTTCACCTAAATCCCATTTAACCTAAATCCCATTTAACCTAAACTCCACTTAATCTAAATCCCATTTAACCTAAAACGCATTTAGTCTAAATTCCATTTAACCTAAATTCCATTTAAGCTAAAACGCATTGAGCCTAAATCTCACTTCACCTAAATCCCATTAAACCTAAAATTTTTTTTAATTTAAGGATAAATATAGTTGAATCAAGTAAAGTTTTAGGTTAAATGGGATTTAGATGAAGTGAGATTTAGGCTCAATGCGTTTTAGGTTAAATGGAATTTAGGTTAAATGGAATTTAGACTAAATGCGTTTTAGGTTAAATGGGATTTAGATTAAGTGGAATTTAGGTTAAATGAGATATAGGTTAAATGGGATTTAGGTGAAGTGAGATTTAGGCTGAATGCATTTTAGGTTAAATGGAATTTAGACTAAATGCGTTTTAGGTTAAATGGGATTTAGGTTAAGTGGAATTTAGGTTAAATGAGATTTAGGTTAAATGGGATTTAGGTAAAATGGAATTTAGGGTAAATGGGATTTAGTTTAAGTGAAATTTATGTTAAATGAGATTTAGGTTAAACGGAATTTAGGTTAAATGGGATTTAGGCTGAATGCATTTTAGGTTAAATGGAATTTAGACTAAATGCGTTTTAGGTTAAATGGAATTTAGACTAAATGCGTTTTAGGTTAAATGGGATTTAGGTTAAGTGGAATTTAGGTTAAATGAGATTTAGGTTAAATGGGATTTAGGTGAAGTGAGATTTAGGCTGAATGCATTTTAGGTTAAATGGAATTTATACTAAATGCGTTTTAGGTTAAATGGGATTTAGGTTAAATGGAATTTAGGTTAAATGAGATTTAGGTTAAACGGAATTTAGGTTAAATGGGATTTAGGTTAAATGGGATTTAGGTTAAATGGAATTTAGGTTAAATGGAATTTCGGTAAAATGAGATTTAGGTTAAATGAGATTTAGGTTAAATGGAATTTAGATTGAATGGGATTTAGGTAAAATGAAATTTAGGTTTAATTGAATTTAGGTTAAACGCGATTTAGGTTAAATGAAATTTAGGTTAAATGCAATTAAGGTTAAATGGAATTTTGGCTGAATGCATTTTAGGCTTTTTGATTTTAGGCTTAATGGGATTTAGGCTAAATGAGATTTAGGGAATATTCACGCGCCTCCTTTCCCACTATTTTAACCAAACCACCCCTCCCCCCCGCCTTAGGATTTCAATTTTAGAATAAACCCCTTTCAAAATTAGTACTCCCATTTTTTTTTACTCAAAACCCTTATTATACATTACTTAATAATAAAATCGTAGAAAGTAACATGGTAGTAGAAGGCTTCAAGGGGGGTTGGGGGGGCTTGCCCCCGACGGGGTCCAGGGGCAGATCCCCGGTGGGGGGTTTGGGGGGCGAAGCCTCCCTCAACAAAAACCCAATTTTAAAGAATAAATAAATAAATATGCTTATTAAGTCTTCAGGTAAGCCGCAATGCTTCATTTACTATTTTGGTTGATTGTTTGATTATTTTCTATTTTTCTCTAAAAATAATCAATTTTTTAAAAAAATATGTAACACATAAAAGTTGCATTTTTGTGAGATCTACAACTTTTGTAAAAAACATTTTATGATAATTTCAATATTTATTGAGATAAATGGAAAAATCGCAGTTTTTTGGGGTTTTTTACGTTTTTCACCGCGAAAATGACCTAGTCGCCAATTTTCACTATGATTTTCGTAATCAACGCATCAAATTACGTAAGTATACCAAGTTTCAAAAAAATCGGAGTTGTGTTGCTTTCGGAAGTTTATCCCCTCAACATTACCCTGTAACAAGCTTGCCCTGTAATATTACCTTGACGCGGACATTTTAATGTCACGGTAATATTACTGTAATATCAACCCGTCATATTACTAATATTGAATGTAATATTACAGTGATACTCATGTAATCTTACGTGCTACTTGGGATCTGATCTTAAATATACGGACAAGAACCTAGATGGTACGGGTTAGCATCTGATAGCATCTGGATGGTACGATGTAGCATCTCTGATGGTAGAGTGTAACATAATCTCTCTACCAACAAAGATGGTAAAGTTCTTACCATCTATTTCTCTCAGTGAATAAACATATACACGCGTTTTGATTTTGTAGCGAACAAATACATACGATTTAGTGTTGGTTAATTCAAATACATGCGTATTAATTTTCTGGCGCATAAATGCAAGCGTACTACTATTTTAGCAAACAAATACATGCGCACTAATGTCCTATCGAAAACATACATGCGCACCAATGTTAATGCAAACAAATGCATGCGCACTACTATTCTAGAGAACAGATACATGCGCACTAGTGTTCTATCAAACATATATATGGCAGGGTTGCCACAGGTCAGGGAATTCAGGGAAATCAGGGAAAAGTCAGGGATTTTCATAAAAAATACTGGAAAAATGAAAAGAATCTCTAAAAAAGGTGAAAAATTATATTTTTCTGAAATTTACTAAACAAATTTTTGGAAGTCATATTTTGAACATATACTAAAAATAAGTAATGTTTGCAATCTGAAAAATAATTATATTTCACAATTTATCAATTTCTTCAATTTTTAACAATTCTTTTCTATTATGATTCCAACTAAAATTTTGAACATTTTCATTACTTTTCAATTATTAACTTCAATTTTCAATTATTTTCATTATTTTTCAATTTCTTAGTTAAGTCTTAAATTTACTTTACGAAAATTTCAATTTACCATTATTTTCATCATAATGCAATTATTTTCTTCCACTGCAATTCAAATATATTTTATATTTTTCCCAATTATTTTTTTTAAATTAAAATTATTTTCTTCGTTTTCAAATTATGTATAAGTATCATCTTAAAATTATTTGTCTCAATTTTTAATTATTTTCATTATACTTCAATTAATTTTCTCAAATTTGAATTTTTAATTATTTACCTCAACTTTGAATTGCTTTCTTCAATTTTTAATAATTATTCAAGGATTTCATTTTGCAAGTATTTATTCCAATTTTTCAACATTTTTATTATTTTTCGATTAATTTTCTAGAATTTCAGTTGCCTATTGATTCTAATTTTAAGTTCATTTTTCAATTATTTTTTGTTTTTTAAATAATTTTTTCAATTATTTCTCTCAAACTTTAATTATTTTTAAATGATTTTTCATTAAATTTTTTTTTTTTTTCATTCATTCAGTTCCAATTATTTTTCCATTTTATTGGTAGTAAAAACATTTTCTCCAAATATTCGAATTTTTGTTTTTTTTTCATTATTTATCATAATTTCTAAAATTGTGGTCCAAAATTTCAATTTATTTCTATTATTCAATATATATTCTGGAATTCTTTTTAATTCATTTCTGAGATTTTCAATAATTTTATTGAAAGCTCAATTATTTTCTTCCATTTCATAGATATTTTGTAATTTTGTCAATTATTTTTGTCAAATTTACATTATGATATTTAATTTTCTATTATTAATATATTTTTCAATTATTTTCCCAAACTTTTAATTATTTTTATTTTTTTCAATTAATCTCTAACATTTCCAATTATTTTCCCCAATTTTTAATTATTCTCATTTCTTCAAATAATTTATAATATTATCAAGTATTTTTCTCAACTTTCAATTTAAAATGTGTACATTTTAAAATATGCAATTTTTTAAATTTCAATTATATTATCTTCAATTTCTTTTTCCAATTCTAAAATGTTATTCATAAATAAAACTGTAAATATTATATTAAAAATATTTATAATTGACGCTAACACAAGCCTCAGAAACCAATCGCGCGCTAGCGCGCGTTGTATAATCTAGTTTTTATAGAAAATATACGAAAAATTGGTTTTAAAAACTCAATAAAGGTGAGGGAAAAAGAAAAAAATTGGTCTGGAAATCAGGGAAAATTATAATAAAATATTTGTGGCAACCCTGTATGGGACGTTTCACGTCAACCGGCCCAGAGCTCTGTCCAAAATTCTATTTAACGAAAATAAACTTATAATAGCTCAAAATACTCGTAAACTAATGCCTTTTCAATTGCAAAGTGGCAGAATTGAAAATTCAATATGGCGTCCTTACAATATCGCGCTGATGCTGAATTCGCAAATGAGTAAATATATTTGTTAATTCCTCTGAAAAAATAATACAAAAATTTTGGGTCACCACATATTTTACTGTTTTTGGGGTCGCTGATTACGAATCTGATGTCCGATTTTTAAAATTCAAAATGTCGGCTCCAATATGGCGGACGAGTTTCTAAAAAGTCATTGAATTCGTTGAAACTTGTTACGTGGGGGTATTTGAGGTCGCTGATTACGAATCTAAAGTTAGTTTTTCAAAATTCAAAATGTCGGATCCATTCTGGTGCCCGATTTTTTTTCAAATTCTGTGAATTCGCTTGAAACTTGTTAATTTGGGGTTTTCAAGGTCGCTGATTACGAACTTGAAGTCAGTTTTGCAAAGTTCAAAATGTCCGATGCAATATTGTGGACGAATTTTTTAAAATTTATTGAATTTGCTTGAAACTTGTTACTGTGAGGTTTTTGAAGTCGCTGGTTACGAACCTGATGTCCGACTTTTAATATGTTTAAAATGGCTAATCCAGTATGACTGATGAGTTTAAAAAAAATAATTGGATTTATTTGAAACTTTACGCTTCGGGGTCTTAGAAGTCGCTAATTACGACTTTGTTGTTTCACATATAAAACATTAATTATTACAATTTGAAAATTTTAACAATCAGCCTTTTTCAAGGCTAATGGCGGATCCAATATGGCGGACGAATTTTTTAAAAATTCATTGAATTCGCTTGAAAGTTGTTTCATGGGGGTTTTTGAGGTCGCTGATTGCGGATCTGAAGTCAGTTTTGCAAAATTCAAAATGTCTGATGCAATATTGTGGACAAATTTTTTAAAATTTATTGAATTTGCTTGAAACTTGTTACTGTGGAGTTTTTAAGGTCGCTGATTGAGAACCCACTGGGCAAAAATCCATGTTCGTTTTAGAAACGTTTGAAGAACGTTTTTAGAACATTATTTGGCCGACAAAAACGTTTTAAAAACGTTCTTAAAACGTTTTTAGAACGAACATGGATTTTTGCCCACTGGGAACCTAATGTCCGATTTTTAATATGTTTACAATTAAAAATGGCAGATCCAATACGGCAGACGTTTTTCTAAAAAATGTATTGGAGGTAGCTGATTACGAATCTGAAGTCAGTTTTTTAAAATTCAAAATTGCGTATTCAGGATGACCGATGAATTGTAAAAAAATTCATTGGATTCATTTTAAACTTGTTTCTTGGGGGTTTGCGAGATCGCTGATTTCTAATCTGGTGTTTGTTTTTGAAAATTGAAAATGGCAACTCTAATATAATTATTTTTCTGTCTTCAAGAAGGCCGATTGTTATTATTTTTTTACTGTAAGGATTAGATAGCCTTGAAAAAGGCTGATTGTTAAAATTTTTAAATTGTAATAATTAATGTTTTATATGTCAAACAACAAAGTCGTAATTAGCGACTTCTAAGACCCCGAAACGTTAAGTTTCAAATAAATCCAATTTATTTTTTTTTTTTTGCTCATCAGTCATACTGGATTAGCCATTTTAAACATATTAAAAGTCTGACATCAGGTTCGTAACCAGCGACTACAAAAACCCCACAGTAACAAGTTTCAAGCAAGTTCAATAAATTTTAAAAAATTTGTCCACAATATTGCATCAGACATTTTGAATTTTGCAAAACTGACTTCATGTACGTAATCAGCGACCTTGAAAACCCCAAATTAACAAGTTTCAAGCGAATTCACAGAATTTGAAAAAAAATTCGGGCACCATATTGGATCCGCCATTTTGAATTTTGAAAAACTAGCTTTAGATTCGTAATCAGCGACCTCAAGAACCCCCACGTAACAAGTTTCAAGCGAATTCAATGACTTTTTAGAAACTCGTCCGCCATATTGGAGCCGACATTTTGAATTTTAAAAATCGGACATCAGATTCGTAATCAGCGACCCCAAAAACAGTAAAATATGTGGTGACCCAAAATTTTTGTATTATTTTTTCAGAGGAATTAACAAATATATTTACTCATTTGCGAATTCAGCATCAGCGCGATATTGTAAGGACGCCATTTTGAATTTTCAATTCTGCCACTTTGCAATTGAAAAGGCATTAGTTTACGAGTATTTTGAGCTATTATAAGTTTATTTTCGTTAAATAGAATTTTGGACAGAGCTCTGGGCCGGTTGACGTGAAACGTCCCATGTGCGTATTAATTTTGTAGCGAACAAATATATACGCGCATTAGTGTTCTAGCGAACAAATATATGCGTATTAGTTTTTTGGCGAACAAGCACATGCGCAATAATGTTCTAGCGAACCCATATATGCGCATTAGTGTTCAACCGACCAAAAATTTTTTTCAAGCGAAAACATATACATGCTCACCATAGTTAATGCGAACGAATGCATGCGCACTACTATTCTAGCGATCAAATACATACTTACTTATGCGTTCTATCAAATACATACATGCGTGTTAATTTTCTAGCGAACCATTACATACGAACTGGTGTTCTTTCAAACATTTAAATGCTTGTTAATTCTCCAGCGCACAAACCCATGGTGCACATTATTGTTCTCTCAAACAAATATTCGGCATAAGTTTTGTATCGAACAAATACATGTGCACTTGTGTTCTATCAAACATAGATATGCGTATTAATTCTCTAGCAAACAAATATATGTGTATTAGTGTTCTAGCGAAAAATCATGCGCACCAATGTCCTATAGCGAACACATATATGCGCATTAGTTTTCTAGCGATTAAATACATGGGCATTTATGTTCTAGAGAACATAAACACACGCACTAGTGTTCTAGCGAACAATTATTGCAAGCGTACAACCATTCTAGCAATTAATAAAGGCATGTGCACTAGTATTCTAACAAACATATACATACGCATTTATTTTCTAGCCAACAAATACATGCGTATTAGTGTTCTAGCGAAGAAATATTTGCGCAATAGGTCGAGTCCATACCAAGTGATCACACCAATTTCAGTCATATTGAGTAATATTTACGAAATTGATATTTTGGGTTCCTTTAGGAGTAAAAAAAATAAATTTTAATTATTTTTAAAAAATTCAAAATATTTTCGAAAATATTCAAATTCGAAATTTTATGTACTATTTTTTTTGTGTTATCATAACTTCTGTAATTTTGAAGCAATTGAGATCATTTTTTTTTAAATTACTCGTATTTAAATACTCTTTCAAGAAAAATTATAATAATTAAGAAATTGTTTATAATTAAATTTTTATTAAAAAAATTAAATTATTTATTTAAACAAAATCTAAAGTATATCATCGTTCTTTTTCAAAAAATTCATAAACATAGCCTATAATGTGCTTAAAAATTTAAGCCAAAGAAAAAGATGGTATGTATTATAGTTTTTGAGAAAAAAATTATTAAGTTATGCTAGCGCGGCGCGGACCGGTGTCACTGCTACTCAACGCGTAGTTCCGTAGTAACCGAAATGTATGTATATTTTTACATAATGTAAATATAGTTAGTGTATTATATTTAAATTATAAGCTTCAGAAAGTCACACTGATCTTTTCATAGTACATGGACATCAAACTTTAGAATTAAAAAAATCGGAGAAAATAATTAAAGTAAAAAAAAGTAATTAAAAAATTGGTAATTTATAGAAAAATAATAAAAATAACTAAAAATTGGGAAAGTTATTAAAATTTAAGAATAATAATTGAAAATTTGTTAAATCAATTGAAAAATAATTAATATAATTAAAAACTGGTAAAAATAAGTGAAAATAAGTGAATAATTAAAATAATTTAAAACTGAAGAAAGAAAAATAATGGACTGGTAAAATTATCAAAATTCGCGATGTTCAGGGGTATTAATTTTTTTTCTTATGCAATTTTAGACCTAAAATTATGGGGTAATGTCAAAAATAGAGAAACAAATAATTTGCGGAGTTTGAGAAATTTATTCTAAGAAAAACTTAAATTTTAAAAATTAAACCTCTTTCACAATTTTCATTTTTTCCATCGACAATTTTTTTGTGGGATTTTTAAATGATTTTCTACAATCCATCGTATGGATTTTGAAAAATAAAATTTCGAAAATGACCAAAAAAATATTGTTTTTTAATTTTTATGTAATACCATAATTCTACATCTTAATTGATGTAAGAAAAAAAATGACACCTCTGAGCATCAAAAATTTTGTTGAGTTAAAATTTCACCTATCTCTCCCCTTAAAGAATGATAAAAATAGTTTGAAAATAGTTGAAAGAAGCAAGTTTACAACGACCATTAAACAATCAAATTGTTACTCCTCTTGACTTATACGAGTGGGCAAAATCCAGTTTAGAGAAAATTAATGTAGAATTTTGTAATTACGCAGAATATGAAGCTGAAAAACAATTGTTAAGTGAAAGATTTAATCAAGCTATGACCATTAAAGGTACACAAAAATTTCATTCCTTCGTACCCCTTGAGAATAAAATTGAAACAAAAATTTTTTCAAATTCTGTGCACAGCACAATTTGTAAAATAAAAAAATAAACATGACGATTAACTGTATTTATATTATGTAATAATATACATACATTTCGGTTACTACGGAACTACGCGTTGAGTAGCGGTGACACCGGTCTGCGCCGCGCTAGCATAACTTAATAATTTTTTTCTCAAAAACTATAATACATACCATCTTTTTCTTTGGCTTAAATTTTTAAGCACATTATAGGCTATGTTTATGAATTTTTTGAAAAAGATCGATGATATACTTTAGATTTTGTTTAAATAAATAATTTAATTTTTTTAATAAAAATTTAATTATAAACAATTTCTTAATTATTATAATTTTTCTTGAAAGAGTATTTAAATACGAGTAATTTAAAAAAAAAATAATCTCAATTGCTTCAAAATTACAGAAGTTATGATAAAACAAAAAAAAATAGTACTCAAAATTTTGAATTTGAATATTTTCGAAAATATTTTGAATTTTTTAAAAATAATTAAAATTTATTTTTTTTACTCCTAAAGGAACCCAAAATATCAATTTCGTAAATATTACTCAATATGACTGAAATTGGTGTGATCACTTGGTATGGACTCGACCAATAGTTTTTTAGCGAACAAATACTTGCGTATTAATGTTCTAGCGAGCTTAAACATAAGCACTAGTGTTCTTTCGAACAAATGCATGCGCACCAATGTCCTTTAGCGAACACATTTATGCGTATTAATTATCTAGAGAACAAATACATATATGCGCATTAGTGTTCTAGCAAACGAATACATGTTCAATTGTTCTTTAGCGTACAAATACACGAGCATTAGTTTTCTAGCGAACTAATTATGCGGGCCAATGTTCTAGCGAACAAAAACATGCACATTAAATTTTTTGCGATCAAAAACATGCGCACTAGTGTTCGTTCGAACAAATACATGCGCATTAGTTTTATAGCGAACAAATGCATGCGCATTAATTTTCTATCGAACAAATATTTGCGCATTAGATTTTTAGCGAACAAATACTTGCGTATTAATGTTCTAGCGAGCTTAAACATAAGTACTAGTGTTCTAGCAAACAAATGCATGCGCACTACTTTTCTAGTCAACAAATACATGTGCACTAGTTTTTTAGCGAACAAATACATGCACATTATTGTTGCAGCGCACAAATATCTGCGTTCTTATTTTCTAGAAAATATATTCACGCATACGAGTATTCTGTTAAAAAAAATATGCGCACTTATGTTCTATCGATCAAATAGATGCGCACTAGTTTTGTATTAACCAAAAACATGCGCAGTAGCTATCCATAGTTGTTAGACCCGCGCAGTAGTAATCTAAAGTAGATAGGCCTGCGCAATAGTCACCTTTAATAATAAATCATGTACAATTAAAGTCTATTGCAGTTAGAAATGCCTGATTTTATCAATCTTAACGCAATTCATTAATTATATATAATTTGCGGTACAATATTTTCTATTGCATGAATTTGTATTCAATTGATACCCTCTGAAATGAAACTTAAATATTAATAAAGTCCAATTGTTTCAATAACATTAATTTTTTCTACATGTTATTATTCATCATTCAACGCCGTAGAATAATTTCCTTAGTATCCACAAAGATTGCGCCTGTAAGATGCCTCTCCTTGGTACTTTCTTGCAATCCTGTTTGCAGTCTATTAATTTTTTATTGTACAACAAACTTATTTGTCAATAAAACTCGAAGTACTATAAAACTATATTGATGATTCTAGATATATTTAATAGATTCACATAGAATAGTCTGTAATATACCATTTTAAAGGAATATACGTGATTATTTTCTATGCAGGAAGAAGTGGGGAGACTGTACCCTCGTACCTTCCTTCGTACCTAACCAACGGCACCAAAGCCGCACAACGGGTTCAGTTGTTTCGCGGAGCGCATAGTGTTCACTTCGTTGAGTAAAGTTCTTCAATTGTGATTTAAATTTTTAAATCCTCAGTTTTCATATGTGTTTCTTCAACAATCTTGTGATCATTTGCCAATACTAGGTACTTATTCATCACTTTTGTGTCGACTTTTGTCACATAGTGCCCAAAAGGAAATAAAATCTTGTAAGTTTTCGTGAATTCTTAAATCGAATCCAGTCAAACGCTTCTACTTGTTTGAACCTGTCCAAAATGTTCAACAATAACAACTAATTCAAATTTGAATAATTATTGAACTCAAAATTTGATTGTTCCAGACTTAAAGAAAAAGTAAAATAAGAAAGTTGATAATAAATTTAAATTGAATGTAAACTAATTATGTGAAAGTTTTAAAAAATTACATTTTTGAAAGTTTTTTTTTAAACAAATGCAATGGTGGCAATAAAAATACGGAACGGTTTCAACATTAATATTACTTTTTTAAGTGACTTTTCGGATAAATTCAAATTCACTTGTCGATTAAACATTTCTTTTGTCTTGTTTTATTTTTTGTCACGTTTCGGTAAAGAAGAATTTACAAATTGTTTTTGTTGTGGGTTGTGTCGAGTCCAGTAATCGACCAAGAATCGGAAAAATTCTTCAACGAAGGCCGTTTCTTGTTCGAATGTTCTGAGACGCTGGACAGGATCGTGTTCTAAGCTGTGTGGATTTTAGAACGTCAATCGTTTAGAAAGACTTACAAAAATTAGTTCATTGTCACTTTTCCTCGGGTTCATGAAACATTTAGGTTAGTTGTTTTGCTTCGTCAGTATTGACTCCAAAATATTATTTTTTTAAACTCTCAATTATCAACTATTTTCCCCGAATTTTATCTTAATTTTAAAACTTGTGCAGATTAACCATAAAATTTACCTTCAATTTCAAATCCCAAGATTATTTACACATCAATATTAAAAAAAAAAATGGTAAATTAATCGAATATGTTATTTTCATAACTCTCCCTTTATTGGTCAAAAAGTATCGAATAAAGTTCTCCGCAAATCCAAATTTTAATGTTCCTAATTCCATTGGTCAAGAAGCACCCAATATTAATTAATTGTCCAAAACAAACTTTTTCTATTGGCCAAAAAACCGCGAATAGAATCACAGCATTTTTTTTTGTGTTTGTATATTAAAAAAAGTCCGTTAAATAAAAAAAAAAATATTGAAATACTTGGAAGGTAAACAAAGAATCGTAAAATCTGGTAACAAATAATAATAACCTAAACATCCCGCAGTCCGTTATCTCTATTAGTACTTAGAAATAATAATTAATAGAGATAGAACGTTCATTTATTTATTGTTTCTATTCGGGAAAGAAAGGATATTCTTCTCAGCCTGTTAAAAAATTATTGCTTTAGATGATAATTAAATTCCCAGGTATATTTTAACAGGATTTTGGTGGAAATTGGCTGAGAACTGGCCCGTCACTGGATTCATTGTTCGTTGGTGGGAAACGAGGGTGGAATGTAAACAAACGAAAAGCGTGTTTTGATAGTGTCAAAAGTGCCTATTTCTTGGACATTGAATGGACAAACTTGTTGCATACATAAAGGGACTTTTTCCTGTGAATCTGTGCCTGTGTGGTTTTAATCGTAGCGTATAGTAGCGCGCCTTTTGTGCAGTGTTTGATCGTCAATTCTTGAACGAGAGTTTACCGGAAGCCGCTATATTGGAGAGGAAGTGGGAAAGCGGCGTGCCGCTTTTTTGTGTGCCGCGGCAGAGGCGCTCGTCACAGTCAGAAAACGTAAGTTACTTTTACCTAAATTTGTCATTCATTACGAAAATAATAGTAAAAAATTGGCGCAAATTTGATTATCATGGTAAAAACCATAAAAACCCGGAAAAAATCCAGTTTTTTGCAAATATTTCAATAAATATCAAAAATTTCGAAAATTGTTTTACATAAAGGTTGTAGACCTTCTAAAAATACACATTTTTTGTTTAATGCATTTTTTGGTATCTCTAATAGTTTTCGAGAAAATCGATATTAAAGTTGCACGTGTAGCGCGAAGAGTCGAGCGGCGAGAAGAAGGCAGATACGGCCGTGTGGGGCGACTAATTTTATTTTAGGCCCTCTCTCTCTCTGATTTTTTTGAAACTTGGTATACCTATGTATTTTGACGTGCTGATTACGTACATAATAGTGAAAATTGGCGCAAATTTGACTGTCATGGTAAGCACCCATAAAAATCGAGTTTTTTGCAATTATCTCAATAAAGTTTTAAAATTCCGAAAATTGTTTGTATGTAGGTTGTAGGGCTTTTTAAAATACACATTTTTTATTTGATGCATTTTTTGGTATCTCTTATAGTTTTCGAGAAAATCGATGTTCAAGTTGCTCGTGTAACGAGATGAGCCGAGCGGCAAGAACGCAGGAGTGTCCGTTTGGGGCGACCAATTTTATTTTAGGCTCTCTCTCTGGTCTTTTTGAAACTTGGTATACTTACGTATTTTAAAGTGCTGATTACGTACATGATAGTGAAAATTGGCGCAAATTTGACTGTCATGGTAAACACCCATAAAAATCGAGTTTTTTGCAATTATCTCAATAAAGTTTTAAAATTCCGAAAATTGTTTGTATGTAGGTTGTAGGGCTTTTTAAAATACACATTTTTTATTTGACGCATTCTTTGGTATCTCTAATAGTTTTCGAGAAAATCGATATTAAAGTTGCTCATGTAGCGAGATGAGCCTAGCGGCAAGAACGCAGGAGCGTCCGTTTGGGGCGACCAATTTTATTTTAGGCCCTCTCTTTCGTCTTTTTGAAACTTGGTATACCTATGTATTTTGACGTGCTGATTACGAACATAAAAGTGAAAATTGTCGCAATTTGACTGTAATTGTAAAAACCCATAAAAATTGAATTTTTTGCAATTATCTAAATAGCTATTAAAAATTTCGAAAACTGTTCTGTACAAAGTTTGTTCGCGTTCTAAAAATACACATGTTTTGTTGAAAGTATTTTTTTGATATCTATAATGGTTTTCGGGAAAATCGATATTGAAATTGCTCTTGTAGCGAGAAGAGCCGAGAGGCGCAGCGCGCTGCACGAGAAACTTCAATATCAATTTTCTCGAAAACTATTAAAAATATCAAAAAATACATAAAAGAAAAAATGTGTATTTTTACAAGGCCAACAACTTTGTAAAAAACAATTTTTAAAATTTTCAAGATTTATTGCGATAATTGCAAGAAATTCAATTTTTACGGATTATTTAGGGTTTTCACTATGAAAATGATCTAATCGTCAATTTTCACTATGATTTTCGTAATTAGCACAGTAAAATAGGCAGGTATATCAAATTTAAAAAAATCTGCAGTACCCATTATTCTACTCTTTTTCATTTCTTTTAATCATCTTAAATTGCCAGAGTTGTATTTAAATGTAATCACTCGGAGAATTAAATTACTGTATTCTCAGTAGGAAAAACTTTCTCATAAAGAAAAAACTCTGCGACTGCGCAGTAGCGCCTCCATGAATCTGCGATTGCGCGGAAGCGTTACGTAATATTTACAATTTTATAATTTCAGTTGACAATTATCGTTACTGAAATGAAAATTGCGCTCTAAATTATGAATAATATATTATTGTGATATTTATTTAGTTGTGTAACACAAAAAAATTAAGTGCAGCTTTTATTTGCAGGACATGACATAACCTCTGTATTATCTCAGAATTTTGACTTGTAACTTTCCTAGTCTAGAATTTTTTCTAATGTTGGTTTTGTAGTGGTTCAGACTGTAATTTTAATTTATTGCGAAAAGCAGACTTAAATAATTTTAGGTTATGTAGTTAATAGCTTATGAAGTATTTCGGTTAAATATAAATTATTTCGGACATTTTATAGTAAATACAAAATAAAGAAATTATAAAATATTCTAAAAATAGCAAAATGAAAGCTGACAATGTTATAATTGACAAATGAAATAACCCAAATAATTTAATTTTTTAAAACATTGTATATCCATTCCTGACTTATACAGACATTTTGGTTTGAATAAATTGACTTAATTTTTTTTAATCTCAATATCAGTTATTACGGATTTTAAAGTTTTCAAATTTCATGCAATGATATTTTTAACGAACAGATATTTTTTTAAATGCACCAGTATTATAAAGTATTTTCAAAAATTATATTAAAAATTATTTCTACTATCATATATTAAATGAATAGTGTAGTTTGGTAGTATTATTATGACACGAGTTTTGATTTACAGAGTGAGTTTTTCAAAACGCTTGTAAAATTACAATCGTTAGTATAAATTTGTCTCATTACGAAGAAAGGTATACCTTTATTGCCCACGCTTAGTGCAACAATGATGCACTACAACTGGTAATAAATTTACTCCGCTTGGTAATAAGTCCTCTTCACCAGAATTATAAATCACTAATTCAATGAGTATCACTGATAGATAATCATAAATATATAATTTTCAATTACAATTTTTGATTTTAAAACGATTTCGGAGTCGGTGTTTACAATTCATTGTATCATATTACTGAGAGCAAAAGATCATTTTTGTCATTAACTCGTGATAATCTTTACCTGCATCAATTTTTATCGGCATACTTCCGACCACTTTAAAAACTTACAAAAGCGATCGTAAAAATATACAAGCATTACAATTTTCCATTATGTCTTTCCTGTGATGTTATATGGAAAATTTAAATTTGTTTAGATATCGAAAAACTAATATAATACACTACCGGACAAAATTTTGGGATCATTTACAAAAATCGTGTTAAAAAGATGAAGGTTTTTAAATGGTGATAACTCTGTTAGAAATTGGCAAAAATAAATTTGTTATAGGTCATTGGAAAGCTTTTAAAATTTGCCGTCAAATAGTCCTAGTTTGAAGCTTTTTCGATTAATAGTTATGAAGATTTGATGTGGTAAAAACAGGTGGGTTTTTCGTTTTCAGTGAGTTTTCATTGTTCAAGTTTGGTGGGATACAGTTTCCAGAGAAATAATAGAAAAATTTTTGAATTAAGCTTAATAAAACCTTGAATTTTAAACTTGAAAATGAGCTAAATTAAACCTAAGTATCTTGACTGGTTCAAAAGTTATAAGCGAGGTTCTACATGGAGAGAGGGGCCAACAGTACAATCAATGCGTCAAAATTTTTCCATGTACGGTTAACATCAATTGCTTATAACTTTTAAATCAATCAAGATAATTAAGTGTTCTTTGACTTATTTTAAAGTTAAAAGTTCAAGGTTTTAGTCAGCTTAATTTCAAAAATTTCCTATTATTTCTCTAAAAAATGCATCATACCAAACTTGAGCAATGAAAATTCACCTGTTCATCTTTTTCATATTTTATGGTCCCAAAATTTTGTCACAGTACTAAACTTGTAAATTAACATACATGATAATGTTTTTTTACTGATGGTCTGTATAAAATTTTTTGTTTTGAAAACTTAATCAAGTTTTATAAACATGACTTCCTTTATTTACAAGAACGAAGTTGTTTTATAACTTTTTCTATAAGAGTGCATGTAAGTCGAAATCTGTCCTTGAGGAAATTGGAATCTTTTTAGCGGAAGAAAGACCGCAAAATCATGAGTCGTGAAACAAGCAAAACCTGTCCACTTACACAATTTGGAGCAGATACGCAGGATGAGTTCAAAGCAGGACTCTCGATCTTTATCATCTACTATAGGTTCTTGAACTTCAAACATTTTTTACGATCCCTTGAACAACAGATTAAAGACAAAATGCAGTGAGGCGTACATTGAAATGACCTTTTTGTCAACTTGGTTGATTCACCTGAATTCGGACTCTTTCCTGATGATTAGTTGCAATTGATAAGAAGAAATTTTCAACCAAGATCCACAGAATCGCAGATGTGCATTAGCACGATGTTAGGAGAGACGCGTGAAATGTGCTTCGTTTGCTTTTTTAAGTTCGCTAACTCATTGGCGTAATTTAAAAAATTCCATTCGATTTGAAGCCTTTTCTTTTAGAAATAATCTTCTTTTTTCTAATAGAAATATTGGGATAGGATAGAAACTTTATCCACTTGAATCTTTTTTAATCTCTGTTTATCAATACCTATTCTCTAAGTTAGTCTATCCAATTTTATATCAAATTTTCTATCCAAATTTATCCTTAATTAATCCACTTTCATCTTTTTTTATCCTAGCTGAAACTGAATTAACTAATTTTTTCAATTCCTCATTTTTGTATCCAAATAAATAATTTTGAATCCCGACTAAATCTTTTCTTATTCCATTTAAAGCTACTAACGAGTATATCCAATCCTTGGTTTTTTATCCGAATTTAATCTCTATCCACTTTTATCTATTTAAAATTATATCTATTCCTATTCCTTATTTTCTATCCAAATTTTGTTTTTATTTATCCAATTTAATCTTTTTTTATCCCTCGCACATTTGAATAACAAACAAGCTTTTCAGTGATTCAGTCCTTCATTTTCGATTCCAAATAAATCATTTTGAATCCTACCGAAATATGTTTTATCTTATGTCTGATCCAAATTAAACTTTTTTTAATATACTTCAATCGTTTTTTATCTCTTCTGAATCTGAAAAACAAACAATTCTTTTAATCCCTCCCTTTAATCAAATAAATAATTTTGAATCATAAGCTCTTTTTACATATCACAATTTCTTAATTCATAATTTGAACCCCTAGTAAGAAGAAAGTAATTAAAAAGGTATACTTTTTAATATCGTTGAATACCTTTTTTTGAAATCGTTTAACACGTAATATCGTTGAATACATTTGCATGCTATGATAGAACCCACTTTTATCTTCAAATGCTTTTTTATTAATGCCTATTTTTAATATTGATTTATTTGTCCAATATTTTTGTCCAATTTTGGGATTGGAAAGGATTGGAAAATAATTCGAAATTTAAAGTTTTATTGAGATTCATTTTACAAAGAAACTAGGGGCTATTACTTGATCCAAATGTGTAGGCAAAAAAACGTATTAAAAAATATTGAATAAATTTTACTTTTCGTTATATAATTTCAATACTTTTCAATTCTTCTTGCTAATCATATACTTAAATAAACAAAAATGAAAATAGTAAATTATGATAGAAAGAGATAAGACTATTTTTGGAAAAATATAATATTTTTGGGAAAGATTCAAAGGGATAGAAAGAGATAACATTAATTTACCTTTGGAAAAATTTAAATGAATGTAAATTGAAACAAAACATCGTGGATTGAGAAAGAGAAAAACATGTTTCGCAAAGATTTAAATGAATAGAAATTGAAATAATATTTTCCAGGCAGAAAGAGAGAGAAATAGTTTTTAAAAAGGTTTAAACGGTTAAATATATTGAAACAACGTTTTGTGGATAGAAAAAGATAGAAAAATATTTTTGAAGAAGATTCAAATGGATAAAAATTGAAACAATATATCGGGGATTGAAAGGGAGAAAAACTTGCTTGGATAAGATTGAAATGAATAGTAAGAGATAACATTAATTTGGTAAGATTCAAATGGATAGAAAGAGATAGGAATAGTTTGGAAAAATTCAAATAGATAAAAATTATAACAATATTTTCTAGATAGAAAGAGAGAGAAATATTTTTTAAAATGGTTAAAATGGTAAAAAGAAGCTTGAAGCATTGTTTTGTGGATAGAAAGAAATTAAAAATAATTTTAATAAAGATTCAAGTGGATAGAAAAAGATAAGATTACTTAGGAAGAATTAAAAAAATGTTTAGAAATAGATAAGAATATTTTGGAAAAATTCAAATGGATATTAATTGAAACATAAAATCGTCGATTTTATGACGAGAGAAACATGTTTCGCAAAGATTCAAATGGCTAAAAATTGTAAAACTACGTTTCGTGGACAGAAAGAGATTAAAAATATTTTTGAAAAAGATTCAAATGAATAAAGAGATTTAAAAGGATTCAAATAGATAGAGAGAGATAAGAACACTTTAAAGATTCAAATGCATTGAACGGGATAAGATTACTTTAAAAGATTCAAATGAATAGAAAAATATAAGCATATGTTTTAGAAGAATTCAAATGAATAAAAATTGAAACAATGCATCAAGTATAGAAAAGAATAGAAACACATTTGAATTTGAGAAAGATTCAAAGAAATAAGGATATTTTTGAAAGATTCAAATGGATAGAGAGAAATAGAATACTTTAAAAAATTCAAATAGATATAAGGAGATAAGATTACACTTTTGAAAGATTCAAATGAATAGAGAGAGATAGAATACTTTAAAAAATTTAAATACATATAAGGAGATAGGATTACACTTTGGAATGATTCAAATAGATAGATAAAGATAAGCACATACTTTGGAAGAATTCAAATGGATAAGAATACTTTAAAGATTCAAATGCATTGAAAGGGATAAGAATACTTTAAAAGATTAAAATGCATAGAAGGAGATAAGATTACACTTTGGAAAGGTTCAAATGGATAGAAAAAGATAAGCACATACTTTGGAAGAATTCAAATGGATAGAGAGAGATAAGAATACATTAAAAGATTCAATTGCATAGAAGGAGATAAGATTACACTTTGGAAAGGTTCAAATGGATAGAAAAAGATAAGCACATACTTTGGAAGAATTCAAATGGATAGAGAGAGATAAGAATACATTAAAAGATTCAATTGCATAGAAGGAGATAAGATTACATTTTTGAAAGATTCAAATGGATAGAAAAAGATTAGCATATACTTTGGAAGAATTCAAATGAATAAAAATTGAAACAATACATCGAGTACAAAAAAGAAGAGAAACACATTTGAATTTGAGAAAGATTCAAAGAAATAAGGATATTATGGAAAGATTCAAATGGATAGAAACTAAAACAAAATCTCGTGGATTGACAGAAAAAAAAACACTTTTGTGAAAATTTCTACGCCAATGTGCCACATCTTGAATAAACGTGGGTAGAAAAGTATGTATAAATGAGATGAGTTATTTGTGGGAATCTCCATTATTGTCGATTACTAATCCGATACGCCTTGCAAAAGGATTGTATAACGGTTTTCACTCTTTCTTTTACTCCTTTTGACTCTTGATACATTTCAAATGTCTAATTGAAATACAACCTTATTCTTAATAGTATTTTCATTTCCTTGAGAAACAGTTTCCCTGAAATTTCGTTATTGCATTGTTCTGATGTTTTAAAAAAAATTCGACTTCTCTTCTTGTCCCTAACCGCAATGTTTCAATCTGTTAACAAATTCAAAATCATTGATTATTCTTTTACATGCGCAATTATTTGTTACTCAGTACTTTATAACAAATTTAATTTGAGATGTCGTCTTCAAGGTCGTTAATGGTAAATTATTTAATAAGCAACTAATGTTCCCACAAAAGCGTGGGATGATGTTATGAAAATTCACACGTGGGTTCGTACGATAGAATGCTAATTTCAATTCCTCCAGTACTAAGAAACTTGAACCTCTCCATATGTAATTTTAATTTAAGAATCGGCTCAGCTGTCTATGGCCTACGCTTCTCTCTGAAATAATCTAAAGATAAATTCGATTTAATCACTTTAATGGGAATTTCTTAATTTTTTATCAATTTTTTTTTTATTGGATCACTATCCAGACAAATTGTGCCAGAATTTCATTAAAACTGAAGGATTTTTTTACTATATATCTTTACTAAATGAAATTCAAATCAATCGAATAATTCATTCATATTACAAAAGTTCAAATATTTTGTTTTAATTAAAAAAAAAAAAAACCACAGTCCTTGATATATGTATTAAAATTAGAAAAAAAAACTAGATCCGGTTTTCTCATTTTGTCATTATCTCGCTTAAAATTTTTACCAATGTTTTCTTATCTAAAAGGAAGAAGTCACTCATTTGTTTTACTTTTTACTGTTCTTAGTCATGCAAGACAGGTCTCAAGTACCTATTACTAGTATCAGCATTTCAAGAATGACTCACACTTGTACAATTACTGGGAAAAAATGTCCAATTCTTTTGCATTAACATTCATCGGCCTTTTTCAATAGATAATAAGCAAAACTGAAAATACCAAGTCGTTGAAGGTATGCCGCAGAGGAATTTTAAAATTAAAGTCTCGGAGTCTCCCACAAGTGACAATGAGAGACTGAAGAGAAACTTTTTTTTTTTTTTTTTTCTCAGAAGCAGTTGAAAAGTCAATGGTATAGTTATCTCATTAAAGGTGTGTCTTTTCCCAGCGGAAGGAAAACTTCTCTTCATAAGGCATTTGACCTTGAAAATATTTGGTGGGAATTTTTTTAAAGACATGAAACGGATCGGTATAATACAGTTTTTACAATATATATATAGTTGTCTTATAATACTAATCTTATTTTGTCAGATAAAATGAAACATGAAGAATTCTGGTCACGTTCCAACACTGCGCTCTTCCTCTATTACGCCTATTTCCGGTACAGAGATGCACATAACGACTCGTTTGTACCGAGTTAATGCTAATCCACTAACTTCCTTTCAGCCAAATATTCCTATATACCTGATGAACTTCCGGAAGCATTTGTGGCACAGATGATGCGGTTTTCTAAGCTTATTTGGACTATTTCAGTGTGACTGTGGCCTTCCAAAGGCTAAAATTCAAATTTATTGAAAAACAGGAAACTGGCAGGATTCCAGACCCCCGTGATTTAAAAACGAGTTTGTTTTGAGTGAAACTATCTTAACGGGCATTTCACTCTAATCTTGCACATTATCTTTTGTGGTTCAGAAGAGTTAGCATTTAACTGTAAATTATCATTTCTCTTTAGGGGTATTAAATACTTTACATACTGAATGATCAGTGTTTCATAAATAACTCGAGTGAACGGTTCCAATAATAATAGTTGAAGCATAAGGAAGAAGAAAGAGATGAATACAGGCTTAGAAGCGCTGTGTAGAAGACTAAAAAAAGTGTTAAAAGTATCCTAAAAAATTTATAAAAGCAGCATATTTGAAATAAAGAGATAAATGCAAATAAAACTACTTTTATGTATACAAAACCAAAGAATAGAAATTTAAAATTCTCATTTTAAAGAATTTTATTAGATTCTTCGTTTTAGCTTTCTCTCTCAATCTAAATTAGTTAGAAATAACTAATTATTAGTAAAATAATGGCTGAGTTTTTGTTTCAGTGATTAGTGAAAAGTAACTTATTATTAGTAAAGAAATAACTAAAAAACATTTAAAATTTGACATAACCTAATCATGAATTTGACTAAACTAGCTATTTTTTACTATATGATTAGTAGAAAAATATTAATTTTTTTGGTGACTGAGTTATTGCTTTCAAATTAGGTATTTTTAAATAATTCAGATTTAGAGAAAAGACAAACTAGAAACTAGAAAAGGAAAAAAATTTATGATAAGTTGAAAATCATTTAGAAGTTGAAAGGAATTACAAGAAACTGAGAACAGAATTAGCAAATAAAAGAAGAAACCAAGAAATGGAAGATCACTCAGAAGTAGAAAATAAAAAGCAAACTAGAAAGTCAGAAAATATCTAGACATTGAAGAAAATTAATAGAAGCTTGTAACAAAATAACTAGAAAATTTGTTAAACAAACTTGGGCTTAAAAACAGTTTTTAAAGTGAAAACAAATTTCAAAAAAAAAAAAACAATAGAGAATGAGAAAAATCAGTGAAAAAAGAACAAAATAACTAAAATTTTAAGAAAGATATGTAGTAAATTCGAAAAAATTACTGTAAAGTAAAAAATCTTTTTATCAGAAAAGGGTAACACAAAAATGAACAAAAATTTCTAGAAACTGAAAAAATAACTAGGTTTTTACTATAAAGTGAAAATTGAACTAGAAATTTTAAAAAAATGTAAGAGATATTACTAAGAGATAAAAATAAATTAATATTAAAACACAAAGTAGATTTAAAATGAAAATAATAACTATAAAAAATAAAAAATAAAAATATATAAATTTCCAAAATAACTAGAAATTGATTAATAAAAATTAGAAATGGAAGAAATTACTAAAATATAAAAAAGAAACTAAGAATGCAAATAAGTAACTAGAAACAAAAGAAAAACATTTAAAGAGCAAACCATCTAAAAAAAAGTTTTTCTATAAAATGAAGAAACATTATTAGAAAAACAAAACCTATTGGCTTTTATAAAAGGAAATTTCCGATTAACTCCGGTTCAAGTCATTTTGGTTTTTCAAGTGTTTTTTTATTTTTTAGAAGTATGTTCAACAAAAATTTAATATATTTGTTCAATTTTAAAAAGTATTATCAAATCTAACAGCCCTGCACATAATTTATTTAATTAGTTCAATTGATTAAAAATTCCAAATTTTGTGTAAAATATGACAATCTAACCTCAAAATTTCCAAACCGATTCGTAATTGTCAAAACCGATTCAATAAATTGTGTACTAATAAGAAATCACTTATTAAAAATAACTCCGATTCACTAGAGGTTTTGTTCAATAACTTTTTTTTCCAGGGTAAAAAAGTGAAAATGATTTTGAAATATATAAAATAATCCACTAGAAAACTGAGACAATAGCTTTAAGTTGACAAAGACTTTTAGAAATTGAAAAAAATTACTGGAAAGTAAAAATAATTTAAATTTAGAGAATCAAAAAAAAAAAAAAAAATAACATGAAAATAAAAGGGAGAACTAAAAAAAAGGAAATATTACTACTATACAGTTTAAAGAAATAGCTATTAATCTTCAAAAATAAATAGAAATTCAAAAAAAAAAAAAAAACTGAAAAGTTAAGAAATAACTTACAAATAAAGAAAAAGAAACCAAAAAAAATAAATAGAAAGCAAAAAACTTGACATTAAAAAAAAAATTAGTATATTAATAAATTTTCTAGAAGATAATATGATAACTACATAGAAGTTGAAAAATGTCAGTAATAAAGAGATAAAATTTATTCAAAAGTAAAAGTGTGAATAAAAATTAAAGAAAAAAGAAATTATAAAACCAAGAAGATAATTATTGGAAAGTGAAAAAATATTTTGACATTCAAGGGATATTACTCGTAAATCTATGAAATTACGAGATAAGAAAAAAAAATTATTATAAAATGGAAATGATTACTAAAAAGTAATAAAAAATTACTTGTTTATTTTACAAAGAAATACAATGTGGAAAAAGTAAGTATCAAATAATGAAAGAGATGATGGTATAATATGTAAATAAAGAAATAAATATAAATTGATGAAAAAAAAATGTTAATAATCTTGTAGCTCCAAAGAAAAGAAATAATTAAATAACTAGAGTTCAAAGATAAATAACTAGAAATTTATGAAAAACATTCTGAAACTGAAAAAAAATTACAAAAAGTCCAAAGAAACATCTGAATTCTTAACAAATTATAACAGATTATCAGAACAACCAAAAATAACTAAATTACTAAAAAAATACAAAAATAACAAGAAATTAAAGAAAGAACTAAAATAGGAAAAAAATTACCAGAAAATGACAATAAATAACTAAAATGATGGAAATAAATAAAATAAAAACAACTAGAAAAATAAAAAGATGAAAGAATAAATAACTATTGAAGATGTAAATAATTAGAAATTAATTAAAAACATCTAAAAGTTGAAAAAAATTACTAAATGTTCCAAAAATAACTAGAAATTGAAAATATTATTATAAAGTTAAAAAATTAACAGAATTTACTTCTGACCAACTTTTTATTTAAAAGAACTCAAATTTAACCGAATTTTCATTTAACAAAATTTTAAATAGAATATTTAAATCCCATAATATCTATTTAACCGAATTTTTAATTATCAGAATTTCTACTTGTACGAATTGATATTTAATTTCTAGATTAATTCGGACTTTTAAGATAATCTCAAAAAAAATTTTAAAACAAAAACCAAAACCAAAAATATTTTTTTCTTTTTTTCCGGGACACTACGCTTGTGTGTTTTTACGTACATATTTTTTCCGCTGATTCCGAATTCGAGGTCAGAATAAACAGATTGGCTAAATTTTTTTAGATAATCTCAAAAAATTGCTTACAAAACCCGAAAAAACAAAAAAAAAAATTTTTTTCCGGGACAATATATGATATTGTATTTTTACTTATTTTTCTTCGCTGAATTTGAATTCGAAGGCAGAATTCTTAGATTGGTTCGAACTTTTGAAATAATTTTAAAAAAATTGTTAAAACACAAATAAGAACAAAAAAATTATTTTCTTTTTTCCGGGACACTACCGTTGTGCTTTTCTACGTACGAATTTTTTTCCGCTGATCTGAATCCGAAGTCAGAATAACCAGATTGGCTAAAATTTTGTAGATAATCTCAAAAAATTAATAAATTACTTAAAACCTCGAAAAAAACGAAAAAACAAATTTTTTTCCGGGACAATATACTACTGTATTCCTATGTATTTTTCTCCGTTGAATCCGAATCCAAAGTCAGAATAACCAAATTGCTTTACATTTTTTTGGATAATCTAAAAAAAATCTAATTTTTCATGGTTTTCAGTAGTTTTTTAAGATTATCTTAAAAATTTTAGCCAATTTAGTTATTCTGACTTTGGATTTGGATTCAGCAGTGAAAAAATCGTAGGAATACACTACCATATTGTTCTGGACACTACAAAATTTTTTTGGGGTTTTTTTTCGGGTTTTTGAGCAATTTTTTGAGATTATCTGAAAAAGTTTATCAATATGGCTATTCTGACTTTGGATTCGGATTCAGCGAAGAAAAATACGTAGAAACACACTACTGTAGTGTCTCGGATAACTTTTTTTTTTTATGTTGCTGTGTTATTAAACTTTTTACATTCAGAATGGAATGTATCAATTAAAAAATTTCTCTGAATTTTATTATATCTGATGTTGAGGAATGTCGAGTTTAAATAAATTGACTTAACAAAATAAAATTCTCAAATCCCGTAAATTTTTTAAGATTACTTTTACAAAAAAAGTAGCATTTAGTAACGCTTAATAAAAATTATTTAAAATAAAGTAGCCTTGCTTGAAAAAAGTTTCAAAAGAGTAAAAAAGTACGTGGTACGCCTGCAAATAAAATAAATATATAAAATTGAATACAATATGAAAATAATAATAAGTTAAATAATTTCATTTACTGTTTAACAAACGGGGGCATATGCTAATTTCCACATATACCTTTCTTTTTTATTGAAAGATTACTTGAGAATTATCCAGTAAATCTGAAATTAAACCGACGTAACTGTAAACACCATTATTACCGTAAATGTACAAAGATCACGTTATACAATTGCTGATTAATGATAGCTGAGCAAGTACTCTTTCGCAAAGATTTTCTAATTTTTCGAGGCATTTTTCCCTTGTCGATATTCCTCAATAACTGTTCTTTTATAACAATGTAACTTCTTCCATGAAGTATAAAGAAATTAATTCACAGCACAGTTTCTACCTGAAAGTAGTATTCACAAGCGTAAAATTGGACTCATTCAGTTTTAGTGGGTTTTCAGATAGTAGGTACTACAATATTGTAGAGATGTAGAATTGTAGACCCACATTCATGTAGATACTTTCACAGAAAAGAACCTCTTGCATGCCTATTTCACAAAGACAGATTTCCTTTTCTCGAGGATATACTTGAACCATTCTATTGTCGTAACCTGGAACTTGTCACCTAACTTTCGTGTTCCGGGAACTATCGAAGGTTTTTTAACAACTGCTTTCTAGAAAAAGTAAATTATTTGTTTTTATAAACACGCTGCGATTTAGCAAAGAGGATCTTGAAATTTGGCTCGGTTATTGTTTGAAAGTAAAATGCGAAGTACGTTGAATATAATAGAGAAAAGTGTTATACAATGACAATTTTGTCTTCACATTCATTCAAATGAATGAATCTTCTAAAAATAACAACTTGTGGTTTATAGAACATAAATTTACTTTCTATTTTATGATGCTTAGAATAAAGAAAATAAAATTATTTCGTAACAAATGAAAACTTACTCTGGAATCTGTAATATCCTCCGATTTTTGTCCGAACTTCTAAATCCACAACTTGCATTTTTTCGAAATTTGATATCACCGAACTCTTAAATGTAGAATTTTTAGTCGAGTCTTCTGATTGGCGAGTAATGTTTCCGGGAAATTTACCAACCAATCAGAAGACTTGTTTAGAAATTCTACACTACTGGCCAAAATTGTAGGACCACTTACAAAAATCGTATTAAAAAGATGAATGTCTTTAAATATTGATAACTCTGTTAGAAATTAGCAAATATAAATTTGTTATACATCATTGGAAAGCTTATAAAATTTGCCGTCAAATAGTCCTAGTTCAAAGCTTTTTTGATGTCTAGAACCAAAGATTTGATGAGATAAAGACAGGAGAATTTTTCGTTTTCAGTGAATTTTTATTGTTCAAGTTTCGTGGGCTGAATTTTTTAGAGAAATAATAGGAAACTTTTGAAATTAAGCTAAATAAAACCTTGAATTTTTAACTTTAAAATAAGCCAAAGAACACTTAATTATCTTGATTGGTTTGAAAGTTATATGTAAATGATTTTAACCGTATATGAAAAATTTTTAACCCATCGATTCTACTGTTTGCGTTTTTTAGTATTATATATTTATTTACATATAACTTTCGAACCAGTCAAGCTATTTAAGTTTAATATGGCTTATTTTGAAGTTGAAAGTTCAAGGTTATAGCCAGCTTAATTTCAAATTTTTTCCATTATTTCTTTCTTTTTTCACTGAAAAGGAAAAATTCACCTGTCTTTATCACATCAAATTTTCGTTTCTATTAATCAAAAAAGCTTTAAACTAGGACTATTTGACGGCAAATTTGAACAGCTTTGCAATGATCTATACAAAATTTAATTTTGCTAATTTATAACAAAGTTACCAACATTTAAAGACGTTCATCTTTTTATTACGATTTTTATAAGTGGTCCCATAATTTTGTGCGGTAGTGTAGAAATTCTAAACGAGTCTTCTGATTGGTTGGTAAATTTCCAGGAAACATTACACGCCAATCAGAAGACTCGTTTAAAAATTCTACATTCCTCGGGTCGGGCAAATGCAAATTCGAGGATTTCAGGGCTCGAACTAGCTCCGTAAATCCCGTAAAAGTACGTAAATTTACTTATGGTCCGTAAAAGTCCGTTTTTTTTAAAAAAAAGGTCCATAATACTCGCCTTTTTTCAATTATCAGTTATTTTCTTGAAAATTCAATACGTTCTTCAAGTTCCAACTGATTTCTTCAATTTTCATTTATTTCCTAAAATTTTTCCTACAAATTTACTTTAGTTTAGATTATCAATTAATAAACTCATAATTTGAAAAAAGATTTTTCAAATATAATTATTTTCATCCACTTTAATAATTACTCTTTAATTTTTAAAATTACTTTGTTCTAATAACGATTATTCTCGACACATTTCGAATTTTTTTCAACTGTCAATTATTTTCGTCAATTTGTAATTTTTCCTTCAATTATCAATTATTATCTTAAAACTTCAATTTAATTTAGAGCTGTGCAGAAACTCGAATTTTGCATGGGATCGAAATTCGAACCGAACCGAGCCCATGTAAATTCCCATGGAGAGGATCTAATTTTACAATTTTGCACAACTCTAATTTAATTCCTTCATATTTAAAATTTCCCTGATTTTTTCAATTATTTTTTTCACTCATAAAAATTGTTTTAAAATTTAAACTCAATTGTTTGATTCTAAATTTATCTTCTTCAATTCTCCATTATTTCCTTTAAATTTCAATTGCATTTTTCAATTTTCAATTTTTTTCTTTATTATTAAAAATTCTTGCCTTTTGTTCATTTTTTTTTTTTTTTTTTTGATTATCAATAAGTTTCTATGACTATAATTCAAATGTTCAATTATTTTCTTCAATTCTGAATTTTTTTCAAATTTCAATTCTATTTTTCAGTTTTTAATTATTTTTTGCTATATTTAATAAATCACGGCATTTATAAATTACTTTCTTGAATTTTCAATTAAATTATATAAATTTTAATTCCATTCTTCAACTTAGTCATTTTTTCATTTTTAAATAATTTTTTGAATTATAAAATTGTTTTAATTTAACGATTTGTTGAAGTTTGTTATCAGTTGTCAATTATATTCGTTATTTTTCAGATACTGTTTTCAATTCTTTAATTATTCTCGTCATAAACTGTTTCTTTAAATTATTATTCATTTTCCGCAACTTTCAATTAATTTCAACAATTTTTTCAATTTTCATTCATTCTCTTGAAGTTTTATAATTATTCTTTAACTTTTTAAATTATTTTGTTCTCTTGTTGATTATTCTGAACAGTTTTAGAATTTTTTTCATTTGGCTATTATTTTCTTTAATATTTGATAATTTTGTATTTTGTTATTTTCCTTTTAATTATCTATCTGTCTTCTTCAAACTTTGATTTAATTCTTTAATTTTCAATTATTTTTCCAGTTTACTTTTTTGTTTATAATTTTTCTTTAATTCTCGGCTTTTTTCAATCATTTTTTTCAATTATAAAAATTGTTTCAAATTTAAATTCAGTTTTTCAATTCTACAACTATTTTCTTAAACTCTTAAATATTTTCTTCAATTTTACATTTTTTATTCATATTTCAATTTAGTTTTTAACTTTTCAGTTGTTTAATTCAATTTGCAATTATTTTTTTCATTCATAAAAATTGTTTCAAAATTTTAATTCAACTGTTTAATTCTACAACTATTTTCTTCAATTTTCATTTTTCAATTTTAAATTATTGTCTTTAATATTAAAAAATTCTCGCCTTTTTTAAATTACTATTTTTTCGAGTATCACAGTTAATTTTTTTAATTTTAAATGCAGTTGTTCAATTATGTTCTTCTATATTCAATAATTATCTTGTTTTTTCAATTTTAAGTTAATTCTTTGAATTTTAATTCCTTTTTGCAATTTCTATTTATTTTCTTAATTTTTCAATTTTTTCCCCCTTTTTTTTTGGTAATTATTGCTTTCAATTTTCAATCTAGTTGTTCAATGTTTAATTATTTCCAACAATTGTTCATATAATTTTCATATTTTTAAAGTATTTTTTCCAATTGTGAATTAATTTATTTTTCAACTATTTCTTCCAATTATTATTTATTTTACCCAATTTTCTATTGTTTCCACACTTTTTTCAATTATTCTCTAAAAATTTTATAATTCTTTAATTTTTCCAATTTTTTTGTTCGGTTGTGTATTAATCTAGTCAATGTTAAAATTTTGTTTTCAATTTTAATTTTTTTTCGACCTTTTGTAATTTTTGTTATATTAGTAATTATTTTTTCCAAATTCAATTCAGTTCTTAAATTTTCAATTTATTTCTTGAAATTGTTATTATTTTCTTCAATTTTCAATTATTTTCTTCAATTTCCATTATTTTGTCGATTTTCAATTCAGTTTTTCAATTTGCAATTATTTCAAACAGTTTATTTTTTAATTTTCTTGTTTAATTTTAATATTTATTGTTTAATTGTATAATTATCAGGGATGCCACAGATCAGGGAATTCAGAGAAATCAGGGAAAAGTCAGGGATTTTCATAAAAAATACTGGAAAAATGCAAAGAATCTCTAAAAAAGATGAAAAATTATATTTTTCTGAAATTTACTAAGTAGAGAAATTTACTAAACAAATTTTTGGAAATCATATTTTAAACATACTAAAAATAAATAATATTTGCAATCTGAAAAATAATTATATTTCACAATTTATTAATTTCTTCAATTTTGAACAATTCTTTTCTATTATGATTCCGACTAAAATTTTCAACCTTTTCATTACTTTTCAATTATGAACTTCAATTTTCAATTATTTTCATTATTTTTCAATTTCTTCGTTAAGTCTTAAATTTACTTTACGAAAATTTCAATTATCTTTTTTTTCAATTTACCATTATTTTCATCATAATGCAATTATTTTCTTCCGCTGCACTTCAAATATATTTTGTATTTTTTCCAATTATTTTTTTTAAATTAAAATTATTTTCTTCGTTTTCAAATTATGTATATCATCTTAAAATTATTTGTCTCAATTTTTAATTATTTTAATTATACTTCAATTAATTTTCTCAAATTTGAATTTTTAAATAATTACCTCAACTTTGAATTGCTTTCTTCAATTTTTAATAATTATTCAAGGATTTCATTTTGCAAGTATTTATTCGAATTTTTCAACATTTTTATTATTTTTCGATTAATTTTCTAAAATTTCAGTTGCCTATTGATTCTAATTTTAAGATCATTTTTCAATTATTTTTTGTTTTTTTAAATAATTTTTGTAATTTTTTAAATTATTTCTCTCAAACTTTAATTACTTTTAAATTATTTTTCATTAATCTTCTTCTTATGCAATATTATTTTCTTCAACTTTTAATTAATTTTATTCAGTTCCAATTATTTTCCCATTTTATCGGCAGTGAAAACATTTTCTCCAAATTTTGGAATTTTTATTTTTTTTCATTATTTATCATAATTTCTAAAATTGTGGTCCAAAATTTCAATTTATTTCTATTATTCAATATATGTTCTGGAATTCTTTTTAATTAATTTCTGAGATTTTCAATAATTTTATTGAAAACTCAATTATTTTCTTCTATTTCATAGATATTTTGTAATTTTTTCAATTATTTTCCCAAACTTTTAATTATTTTCATTTTTTTCAATTAATCTCTAACATTTCCAATTATTTCCCCCAATTTTTAATTATTCTCATTTTTCCAATAATTTATTATATTATCAAGTATTTTTCTCAGCTTTCAATTAGTTTCTTCAATTTGTGAATATTTCTGTGATTTTTAAATCATTTTCCCCAATTCTTAATTGTTTTCATTATTTTTCAATGAATTTGCAAAATTTGTAATTATTTAAATTTTTCCCAGTACTTGAAGTCCAACTAGATATTTTTAAATATGCAATTTTTTAAATTTCAATTATAGTATCTTCAATTTCTTTTTCCAATTCTAAAATTTTATTCATAAATAAAACTTGTTTTATTCATATTTAAATATTATAATATTAAAAATATTCATAATTGACGCTAACACGAGCCTCAGAAACTAATCGCACGCTAGCGCGCGTTGTATAGTCTAGTTTTATAGTAAATATACGAAAAATTGGTTTTAAAAACTCAATAAAGGTCAGGGAAAAAGAAAAAAATTGGTCTGGAAATCAGGGAAAAGTCTGAAAAAATTATAATAAAATATTTGTGGCAACTCTGCATAATTATCTAGACATTTTTCGAGTTTTGTTTTCAATTTTCAATTATTTTCGTTATTTTTCAGTTAATTTCTTAAATTTTGTAATTATACTCCCAATTTTCATTATTTGAAGTTGCAAGAATTTATAATTTTTAATAACAAATAGCAATACAAAGTTTCATGACGCTGAAGTGCGCAACGTTTCTGAGAAACGAACAAAAAGAATAAATTAGAAAAAAAAATATTTTTTAAATTTTTCTGGCCAAATCAACTTTTAAAATTGTTTTTAGTTCTATTATATAGCTAATTCAATGAATAGTTAATCATATTTACCCATACAATTTTTAATATAATTTACAAAAATTTTGTTCGTTTCACAGAAACGTTGCGCACTTCAGCGTCTTAAAGTTTCTGGCGCGCGTTAATATTGCTAGTACTATAATAAGACTTATAGGTCTATTTTAATGCACTCAATAATATTTTTCTATTTAATAATTATAAAATTTTCTATAATTTTCAAAGAAATACGTTAGTTTAAACATAAAAAATACAATTTCTTTTTACTTTTCTACTGTATTTTAATTCTATCACACTCAAAATAGTATTTCGAGATACAAAATGTTTATTCGTAACTAGTCCATAAAATTCCGTAATTTTGAATTTTGGATCCGTAAAGTCCGTATTTTTAAGTACTTTTACCGGTTCGGTGATTTCAAAGTTCGGACAAATGTATAAGTTGAGCGATTTTGAATACTTTGATAATCAGTTTTTACTGAAATTAAATCGCAAGTAAATAATAATATACAAAAATTTTTTCATAGTGTAATTGTGGTGCATTGTTGAAAGATAGTTTGAATATCTTTGAGCGATGCAAAATGTAAATAAATTGTTGGAGGGAGGGCTTCCATTCTTCTGGACATCTAAAGGCCCAAGATTGAGCATGTTCTCGAACTTTATCCGTCGTGTACACAAATACAGTGAAAGAGCTAAAAAAAATTCTTACATGGATGCATCTCATCAGTTACTTCTTCTTAAGGGAAAGGGAGTGGGGATGAGACCCATCTGCAAAACCCTCCGCTACATACCTGAACGACACCAATGCTGAGTCTACTATACTCCACGTGACTCGATGATCCAGACTCGGCCACTCTGCAACAGGAGTGCATTGACTCGGAGGCTTGATAAATGTTGGCAGACGACTGGCCCAGTAGAGAGTAGACAAGCTCCTTTCCTCCAGTAGCAGGCGTCACATTTGCCTTTCAGTTTTCGTATATTACGTTATGACTCCACGTAAATTTACATTTCTTTGTTCACCTATGAATTAATAATGTCCCTCAAGTTCTGAACGTTCGTTTTAAAGGGAATTTTTATTGTCTATGAAAATATTTTCTAACATAACTCTTGCAACATGAAACACAAAATGGGAATTTAATTCTTAAAATATTGAGAATGGCTAAACTTCGATAACGCTATCTGATGGTGTGAAATTGAATTAAAAGTAGTCGGTGAAAAAAGTAAACAAATACGTCTAAATTTATGGGAAAAGTTACATTTAATATTGAATTCAAATAGATGTGGAAAAGAAAAAAGAATATTTATTATCTTCTATTCAGTATATGTGGATAAAACTGCTGAACTGTCAAAAATCCTAACCTATAAATTTTTATTACTTTGTGAAAGAATTGGCAAAAAAACACCGCGAGCTGAGGGAAGAGTTGCAAAATTCTCGGTAATTTAAAATCCAGTTACATTCTCGCGAATATAACCGAGAATATTCTCCTTCCGGGAAATTTATGAGAATTTTCTATGTTTGAATGGGTTCCACTATTTTGAAACACAAACAATTTATTGAAATCAAAATGAATAAATAACAGAATAATTATCATTAAAAATTAACTATCAGTCAGTGAAGTGTAAAAATTATTATTATATATAACAATTATGAACAGTGTTGTATATAAATTATAAAAATTGTAATTTCTTTTACCTAACTGGATTGAACAACGCGCGAGTAGTTTTTGCACGCTTACTCTCTAAATCTGAATTAGTTAAAAATAACTAATTTGAAAGCAAAAACTCAGTCACTAATTGAAATAGTTATATTTCTACTAACCATTTAGTAAAAAATAACTAATTATTAGTCAAATTCATTTTTAGGTTATGTCAAAATTACTAATATTTTAGTAAAATTCTGTTTACCAATTCAATTAGTTAAATTTAAACTATTTTTTAGTTATATTTTTACTAATAATTAGTTACTTTTAAGGGGAGGGACCGGTGAAATTTTAGCTTATGGAAATTCACGATGTTCAGGGTTACCAATTTTTTTTCTTGTGTAATTTTAGACCTAAAATTATGGGATAATGTCAAAAATATAAAAATAAATTTTTTGCGGAGTTTAAGATACATCTTCTGGAAAAAATGCAAATTTTGAAAATTAAACCTCTTCCACAATTTTCATTTTTTTCCATCGCCAATTTTTTTGTGGCCTTTTTAAATGTTTTTCTACAATCTCTCGTATGGATTTTAAAATATTTTAATTTTTCAAAAAAATAAAAAATCGTAAAATACTAAAATGGTCAAAAATGCTAGAAAAAATTTTTTTTACACCTTTTGATTGTATATCTATATTCTAGTTCCAAAATAAATTAAGAAAAAAAATTGGCACCCCTGAGCATAGGCTTAAATTTTTTTGGTCTCTCATCTTAAATATTGAACTCCGTCTACAATTTTCATTATTTTTTATCGCCAATTTTTTTTCACGCGATTTTAATGAATCTTTACAATCAAGCGTATGGATTTTGCAAAATTTCTATTTTTTGAAAAAATAAAAATTCGAAAATAGTCAAAAAAATATTGTTTTTTAATTTTTATGTAATACCATAATTCTAGATCTAAAATTATGTAAGAAAAAAAATTGACACCTCTGAGCATAAAAAATTTTGATGGGCTAAAATTTCACCGGTCCCTTCCCTTAACTAATTCAAATTTAGAGAGTATGTTATCAATAAATAAATGTAAATATTTTGAATATAATAATTAAAAAAATGTCAAATTTTGCAAAGTAATTGAAAAAAATAAATAATGAAAACAATTAAAATTGTCAAAAGTCATTTAAAAAATCATAGAAATGTTTTAAAATTAAAACAAATAATTTAAATTTGGGGAAAAATACTTCAAAATCTTAGAAATAAATTGAAAAAAATAGAATGATGAAAAATTGGAGAAAATAATTAGAAATTGAAAAAAATTCTTGAATTTGAGACAGATAATTAAAAATTTAGAGAATCCAGAAATTATGAAAATGATTAAAAATTTGAGTAAATAATTGAAAAAATAACATAATATATTTTAAATAATGGAAAATTCCAGAAAATTACTTGAAACTTTTAGAAGTTTATTGTAAAAAAAAAAGAAAATAATTAAAATTTAGAGAAAATAAATGAAAAATGATAAACATAATTTAAAATTGAAAAGATCAATTTTTAATTTAAGAGAAATAATGGCAAAAATACAGGATATAGGTACATAAAATACAAGAAAATCGTATATATAATTGAAAATTAAATAGAAAAATAAAAATTTGAGATAAATAATTAAAAACTTTTTAGAAATTGTGAAGAAGAACTTAAGTAAATAAAAATTAAATTAAATAACTGAATTATTAGATAAATAGTTTAAAATTTGGAAATTATGAACAGAATTGCAAATGATTAAAAATGGAAGAAAATAATGTAAATTTGAGAAAAATACTTAAAAATCTTAGAAAATATTTTTTAAAAATAAGAATAATTAAAAATTAGGGGAAATAATAATTGAAAAATAATTTTAAATTTTGAAACTTGAAGAAAATAATTAAAATATGATCAAAACAATGATAAGTTGAAAAAAATTAATGAAATTTTGAAATAAGTAATTGAAAAAATTGCAGAATTTTTTAAAAATTTTTAAAAGATCTGTTTGTCAGTTTCGACGCCAAAATTTATGATTCGTGTACCAAATGAGAATAATTGAAAATTGAAGAAAATAATTGAAATTTGAGAAAAATATATAAAAATCTTTAAATATAATTTTATTTTTGTTTTAAAATTGAAGAAAAAAAATTTTAATTTTAGAAAAATACTTTAAAATCTTTTAAATAAATTGTAAAAAATTAGAATAATGAAAAATTTGAGAAAATAATTGAAAATTGAAAAAAATGATTAAAATTGAGACAAATAATTAAAAATTTAGGAAATTAATTCAGAAATAATGAAAATGATTAAGAATTAAAGAAAATAATGAACAACTAATATAAATAATTTAAAATTGATGAAAATGATTAAAATTTGAGAAAATAATTTAAAAAATGAATTATTATATTTTAAATAAAGGAAAGTTAAACAAGAAAACTTTAGAAAAAAACTTAAAACCTTTAGAAGTTCATTAAAAAGAAAATAATTAAAAATTAGAGAAAATAAATGAAAGAAGATAAACATAATTTAAAATTGAAGAGAACAATATTTTTATTTTAAGAGAAATAATTGCAAAAAATACAGAATATATAAGTATACATAAAATATAAGAAAATCATAAGTATAATGAAAATTGAAGAAAATATTGAAAACTTTGAGAAAAATATTTAATAATCTTTGAAAATAATTTTAAAAAACATGAATACTTAAAAATGGTAGAAAATAATTGAATAGCAATTTTTAAAATTTGGAACTTGAAGAATCTATTTGAAATATCATAAAACCAATGATAAGTTGAAAAAAAAAATTAATGATATGTGAAATAAGTCATTAATTTAAAAAATTGCAGAATTTTTTTTAAATAACAATCTTAAAAAATAATTTTACAAAGTTATTTTAGAGTATTATACTTTTATTGTTAAATCATTATATTTTTCTATTCTATTTGTAGTGCCCAATAATTACCATTTTTGCTATGGGATGTGAAACGAAATAAATCAATAAAAAATGATAAAAATTTATTTATTTATTTATTCAGCTATTACAATTTTTAATAATAATTAAAAATTACGGAATATAATTGAAAAGTGATAAAAATAATTTAAAGTATAAAACAATAATTGAAATGTGATAAAAATAATTTAAAATTTCAGATAAATAATTGAAATTATGGAAAATTATGCAAAAAAAATGAAAATAATTAAAAATTGGAGAAAATAATAGAAAAATTACAGAATTTATTTTTAAGCAAAAGAAATTAATATTGACAAATCGTTTAAATATTGAAAATTGAAGACAATAATCTAAATTTGAGATAATAACTGAAAATTTAAAAAATGAATTGAAATATAATTAAAATATGGAGAAAATAATTACAAAATGATAAAAATATGAATATTAAACATAATAATTTTGCGATAAAGAATATCAAATGTTGCAATAAAGCCAATAAATAATGAAATTGTTTTATTGTCGTAGAGAAAATAATTAAAATGGAAGACAATAATTGAAATTTGAGGAAGGTAGATTTAAGATTTTGGGTAAAAAAGTGAAAAACATTGAAAATAATTTAAAATTGCAGAAAATAATTGTGAAATGATAAAAACAGTTGAGAAATGTAGTTCAAGTAATTGAAATCATATGAGAAAAGAATGATTAAAAATTTTAATAAAACTTTAATTCTTAAATAAATTATATTCCTAAAAAGTAAAGAAACACTTCGAAAATTAAAAATATTTTAATTTTACTCCTACAATTTTATTAAAAGTATTTTGTTCAGGAACAATATTAAAAAGTAAAATTATTTTTGTTTATTACTTCTGAACCAAACGTCTTTAATAAAATTCTGAGAGTCTCAAAAAACAAAATGAGTTTGACATAACGGATAAAAATTGCAATTGTTCATTAGATTAAATAAAAAAACGCCAAATAATGCACAAATGACAAAATATTTTAATAATAGAAAAATATTTTATTTTTAAATAGGCGCCAATAATAATTCTTAAAGAAAGAATATCGTTTTTTAAGTGTATTACGCATGGACAGACGGACGGACATTTCTGTTTTTTCTAGAAGTTAGGGTATAAAATTTAAAAAATTAAAAAATTAGTCGAAAATCATTAAAGAGCAGAAAATGAAGAATTTTCTATCATGTGAAAAATTTGTCATCTATGTTCGCTGTATATTAGTCTTTGCCCTCTCGACCCCCTTTGCAAAATCTCTTCTGAACGATCCGTTCTCGTTTAACCTAAGAAGCAGTATATTAAAAAAGATCCACTTGTCACCACCTATCAAGATGCACTCGAATATAGTGCAACTTTCTATCACGATGTCGAAAGAATATCAGAAGTAGAATAAAGAGCTCTTGATAGCTCTTGACTTCCTGCTCTTCATGAAACAAAGGTCGATTTTTCTACATTTAAATTTTTATCGCCTATCTTCAACTTCATTAAAAATATAATTATATTGTTATTTTTATTTTAAATCACTTTCCAAAATAAAATTACGAAACAATTTATTATCATTTTATAATTTTTCTTTGCGTTTTATGAAAACATTTCTTCATTCTACAAATTTTATGAAGAGGAGAACCGGGTAAAATGCCTGCTTGGGTAAATTGACAATCGTTAATAACTTGACCAAAAATAAATATTAAACATAATTGTTTTTGTTAATGAAGTATATAGGTAAATATGATTTTTGTAAAGTTTCATGTTTATCAGTTTATTATTAAAGAATTGTAAAAATGATACTTTCCAATGATAATTTTTTAAATTTTAGAAAATATATACTTCTACCTAAACATAATATAATATAATAATAATATGTATAATTTTTTTAAAATTAATCCTTAAGCATTTAGTTTTCTAAACACTTTGATTTAATTTATAAAAATGAGTTCCACAATTTAAAAAATTAGTTTAATTACATAGTATGTTTTTGGGTAAATTGCCTACTTCATATAAAATTAGTGTTTTAAAAAATTAATTATTCCATTTATAATAATAATAATTATAATAATTGTACATTATAGAATCATTTTCTCTCTATATTTTTAAAACATAATTTTAAATAAGCGCGGGATTAATCATAAGAAGTACGCATGCGTAGAAAAAATACATACAAGTGCGAAACGTGAGTCACGTGATTATAAAGAATCATGTCGGATTAACCTGTCACATTTGTCATTGAATAACAAATTTTAGATTTTCTTTCTAAAACTCACGCTATTTTGAAGCAAGCATGTATTTTTGTAATTTATTACAGTGTTTAATTTACTTTAGTAATTATTTTATAATTATAGAAGCTTTATTTATTTGTTATAGATTTTATTTCCCTTTTTTGTCGGACTGCTTTGGATTGAAACTTTAGTCGTATGACAGAAAGATTATATTTTTGTATTCAAAGCTAGTTCTTTTTTTACTATTAACAAGATGATTGCTTACAGAAAACATAAAATTTTTTTTTTTACTTTTATTTATATTTTTCCACATTTTTGTGCACAGGTAATTTACCCTGTTGTCTCTTCCCTCCAAACGAAAACGCATTTGTCATTTTCTCTTTTCCAGGAGAAAACTTTCGTAGATTCCATTCAAGATTTCTTTTTTTTTTTTGCAGAGCGAGTTTTTTTGTCTTGCGAAAGAGTAACCGAACTAGTTAAACAAGATGATAATTACCGCGATGATATCTCTTTTACTATAATTGAAAAAAAAAATATTGATTAAGTTTTCATTTGCACTGAAAAATGAGCGATTTTAATAGCGTTTGTGACAAAAATACAATGTGGATAATTACGGGAAGGTCTTGGGGGCAGGATATAGGTTCTTGAAAAGGCCGCGGGCAATTAATTAAAGCCGGATGTGGTGATTGACCTTTGGGAGTTCAGCGGGGACGAGCGCACGAGCCCTTTTGTATTGGCTGTGGTCACATCACAGGATAATTACGGAAGTGAACACAACGCGACTCGTTTCGATATATGTATATATACTACAATGTGCGTGGAAAACAATTCACTTCATTTCAAATTCTTTTATTTCAAAAGAAGATAAGCTTGAATAAATCAATATGCAAATTCCTTTAAGGAAGTGACCGGTTTAATTTAAAAAAATGGATTTGTCAGAATCGAACAAGCTTTTAGATATTTAAAAGAATACATTTTTTTGGGGTGCACTAAAATTTTGATACATTAAAATTATTTAATTCGATTGATTTGAAAATTCGGTAAAAGTTCATGCGTTGAAATTTAAGGATGTTTGACTATAGGACATAACCTCAAACTAAGAAGTGGATGAAAATAAAATAAAAGTGGTTTTTAACCAATTTTAAAAGATCTTCTTATACAATTTTTAAATAAAATTATTTTGGTTTAAAGTATTTTGTCATTTACTAATTATTTTGCATTTTATGACGCTGAAGTGCGCAACGTTTCTAAGAAACGAACAAAAGAATAAATTAGAAAAAAAAATATTTTTAAAACTTTTCTGGCCAAATAAACTTTTAAAATTGTTTTTAGTTCTGTTATATAGCTAATACAATAATTAATTAATCATATTTACCCATACAATTTTAAATATAATTTACAAAAATTTTGTTCGTTTCTCAGAAACGTTGCGCACTTTAGCGCGAGCTTTAGCGTCTTAATATTTTGTACTTTTTTCTTCAAATCTAATGTAAAATTGCAATTTTTATCCAATTATGTCAAACAATGGCTCATTTTATTCTTTGACATATTCTCTTCGATTCTACTCATAGAATTTTATTTTAAAAAATGTATTGTTTACAAACAATTTAAAGAACAAAATTTGGTTTGGTTATTACTTATTAACCAAACATTTTTAATAATATTCTATTAGTAGAATTGCAGAGAATGTATCAAAGAATAAAATGAGCGATTGTTTGACATAATAGAATAAAAATTGCATTTTTTCATTAGATTTGAAGAAAAAACACAAAATGTTAAATAATTAGTAAATGACAAAATATTTTTATCCAAAATTTGAAAATTGTATAAGATCTTTTAAAGTTTGTTAAAAACCCCCTTAATTTTATTTTATTTTCATGTTAAAATACACTTCTTAGTTTGAGGTTAAACATCCTTAAATTGACTGATATTTAAATTTTTGAAAATTAAGATTTTAAAATAATTGATATAATTCTTCATTAACAGAAGTCTTAATCACTAAAGGATTTAGAAACAATATAAATTCAAGTATTAATTGATTAAAGTTTGATCTATATTCAAATTTAAATCGATTTGAAATTTCCAAATTTTTATAAATTAAAAATAATAATTTTCCAAGTTTTAATTGATTTCAAGTTCCATTAATTCAATTTTTTATTGAAACAAATTTTAGTCAATATTTTAATAGTTGAAATTTTAATCATAAAATTTAGATTGATTGAAATTTTGATACAATGCAATTTTTTTATATTTTAAAGTTTTTATATATTGATTGAAGTTTGAAATACCTAATATATGCATTGTTAAAATTTTAAAATATTTAAAGCTTCTAATGATTTAAATATGAATTAACTAAAATTTGAACCATTAAAAGTTTTAAATAATAATTAAAGTTTATTATTATTAAAATTTGAATAATCAATAGTCCATCCTAATTAAAGTTTGAAACAAATTAAATTCGTATTAATAAAATCAAGTTTAAAATTTTTAATTTGTGAATATAAAAAACTGAAATTGATTAAAAGTCCAATTAATCCACTTAATATGCTTAATTAAGTCCAATTAATATACTTAATTTAAAGTGATTAAAAATTTTTTAAAACTTCTTATCTTTTATGATTTTAATTAATTAAACTACAATTTTAAACTAGTTTTATCATTTTGTAATTATTTTCTGCAATTTTTAATTATTTTCATAATTTCTTAGTTTCTTCCCTAAATCTTAAATCTACCTCGCAAATTTCAAAAATTTTCTTTAATTTTTTCAATCACTTTTTATTGTTTTCATTATTATTTTCATTTTGAAACATATGTTATTAATTATCAATTATTCTGTTCAATATTAATTTTTTTTATCATTTTGCAATTATTTTCTCGATTTTAGAATTATTTTTCAATTAATTTCCTAAATTTTCAGTTATTATCTCAAATTTAGATTATTGTCTTCAATTTTTAATTTTTTATCAATTCAATTTTTTAATCTTTTGCTTAAAAATAAATTCTGTAATTTTTCTATTATTTTCTCCAATTTCTAATTTTCATTATTCTTTTCACATAATTTTCAAAAATTTTAATTATTTATCTGAAATTTTAAATTATTTTCATCAAATTTCAATTATTGTTTTCAATTTTAAATTATTTTCATTATTTTTCAATTATTTACCTCAATTTTTAATTAATATTAAAAATGGTAATTGCTGTATAAATCAATAAATAAATTATTATTATTTTGCAAAATTAATTTTTAAAATTTTTAAGTATTTTTCTCTAATTTTTATTATTTTTTTCAATTTTTAATTATTTTAATTTGTTTTCATAATTTCCTAAACTTTTTTTTATTAATTATATTAAATTTTAATTATGTTTAGCTTTTTTCAATTTTTTTCATTAAATATTAATTCGTCTCATTTTTTTCAATTAATTTCTCAGATTTTCAAGTATTTTTCTTAAATTTTAATTATTTTTGTTATTTAAGAAAAATTCTGCAATTTTTTCAATTAATTACTTATTTCAAATTTCATAAATATTTTTTCAACTTATTGTTTTTATCATATTTCAATTATTTTCTGCAAGTTCCCAATTACAAAATTATTATTCAATTATTTTCCACCATTTTTCATTATTCATATTTTTTAAATTTATTTTCAAAGATTATTAAATATTTTTCTAAAAATTTTCATTATTTTCTTCAATTTTCAATTATATCTATGATTTTCTTGTATTTTATGTGTATATTCTGTATTTTTTGCAATTATTTCTCTTAAAATAAAAATATTGTTCTCTTCAATTTTAAATTATGTTTATCTTCTTTTATTTATTTTCTCTAATTATTTATTATTTTCTTTTTTTTTTCAATGACCTTTCTAAAAGTTCCAAGTATTTTTCTGAAGTTTTTTTTATTTAACTTTCCTTTATTTAAAATAATATATTAATTCATCATTTTTTAAATTATTTTCTCAAATTTTAATTTTTTTTCTTTAATTTTAAATTATTTATATTAGTTATTCATTATTTTCTTCAATTTTTAATTATTTTCATTATTTCTGAATTAATTTACTAAATTTTGAATTATTTATCTGAATTTTTCAATTTTTTTTCAATTTTCAATTATTTTCTCCAATTTTTCATTATTCTAATTTTTTTTAATTTATTAAAAGATTTTCAAGTATTTTTCTTAAATTTTAATTAATTTATCTAATTTTAAATTATTTATAATAGTTGTTGTTCATTATTTTATTCAATTTTTAATCATTTTCATTATTTCTGAAGGAATTTCCTAAATTTCTAATTATTTATCTCAATTTTAATCATTTCTTTCAATTTTTAATTACTTACTCCAATTTTTTACTACTCTAATTTTTTTCAATTTATTTCAAAGATTTCCAAGTACTCTTCTTAAATTTTAATTATTTTCTTTAATTTTAAAACATTTCAATGGTTTTTTAAATCATTTTCGACAATTTTTAATTGTTTTAATTTTTTTTTTTTTAATTAATTCGCAAAATTGTAATTATTTTTTTCAATTTCGTAATCTGTGGAGCAGAATGCCAACCTTGTTAAAAGAAAGACGATAGTTGGCGGTAAATTCAAATTAAATTGAAAATATTAATATAAGTTGGACGAAATAAAGGGGGTAATATACGATTTTTCTACGCCCCTTTATTTCGTCCAACTTATATTTTTCAGAAAGTAATACAAAAACATATTTTGAATTTCGCGCTCTTGTTAGGTTGCAATCCTGAACACAGCTGATCCACTTACAGCCAACCTCAAGGCTTACGTTCCTAAACTGCAGTTTAACCAAATTTTCAATTCAAAGCAGTCCTACAAAAAAAGGAAATAAAATCTGTAACAAATAAATAAAACTTTTACAATTATTCTTTTTAAAAAAGAAAATTAATATCACACGGCAAAATCAATATAATATTGATATTCAACATATCTCGAAAACCAGAGAATAAACGCAGAAAATTCTTTTCACCATTGTTACAAAGATTCAAATTATCTACCGTTTTTGTGTAAAACTTTTTTTCTAACATTAATATTTCATGACTTATAATACAAAAACCTATGAACCAAAAGAGTAGAAACTGTTTTTTCCCAATTTTCTCTATTTTCATGCGATTTAAAACAAAAGTAGGTTTTATAAAAATTAGAGATAATAGAATAATAAACAACTTTTTACTTAACTTCTTTTCGATACGATAATTAGGAAAGGCTGCAGAGAGATATGAAGACCTCATCTCACTTCAAAACGCTCTGTAGCATTTCCTAATTATCGTATCGAAAAAAAATTCTGTAAAAAATTGTTTATTATTCTATTATCTCCTACTTTTGTTTTGTTGAGGCCTTTTTGACGACAATTTGACTGGACTAAATAAATTTCTTAAAAAAAAAAAAAAAAAATGGATCTTTCATCAATTTATTATATCCAGACTTTCCTTATTTTAGATATCTTTTGTCGAACTTAAGGATTCCCGCCCTCATCCTCATCTCCAAAGGATGTTTCCTGGTCTTTTTAGAGCAACCCCTTATCCTTTATACTCGTGTATTGTTTACACGTGAATAGTCTGCACACAAAGGATGCAATACGAGCACATTCCTGAGGCGCGAATCGCACAGAGGGATGTAACAAAAAGGACATTATCCAACATCTCAAGTGCTAAGGGTGCATATTTTAATTCAGGGGTAAAAACAGTGAAGAAATAATCACACTGACATGATATCTATCTTAAGTCACTTGGTATGGACTTTTTCCGGTTTTATCTGTTGTATAGGAACATTTTTCTCAATAAACAGCCATTGTGGGAAGATATTGTAGGAACAGACTTTTTGCATTGCTTTAGATAGGTTGAAATATTTCCGAGAATATTTCCCAGAATCCATCGGCGGATTCCAAGTGGTCTTACTCATCTTCTGACTCAGAATGCGAATTCGAATACATACCTGCATCTTAAAAGCTATTCAGGAAACTGTATCTAAGAGTCATATATTTTCGAAGCATTTCTGTACGAGAAGAACAGATGTTTCCTGACCATCTGGCTTCAAAATTTTCAATCGCATTATAGTTCGTTGACTTCTATTCATTTTCGGAAAATACTTTATTTTTTATTTCATGAGTTCTTTTAATGTCGTCAGCTTTGCGGAAAATCATACCATTTCAAAAAATCTTATAGAAGCATACCATTTCGACAACAAGAGTTTTTGTTTTTATTTTGAGTTGGTAACTTTGCGAATAGGTATGTTTTATCATCAGCACCCTAAATGGTATGGTTTCCTAAACATTTTTGAAATGGTATGGTTTTCCGTAGGGTGTATGTATACGGGTTTATCGTGTACAATTATACATTATGAAAACATTATGGTGTAATGTACTTTATGGTATTCATTAATCATACTAATACAGAGATGCATAGGATATATCTCGGATGGACTCCTCCATTATGAAAATTGTGGTGGAAAATAATAAAGTTGCGTGTGCCGTATACGAGTCTTGGGTTAATTAACAAGTTTGATTAGAAGTTTTTCGATGGAGGGGAAATGTCTAAAAAATAATGTTTAATGACATTCACATCCGGCGACTCGTTAACTCATCTGCAGGCGGTGAACTCATTTCCTTCGCGTTGTCCTCGCGAATATACTGTTACAGCGCAGCATGTGGCTAACTGTAAAGCACCTACTCGAGTACGACGTTAACTGCAAGTAAACTTATCAACGGTTCCAACTTGCTTTGGTACGAACGTCACCTGGCATTCGAAACCCCATCTTCCATATATCCAAATATCCATGGGTGGGATGCGTTTTATAATTAAAAAGTACCACGTGTCGCTTTTCATTCTAATGGCCATTTTCTGAATTGATTCCAACAAAGAGTTGATAAGCTAGACTTTCGGACAAAGATGTTTAATTTTTTTAAATTTCACCTACGTTTCGAAATCTAAATGATTTCCTCTTCAGGGAATTGAGAAAAAATGAAATACACTATCGGACAAAATTTTTGGACCACTTACAAAAAAAAACATGACCGTCTTGAAATGTTGATAACTTTATCAGATGTTAGCAAACAGAAATTTGTTATAGACCATTGGAAAGCTTATGAAATTTGCCGGAAAATGGTCATATTTTAAAGCTTTTTTGATTAATAGAAACGGTGATACAATGTAATGAAGATAGGCAAATTTTTCGGTTTTTGTCAATTTTCATTGTTCAAGTTTGGTGAGCTGCATTTTCTAGAAAAGTAATTAAAAACTTTTTAAATTACGCAGATTTAAACCTTGACCTATTAGCTTTAAAATAAGCTAAAGAAAATTAAAATATCTTGACTGGTTCAAAAGTTATAACAGAACGCAACAATTCCTTCGTTCCCTCCCCTCTCGGCACTAGAATCGTTGCGTTCTTTTGTATCATACATTTACATATAACTTTTAAACCAATCAAGATATTTAAATTTTCTTTGGCTTATTTTAAAGCTAATAGCTCCAGGTTTAATTTAGCTTAATTTCACATTTTTCCAATTACTTTTCTAGAAAATGCAGCATACCAAACTTGAACAGTGAAAATTCACAAAAAACGAAAAATTCACCTGTTCAATCTCCGTTTCTATTAATCGAAAAAACTTTAAAATAGAACCATTTATCGGAAAATTTTACAAGCTTTCCAATGGTCCATAAAACATTTCATTTCGCTAATATCTGACAAAGTTATCAACATTTTAAGACGGTCATGTTTTTAATCCTATTTTTGTAAGTGGTCCCACAATTTTGTCCGGTAGTATATAAGCACAAATGTTTTTCTTTATCTGATCCGAGAAAAACCAAACTAAAAATTCTGACTTCAGATTCGGATTTAGGGAAGAAAAATACACAGGAATACACTAGTGTAGTGTCTCGGACAGAAAATTCTTTTTTTTGGGCAGTGTTATTTATAAAGATCAATAAAAAATATCACTTGGCACAATGATAAATTTAAATTCATTTACTTGCAATAACAGTCGATATTTAAAATTACGATTTGGGTTATATTACCATTTTTAAATTACAATTTGTTCTTAAAATTACGATTCGGGATTTATATTACGTGTTCAAAGTTACGATTGCAATTCATTTGCAGTTATGATTCTGCAGTTATAAAACTCCATAAACTACATTAAAAACTCGTGGATGTAATTACTGTAATAAATATTTATCGAATCACGGAAAAAGATTGTTTTTTAGCACAATTTATAGTTGGCAAAGTTTCTCATGTAAATAAGAAACAGCAGCTTTTTCCAGTTTGTAATTACCCTTCGAGATTGCAATCAGGAAAGAAAAGTATATCCTGTTTATCATCCTCTTTGGCTACTGGTCGTTACACAAGTGCAGTGAGCAAGTTTAACGATAACTTGCAGGAAGGGATGTAAATAACAAATCGCCCGCACAAGTCTGCCGATGTTTCCTCATAGCGAAAACTAACGTTGTCTTTTGGCATATATATTTATACATATATATCATTCCTGGCTGAGAAAAAATTTACACTTGCATTGGAAACGGGGTTACGACTGATGGTTGACAGACCACAAGGCGAAGTTTAAAATAATTTTAGATCTTTAATGCTTTCCAGTTGTTACATTTATAGGTTGGAGTTTTTTTTTGTTATTTCTTCGAATGGTATTTTAACTGATCGTTATTTTGGTCCGCAATCTTAGATGGATAAATTTTGGAATAACGGGTAACAGCGATTTTTTTTTAAATTTGTATGACTACGTATTTTGATGCGCTGATTACGAAAAATAGTACTGAACATTGTCGACTAGATCATTTTCATTTAAAAACCCATAAGAATTGAGTTTTTTTGCAATTAACTCAATAAATATGGATAATTTTGGAAATTGTTTTTACAAAAGTTGTGGGCATTCTAAAAATACACATTTTTTGTTGTATGCATTTTTTTATATCTTTAATAGTTTTCGAGCAGATTGATTTTGAAGTTTCTCGTGCATGCCAAGAGCGCCGAAGTCACGGTCAAATACTCGGCCGAAAAGAAAACAGTATAGAAACGTTATTATTTTGAGGCCCCCCTCCGATTTGAATAAAACTTGGTATACTTACGTATTTTCACGCGCTGATTACGAATATCATAGTGAAAATTGGCACAAATTTGATTATCATGTTTAAAACCCATAAGCATTGAATTTTTTGCAATTAGCTCAATAAATATTTGTAATTTTGGAAATTGTTATTTTACAAAAGTTGTAGGCCTTCTAAAAATACAAATTTTTTCTTGTATGCATTTTTTGATATCTTTAATAGATTTCGAGAAAATCGATATAGAAGTTTCTCGTTCAAGCAAAGAGCGCCGAAGTCTCGGCCGAAAAGTAGGCAGTAGCGAACGTTACTAGTTTCATTTTAGGCCCCCCTTCGATTTTAATCAAACTTCGTGTAATTACGTATTTTGACGCGATGATTGAGAATATCATAGTGAAAATTGGCGCAATTTTGATTATTATGGTAGTTTTTTGCAATTTTCTCAATAAATATTGAGAATTTTGGAAATTGCTTTTTAGAAAAGATGTAGACCTTTTAAAAATGCATATTTTTTGTTGGATATAATTTTTTGATATTTCTAATAATTTTCGAGAAAATCGATTTTGAAGTTGCTCGTGCAGCGCGCAATGCGGTGAAGAGAAGGCAGGAGCGGCTGTCTAGGGCAACTGGTTTTATTTAAACCCTCTTACCAATTTTCATGGAATTTAGTATATTTACGTATTTTTACCCGCTGATTAGAAATATGATAATGAAAATTGGCTCAAATGTAATTATCATGGTGAAAACCGCAAAAACACCATAGAAAATCAGTTTTTTGTGATTATTTTAAAAAATATTTAAAATTTTGAAAATTTGTATTTACAAAAGTTGTAGGTCTTGTTAAAATACATATTCTATGTTGAATGTATTTTTTTTGATATCTCTAATAGTTTTCGAGAAAACCGATTTTGAAGTTGCTCGTGCAGCGCGCAATGCGGCGAAGAGAAGGCAGGAGCGGCTGTCTAGGGCAACTGGTTTTATTTAAACCCTCTTACCGATTTTCATGGAATTTAGTATATTTACGTATTTTTACCCGCTGATTAGAAATATGATAATGAAAATTGGCTCAAATGTAATTATCATGGTGAAAACCGCAAAAACACCATAGAAAATCAGTTTTTTGTTATTATTTCAATAAATATTAAAAATTTTGAAAATTTTTATTTACAAAAGTTGTAGGTCTTGTTAAAATACATATTTTACGTTGAATGTATTTTTTTGATATCTCTAATAGTTTTCGAGAAAATAGATGGTTAAGTTGCTTGAATCATTTCAGAACTGCATATCCTCTTTTAGAAATTTAAATGATCAAATTTTTAAAGTCTGTTCTTTTTTTACCTCCTTTTTTACAGGGGGACACAGGGGGGTTATTTTGTCACCTTTAGTTGTTTTTTACTAAAACATACTCGGGAAACAGTGATTTATACAAAAACAAAGAATGTGACAACTGCCTTCTCTTCGCCGCTCTACTCACTGCACGAGCAACTTCAGTATCAATTTTCTCGAAAACTATTGCAGATATCAAAAAAGTGCATAAAATAAAAAATGTGTATCTTTAGATAGCCTTCAAGTTTTATTAAAGACAATTTCCAAAATTTTCAATATTTATTAAAATAATTGCAAGAAACTCAGTGTTTATGTGTTTTTTAATGGTTTTCAGTGTTTTCACCATGAAAATAATACAGTTCGTAATTTTCGCTACGATTTTCGTAATCAACGCATTAAAACACGTAGTTATACCAAGTTTCAAAAAAATCCTGGGTGCCCATTATTCGGAAGTATATCCCTTAAGAAAATCTTTATCTTCTTTATCTTGAAATGCTTATCGTCTTTGATCTCATCTATACCCAAGTTTAATCTTCTTTATCCGTATCTTTTTGACCAGTATGTTAATTTTTATTCATCTTGATAATCATTACATTTGACGACTTCCTTTAGAAAATAAATGATGATGATGATGAGGTTTCAACTGTCAGTACCTTCTTTAATTTTGCGCATAATATCGGTAGCAAAATAAACAAGTAATTTGCGCATTATATATAATTTTCGAGGTTATTTCGCTCTCGAGCTTGAAGGTACTTTGTCTGCGCTAGAACTCCTCTCTCTCGTGTCTCGAGGATTGCAATTACGGCTCGTTAGTACATAGACGATTTTATCTACTCGATCGACGGCCATCGCTGTTGACCTGATCTCAGGGCTCTACGGGCCCACGATTATTGTAGACGGGTCGTAGTGGGTCATGGGCAATTGGACGCCTTTTCAAAAGAGTCTCAAAGAAAATAAAGGACTCACGGGAAAAATATACTTGATCGCTGTCACGCTTTGAAAAAATAAGTCTATGACAGTAATACATGGCCCGAGGTATAAAAGCCATTTAATATATATGAATAGCCCACATCGTGTCAAAAGCAAAATGTATTTTTTAAAGATTTCAAATGTATTCTGTTTCTTACAGTGTCTTCAAAAGCTGTTATTTTTCTTTCTTATTGAGTGTCTAATGTCGAATCAACAGCGAGGTGACTACATTGGTTTATGTAGTTAAGTGGTTTTTAAATTAGTCTACTAAGTTGATTGTCATCTGATAATATTCTAGATTTTATGTGGATGCGTGAACATTTTTCTTGAGTCGGTTTCTAAAATTATTTGCTTGAGCAAGAATAACAATAGTTAGCAAAATTTTACAAGCAAAAGATATGTTTTCCTTGTATCACTTTATTGTAAAGTGTTCATTCAAAATATTTAGCTGATGCGCAGAAAGGTGAGAATGGAATTTATAAATTTAGTGTATGAAAATTGCAGTCGCATCGTGTTACTATTCTCAGAATTAAGTTTTTGCCAGATTTTCACATTTTTAGCATGGTTTCTTTCATGTTATTGCTCGGGCGGTTTTCAAATATTTTCTTGGGAAACATAGAAAAACTGGTAGGCGAAACAAAGTCCCTGAACCTTTCTTCTTTTTCGATGAGTAAGGCATATACAAGGAGCAAGAGAATAACGGCATTTCAAGCCTCTGGTTATAAACTCTACAAAAGCAGCATCTCAATGCACGTATTCGTATCGTGTTCGCATGGCACATTTCTCAACCCAGTTCCCTATCCTTTTCTGATTTTACTTTCAACCTTTTCATCTGCTATTGGAAGTTGGTTGCATTTCTATTGTGGTTAATGGAAGTGAGAATTTTTTCTCTTGTAAAACTTTCATAGTTAAAATAAGAGGTCGTATTCAAACTGATGTACCCATCAGCAAAAATGAGATTTTTCTGTGTCCGTCAATATAAGAAATCAGCCAGCTATAGACCTGTTACGCCTTTAGCTGTTACGCTGTTCGTCCGTTATGGTATAGAGAGACAAAGATTCTAGACAGCTTAAGATAGAGAGATAAGAAAGGTAGGTATACTTAAAAAACTGATTATTGCATATAAATAAAACTTGCAGTAACATGGAGAAAGATGAAAAATATCATTAAAATCTTTTTTGAACGTGTCATCCTTAGAAATGCAGAAACTGATTTGACGCTTTGGAAGTTTTAGTATTACCATAAATCGAAAACGTGCATGTTTCAACAATTGTTTAGTGCCAATCTTGTTTACTTAATCCTCGGCTGAGTCAAGGCTTTTCTCACACTTCTGTCAGGTCAATTGTCATGTGTGGATTATTGTTTGTACAGATAGTGTGTGCTAATGTGCAGAGCGCGGGTGGCGATCTTAATCCGTGAATCACAATCTCGACGATAATGTTGTTTCTACTTGGGATCATGATTTTTTCTCTAAGCCGCAAGGCGATCGTTCAATGTGCTTCCTAATTGGTTGCGAAGCTTTTCCCACTTGTTTTTCTGTCCCTTCGCGTCCAATCAGAAAGCAATGACCGTTGTCTTTTATATTCTATTAGAAAAAACTCACGACTATACATTGCAGACACAGCATGATGAAGTCATAGAAATGTTACGGATTATGTCTCCGTCCCGTTTCGATTGTAGGTCACGTGTATATCGCGATACGTGTAGGCAGGTTTGTGTACTCATGCGTTTACGCGAGTTCCGGTGTGTCCTCTTGGTGCCTTTCTATTTCATGCCTCGAGAGGGTCAGTGGAATATCTAGTTTCCAGGTGAACAGGCAGTTCTGCTTCTTGCAAATTTATAGTCCATATTTTATGATCATGTGCAATTTTAAGTTCGTTTTATTCATGTTAGATGCTGTCATTGCAATAGTTAAAAGTATTTTAATTAATTCGTATATAAACTGATGCATAAGAAATAGCTTAGATGGTTCTTAGTGGTCTCCTCCATCTAAAGATGATCAAGTACGCAACGTTGACAAAAAACCAAAGAGAAAAAAGTTTTTTATTAGGGGTGGTATTCATGACCCTTGAAATTAAAAGTTGTTTTAGATAATATTGATGTACTCTAGGCTAATTTGGTATAGGTTGTTTATTTTGTAGACCAAAAACTTGAATACAGCACAACATTTTTTGTCTTCGTCTTTTACAAACGTTGTGCACTTGACCATCATCATCTAAATAGGCCTATGACCATCATACAATATGCTAAGTGCTCAGAGATCAAATTACAAATTTTTTAAGACAGAATAAGCGTTTACAAAATTATCTTACCAACATAAAACATTACAAACATTTTTATGGTAACATGTGATATGAGTTAATTCTTTTTTTTACCATTGTTAGTGCTCAGAGATGAAATTACAAAAACTTCTATGGCAAAACGTAACATGCGTTTCTTTTATTTGTCACTGATGTATAACATTGTAAGTGCTTAGAGACCAAATCACAAAAACTTTTATTGCAGGATGGGAGTTTCTTCGGTTATGTTACCATCATAACAGAATGTTAAGTTCTCAGAGACCAAATCACAAAAACTTTTATGACAAAATGTAACATGCGTTTGCTCTATTTGTTTACAATATAACATTACAAGTGCTCAGAGACCAAATTATAAAAAGTTTATAAAATACATACATATAAAATTGACACATACAAAGTACCCATAACCATATATGGTATTTTCCATTGTTTTCAACATTTATAACAAAGCTGCTCCAGTTCAATTATTTACTTCAAAACTGTACTATCGCTGAGTTAAAGCAGTGTAAGAATAAAATAAGTCTGAAACTTGAATTACGAATGTGTCTTAATTGCAGAGCATTAATCGAGTTTGTTGAACGCATATAATAATAATTGAAGGGGCGATTCGGTTGAAGCATTTGAAATTCGAAGGACCGAAATTCCGGTACATATTATAATGCCAGACGGACATGATGAATGGATAGTACATATGTACGCCTTTGTTACTTTTGGTTACTTTTGCTCTTACTTTACTCTTTTTGGCAAAACGCACCTGCATGCACTCGAATGACCCCTGTCGCTTTCTTATATATAGTATATATATATTTCTATATATATAGCAAGCTGCTTTTAACACAGCCCTTAACACTTAACTTACTTCTATACACACATATTGATAGGGCTTCAGCTGCTGCGATCATAATATGAAAAGCAATAGGCATTGATTTCAAAAACTACAAACGGCAAAAATTGCTCTTTAGCCACAATCATCAATATTCGGTTGTCATTCCTCATAATACATTTTGTCTACTTCTTACAATAAAGTTGTTTTGTTGTAATCATGACGAATTATGGAAATTGTTTTGATTTAAGAAACTACAATACTTTTTGATTTTCACAAGATTAAATTACTGTTTGTTCTAAAGAAGTCATTAAAGACATCTGCACTTTTTTTTTACATTTTTGTAATTTTTGTGAGTGAAACAATGTTTTAATGTGTTTAAGTGAAGGAACGTGATTTGAGAGGTGGATCGTGATTCGAGGGGTTAAGAGAGAAGTGTACGGCTATCCAAGGGGCTAATCGTTTAAATTGTTTGCAGTCTCGAGGTGCTTCACTTTCGCACACCACTCTGGCTTCAGCTGCTCCGGATTGTTGTAACTTCAGTGGTAATTTACACGCAGGTGTATCCTTGGGTCTTCATTTTGTAAATCGGGCCACGTGCAATATTCTGCCCCCATATATAATTCTCTGCCAAATCTTATCTTCAAAATTGCAGTATACTTTCGCTTCTGTCTCTTATGTTAGAAAGTTTCTGTCCTTGATAAATAAAAAGTCCGTGTTCGAATTTAGAACTTCAAGTGTAGAACTTTATTGGAGAGAATAACATCAGCTGCTTTCATGTGTAGTGGGAATTTCTTTGAAAAATAATAATTTTAAGTGAAATGATACATATATGAAAATTAGCTTTCATTTTAACTTCACTATTTGTGATGCAATATAAAGAAAGAGATCTAAGAAGTAAAAGTGTTAGGTTATGTTCAGTGATAACAGGGACGGCGACTTGTGTATGGTACGTCTGCAAATTCCATAGAGCAAAAAAAATCGCTCTGTGGAATTCCATATGGTAAAATTGCAGACAAAAAATAAATTTCTTAATAAAAATGTGGATAAAGAATTTACAATTCGAAGAAAATGATTAAAATTTAAAACAGAAAAATCATATTTTCGAGGGGCTTTTCACTCAAGAATCATGGATTTCTTAATTTTAGCGTCAAAAAAATCTTAAAGAAATCTTAATGGTAATCTTTGGGAATCATTGAGAATCTGAGAATCTTGGTAATCTTATGGAAATCTGTGTAGAAATCCTATTGAAGTTTTCTCAGTGTGTATTGCACTCACACTTACTAACGTGTAGATGAAAGTCGACTATTGACGATTAAGTCCGAAGTTTAACGATTCTTTCTATTCTTTCTCAACCATCCTAACTGACATTACTCTCAGGTTATGTTGATCTGTTTTTGTTTTGGCTACATGCTTTGCCACAATTTTAACTAGAAGAATGCGATATTGCAGATATAATTAATGTGGAGAATACATAAATCTAATTCTGTGAATATGTTAGTTTTTATCAAAATTTCCCTTAAGCTACGAATGACTAGTTTTGTGATTTTTAATTTTATAACAGTTCAATACTAGGTATTTTCCTTATCTTAACATTTTATTGTTTTACCTTTTTGAAAAAAGAAATAAAGTTTTTACACGCGTGTTCTATGCGAGGTTTCATGTTCCATAATAAACAAAAAATACATGAAAATATGTACTGTTTTAGTTAGAAATTTAAGGTTATATGTTGTGAATAATCTAAAGCACCTTGTTTATAGTAACTATACAAACTATTTTGTTTATTTTAATATAAATATAATCGCAAATAATAATTTTACCAATTATTTTTATTGATTTACAGAAACACTTAATACTTTATGATCTTCATGTATTCTGCGACACACAAACATGCACTTGCCTGCACAAACATTTTAAAAGCCGATACCCGATTCTTACCGAATTCAGCCGAAGCTGAATTCGGTCTTGGCAGTAGTTAGGTAGTCTTGAGAATCACTGAGAATCCCAAGGAAATCTTAGGAATCAATCTGGGAATCAATTCAAATCAGCAAGAATCTTAAGGACAAAAACAGAATCAAAAAATCTCTGATTCCCAGATTTCCTGAGTGAAAAGCCCCTCGCATATTTTGGTAAAAATAATTGGAAACTGACGAAAGAAGTTGAAAATTAATAAAAATACACAATTTAATTAATTTGATATTGAAGGAAATAATTCAAAACTGAAAAAGTTTTATTTGAAAAATTTAAAGAAAGGAATTGAAACTAGCGGAAATTGAATTTAGAAATTAGGGGGAAAATTGAAAAATAATAGAAATAATTAGAAATTGAAGAAATTTCTTGAAAAATGATAAATAATTGACAATTGTAGCAAATAATTAAAACCATAAAAGAAGAGAATTAATAAAAATTTAGGAAATTTTTAAATAATTTTAAATTTACTATTCTCAAAGATTAAAGAAAAGAATTGAAACTTGGGAAATAGAATTTAAAAATGAAGGAAAAAATGAAAAATAATTCAAATAAAATTGCAGAAAGAGTAGAGTAGAGTCTCAAAGAGTAGATTAATCAAAATTTTAATCGATGAAATTTCAAATTAATTCAAGTTCGAAGAATTATAATATATAATTGTAATAATTTACTTATTTATTTATTTATTCTTAAACGGGTACATAAATGGTAATTATAGCCTTGTTTATCTCAAATATATTTTGCATTTTTTAAAATTATTTTTTACAAATTTTTATAATTTTTTTCAATTTACAATTATTTTTATCAGTTATTTTATTATTAAATTTATTTTTCAATTAATATTCAATTATTTTTTGATTAATTTTCTAATTTTTTTATTATTTATTTTAAAATAAATGTATGTATTTTCAAATAAATAAATAAATTTATCTCAAATTTTAGTTATTTTTTCAATTTACAATTATTTGCATCATTCTGCAATTATTTTATTACATTACAAATATATGTTGAATTTTTTCAACTATTTTTTACAAACTAAAATTATTTCCTTCAATTTTTAATTATTTTTATTACTTTACAAATATTTTCACCAATTTTTTATTATTTTCATTATTCTTCAATTAATTTTCTAGATTTTAAAATATTTGTTCTCAAATTTTAATAATTTTCTTCAATTTTCAAATATTATTGTTATCATTTTGCAATCAATTTCTTCAAATTTCAATTATTTATCTCATTTTTCAAACATTTTTTACAAATTTTCATATTATTTTATATTTCTGCAATTATTTTCACCACCTTTTAATTAGATATATATTAATGATTTTTCAATTAATTTTCTAAATTTACAAATATATGTTGCAATTTTTTCAATTATTTCTCAAAAAATAAAATTATTTTTTTCAGTTTCTAATTATTTTTATTACTATTCAAAAATTGTCTCGTATTCTTTATAATTTTCATTACTCTTTAATTAATTTTCTAGATTTTAAAATATATTTCTCAAATTTTAATAATTTTCTTTAATTTCTTATTATTAATATTATATCATATTGCAATAAATTTCTTCAATTTTTAATTATTTTTATTACTTTGCAAATATTGTCTTTAATTTTTTATTATTTTCATTACTCTTCAATTAAGTTCAGAGATTTTGAAACATATTTCTCAAATTTTAATTATTTTCTTAACTTTTTAATTATTTTTATTACTTTGCAAATATTGTTCCGAATTTTTTATTAGTTTCATTACTCTTAAATTAATTGCCTAGACTTTAAAATATTTTTCTCAAATTTTAATAATTTTCTACAACTTCCAATTATTTTTGTTATCATTTTGCTATCAATTTCTGCAATTTTTAATTATTCTCACTATTCATACCTCAATTAAATTCCTAAAATTTAAATTATTTATCTCATTTATCAATTTTTTTTCAGATTCATTTTCTTTTATCTTTTTACAATTACTTTCTCCACTTTTTAACTAGATATATTAATTATTTTTTAATTAATTTCCTAAATTTCTATTTATTATCTCAAATCTAAGTTACTGCATCCACGTTTCAATTATGTTTTAATCATTCTCTAATTATTTTTCTCATATTTAAAATATTTTTGAAAAATTTTGATTATTTTTTTGTGAAATTGCAATGATTTTTAAAAATTTTATATTTTTTTTATTATTTGTTGATTAATTCCGAAAATTTTAATTATTTCTCTCAAATTTCCGTTATTTTATTTTTCTTCAATTTTCAATTATTTTTGTTATCATTTTGCAATCAATTTCTTCAAATTTTAATTATTCTTACTATTCGTTCCTCAACTAAATTTATAAACTTTCAATTATTTATCTCATGTGTCAATTATTTTTTTCAAATTTATTTTCTTTTATCTTTTTGTAATTATTATCTCCACCTTTTATAATTAGATATATTAATTATTTTTCAATTAATTTTCTAAATTTTCATTTATTATCTCAAATCTAAGTTATCTCATGTCTACTTTTCAATGTTTTAATCAGTATTCAATTATTTTTCTCAAATTTTAATTAGGTTGGTCAATTTTTACTTATTTTTTTTTCATTTGTAATGATTTTCCCAAATTTTATATTATTTTGAATATTTGCTGATTCATTCCGAAAATTTCAAATATTTATCTCAAATTCCCATTATTTTCTTCAATTTTCGATTATTTCTATAATGTTGTAACTATTTTCCTAAGTTTAAAATTCTTGAAATCATGTTGGAGAAGGGTACTTTCTTTTACTTTACAAATATTCTGTATTTTTTAAAATTGGAAGTAATATCTACAAATTTCAACTATTTTTATCACTTTCCAAAAATTTTCTACAAGGGTTTTTATTATTTTTCAATTTTTCACCTAAATTTTAAAATTAATTTCCGGAAGTTTCAATTATTTTTTTTAATTTTTTTAAATAAAACTTTTTCAGTTTTAATTATTTTCTTTAATATCAAATTAGTTTCATTATTTATTAATTAATAATCTTTTAAGTTTTATCTTAAATTTAAAACTCTATATTTTGGTTTATGTTTTAGATTTATGTTATAAACTCTATGTTAAACTTATTCCATCAGATTTATATATTATTTTGGATACGTTATTATAACTCTGTTATTGTTTCATACTTTGCCTCATACCATACTTAAAAGTATTATACTTTTCATACAACTTTTATTGTTGTTTAGTTTTAAGTTTTGTTAAGTACTTTGTACAAAAGGGCCTCAAGCTTGTTAATACTTGAATAAATAAATAAATAAATAAATTAACTTCAATTAAGTTCGTCAATTTTTAATTTTTTTTTAACTTGCAATGATTTTCACAAATTTTATAGTATTTTGATTATTTAGTTATTAATTCCGAAAATGTACTCGAAATCAAATAAAATTGTCAACTTTTGCGTTGCAATAATTACACTAATTAAGAAACTCTTTAATTTATTATTATTTTATTTCTCCCCCCGCCCCCCTGGGACAATATTAAGTTTGCAGATGGCAAAAATTTACAAGTCGCCGCCCCTGAGTTATAGTTTTAGATTAAAAGTTCCTTTTTAATTATGTAAAATTAAAGCCTTTTTTATTGAATATTTTTGATGAAATGAAGACTTAAACATTAATGGTTTACCGGTCAAATATAAACCCTACAAAATTATGATAGTCAAGTGCGCAACGTTGGCATTAGATATAATAAATTAATGTTATACTACTGAACAAGTAGAAAAAAGCATTACATAAAAAGTGCTTGAAAATAAGAACTTGTGTTTTTTTTTTGGTAATGAAACAGGCAATTTATATTTGACTCATAAAAAATGTAATTATAGAAAGAAATTGACATATTATTCTCAGAGAGTACTTTGAAGAATGGATATTGAAGATATCATTAGTATCTGGTCAAGAAGTACTTTTTATTTATATTTATATCTAGACATCCGATAAGAACATGATTCACGAATGCCATTCTCCCGTAACGACATTCGCACTATAAATCATTGCGAAATTGTACCCGCTTCATTATTCTTTTTGGTATGGGAAGAGCCAATTGTAATACTTGTGTAACAATGGTAATGATTACTCACAGCATGATAAATAGTTGTATTTGACTTCTGAATTATATTTCTTCAAGTGTTTCCACTATATGGTATATAATACCTGTAATATTATATATTCTATTTATTTACATTATTTTTCCAATGTTACATTAATTTTATTCTATTCATTACACTGCATTTTTCGCAAATGCCGTGCAATTTATGATTTTTTTATTTTAAATTAGTCAATTTCGCAGATAAAGGAAAATCTAATACGAGGTTTGTGATCGTGCTTCATCTCCATTTCGAATTATGAGTCGATTGGTAAAAGATACGTCACGTATATACTTCAATCGCCAATCATAGAATACAGTTATATGAGTAGCAATTGTTTTTTATCTTGTCTGTTACCTGCACAGGTATGAACGACCTTAAGATCTGAAGATAAATACTCATTGTTACAGAACAAAAGTGACGTGCTGCAACTTCGCGGAACGACTTTAATAAGCGATGTTGATATCATCATCGTCAAGATAATATCATTTTCCTTGGGGGTAGGGGTTTATATTTCCCGTGATAAAGTTTTGTTTTATTATTGATTAAGATGCAATATAAGTTTATTATAGAGGAAGAGAATTATTTTTATTGTGTTTATACAATCGTTTTTTAGTAATTATTAAATAATAATAATCACCGTAAACTCCTGAAGTTAGTTACTTTTTATATTTATTCATTTTTTCTGTCCACGTTTTGAAGTCTGAAGTGAAGTTAGTTAGTATTAATATTTATTCATCTTTTTCTGTCCATGATTTAAAAACTGAAGTGAAGTTAGTCTTACTCCCTATTATTTTATTGATTTTGACTCTCTTTATCAGGAAATATTTTGAACTTTGAATTGAAAGAATAAGGTAACCTGTTTCGTTAGTGTCGTGTTTTACTGCTTTTTAATTGTCATTTGTGTAAAAAAAACCGTTTCGAAAAATGCTTTAAAAATTTATTATGGTTTTTGAAGAAGTTTAAAATATACATAAACACATGCAATTAATTTCCTAAATTTTCAGTTATCTCAAATTTAGATTATTGTCATCAATTTTCCATTATATAACAATTTTTTAATTATTGTCTTTTGCTTAAAAATAAATTCTGCAATTTTTCTTGATTTTCATCAATTTATAATTATATTCATTATTTTGGCATTACTTTTAAAAATTTCAATTACTTATCCGATATTGCAATTATTTTCATCAATTTTCGATTATTTCTGCGATTTTTTAATTATTCTCTTTAATTAAAAATTTTTAAGTAATTTTTACAATAATTATTTTTTTTTAAACATATATTCTATTTTTCAGTTATTTCTCTCAAATATTATTGAATGTTTTCAAGTTTTTATATTATTTAAATTATTTTCTTTCTCAATCTTAAATTATTTTCAGCATATTTCAATTATTTTTGTCAATTTTTAATTAATTTTATCATTTTTCAATTATTTTTTTCGGTTTTTAATTATTATACTCATTTTCTAAAATTATTTTCTAAGATTTTTAAGTATTTTTCTGAAAATTCAAACATTTTCTTCAATTTCTAATTATTTTCATTTGTTATCAGAATTTCAAATTTTTTTTTATTAATTATCATAAATTTCAATCATTTTTAGCTTTCTTCCAGACTTTTCTCCAATTTTTAGTTTTCCTCATTTTATAAAATAAATTTCTAAAATTTTATAAGTATTTTTCTCAAATTTCTATTATTTTCTTGAATTTTTAATTATTTTTCTTTGTTTTCATAATTTCTAAAAAAAATTTACTAATTATCGTAAATTTCATTTATTTTGCTTCCTCATAGAGGAAGCGTTGTGATCGTTAAGATTTTCGATTTTCCAAAAATAGTGTAAATCGACTCAGTTTCATCTGAAAAGTTCAAATTTTCATTCCTGAGAAAATGTCCGGATGTGTGTGTGTATGTGGTAAATTTTTTGTCGCCAGGATATCTCGAGAACGCTTCAACGGATTTTAATAAAATTTGGATGACATATGAAGCTTACAAATATCTAAATTTGGACACAGGGATTTTTGAAAATACCCAATCAAATTTTTTTGAGCACCTTTTTTCATCGAAAATATCGTTTTTTGGCAAAAAATTTTTTCATCATAAAAATTCAAACAAATGAATGAAAAAATCATGTTCCTTGTTTCAAAACGAATCGATTGACCTATATATAGTATATAATTGACCAAAAACTCACGTAATAATTAATGATTTTTCAGTTTTTTTCATAAAAAAATCTCGTTTTTGGAAATTTTTTTTAACAAAAATTTTTTTAATGCTAAAAATTCAACCAAACGAATTACAAAATCATATTCCTTGTCTCAAAACGAATCGATTGACCTATATAAAGTATATAATTGACAAAAACCCACGTAATAATTCATGATTTTTAATTTTTTTCAATAATAATTAATTTAAAATTAAATTATTATTTTTTATATTATAAATAAATTTATTGCTTCCTCTATGAGGAAGCAAATTGTCTTGCTTCCTTGGAAGCGAAGTGTCCATGAAATGGACAGAATTCACACCTAGTTTAGCATTCTTCCAGTCTTTTTTCCAATTTTTAGTTATTCTCATTTTCTAAAATTATTTTCTAAGATTTATTGTATTTTGCCTTAATGGGTTTCTCACCCGTACACTTACTTAAATAAGATTTTTAAGAATTTTTCTAAAATTTCAATTGTTTTCTTTAATTTTTAATTATTTTTCTTTGTTTTCATAATTTCCAAAAAATGTTATTAAGTATCGTAAATTTCAATTATTTTTAGCATTCTTCCAGTCTTTTCTCCAATTTTTAGTTATTCTCATTTTCTAAGATTTTTAAGAATTTTTCTAAAATTTCAATTGTTTTCTTTAATTTTTAATTATTTTTCTTTGTTTTCATAATTTCAAAATTTGTTTATTAATTATCGTAAATTCCAATTACTTTTAGCTTAGTTCTTCAATTCTTTTCTCCAATTTTTAGTTATTTTTTTTTTTTTTCATTGAATTCTAAGATCTTCATGAATTTTTTTTTAAATTTCAATTATTTTTTTTTATTTATTTAAATAATTTAAATGAATCATATTTTAATTATTTTCGGCAAGTTATAAAATTTAAAAACATTTTTCTATTATTTTCCAAAATTTATTTCCTTCAAATTTCAAGTCTTTACATTTGTTTCATAATTAAAAATATTTTTAACTATTTATCTGACTTTTCAATTATTTAATTATTTTTATTATTTTCTTCAATTCTCAATTACTTTCGTTCTTTTTCTCGTTCTTTTTCATAATTGCCAAAAAGTTTTTACTTATTTCTCTTTAATTAAAACTTGTTCTGTTCAATTTTAAATTATGTTTATCTTTTTTCATTTATTTTCTCTAATTTTTAATTATTTTCTTTTATTTTAATGAACTTCTGAAAGTTTTAAGTATTTTTCTCAAATTTTCTTTAACTTTCCTTTATTTAAATTATTTGATGTAGTTTTTTCAATTATTTTCTCAAATTTTAATTATTTTCTCTAATTTTTCATTATTCAATTTTGTTTTAATTTACTTTTAAGATTCTCAAGTATTTTTCTCAAATTTAAATTATTTTCTTTATGTTTAAAACATTTTTATGATTGTTTAAATTACTTTCCCCAATTTTTAATTGTTTTCATTTTTTTTTCAATTAATTTGCAAAACTTGCAATTATTTTGTTTAATTTTAATTATTTTTTGAAATTTTTTTTAATTCTAAAATATTATAAATTTTGTCCTAAATAAATATTTATTTTATTTATATTAATTGATTTTTAAATATTATATTTAAAATATTTATTTCTTCGTATTAGATAAATATTATTTACCGATTTGTTATATTTTTTATTTTATTTTATAATTTCTAGAAGGTGTGAAAAACTAATCGCGCGCTGGCGCGCGTTTTATTTTGCTAGTTATTGAATAATTATAGACGATAGGTTTTTTTTAATAATAATTATAATACACATACAAACATTTTAAATCAAAATGTTTGTTTAAGATATTTTTTCAATTTTTGCGTATTTTAAGAGTTAACCGCAAAAAATCATAATTTTATAGTGTTTTTTTAAATGATTTTTACCATGATAATCAAATTTGCGCCAATTTTCATTATCATTTTCGTAATCAGCGCATCAAAATACGTATAGGGATACCATGTTTTAAAAACTAATATTCCAAACGTTTCTATCAGTGATTCTCGAGAAGACTTCCAATTAAATTTAAAAGCTAGAAAATTAAACACCTAATTTGAGGAAGAGCGACTTTAATTCGATTTTCCTTTCGAAACAAAGAATATTTAATGAAGGAAACTAGGCTGTGTTGGAATATTTTAATTTTGAGTGTATATATGCTATGCTCACTACGCTTATAAACCGGACACGAATCGTTACATTGAATGTTTCGTTGGTTCCACTATATCGCTTTAAGAAAGATCAGCGTGTCAGATAAGGGAACTTTTGCTGCTCGAAGCGGAACACATGAATACTTGTATTTTTTCCATCTCCGCCGCATTACGCAATGCGCATCCTCAAATTCATGCTAACTATCTTGGAAAGCCTCCTAGCGAGACGCGAATTGCCGTAAAACGCGTTCCTCCGGAAGACGTTTACGTTTACTGAAAAATCAAATACAAGAAAATTCTCGAGATTCACTCATCGAAACAGGATTTTCATTTTTTTAGACTTTATTCTGGTTCTCAGGCTCATATTTCTTTTATTTATTGTTTTTCACGAATTTAATACTGTATTTCTAACTGGTGCAGTCAAAAAAAATTTTTAATAAATTCTTTTGTATTTTATTAAGGTTATATTTTGAATGATACAAATATGTTGTTTTAAATTAACAAATTTTTCTTTTTTGTTTCAGGTAAGTGATAATTGTTGCTACTCTGCCGGCTTGTATCGCTTTTGTGGTGAGAATATAATTATATAGCTGTTAATTATATATTTTTAGTATTTGAAGAAAGTGGTAAAGTGTTTAAAATATTTTTAAATTCACGAAAATTGTATATGTTACAGTTGTAACAGAATTTTTTTAACAGACGATATGATAAAAAATGATTTTTTATGAAATCTAAATATTACTAATTTTATAAATAATAATAATATCAATAATAATAATAGTAACAGTAATTATGGCCCATTATAATTAATGATTCTATATCTAATAACATATAAAATAAAAGAACAATAAGAAGATAAAATATCCAACAAATTGCAAGATTTATATTTTTTCTTTGTATTTTTTAACTCAATGGGAGTAAGAAGTGGAGAATTTATTCAAGTGTAAATTATCTTAGTATTCCTTTGCCAGGAATAAGGAATCGCACATCACTGAGTTCAGAATTTAAAGTCATTGCTTTTATCGCTGTTTTTTTTTTTTTTATAAAGATACCTTCCTTTTTATGAAAATTTTGAAACAAAGTGAAACAAGAGCCGGAAAAAATATAGTGGATTTTGAATTATATTTATAATTCTATGGTTTTTACTACTGGATTTCCTATTTTTTATACCTCAATTTTCATTTTTTTAATTTAGGTTTTCCATCTAAGCAATAAAGCTTACATTTCAGAACTTAGATTTCAGTTCGAGATTTCAATTAACTGATTTTGAAATTTTTTTAAATTTGGAAATCTGTTACCTGGTTTTGAACTCAAATTTTAAGTATTGAGCTCTGTTTGCAATTTAACAACTTAAAATTCTCGGGAAAAAAGTTCAGATATATTTATATACTGGTTTAGTTTCAGATTAACGAGAAATAAAGTAGAGGATAAAAAACCATTCAAGTAAAAAAAAAAAATTACAAATTGAAAAAATAACTAAAAATAAACAAAGGTACGATATTTGCAGAAAATAATTACAACCATAAATTGTAGAAAAAAATTGAAAATACTTTGATAGAAATTTGAAGAAGGCAACGAATAAATTAATAAAGGAACGATATTTGCAGAAAATAATTATTACAACAAATTGTAGTAAATAATTGAAAATTCAATAACGAAATTTAAACAATTTAAAAATTTAATTGGAATATGAAGAATTCAATTTAAAATTGAAGAATGTAGTTAAATATTCACAGGAATAATTAAAAAAAATTTTAAATATTAAAAAACTAAGGAAAATGGTTAAAAAAGTTAAAGAAGTTGAAGAACATATAAATAAAAATTAAAGAAAATAATTGAAAAAATTAAAGAATATTTGAAATAGAAGAGAATCATTAAAAATCGAAGAACATAATTGAAATAATTAGGAAAATATATTTTTGACATTTCAAGAAAATAAATAGAAATTTAAGAAAATTATTGACACACAAAAAAATAAAATTTTTAAATGAAAAAATGAAGTAAAAGTATATTGATGACAATAATTGAAAGTATTGATTTAGATAGTTGAAATTTGCATTAATAATAACAAGAAATTAAAAAACTTTACAAAAAAACATTTCCAAATTACAAAACTAATTAAAAATTACTCAAAATAAGCAACAGTTGATAAAATTAATTAAAAAACTTAAAGAACATAATTTTAATTTAAAAGAAAAGAAATGAATAATTATACGAAAAAAAATTAATTAAATTTTCAATATTGAGAAAAATAATTGAAAATTTTAAACGAATTGAATAGTTTGAAAACTGAAAGACGAATTTTAAAAATTGTAGAATATAATTGGAATTGAAAGATTAAACATTATTAAAAATTTAAGAAAATAATTAAAAACTAAGAAAAATAATCAAAGAAATTGAAGAACGTAATTGAAATTTACTAAAAATATGTATTGATAAAAGTAATTGAAAAAATTAAAATATATAATATTGTAATTTGTAAAAAATAATTAGAAACTTCCGAAACTAAGTAAAAAATGATGAAAGAAATTGAAAGTTAAAAGAAAATATCTGAAAATGTTACCAGATAAAATTTTAACATTTAAAAAATATTTTGTAAATAAAATACTTGATAATCATTGAAAGTATTGTAAAATACGTTAATATTTCGAAAAAATGAATAAATATGTATAATAAAACAGATTAAGCAATAAAACAGTTTTTAATATTTTAAAATTGTAGAATGTCCTTCGATAATAGAAACGTTTATTATATAATAATAACGTATATTTTCATATAATTTAATTTTAAAAATAACTTATTTAAAACTAAACAAATATCTAGTGACACACTTTAGGTGTGGAAATAATGAATGAATAAATGAATGAAACTTGAAGATTACTGTATATAATTATATATTAAAATCACTTCTTGAATTTAACCTTTCTAGATTAAAATTCATTTAGTATAAAGGGCAAAGGTTACAAATTTACTATTTAAACTTTTTAAAAACTGTTAAATAAATAAACATTCAGAAATGTAGATAATTAAATAAAAAAAAAAATTATCCATTCCAGGATCCGAACACTTGCGCTGCATGACTATCAGTCTGAAACTTTAACCACAGCTCCACGCCAGACCTTAAAATAATATATTTAATATTCTCAATTTTTGAACTTAATATCCAATTTTGTACCTCAGAGTCGTATTTTTAGATTAAGTTTTCAATTTTAAAACTTTAATTTTAATTTTAAGTGTCTCATAATTTCTGAAAAGATAATTTCTTCGAACTTTTTATTAATTCAAATTAATTAAATAATTAATTTACGTGTACAGAGTGATTTGTCACTTCGAATTTTTCCTAGTTTTGTTTTTATTTTGTCTGAAAAATTAATTTTGTAAAATTGCCAAAAATAAAATAAATACAAAAAAAATTATTGTGAGGGCAGAATTTAGATAAATTAAGGCCAGACAGACCTTCCAGATGATATTTTAGGTAATTCTACAAAGTTTCATTTCAAAATATTCAGTAGTTTAAGAGAAAAACCGCTGAGAAATTTTTTTCTTTGGGTCGTGTGACGTCATTTACCGTCACCATATAATGGCGAATGACGTCATAGGGGTCACGTGACCCAAAGGCAAAACTTGTCAACGATTTTTCTCTTAAACTTCTGAATATTTTTAAATGAAACTTTGTAGAATTACTTAAAATATCATCTCGAAGGGCTCCCTGCTCCTAGTTTTGTTTTTATTTTGCCTAAAAAATTAAATTTGTAAAATTGCTCGAAATGTGAAAAATTTCAAAAATTGATTCTATGTCAAAATCCAAATAAAATTAGGCCAGATAGACCTTCTAGATGATATTCTAGGTAATTCTACAAAGTTTCATTTAAAAATATTCAGCAGTTTAAGAGAAAAACCGCTGAGAAATTTTGCCTTTAGGTCACGTGACCACTATGACGTCATTCACCGTCACATGCTCTTAAAAACACATGGGATGAAAATTTCCGTGCCAGTTTCACACTTTAGATGTTTTTTTCTCAAAATTATTATATATGACAATTCGGAACGATTAGTTTTTAAGTTGATTTGCATCGGTATCAAAAGTTCCTGATATTTATATCAAAGTGTAAATATTTTATTATGATTTTAAGTGAAAATTTGAAACGTGTCTCGAGGATTGCATGGGATTTTAAGCATCTGTTCGTCAGAGATTTCGAGGTGTTTGGCGAGCGAGGCCGGACCTCAACATTCCATGGATTCGCCTCGCAGGGACTTTTTTCCAGCAGCATCTGGCAGCAATACTTTTGATCCTTCCTGTCTCGTCCTTTCTTGTTGTGTTCCAAGATCGCTCGATTCGTCGCATGAATAAAAGTCTCTTTTTATAAAACTGTTTCTTTTTCAAAAATTACATTCTTATATAAATACTGAGTTTTTTTTTTTAATTTTTATGTTAAAAAACAGTTTTTTGCCGACATTTTGACCAAAACTCAATTTTACAAAACAAAAATTCCAGAATGTGCATTTGCCCGGCACGCAGAATGTAGAATTTCTAAAAGAGTTCGCTGATTGGCGGGTAATATTTCGGGTAAGATTACCAGCCAATCAGATAGCTCCTTTAGGAATTCTACATTCCGTGTGTCGGGCAAATTCAAATTCTGGAATTTTAGTTTTCGGTAAGTTTAAAACTCTGATAAATGAAGCTTTGAGAAATTAAATATGAGGACAAATGGTAAATCTGATAAATACTATTTCTGACAAATGCATTTTTGGAAAGTTAAATATTCTGACAAATAAAGTCTCGGGGAGTTAATTACAAATGAAGTTTCGGGAATTTAAATATTCGGATAAATAAATTTCGATTGTACATTCTGTCAAATTGAGTTTTGGTCAAAATGGCGGCTTGCCTGTTTTTTTTGGTGCGCAAATCGAGTCGAGGTGACGATGTATGAAAAGCGGAGACATAGTGACGAGTAAAGATGGAGGGATTTTATCGACACCGGAAGTCTCCTCTTGACTCTTCAAGTGTCTTTCTCACTTTCTCAATTTACATTCAAGATTGGATGCCAGATTGGATGTGACAGTTATCATTTATCCTAATAATGAGGTCATTAAACATTTGGGATCTAAATAAATGTACTGTGAATTTTTTTTTTTTTATTTCTTTAACGGGGAATGGTACAGACAGTCTGAAAAAAGTTAGTCCAAATGCATTATTTTGTCTCTTGAAATAGAAAACTCATATTTTAATGTAATATTTTGCAGTGAAATTGTAGACAATTTTATTTTTCACAAAATGAGTAATTAAAAACTGCAGTTTGATGAAATTAAAAAAAAAATTGACGTTTAGAAACATTGTCTAATTTGAGGTTAGATCAGCCCAAATTTTTTTTAATTTTCATCAAATTGCAATTTTTAATTACTTATTTTGTTTTGTAAAAGTATGCTGTTCACATTAAAACCAAATTTCAAATATTTGAGAAATTGTACATTTTTACTTGACTATTAGTCTTATTTCCTTAAATACTTTTTTGTCAGATGTCAAAACTAGCAGCAATAAAAATTAATTTATTCTAGAAAACACGATTCATTTTAAATTCACTTTTTAACATAAAAAAGATTGAGGTATTTTCTGTCGCTTCTGAGAAATATAAACCGACACATGATTCGTAAAAAGCGAATCGTAAAATAAAAAAAAAACAGTTGAATGATATCGTGAGATTTTGATCTTTTCTTTAAATTAAATACAAAAAGCGAGGTAAAAGTATAATTGTTTAATTGAAAGAAACTTTTAAATCTAGTGGCAATAATTGCTGCTAAAAACCACATTTTCTTTTGAGGTTATGTCAAACAGTTGAACCTTCCTAAATCTAGTTTAGCGGTCATTTTGCATAATTAGATATTGAGCTTTACTTGGATTTAAGAATCAATTGGATTTTTTTTAATGACGCGTAAAATAATTAAAGTTGAAGTTCTAGTGAACTATTTACTGAAGTGTATAATAATTCTCGTCTCAAGAAATTCTTTTGTAATTGTAGAACTTAGATGATGCTTCTTTAGCCATCTTTCAAGTTTAACTTTAAATAAATTCTCCCACTCGACCACCCACGCAATTGCACTGTAACATCGTTCGATTACTTCTTTTCTCTGCAAATCAAAATTTGAATATTTATCAATAACGAAGATTCATTTGTAGTGTTTCGAAATTATACATAAATTAAGATCCTTTGATTTGCAGAGAAGCCGTCTACGTGGGAGAATCTAAAATTACATCTTTACTGGGATTATAATTTACTTTAATTCAAAGTCTAGGATAAATGCAAAAATCTAGTTTTGTTTTATAAGATAATATCATACTTTTAATCTGGTTTTTATTACAATCAGGATAAAAATTAAAAAAAACTTTTATGTCTTGTATCAATTACAAAAGTGGTCAGTATAATTACCTTACTGGTAAATCCTTACAAAAATGGTAAAAACGCAAACTTAAAATGTTTTGTGATTTTGCTGAAGTAAAAACAATTTTCCTATTATTGTTTTTATTAGTATTAATATTATGTTACAATTTGGGTTTATTATGATTGCGTAAATATACAAATATTTTAAAAAATAGTGCTTTTTTATTAAAGCTAGCAGACGACAGCATTTGTTTTTGGATACATAACCTTTCTTTTGTATTGTTTTGCATATTTTTGTGTGGCGTTTTACGGACATTTTTAAACAACATTTTAACAGACGGAAATTAATTTCAGGGCAAATGTTGCAAAAAATATCTGTTCAGCTCGTTACGAGAAAATTTCTGAGATAATATAAACTTGTCAAAAGTGATTTAAAAAAAATCATAGAAATGTCTTAAAAATAAAGCAAATAATTTTAAATATTTGAGAAAAATACTTGAAAATCTTAGAAATAAATTGACAAAAATTAGAACAATGAAAAATTGGGGAAAATAATTTAAAATTGAAAAAAACTATTGAAATTGAGATAAATAATTAAAAATTTAGGAAATTAATTCAGAAATAATGAAAATGACTAATAGTTGAAGAAAATAAGGAAAAAATAATATAAATAATTTAAAATTTGAGAAAATAGTTGAAAAAATTACATGAGATATATTTTAAATAAAGAAATGTTGAAGAAAATTTCAGAAAATTACTTAAAACTTTTAGAAGTTCATTGAAAAAAAAGAAAAGAAAATAATAAAAAATTAGAAAAAATGAATTAAAAAAGATAAAGGTAATTTAAAATTGAAGAGAAAATTTTTTAATTAAAGAGAAATAATTGCAAGAAGTACAGAATATTGTCAAAGAAAATTATCACTGCGGGCAGTAAGGCTGTTCAAAACAAATATGGCCGCTGACAGAGAGTTTATTCAAAGACAGTCGAATTTGGTTTTAAAATAAAAGTTTGTTTCGAAAGTTTTGTTACGATTAAAAGTGTGTTAGCTTCAAGCTTAAATAATTTATTTTCATTCACTAAAGCAAATCTGTCGTCTAGAAATATGATAGAGGGTTAAAATTTTGTCAATTCTTGTATGCGGAGCTAACAATAAAACTAGAGAAAAAATCGAGAATTCCATTGTATATTTACAAAATAAATAATTCTCACTACTATAAAATTGTAAATCACTTTCACAAACACTTTAAAATTTTGTTTTTAAAATAAATATCGAATTTTTATGTACTGAATATGTCAATTTTCTTTCTGTCGGCGGCCATATTGGATAGTTCCTAAAGTAACCTATAGGGGCGTTTTGTAAATTTAAACTACTAATATATAAAATAAAAGAAAATCATAGATGCCATTGAAAATTGAATAAAATAATGGAAATTTCAGATATTAATTAAAAACTTTTTGGAAATTATGGAAAAGAACGTAAGTAATTAAAAATTGAAGAAAATAAAAAAATAATTTAAAATTGAATTAAATAATTGAAATATCGGATAAATAGTTTTTTAAATCACTTTTTAATTTTAAGGTTATGTTACGGTGACCATTTTCCTTAAAAAAATTGAGTACGAAATTTAAATTAATTAAATTTGGTTAGAATTATTATTTTTCCGTGTAGAAAAGTTGAAAATATTGTGAAAGCACATTAATCGAATTCACTGTCAGATATTATGAAAAATTCCTATAAATTCATACATGGAAAAATGCCGAAACCAGTGGTATTGTTTTTCGATATTAGAAAAAGAAACAATGTAAGCTAGCAGACATAAAACCCATATTCGATAGTGCGGGAAAAAAGGCTCAGGCCGGATATATGTGAGATTGCTATTTGTTCGCACATTTTATTTAACCACCTCGTTTCCGGGGAATGTTGCTCGTAATTCTACCGGAAATGTTTTATTCATACAAAACTATGATTCTTGATGTAACTTATTTAACGAAGGTCTCGTTTTTTCTAATATTTTTCAATATTACCGCAGTCAGTAAAAATCGAGGTAAAAACACGTTGAAAAGTTTCTTAGTTGCAGATTTCTCAGTAAAAACGTTTCTTGATAAATTTGAAATCCAATATTAAATAATTTTTCGAGAAAAAACTTTAAAAGAAAAAAAAAACGGTTGGTAAAAATTATTTAGTTCCATTAACATAACCTCAAACCAGAAAGTGGTTTAAACCCCAAATAAAAATATTACTAAATTTAATTTCACCACATTTTAAAAGATCGAGTTTTGCATCCACCAGAAAAAAATCAGGTAGAGCCAAAACTTGTTGTGAAATAATAATTATTTAAACATTTTGTGTTTTTTAATCTTGTGAAACTGTAATTTCCAATCCAATTTTTCAGAAATAAAAACTCATTTTTCTCTTTAAAACATTATTCACAATTTTATTTGTTGGATCTTTCAATATTTGGTGAAATTAATTTTAGTAATATTTTGATTTGATTTGAAAAGGCATTTTTTAGTTTGAGGTTATGTTAATGGAGAAAACCTTAAAAAATGAAAAAATGTTAACCTAGCATTTGAGATATATACAATATTAAATAAAACTTTGAAGTTATATTAAACAAAATTTTGAGGTCTTATTAAAAGAAATTTTTAGGTTATATATTAAATGATCGTACTTATTTTTTTATATAATATATATTTGTGCAACATAAGGGTTTTTTATAACTAAAAACAATTTTTAACTACGAGTCAAAAAAGAGACAATATAAATATTCATTCACAACTCGATTTTGATGTTTATTTATAGTCCTTGCAAAATAATTTATAATAAAATATTGTAAACGCTCTAAAAATGCTAAAAACACAAAAAAGCAACTATCCAAGAAATATCAAAGCAAATAAAAATAAAGTGATATTTGAGACTAGTTCAAAGCCACGGCCGCCAGTAGCGCCAGTTTATCTGTCTGATTCGCCAATCTGACAAATGACACTCAGACTCATCATACCAAACAGAAGTTAAGTTTGAGTAAATATTTATTGCCGCTAACAAAAATTTGGGCTGATTTAGATTAGTTGAAACAGAAATTATGCAAAATAAATATTATATCGAATAGAGAGTAGAAAAAAATGAAAACCGTACAAAAAACACAATTCTGTGATATACACATTATGGTAAGAGTTCAATATAGCAAATAGAGGTTATGTCGGTTGAAAATTAAAATATTTCAAAATTTCAGTGAATTTTCATTCTGGATGTTAAATTTCGGTCACATTCAATTTAATAAAGTGAAATTTGGTAAATTTTGTTAAACTTGTCATTGAGGTTTATCACATTCGCCTTTAAACTGTCACTATAAAATTATTCGCCGAGTGTGTTATAAGTGTAAATAAAAATTGAATGTGGTCAACCTTTAAGCAAGCAGGCATGCAAATATATGCTTTTCTACTAGGGTTATTGCTGTTTCAACAATTCTTGTTTCTCTACTGTACCATATCCGGTTACAGTAAAAGGAATCAGGGAGTCACGATTATTCCGATAATCGATTCCGGTTTATGTAACCGAATACTACACTCGACTTGGTGCGTTGACCCACGCTGGATAAAGATACGTTTAAACGCTTATGAACTTGGCATAAGGCCATACTATCAGCATCCCGCTGTGTGGCGTGTGGTCCTCGTCTTTCTATACTTTTGACCAGGAGGAGTCGTAAAGATCTGATTTATACCAGGTTCCTCGTGATACCTAATGAAAACTTCACTCGCCCCTCAAAGTCGTATAAATATACCCGCAGAGAGTTATTACTTGAATTAATTAATTTTGTCCCCATATAAAGTGACATGTCAAAATCGATGATTCATGATTAATCTCAGTTTATGTACTTGTTAAGTATATTTTTATTAAAGTTTTTTAAATGAAGTAAGCAGTACTTTTGTAAATGATAGAATCTTGACAAAGAGACTGGAATAACCTAAAATTAATTTTATTAAGTTTATACAATACCTGAATTTACCTTATTTATTTTAATATGATTTTGGATTATGAATTAAAAATAACAAAAATACATTGGATCAGGTATGAATTATGTTTATAATCAGTCCCAGTATAAAATATTATAGACGTTATAGACTCAAGAATTTTAGGTTATGTTAAACTGTTTTGCGCATGACAGAAGCAGACTTAGAGTTTAATCCAAATCTTTTCCTACTTACAAAAGTGGAAATATTTTTGGAACAAGCATAAGTGTGATTTCTTTCAAGACAATCAACCTCTAAATATAACCTCTAAATTGGAAAAGTTTAAAAATTATACAAAAATGAAATAATTTCTGTTGAAATGCAGTGAGAACACATTCTTATTGAAATCCTTATTCAGTTTATTTTTAAATCTATATATTTGCCAGGCCTTTAATTTACCAATTTTCTCAAAATCAAGTGTATTTTTCGTATCAACAACATGCTGTTTCGGATTCGGCAAATTATGAAAAAACGCATCTAAAATTTTTTTAAAAATAGAGTAATAGCCCTGCTAGAAGTAATGGGGTAGAAACTTTATCCATTAGAATCTTTTTTAATCCCTCAGATTAAGAAGGATAAATTTCGTATATCTTTTTCTATTCACGTCTATCTTTTCCTATCCTCTGTTTAATCCCACCAGTCCATTTTAATCTCTATTTCTATCCACCACAATGTCTATCTTTTCTAATCCCGCAAATTTTATCCGAATCAATCCCAACTTTATCTATTTGAATCTATTTCTATCCATCTCTAATCCCTAAGAAAATCTATCCACTTTAATATCTAATTTTCTATCCAAGTTTATCTTCTTCTTATCCATTTTAATCTTTTTGAATCGATTCCAAATTTGAAAAACAAACAATCTTTTTTAATCCCTTCTTTTCATATCCAAGTAAATCATTTTAAATCCAAACTAAATCTTTTATTATTCTTCTCAAAACTACAGATCAGTATAACCATTTTTATCCCTGATTTTTTATCTGAACTTATCTTCTCTTTATCCACTTTATGCTTTTTGTATATTCTCCAAAGCTGAATAACAACCAATATTTTTCAATTCCTAGTTTTCATATCCAAGTAAATCATTTTGAATACCACCTAAATCTTTTTCTGTCTCATTTAAAAATACGAAGCAGTATATATATTTTTATCCCTAATCTTCTATCCAAATTTATCTTCTTTTTGTTCATTTTAACCTATTTTTATCCCTTTTAAATCTTAGTAACAACCAATCTTTTTTAATTCCTTCTTTTCCTATCCAAATAAATAATTTTGTATCCAACCTTAATCTTTTTCTGTCTTGATTAAAACTAAGAAGCAGTATATACATTTTTATCCCGGATTTATATAATACAAATTTATCTTCTCTTCATCCAGTTTAAAATTTTTTTATTCTTTTTAAATCTGAATAACAACCAATATGTTTCAGTCAATCCTTTTTATATCGGAATGAATCATTTTGAATCCCACTTAAACCTTTTTGTATCCCATTTAAAATTACGAAGGAGTATATACATTTCAATCAGCTTTTGAATCTGAATAACAACAAATTTGTTTATTTCATCCTTTTTACATCCAAGTAAATCAACGTATCATTTGATCCTTCTTCATTTAAGTATTGAATAGAAACCAAAACAATATAGGGTAGAAGTGCCGGTTTTGACCATCTTAGTAATATTAGTGGCCATACTTGAAAAAAAAATATATCTGTTTAATTAAAAAAGAGAGATAATTAATTACGAACATTAAAAATTGATTAAATTTAAATGAATTTTGAAATACATGCAATAATTTCAAATCTTAAAAAAATAATATACAGAAATATATTTGAAAGTGGCCACTAAAGGTACACTGGCAGAAACGGTACATCTATTCTACTCTGGATAGGAATTAAAATTGAAACAATACATTATGAATAGAACAAGATTATAATATTTTTGGGAGAGATTGAAATGGATAGGAATTGTAAAAATATATACCGTAAATAGAAAGAGATAGAAATATTTTTGAAAAAAATTCAATTGGATAAAAATTGAAACAATATAGCGTGGATAGAAAGAGATATGATTATTTTAGAAAGATTCAAATGGATAGAAACTGAATTACTTTATACATATATAGGTGCATATGTATATAAAAAGAGATAAGATTAGAAAAATATAAGTAAGATAAGGGATAAGAAAGGATAGAAAAGTAAAGATTCAAAGAGATAGAGGCACATGCTATGAAGCATATGCATAAGTATCCGTGGTCTCTTAACTTCCTTAGTTAGCTCAGTCGACTAGAGCTTCGGGTTTTAGGTATTATTGCGCTCGTGGTTAGGGTTCGATTCTTCGTGCTTGCGGATTTTTCAGTATTAGTTGCGTTACAGGTAGGATTAGAGTAGTATGTATACAATACAATAAGATTATTAAACAATTAATTATTTATTAATTAATTAAGCGTGGATTCAAAAGGATAGAAAAAGATAACAATTTCAGGCTTTGATATGGATTAAAATGAATAAAATTTTTTTATCATTTTGTATCCATGATGGATAGAAAGAGATAGACATTGATAGGCAGGCATTGAGATAGGCATAGATAGAAAAGGATTTAAAAACAAGATTCAAAGTATGTACTTGAGAGGGATAAAAAATTCCAATCTCTTTCTATCCGCCATGGATAAAAAAGGATAGGCATTGTGGATAGGCATGGATAAAAAAAGATTAAAAAAAAAGATTCAAAGTATGTACTTGGGAGGGATAGAAAATTTCTATCCCATAATTTCTATCCATTTTTATCTTTTCCCTCCCGGCAGGGAGTGGCAACCGAGAAAATAGATTAATTGGGGATAGGAAAATCATGAATGAATATACTGTTTTACAATTTACAAAATAGAAAAAGTTTCTGGAACTAAAAACATTTCAATTATATTCTGCTATAAAAAATAGAAAATCATTTTAGTATAAAATAGAATGGATTTTAAGAAAATTCTTCTTTCTTAATGTTTAAACTTACCAAAAATGAAATAATTCTAACCTGAAAACATTGTCAAGATAATATAAAAAAAATGTTTTTTCTTCAAACAAATAGACACTTTTAAAAGTATACTACTCGCTTAATTTTTTAGATAATTAAGTTGAACTATTTAAGTAAGAAACATTAATTTTAAATGTGGTAGATTGATTTAAAAATGACTTTAAATGAACAAAATATATTTTAGGAATTTTGATGTTAACTTCAAATCGCATTTTAATCAATCTAATCCATTTGAAATCCATTTTCTATAATATAATTTTGCAAATCTTAAAAAGAAGCAATAAAACGTCTTCCAAGAGTTCTAATAGCAAATTAATAATATTTTTATTTGATTACTTACATTTCCAACTTTTTAGTAAATCTCTAAAAATAGTTATAATAAGAGTTACAAAAGTGATAAATTGTAAAAAAAATTATGTTTTCAAAAGTGGTTATTTTTTATGAAATTAAATTTATGTGTTAATGATTAATGATCACATTTTTAGGTAGAGAAATATTTAATTTTAATTTTTGGAAATGTTTCATATTATGAACTATACACAGTTTTTGAATAATAACATCTTTAAATAAATGAAAAACAAGACTTATTATTGTAAGCAAAAGTTTAAGATTAAATTATAATACTAACATTAATACTACAATTCAAACATGTACCTCTGATAAAATACATTTTTAAAACATATAATTTACATTTTTTAAAATTTATCTTAAAAAAAGATTTTGAAAGAAAATTTAAGATTCATGGTACCATTTAAACGGATCAAATATTCAATGCCAAAGAAAATTTTTGTTAAATTATTGCCTTAAAAATGTTCATAAATAAAGGTACGATTTAAAAAATCATTTTTGTTAATTTATAGTTTCTCTTATTCATATTCTTATTCAAGAAAAATGATAAATATGACGATTACGGTCGAAAAGGTTAAAAGTGAGGGACAACTTTTGAAAGCGTATAACTTTCTTCACAATTAACAAAATATTATTTTTCACGCACAAATGTCTTCACCGTTTAATTAACTTTAAAAAGATGTATCTTATAACTAGTAATTTTTATTAATTACAAAGTTTCAACGTATAAACCATTCGAAAGTATATGGTTAGGGACAAGTAAACATTAAAAATCGGGTATTCAAATTGGAATAATTATTTATCTATTTGAGAAATCAATGTGAAATCTTTTGAAAATAATTCATCATATCAAATATTAATACTTCCAAAAAAATCCAGGTAAAAATTGATTGAAATTGTCAAAATATATGCGAGGGTAGTATAAGGGTAGAAATTATTTAGTTTTACATCGAAATTTTTTAGTTCTCCAGCCATTTTATTGCCGGGATAAGAATTAATAAAAAAAAGGTGTTTGATGCCTTAAAAAAAATGCGTTCATATTAGTAGGTCAAACAAATTTACAATATCATTCGGTTATAAGGTTTGCGATCGATGATTAAAATCAATTGATATATAGGCAGTTAATGGAATTTAATAATAAAGAGATTACACATGTGGCGAAGGTAACACCCACTTATTATTTAAAATCTGCAAATGAGACGTCTGTGCGGAGTTGTATTGATGAATAGTACAAAAGATAGTGTTCATTTAACATTGGTACTTGGGTATTAGAATACAATGCTCCTACAACTGCAACTGCACCTTATTCTCAAATGCGCACGCGAAGGCTCCAAAGGGTCGAGGTTAACTTCTTCGACAGCATCTTCGGCGACGAGATTACCGTGTGGGTTCATGTGAGTCGTTTTATTACTAAGAAGCGTGAGATCCTCCTTACTACGTTAAATTCGATTTTAGTTTACTATCATTCGTTTATATTTTATTTAGCATACGACTTACCGTTACATAGTCACAGAATTTTTTTTTTTGTATTTGTGTTCAATTTGTCACACTTTTAAATATAAATTTAACATATTATTATGTTACTTCAGTTATCTTTATAATATTCTGTCAAATATAAACAAAAAATACACCATTTATATAAATTTTGGAAACCGAGTTTATTGTAGTTAATAATTACTATTGTTTATACAAGTAAATTAGCAAAATCACAATCTAACTTCAATTTGTATATACCTACTTGATCCATACTTTTCAAACTTGAAGTTTTAATTATTATTGCGGCAATATTTCTGTAATATTTTAGTCTAATTTAATTAAATGGAATGGAGTAAATCGAAGATTTTTTTTAAATAGTTATTATATTTGACTACAATAAAGAGTTGGGCAAAAATTTACCAACCCTGCATGTATGAAGTTTTTGTGCAAGAAGCCGGGTTTGTTTTTAAAAATATTGTAATGACAAATTGAATTGTTTTTATTCAGTTAAAATTTGTTTATAGCTTGTAAACTATTTCGCCCTTAAATGTCATTGATTTTAAAATTAACGATGAAAATTTTGTGAGGTTAGAATTCGAATTCGTCTGTCGAGAATTTTTTTCTTTTTTTCTCATGTCGAGAACAAGAACAGTTTAATATAATAAATTTAATTATAATAGTTCTGAGAATGATGTTTAATAATGGTATACTAATACTTGAATAATTTAATAATCATCTATTGTGATACGACAATTATTAAATTGCATTTTCTTAGAAAAGATTTACTCACCTATAGAATAATTAGTTTCTTACATATTTATAAACTTTGTGTTCATTACTGCAATCTTCCTTAAACCTTGTTTCGCGAGTCGTTAAATTTACAATAGAACGGAGCATCCTTGGGTAAAATGAAATCCAGTTTTGTAACAATTTGCGTCATCAGTTTTTCTTCTCTCTGGTCCAATGTTAACATATTATAGAAACAGGATAATATAGTTTAATCGTGGAAATGTTGAAATGTTCCTTTTTATATACACCCAAGTGGGAAAATCCTCTAATAGTTTATTCAAACTGAATAATCCTGATAGTTGTTAGCATTATAAAAAGAATCTCGCACATAAAAATCAATTTCTTAAAATCAATTAACATTTTATTCCGTAATTTTTTCTACTACTGTTTTAACAGTAGTACTACTACTACTGTTTTTTGGTTGAAACAACCAAAGTTTTGTTAAATCAACAAAATTATTCTATTGTTTCAACCAAAATTTGTTTCTTTAACTGAAGTTTGGTTGTCACAAACAAATTTATTTCTGAGTGTGTATTTTCTGCGTTTTATAGTTATTTATTGTATGTTTATCATGTTTATATCCAAAGAGATGTTGGTTAAAAATTTTGATAAACTCCGTGAATTTTTGATCACATTAAATTTGGTCAATGTGTAGTATTTTATTATTCATATTCTATATGAAATGAATTTTTTTTTTTAGTTTTTCATAGTATTTGAGAAAAATGTTGAAATTATTGGTGTATACTCTTGGTTTGAATGACAAAGACTCCATTGCTGCTGTGTCTGAAAACAATGAGTTGAAAGTCAGCCAGTCACTAACCGGACAAAGGGACGGGTTAAAAGCGTGGCGTTTATATACAAAAAATGGTGAGAAAGAGAGAAAGAGAGAGAGAGAGAAAGCATCGCACATGTGTCGTTGACATGCAAACGTCATACGTGTTCCAGTTCGCATTTTGATCGACATATGCTCTTCTTCAGAAGACTTGCGGACCAGAAATTCATTAATGAATGTATGCTAATATTCCTGTAACAACAGCTGGCGCTCTCTCCATTTAATTAAATTGCTTTCATTTTCTTTTGCTTTTACACCAATCTCACACAATGCAAATATTCTGTCATCGTAAACGTAAAGCGTATGAATGAATTAAATCATTTAATATACACCTTTTAATATCAATATATTATAGTCTTAATTATTATATAAACATCAACATATTATCGCATGAATCATGAAAACTGGGGCGGCGACTTGTAAATTTTTGCCATCTGTAAACTTAATATTGTCCGAGAGGGGGGGGGGGGGAAGAAATAAAACAATAATAAATTAAAGAGTTTCTTAATTAGCGTAATTATTGCTACGCAAAAGTTGACAATTTTATTTGATTTTGAGTACATTTTCGGAATTAATAACCAAATAATCAAAATACTATAAAATTTGTAAAAATCATTGCAAGTTAAAAAAAAAAAATTAAAAATTGACGAACTTAATTGAAATTTGAGAAAAATAATTGAAAAATGATTAAAACATTGAAAATTTGAAGAACAAAAATCATATTGGGTAAAAATAATTGAAAACTGTCGAAAGAAATTGAAAGTTAATTAATAAATAATGAAACTAATTTGAGATTGAAGGAAATAATTAAAACTGAAAAAGTTTTATTTGAAAAAAAATAAAAAAAAATAATTGAAACTACCGGAAATTAATTTTAAAATTTAGGGGAAAAATAATGAAAATCCTTGAAGAAAATTTTTGGAAAGTGATAAAAATAGTTGAAATTTGTAGATATTAATTCGAATTTTCAAAAATACAGAATATTTGTAAAGTAAAAGAAAGTACCCTTCTACAACATGATTTCAAGAATTTTAAACTTAGGAAAATAGTTACAACATTATAGAAATAATCGAAAATTGAAGAAAATAATGGGAATTTGAGATAAATAATTAAAATTTTCGGAATGAATCTACAAATATTCAAAATAATATAAAATTTGTAAAAATCATTACAAATGAAAAAAAAATAAGTAAAATTTGACCAACCTAATTAAAATTTGAGAAAAATAATTGAATATTGATTAAAACATTGAAAAGTAGAGATGAAATAACTTAGATTTGAGATAATAAATGAAAATTTAGAAAATTAATTGAAAAATAATTAATATATCTAATTATAAAAGGTGGAGATAATAATTACAAAAAGATAAAAGAAAATAAATTTGAAAAAAATAATTGACACATGAGATAAATAATTAAAAGTTTATAAATTTAGTTGAGGAACGAATAGTAAGAATAATTAAAATTTGAAGAAATTGATTGCAAAATGATAACAAAAATAATTGAAAATTGAAGAAAAATAAAATAACGGAAATTTGAGAGAAATAATTAAAATTTTCGGAATTAATCAACAAATAATAAAAATAATATAAAATTTTTAAAAATCATTGCAATTTCACAAAAAAATAATCAAAAATTTTAAAAAATATTTTAAATATGAGAAAAATAATTAGAGAATGATTAAAACATAATTGAAACGTGGATACAGTAACTTAGATTTGAGATAATAAATAAAAATTTAGGAAATTAATTAAAAAATAATTAATATACCTACAGTTAAAAAGTCGAAAAAGAAATTGCAAAAAGATAAAAGAAAATGAATCTGCAAAAAAATTGATAAATGAGATAAATAATTTAAATTTTAGGAATTTAATTGAGGTATGAATAATGAGAATAATTAAAAATTGCAGAAATTGATAGCAAAATGATAACAAAAATAACTGGGAGTTGTAGAAAATTATTAAAATTTGAGAAAAATATTATAAAATCTAGGAAATTAATTTAAGAGTAATGAAACTAATAAAAAATTCGGAACAATATTTGCAAAGTAATAAAACTAATTAAAAATTGAAGAAAATTATTAAAATTTGAGAAATGTGTTTCAAAATCTCGGAAATTAATTGAAGAGTAATGGAAATAATAAAAAATTAAAGACAATATTTGCAAATTAATAAAAATAATTAAAAATTGAAAAAATTGATTGCAAAATGATATAATATTAATAATAAGAAATTAAACAAAATTATTAAAATTTGAGAAATATATTTTAAAATCTAGAAAATTAATTAAAGAGTAATGAAAATTATAAAGAATACGAGACAATTTTTGAATAGTAATAAAAATAACTAGAAACTGAAGAAAATAATTTTATTTTTTGAGAAATAATTGAAAAAATTGCAACATATATTTGTAAATTTAGGAAATTAATTGAAAAATCATTAATATATATCTAATTAAAAGGTGGTGAAAATAATTGCAGAAATATAAAATAAAATGAAAATTTGTAAAAAATATTTGAAAAATGAGATAAATAATTGAAAATTGAAGAAATTGATTGCAAAATAATAACAATAATATTTGAAAATTGAAAAAAATTATTAAAATTTGAAAAAAAAAGTATTTTAAAATCTAAAAAATTATTTGAAGAATAATGAAAATAATAAAAAATTGGAGAAAATATTTGTAAAGTAATGAAAATAATTAAAAATTTAAGAACATAATTTTAGTCTGTAAAAAATAATTGAAAAAATTTTAACATATATTTGTAATGTAATAAAATAATTGCAGAATGATGCAAATAATTGTAAATTGAAAAAAGAACTAAAATTTGAGATAAATAATAAAAAAATTAGAAAATTAATCAAAAAATAATTGAATATTAATTGAAAAATAAATTTAGGTAATAATAAAATGATTGATAGAAATAATTGTAAATTGAAGAAAATTATAAAAATTTGTAAAAAATAATTTTAAAAGCTGCAAAATATATTTGAGATAAACAAGGCTATAATTACCATTTATGTACCCGTTTAAGAATAAATAAATAAATAAATAAATAATTACAATTATATATTATAATTCTTCGAACTTGAATTAATTTGAAATTTCAATGATTAAAATTTTGATTAATCTACTCTTTGAGAATACTAAATTTAAAATTATATTTAAAAATTTCTTAAGTTTTTAAGAATTCTTTTCTTTTGTGTTTTTGATCATTTGCTACAATTCTCAACTATTTTTATAATTTTTCGAAAATTTTCTGCGATTTATTTTAATTATTTTTCATTTTTTTCCTTTATTTTTAAATTCTATTTCTTAAGTTTCAATTCTCTTCTTTAATCTTTGAGAATAGTAAATTTAAAATTATTTAAGAATTTGTTCAATTTTTATCAATTATTTTCTTTTCTGATTTCAATTATTTGCTACAATTGTCAACTGTTTTTATCATTTTTCAACAATTTTCTTTAACTTCTAATTATTAATTATATATATATATATATATATATATATATATATATATATAATTATATAATTATCCCTAATTTTTAAATTCAATTTCCGCAAGTTTCAATTCCTTTCTTTAAATTTTTCAAATAAAACTTTTTCAGTTTTGAATTATTTCCTTCAATATCAAATTAGTTTAATTGTTTATTAATTAATTTTCAACTTCTTTCGTCAGTTTTCAATTAATTTTACCAAATATGATTTTTCTGTTTTAAATTTTAATCATTTTCTTCGAATTGTAAATTCCTTTATTCACATTCTTATTTAAAAATTAATTTTTTGTCTGTAATTTTGCCATATGGAATTTCTACAGGGCGATTTTTTTGCTCTATGGAATTTGCAGACGTATGTCGCTGCCCCTGCATGAAAAGGTGTTAATGGTATTATTACATTTAAATTGGCATCTAAAATTTGTCAAATAAAACGCTTTTATTATGATGAGATTAATGTTCTAAAAACATTTTGAAAATGTTAAATTACTTTGACTTTACTACCAATTGAATGACATTCTGCTCAATTTGAAAAGTCTTTTAATATTTAAAGTTATTGTAACGATTAGATGTTCGGTTATAATAATTTTTTTTTCTTTGTTTCAGGTAAGTGTTAAAATTGATCCTGTATCTTCTGCGGTGAGAGCAATTATTATTCATAAATTTTTGTAATTTGAAAATTAAATATTCCATCAAGGGAAACATTTTTATTTCTTGTCTAAATGTAACTCAAACTTTTCCATTGAAAAAAGTACACTATATGCTTTTTTAATTCAAAAAGCAAAATAATAACTTTTTCTCGATTATCCGACTTTCTGAGCATTCGACAAAGATTTCATAAATGTCTCATAGTTTTATTGGTGGATTTCATAGTTGTCATGTAAAATAGAATTTTCTTTTATGAAATGTCTCTTTGTGGATAGAACACAGTCATTGAGGCTTTGCTTTGAAGCAGAAAAGAAGACTATAGATAAAAGATATTGTGGTCTAGAGACTGGTCTGTTGTACCTACATCATCAGTACTCTAGGTTTACATTTACATTTACACGAACACTATTTTATAACCATGTAATGTCATGGCTGTGCGTGAGCTTAGGCCAGTCTAGCCTTCCTTTGTTTAGTCTGTCTCTCCATTTCTCCAGGGCGAAAACACACCTACACGATATGTATAGCATTACAAATCAAGCCACGTGCATTTTCTTGGTAGCAACTCTCAGGTACGATTTACGAGTATCAATGATGTCCAGCTTTACCAATATCTTTTAACAATTCTTAAAATACCTTCTCGAATTTCAACTCAATACTCACATTTTTATCTAAATTGCGCATAGGCTCACGTTTCTTTTTGAGAATTTGTCACTTTAAATGTGATGCTCGTCTGAGGTAAAAAAATAATAGTATAGAAATAGCTTCCCACCCCTGGCTCTCATTCTTATTTCCTAAAATATTTCTTTACGTACTCTTCATTACTTGAAATACCCTTGAGATAAAATTATTTGAATTTCTCGAAATTAACAGAAGCCTCTTTCTGACTGAATGCTACATTAGTAAAAGTCATCTCTGTTCAAAAATATTCTTATTAACACAATTGTCGAGTGTTCTTGAAAACAGTTTCACCCAATTAAAGAGATCAAAGTGACACAGAAGTTGCAGAAGCGAATGGCCTTCCGGAAATTCAACGGCAAATTTAAATGCTGGACTACCAGAGAGGCGCTGAGTTGGAAATTCCATTAGTATTATCGCAGAATCTTAACCCCTTCCACTGCAAGGATAAATTTATACCTCTGGCTTTTGTTTGGAAATTAAAGGCAATAGTACAAAAATCAGTCAGACTCTGTACAAATAATAGAACATAAATTTTGCACACCTCTATTATATTACAATATGTGCCAAAGAAATACAAAGGAGTTAATAGAACTTTCTCCATGAATTTCATTTAAAAGTTGGTGAGTGCAGTTTGAAGGTGTGACATTTGAATCTCGACTTTCATGAATTTAAAATGAATTCTTTCCAAGACGAGAAACTTCTTTAATTTGAAGCGCTTCCGTGGATCGTGTTGTAACAAACTATTTTAATATGAACGTATATCATTAACATAATCTATATCAAAAATAAAATTTAAAATAAATTCAGTGTTAAGGTAAAAATAAGATCGAAATTTATCTTCAGCAAATAATATAGTTGGGAAAAGACATATTTTTGATAATATTGTGTCGGCTTGTTTGATACCACTTGTGCACTTTGGGAGATATTTGATAATAAAAAAAATTGAAAACAAGCAGACTGTGAGGCGTCAGTTGTGGGATTTAGAAACAGCTGACTTTCGTGTTAGGAATAATGGGTTATTTGTAGGTAATTCATATAAGCCTCGACAAATAAAACTGTTAGATTTGCTTTGTGGGACAAGTACCTCCTGGGGTTCGTTCAAAGAAGGGAAATTAATTAAAAGGCTCTTTTTTTCCGAATGATGTCACATTGCATTCCTCGGAGAGGGACTGCATCTGCTCAGAATCAACAGCATTTCACAGCTGGATATCTTAACGACGCTAACAGTTATCTCTGATGCTTTCTGCAGCCAACAAAGTGTAAGAAACGATGACATTTAAAAAACGGGAAAGCTGCTTGTCAATTAATTCGTTTATTTAAGATACCGACGAAATTCGGATCAAAATATTACACCAGAGTGCTTATAAAGTAACAGAGATATTTTACTTGAAAAATCATGACATTAAAATTTTGAATGTTCAAATGAAGAAAAAAAAAATTTTTTATTTCTTAAAATTATTATACCCTCAAAGACTAACATCTTAATAATGTACAAAGTATGAATAATAAAAAATAAGGCCGCGTGACTATTTATACAGAAAAATCAAATGCTGTCTTTGGCAGCGTACTCTCTAAATTTGAATTAGTTAAAAATAACTAATTATTAGTAAAATCGTGCCTGAGTTTTTGTTTCTGCAATTAGTTGAAAATTAACTAATTATTAGTAAAAATATAGCTAAAAATTAGTAAACAGAATTTTAATAAAATATTAGTAATATTTTGACATAACATAAAAATGAATTTGACCAATAATTAGTTATTTTTTACTAAATGGTTAGTAGAAATATAACTATTTCAATTAATGACTGAGTTTTTGCTTTCAAATTAGTTATTGTTAACTAATTCAGATTTAGAGAGATAATACCTTTTGTTTTGACTGTGAAAAAACAATAAAATTATTTGACGAAATACCGGGGGGGTTGTTGTGTCACATACAGTGGTTTTTTTACCAAAGAAACATCCACCCTCAGTGGGGATTGTTTTTCACTCTAAATGTAAGATATATTTATTTTTTATTACTAGTACTTTGTCCATTCATCAGATGTAAGTCTTTGAGGGTATCAATTTTAAGAAATAAACATTTTTTTTGTTCATTTGATCATTCAAACCTTAAATGTCATAAAAAATCTACTATTGTGAATGAATTTTGTAAATGAATTGTTCATTAGCTTTATTACTGGAAATTTGTTTTCTTATCGTGATCTGATTAGATAAAATCCTATTTTCTGTACCTTGGGGAGATAAAGTCATTAATCGTGATGAAAGTTTTTAAGATAAAAACAAAACTTTTCCGAATTTTCATGGCAGAATTATTTAAACTTATGTTTTTTTAAAAATATTATCAAAACCTTACAATCATTTTTCAATGTGGGGAAAAAAGCGAAAAAAAGAAAAAATTACTTAAAATATTTGCATTTTCGGTAGATTCTAAAAAAAAGTAACAGCAATTTTAAACTACGTAATGTTTTGTTGTAGGAAATTAAAAAAAAAAATACACTGTCGCCCTTCGACATATATTTTCCACTCAGATCTGTTTTTATCATTTATTAATAATAGTTCTTATTTGTCATGTATCATTCACATCTATCAAGAATCGATTTTATCAATAAAACAAGCATTTCATTCAGAAGCGGGACGTTAATCTTGATTTTCCAGGTCAATATTAAAATCCACAGATAAAATGTTGATGATTACACAAGCCTGCATTTTTTTTTAATTTCCTAAATTTTTCAATTATTTATCTCAAATATCAATAATTTTTATCAATGCTCAATTTTTAAAATTATTTTTCTATTATTTTCTTGAATTTTCAATTATTTATCTCAAATATCAATAATTCTTATCAATGCTCAATTTTTAAAATTATTTTTCTATTATTTTTTTAAATTTTCAATTATTTATCACAAATTTCAATTATATTTTTTTATTTTAAATTATTTTCATCAATTTGCAATTCTTTTCTCTGATTTGGGAGAATTTTCAATATTTTTTAGTCAATTACCTTAATTTACAATTATTTATTTCATATTTCAATAGTTTTTATTAATGTTTAATTTTTCATATTATTTTTTAATTATTTTCTTATATTTTAAATATATTTTGTAGTTTTATAAATACATTTTTCTGAAATTTTAATTATTTCTTAGATTTTCAATTACTTTTATACCATTTTAAATTTATTTTCTCCAATTTCTGAATATTTTAATTATTTTTTTAACTAATTAACCAAATTTTTCTATTATTTTTCAATTAATTTAAGAAATTTTCAATTATTATTTTATTTTCTCAGTTTTTTAGAAATTTGAATTATTTTCTTCTATTTTCAACTATTATTATTATTATTCTACCTACTATTTTACCCTACTTTTAATTAATTCTTTAAATTGCAAATATTTTTTTAAAATTTTCAATTGCTTTTATAATTTTTCAACTATTTTTCATACAATTTTTATTATACTTTTTCAATTTTTTTTTTTATTAATTTCCTAAGTTTTCAATTATTTCTCTCACATTTCAATTACTTTCTTCAATTTTAAAATTTCAATTATTTTCTTCAATTTTCAATTATTCACCACAGATTTTAATTATTTCTTTCAATTTTTAAATATCTTCATTATTTTGCAATTGTTTTCTCAAATTTTAAATGATTTTTTAGTGAATTTTCCAAATTTCCAATTATTTTCCTCAAATTTCAATTAATTCTTTCAATTTCAATTACTTTCTTCAATGCTTAATTGTTTTTACCAATTTTCAATTATTTTCTTTAATTTGAACAGGGGCGTAGCCAGGGAGGGTTTTGGGGTTCACCCCCCCCCCCCGAAACGTAAAAAAATTGCAAAACCCCCACGAAATTTTTTTCTGGCTACGCTCCTGAATTTTAATTACATTTTTTTATTTTACTTTCTCATTTAGGAAGTATTATCACTTATTTTTCTTAAATTTCAATTATTTTTTTTAAATTTCAATTATTTCCCTGAAATATCAATTATTTTATTCAATTTTCAAGTATTTTTATTATTTTACAATTATTTTCTCCAAATTTTAATTATTTTTTTAATTAATTTTCTAAATTTCCAATTTCAATGAATTCTTTAGTTTCGATTAAATTTTTTGATTTTGGTTTCTGATATGGGAAGTATTATCACTTATTTTTTTTCAAAATTGTAATTGTTTTCTTCAATTTTAAATTATTTATCTTAAATTTAATTTATCATTATTTTCATTATTTTACAATCATTTGATACAAATTTTAATGCTTTTAATTGTTTTTCAATTAATTTTCTGAATTTTCTAAATATTTATCTCAAATTTTACTTATTTACTTCAATTTTCTATTGCCTTCATCGTTTTTCAATTATGTTTTTTAATTTTAAATATATTTTATACTTTCATCACTTATTTTTCTCAAAGTGTAATTATTTTCTTTAGTTCTACATTATTATTATAATTTTTAATCATTTTCTCGAATTTTTATTTTTCAATTAATTTTATAGATTTTTCTTCCTCCTGAGAAGCTTTGCTGATTGTTAAGATTTGCGATTTTCCAAAAATGGTATAAATTAACTCATTCCATCCGAAATGCAATAATTTTTTATTATTAAGCCAATGTCCAGAAATATGTGTGTTTGATAACTTTTTTTTGTCGCCAGGTTATTTCGAAAAAGCTTCATTTGAGCATAAAATATTAATTTATTTACCATTTTAAGATAAGGGGTCGCTCATAAATTACGTAAGACATTTTTTCGGTCATTTAACCCCCCCCCCCCCTTCCCCATGTAAGATTTTTTACATACATTAGCGCCATTTTTTCTATTGGTCGTAAGATTTGCTGAACCCCCCCTACCCCCCTAAAAGTCTTACGTAATTTATGGATGGCCCCTAAGAATCCTTCTTTATAGTTATAATTTCTCATAACATAGAAAATTATATTATTTTTTTAAAAAAAAGTCCACGTGGTCATTTAGAGGGGAGAGGGTGGGATCAAAAAGTTAATTAAAAATTGTCCACGTTGTATATGAACGACCCCCAATAAAAACTTTCTATCACGTCCAATTTTTGAGAAAAGTGGAATTGGTAAAATTAAAAAATTTTGGTCTCCATTTTAAAGCCGCCATTTTGAATTTTTAAATGTTGACTTTAAATTCGGATTCAGAGATCCTTAAAAACATACAATACCGTAATATCGTTGTTTAAAAATAAAAAAAATTCTATACATTTTTGTCACTAAAACTTCATTTCTACTTCACCGCAAAGGAGTAAATGATCATAGTTTAATAAGAAAAAATGTATTCTCTAGAAAGTTAGGAATGTTCTAAATCTTGAGAGAATTATAATTATGATTAAAGACAATGTATTATTAACATTATTAAAATAGTAAATTGCAATTATTTTCACTCCATTTTCGGCAAAAAGTTATAATTACTCTCCTCTTCTTAGTGCTAATTTGAACAATATTTAAACTTGACTCATGAGCAGTTGGTTTTTTTTTGTGCTGGAAACTGGTTTATCTTTCCCGTTTCAAGAAAACTGTAATTTCACAATTTATAATATATACAGTTTCTTAACTGAAGAAGTGGCAAGGTAACATTTAGAAGCAAATACAGTCTTACGGGGTCAAATGCAAATTACTTATGAAGATCACCATAATGGGCATTTTCACATAGGCTCTCTGCTTTTCTCTGAAACTGTGGGAAAATGCTTGGGAAAAACTCCACGCGTCCTTTTAGCAGCTACTATTCGACAAGAGAATTTGCGTTTTCCGTTACAGAGAAAACACGTCTTTAACACCAAGAGTCGTCCTACTATTCTCAACTTTTTTCTCCTTGACTTTTTTATCCCTTTCGAAGGAGAGATCTCCTGCGATTATGTAGATGACGACTATTAACATTCTTATTACTCCAGATGCACGCCTTGTCGGACATTTGCAAGCTAAATTAGACTCGTCCTCTATACTATTCGCACTGAAACGTCCCATTTAAAAAAATAATAAAATGCCATTCGATAGTCCAAGAATGAAGAATAATTGCATAAATAATTTTAGTGCCTCGACCGCAATTGACAGATCGCGGCAATCAAATTTAAAATGCGGTAATTTGAAACTTTTATATATCATCGAAGAGGTGTTTGAGTCTTTGAATTATTATTTTTTCTTTCTTTTATGAAAGTGGATTTAAGTAAGTAGGAAATCTCGGGAGATATCTGTGCTGAACTATTTATTGAAGGAGTGTCTTTATAAAGCAGTTGGATTAAGTTTTATCAAGTAGAGAGAAAGTGAGTATAGTTAATGTATCTTGCTATTAGAAATGTCTTCTTTATCTTTTTAATAGTTCTGTAATGTATGGGGATTTTTTTTTGCTTGGAAATAGAGAAGAGATAGTTTAACTGTTTGTGAACCTGGTTTGGGAGAAAATGTTTTACTCTCTGTCTTTGTTTAGAATTTTGAATATTTTTATTTATTTATTTAAATACAATATCCCGCGGTCTATAAGGACTATAAATGGGTTACAAAAGTGTTCTAAATCCTAGTAATAGTAATTCCAACCTGCTCTTAAAAGTTACACTACCGGTCAAAATTGTGGGACCACTTACAAAAATGGATTAAAAACATGCCGTCTTAAAATGTTGATAACTTTGTCAGATATTAGCGAAATGAAATGTTTTATGGACCATTGGAAAGCTTGTAAAATTTGCCGATAAATGGTCCTATTTTAAAGCTTTTTCGATTAATAGAAACGGAGATTGAACAGGTGAATTTTTCGTTTTTTGTGAATTTTCACTGTTCAAGTTTGGTATGCTGCATTTTGTAGAAAAGTAATTGGAAATTTTTGAAATTAACCTTAATTAAACCTGGAGCTATTAGCTTTAAAATAAGCCAAAGAAAATTAAAATATCTTGATTGGTTTAAAAGTTATAAGTAAATGTATGATGCGAAAAAAAGCAAAGATTCTACTCGCTTCATTTTTAGCTGCTTCGTACATGGTAAATAGACGGAGAAGGGAGAATACAAAGGAATTGTTGCGTTCTGTTATAACTTTTGAACCAGTCAAGATATTTTAATTTTCTTTGGCTTATTTTAAAGCTAATAGTTCAAGGTTTAATTTAGCTTAATGTCATATTTTTCCGATTACTTTTCTAGAAAATGCAGCTCACCAAACTTGAACAATAAAAATTCCCAAAAGGTGAAAAATTCAACAGTCATTATCACATTGAATCTCCGTTTCTATTAATCAAAAAAGCTTTAAAATAGGACCACTTGTCGGCAAAATTTACAAGCTTTCCAATGGTCTATAAAAAATTTCATTTCGCTAATATCTGACAAAGTTATCAACATTCTAAGATGGTTAAAATTTTAATCCCATTTTTGTAAGTGGTCCCACAATTTTGGTCGATAGTGTAAGCGAATTCCAAATTATTTAAAACAGTTGCGTATATTCGACTTGGGGTGAGCGATATGTTTCATAATGTAATTAAAGCCTAAAGAAGTAATGGGAGAGGTATGGGTTAATTGTAACGATTATAGGGGGTTGATGTCTACAATGGAGGTACATACTAAGGGGTTTAACATTAAATAAAGACATTCTCTATAGATATGTTGTAGGGGTCCTGTAATAAAATGGTTGTTAGTATCCTCTAAAGAGGTGACAGTCCTTAATTGGTGGTAGTTGTTCTAACTAAACGTTTATTGTAATGAACGATTCCTTTAAGAATCTGTAGTATGTTCAGGTGTTCACAAAAGACAACAATCAATTAATTATATGATTGATTTATTTTCTAAAAGTGTACAAATCAGCATTTAAAAAGGGGTACGATTTTATAAAGTTTATCTTCTTGTTGTTGTAGTAGGTCTCCAGTAGCAGTAAAGAAATTCTAGGGAATGATTTAATCTCTAATGGGAGTGTCAATCTCCTATTGGGCGTAGCCTAATATTGGTTGTTGTGATCATTTAATAGAAGTGACAATTGTAGGCATGGTCTAAAATTTAACTGTGTTTAGTGGGCGGGATAAAAAACTAAGTAGACATAATTTTAAATATAATCATTTATTGATACGTGTGGGCTACAATAATAACACCTACCTTAGGCCATGTTCTTAAACGGAACATGTGGAGTATATTTTGAAATAGAGTTAATTTGACATTAACTAAAAATCGAAATATTGACATCAAATAAAACCGCCCACTAGCGGGCGTGACTTAAAATAAAAACGCCTGGTGGGTGATGTCTAAAATAAAAACGCCCATCATTGGGCGTGGTCTAAATTACATTTTTAATAACAGATGTAATCTTTAATGTTCTTTATGAGAATATCCTCTAAACTTCATTTCTACTGTTTTATCATCAAAGTAAACTACAAAAAAGACCCTTCTCGACATTAATAGAAATTAGAGAATAAAATAGATAATATTTGGCGTAAACGCGATATCTAAAGCTCCTATGCCATATATCAAATTCCCCGTATATAATTCTTGTTTGGAAGGTATTTGAACATCATCACAAGGCAGCTGTCGTCGGGAAATATCCCCGACGACAGCTGCCTTGTGCTAGTTTTCTTTTTACCCTTTTCATCGAGAAAATAGCTCAGTCACTGCGTTACTAGAGAATAGCAGGTGCATTTCAAATCTAAGTGCGACTCAACATGCGTTACATGAGATATGGACCATTCTGCATTTAATAGGATGAGTCACTTCTCGCTGGAATTGTTGAAGTACTCGTGATAAGTTCCTGGTATACTTCAAGATGATGTTAATTTTAGATTTTAGGGAAAAAAAAGTTACTTGAATAAAAATGCTAATTTTGCCATTATTGCTATTTTTAATAATGTAAGTATAAAGTATAATATTGATTTACTATACTTAAAATCCATATTAATTTGAAAATGTATCTTATAAGTGTTGTAATGATGATTTTTAGTAAAAGGATTAATAAACCTTTGAAAAATTTCGTAAGATTTAAGAACTTTAGTTATATGGTTAGAGCAGCATAAAAGCCACGACGAAAAAGTGCAGAGTTAAATTAATGACTCGATGATCCGAAGGTCGTGATTTACGTGGCCTATAGACAGAGGTCCTGCTTTCCCTTTCGTTTATTTTATGCACTGGAGATATATTCCATTTACTCCTTGGTGCATATTTTCAACTGCCCTTTACAGACACGTCACGACAGGTTCATCTCCTGTGCCAACCTGAGAAAACAGGATGTGCAAGAAGTTCGCTAGATTTGTTGTGTTCCATTCAGTTTCCTCTGGACCTTCAAAAAGCTAACATTAGCCTCTTTCAACGAGTGCGTGTGTTTTTGTTTGTACATGTGCAGGAATTTTAACAATATTTTGATGTCTTGTCAAATTTATCATGGGGAATAATCTCGTTATGAAGGTATTTAAATTATTCAATAACCCCTAATAAATAAATTAAATTATTCATGTAAAATAAATCAGGGCTGTAATTGATTTAAATCATTGGAACATTTGCATTAAAATCTCGAGTTAAATAAGAAAAACTTCACAATTGTCCGGATGTCTAATACTCATGAAAAAAATCGCATATCATAAAAACAGGGTTGCCACAGGTCAGGGAAATCAGGGAAAAGTCAGGGATTTTCATCAAAAATACTGGAAAAATGCAAAAAATCTCTAAAAAAGATGAAAAATTATATTTTTCTGAAATTTACTAAGAAGAGAAATTTAGTAAACAAATTTTTGGAAGTCATATTTTAAACATACTAAAAATAGATAATGTTTGCAATCTGAAAAATAATTATATTTCACAATTTATCAATTTTTTCAATTTTTAACAATTCTTTTCTATTATGATTCCGACTAAAATTTTCAACATTTTCATTACTTTTCAATTATTAACTTCAATTTTCAATTATTTTCATTGTTTTTCAATTTCTTCGTAAAGTCTTAAATTTACTTTACGAAAATTTCAATTATCTTTTTTTTCAATTTACCATTATTTTCATCATAATGCAATTATTTTCTTCCACCGCACTTCAAATATACTTTGTATTTTTTCCAATTATTTTTTTTTTAATTAAAATTATTTTCTTCGTTTTCAAATTATGTATATCATCTTAAAATCTCAAACTTTAATTATTTTTAAATGATTTTTCATTCATTTTCTTTTTATGCAATATTATTTTCTTCAACTTTTAATTAATTTTATTAAGTTCCAATTATTTTCCCATTTTATCGGTAGTGAAAACATTTTCTCCAAATTTTCGAATTTTTATTTTTTTTCATTATTTATCATAATTTCTAAAATTGTGGTCCAAAATTTCAATTTATTTCTATTATTCAATATATATTCTGGAATTCTTTTAATTAACTTCTGAGATTTTCAATAATTTTATTGAAAACTCAATTATTTTCTTCTATTTCATAGATATTTTGTAATTTTTTCAATTATTTTTGTCAAATTTAGATTATGATATTTAATTTTCTATTATCAATATATTTTTCAATTATTTTCCAAAACTTTTAATTTTTTTCATTTATTTCATTTTTTTCAATTAATTTCTAACATTTTCAATTATTTTCCCCAATTTTTAATTATTCTCATTTCTTCAAATAATTTATAATATTATCAAGTACTTTTTCTCAACTTTCAATTAGTTTTTTCAATTTGAGAATATTTTTGTGATTTTTAAATAATTTTCACCAATTTTTAAGTGTTTTCATTATTTTTCAATGAATTGGCAAAATTTGTAATTATTTTAATTTTTCCCAGTATTTGAAGTCCAACTACATATTTTTAAATATGCAATTTTTTAAATTTCAATTATATTATCTTCAATTTCTTTTTCCAATTCTAAAATGTTATTATTAAATAAAACTTGTTTTACTCATATTTAAATATTATATTAAAAATATTTATAATTGACGTTAATACAAGCCTCAGAAACTAATGGCGCGCTAGCGCGCGTTCTATAATCTTGTTTTATAGTAAATATATGAAAAATTGGTTTTAAAAACTCAATAAAGGTCATCAGGAAAAAAGAAAAAAATTGGTCTGGAAATCAGGGAAAAGTCAGGGAAAATTATAATAAAATATTTGTGGCAACCCTGAAAAAGAACCCAGAAATTTGTGGATAAATCTTGAAAATTTCAATTTTAATATTTTATTCTCTATAAAATTTAAAAGATTGGGCTTATTCAGATGATCAAAATACCTGCTCTTGATCAATTTTTAGTATGATGATATAAAAAAAAATAGTAAAATTTTGTATCTGTAAGTGATTATAATTTAAATCAATTCCAAACGTCAATTAACTCATATTCCGCAATTTATTCAAACTTTTAAATTTCAATTCAATTCTGTTTTTTATCTTACAATTTCTTACACAGTTAAAAATTTTGTGTTAAATTTAACATAAATCACATGTCCCAAACGATCCATTCAATATTTGTGTTAATTTTTAACACAGGGATTTGTGTTGTTTTCTTTATCGTCTGCTTGACAGAAGTAAAGTACAATCGTGTCGAGTTAAGGAGTTAATATTATTTAATCACTATTGAACTTTACCTTTTGATTATTAAAATGAATTTTCAAAACGAAATTTACGTTTTACAACAACAAATTAAATGTAAATTACATTGTTATTACTAAGAAATTGAGGTTATGTTCAAGAATCTAATAAAGACAGTTATTAAATCAACACACGAAGAATGTTAAATTTTAACACAAAAAATTTGACAAGAACCGATTGTTACACAAATACACAAAATTTTCTTTAAATTTCCTCTATTTATGCAAAGTATTTAATATTGTTTTACACAATTTTGTTATTATCATTTGTAACATTCACTAAACTTTTTATTTCGTTGATTTTCTTAATTATCTATTTACATATTTTTAAAAATAAATATGCTCATCTTTTGTAAATTTATTAAATTTTTTTTAACATTTGGACTATTTTTTGCAAACTCACTTATTCTTTATTTCATGAAATTTTTAGACTTTATTCTTCTAAATTAATTGTTAGACCTGTTTTAAGTGGAATATATTATAAAAAATATTTAGTTTAGTTTCCTAAACTTTTTTATTCTTAATTAATTAATTAAATTAATTAATTCTTTTTTCTTCAGTTTGTTAGAAAAAAAAGACATTTCTCTATTTTTACTGAAAAAACGGTATTCTTACATTAAGAATTATTCTTGGCGCCTATTTAAGAATAAAATATTCTTATATTAAGGATATAATATTCCTGAAATAAGAAGAATATTCTTAAAGTAAAAAGCACATTTCTAAAGTTAAGAAGCATATTCTTAAGAACATAAAAATATATTCCTAATTTAAGAATATGCTTCTTATTTGAAAAACATTATTCTTATTTTCAGAATATTTTATCCTTAATATAAAAACATTTTATTATTAAATAGGGGCCAAAAATAACGCTTAAAGTAAAAATACCGTTTTTTCCTTGTTATTTCTATTTATTTATTTCTCTTTTTGTTTCACAATTTTTTTAATTAATTCTTTAATTTTTCTCATCATTTTTATATTTTTTAGAATTTTAGTTTTTAGTTTAATTTTTTGAAAAGAGTTTCTACTTTTTTATATATTTTTATGTCACTTTTTCATTCTCGTATTGTTTCCTTTTTTAATTTTTCTTTATTTCTTTAATAATGTCTATGACTTTCTTTATTTGAAAGAATTTTCTCACTTTTTTAATAGACTGTTTTCTTATCTTTTCAGGTTTTTATATTTTTTTTACAATTCATTATTATTTTTTCCCAATTTTACCCAATATTTTTCATTTTGCGATCATACATGAATTTGAAATTTTTTGTTATTGAAATTTTTTCATTTATTCATCATAATTTGTTTAATTTTGATTAAATATTTTATTCTTCATTATTTCTCATTAAATGTTCTCAGTTTAAAAAAAATACGCTACTTACAAATAAACATTTGAAAAGCCTATAAATATCCTAATTTCATATAATTACAAAAAAAAATTTTTTTTGATTCCTTAAAAAAAAGCATGACTTTTATAAGCCCTGAATATGTAATTAATTAAAACACTAAACAAAAAATTGATATATTCAGTTAAATTGCAAATTTAAAAATTAAGGGAAAAAACACTAGTGGGAAGTATTCTTCCCACTAACAGTCAAAGGGTTAATTAATTCTTTCCTTGCACAATAATATGCGTCGAAAGTGTGGTTTTAAAAAAAATATACATATGTTTTAATGGATCATGCGTATGAATAATCATTTCATTGAAATAACTTAACGAATAATTTAACGAATTTATTTCTATATAGAAAAAAAATGTAATGCAATTTAACATGAATAATAATTAAAATGGAGAATTAGTTTCTCTTCTCATTTTAAAAAATAAATACTTTACGAGAATATTCATTGTTAATCATTATTGATCTTCTTCATTTAATTGAATTCATATTATTTAATTTCATTCCATTGCAGGTTTTATAATCCGGTAAATTAAAAAGTTATCATAATATTTAAAATGTAAAAATTTGTATTCTTTTTTGGTATGATTTTGAATTTTTAAAACTGACGGTTACATTATTTGAGTATTTAAAAATTTTTTTAAAAAAAAATCCGTTTCAAAACAACGCGATTTATGAAATGTTGAAATTTGACCAAGTTGCCTCCCCTTAAAATATATAACACATAAATTTAAATTTTAGTCTATCCAAATTTCAATGTATGCAAATTAATTAATTGAAAGTTCAAATAATGAAGTTCCTACAGATGGAGAAAAGAAATAAATATTGCGAAAATGGTTGTGAATAAAAACATATCTAAGAAACAAAAATATCATCCAAAATTAAAGAATATAACTGAAAAAGTTAAAAACTTAAAAAAAAAAATTTCAAAGATGTCTGAAAAATGATTAAAATATTTAAAAGTTGTAAAAAATACCTGCAAATGTTCAAAATAATTTTAAATTGAAAAATTGCAATTTTAGTATAATTGTGATATAATTAAATTATGGAAATGCGGAAAATTATTGAAATTTTTTTAAAAGTTACCCACTATAAACTTTTAAGAATTTTTAATTGAGAAAATTTACCAAAACAAATTTGACTCACTAGATTAGAAAAAATAATTGAAAATTTTGAAATAATTAATAGAATTGCTCGGGAAATAAAAAATCAAGCAAATGAATTATTTACCTAAAATATACTAAACAGTTAATGATATTTTTCAGCTATTGTAAATAAACAAAATAACTTTTCAATCAATACAGATCTTTTTATTGATTTGTTTTCATTGCGTAACTATAAAATACAACAAAACTAAATCTGTACATTTAAAAAACGAAACACAATGAAAAAACCCAAATGAATAAAAAAACTGAACGTCTAATAAAAAACCAAACACAATAAGAATCTAAATAAATAATTTTTTTTACACTGCTACACCATTTTCATAAAATGAAAAAGATTTGTATAGGGGTCGCCGCTTATTGTAAACATATCTCAATAAAAATCTTTACGAGCATGACACACATTTATACAATCAATCATACATTTGATCCGAATAATAATAAAAACTCAGTGAAGGAATATGGTTTAAAGAATTTATTTTTTCTCAAGGATTAAACAGAATCGAGACATGAAAAGTTTTTTTTTTTTTAAGTTTTGGTGAGGGTGGTCTTGTGGAATTTAGCGCTTTCATCTTGCTCGAATGCGGGCCTTGAGTTACATAAGGAAAAGAGACACTTCAGGTGAGAGGGTTCCACAAAGAAATAGCGGGGGTGCCCAATCTCGTGGTACTCTTTAAAGACGCGAAAGAGGCAGTAAAAGTGTCTAACTGGATGAGTCAGAATCAAGCAAGCCGACAAAGATGTCATCTGCTATGGTTTCTTCTCTTTTCTGTCACTCTTGCGATAGGTCTTTTCATTTCTTCCTCCTCGAATCTTCAGCCTTCTTCTTTCCTCATGGTCCTTCCTTTACGCCCGTGAAGTCAAGGGCCCGCATTCCAATCCAATTGGCCCCAGAATTGTCAAGTGCTGCAATTTATACAAATATTTTATACAGTTAGCTTCGGATAATTGCCTCGAATTAATTTCAATTTGGATCAAATTAGTCAAAATTTATTACGTCAGTGGATTTCACTTCTGAAAAATTTCTTTAGAATCTATACACTATTTCCAAGAACCACAATTTACAATTTTATTTTTTCAATTTCTGGCATTTTTTCACAATTTGCAAATTTTTGATTATTTCCAATTGTATGTTAAATTAGAGTTTAGACAGATTATGTGTACAGTCGGATTTGATTAAAATTTAGATTTACAGCAATAAAAATGAGAATAAAATTTTGATAATGGTGAATTCGTCATCGATTGAATTTGAGGTTAATAGGAAATTTTAAACCTTGAAATTTAGATCGTTTAAAATTTGAATGAATTTAATTTAAAGCATAGGGCTGATGAAAATGGAGATTTTTTTTTTTAAATCAAAAATTGGTTTTCTTTTAAATGTATAAATTAGTACATAATATTTTGAGATGTTTATTTGTAAGTAGTTTATTTTTTTACGTGATGAGAACACTTAACAAGAAATAATGAAGAATAAGACATTTAATCAAAAATCAAACAAATTATGTCGAATAAATGAGAAGATTTCAAAAAAAATATCTTTAAATTCATAAAATCGTAAAATTAAGAAAATTGGGCAAAAGCAACGAAAAAATAATAAATTATGAAAAAAAAACTGTAAAAAAATAAGAAAACAGTGAGAAAATTATTTTAAATAAAAAAAGAAATAAATAAAGAACATTAAAAAAAAGCAACATAAGAATGAAGCAGTGACATAAAAATATATAAAAGTGTAAAAACTCTTTAAAAGATCCAACTGCTTACGCACATTAAATTAAAAAAAAAATACGAAGAAAATGTAAAAACGTTAAAATATATTACCTACTAAAGAGGAAACAATTTTATATTCAGAAAAATTAGAGAAAAATATTTTTTTTAATGTAGATTTAAGCATAGAATAAAAGTTTTTAAAAATTCGCAATTACAAAATAAAAAGTAAACAATTTAAAAGAAAGAAAAATGTTTCTTAAAAATAGAAAAATGATAACAAAAATTAAAGAATTAATTTTAATGCAAGGACTAAAAAAATTGTATATCAACAAGAAAATTAAATAAATAGGAAGAAAATATAGAAGTGTTTCTTTCCCTTAATCTAACAAACTGTAAAAAAATGTAAAAAATACAAAAAATAAAGAAATTTAGTTAGAATCTACTAAAAAATTAGAATTAATAATAAGAAAATTAAAAAATGTATATAAATACAAAGTTCACAAATGAAATTTAAAAATCCTTTAAAAAAAATTTAGGAAAAATGAATCGAAAATATTTTCATATTATCTACACTTAAAACAAATCCAAAAATAAATTTAGAAAAATAAAGAAAATCTAAAAATTTTATAAAAGAATTTGCTATCTTCATACCAAAAATTTGTAAATCGTATTAGGTATTTTGATCATCTGTATTAGCACAATTTTTTAAATTTAATTTAAATCAATTGCATTCCTGATTTAAAGTCGGTTAAAAGTTTAGTCAGAGGCCAATTATATTAAAAATTAATTAAATGTTAAATTTGAAGAAGATTAAATAAAAAATAACAAGATAGGTGATAAAATTGAAAGAAGATTAAAAAGGTGCTAAAAGTTGAAAAAATGACACCGATCCCTGTTTTTGAAATTTGGATTCATTGAAAATTGTAAATTTGAATAAATTAGAATGGAATTTACAACCATAAATTTCCATTTGAAAACAAAATGAATTTTTGCTTTGTATGTTTTTTGAAACATTTTAATAATAATTAAATCCACATTTTTAAATAACGAAGTTCGTTTCAATTGGAATTTACTTTTAACAAAATTTTATATACTTTTATCCAGATATTATCCAGCTTATACCTGTAACATATTTGTGAAGTGATTTCTCCTGTAAACTTTGTCACCTAAATTCTTGGCGTGTACGTAAATTCTAATGCCAGATTTTTGTACATATGTTTTTATAATATTCGTTATGCTTTTGTTTACAACAAACTATGAATTTCTTCATAACTTCCATCCAATATTAACTTGAATAATAAAACGACAAAAACTACAGAAACACTCAAGCTTGAGTTGTCTTCTAACCTAACATGACAAATACAACATTGGGAACGTCGAGAACTAATCGAGCCTGCGCAGTATGACGCAACCACAACGTCCAATAGAAATATTTGCGCGCTTTTTAAAAATTAAGAAGTGTAATATATTATAAACATTTTCACTTTTTTCATTTTATTTTATTCGATAATTATAGAATTATCCAGAGAATATTGTAAAAAATATTAAAATCTTTTTATTGTAGATCTAGATTTTTTAATATGCAAAAAAGTACAGAAAAATCGAAAACTTTTTTTTTAATCAATATTTCTAACCAAAAACAACATTTTTTTAATGTGTAATAAAGTGGCACAAAAAATGAAAAAATTCGAAATGGCGCATTTAATATGGCGGACAAAAATGCAAAATTTTTGCCAAAATTTATTAAACTTAGTACATAGGGCCTGTTTGGGTCACTCATTACGAATCCGATTATAATATTTTAAAATTCAAAATGGCGGATTTAATAAAACGGACGAAAATGCGAAATGTTTGCCAAAATTTATTAAGCTTGGTACATAGGAGTTTCTTAGGTCACAGATTACGAATCCGTTCATAATTTTTCATAATTCAAAATGGCGGATCCAATATGTTGGTCAAAAATGCAAAAAGTTTTCCAAAATTTATGAAACACAGTATACAGGGGATTTTAGGGTTTCTGATTACGAATCCGATCATAATATTTCGAAATTCAAAATAACAGATCCAATATGGCGGACATAAAATGCAAAAAAGTGTTTAAATCTGTCTAAAAATAGTTTTTCAAAGGTTTATTGAGGTCCACTATTTTCGAATTTGATATTTTTAAAAAAAAATGGCTGATGCTTCGTAATCTGTGACCCAAAAAACCTCTATGTATCAAGTATCGTTAATTTTAATATAAAACTTAAAGTTTGGTCCAACAGAAATAAATTTTTTACTTTTTTTTAAAATATCCGCCATTTTAACGCCCCTATCTTGAATTTTGTGTATCAACTAATGCATTTTTTAAATCTTTTATCAGCTTGTGCCAGTTTGAGCTGCTTTATTACACATTAAAAAAATGTTTTTAGTAAAAAATATTGATAAAAAAAAAGTTATTGAATTTTTCTGTATTTTTTTTGTAAAAAAAGCCGCCATATTGGTTTTGCATATGGATAAAAATTAAATCCAAGGCCGGATTCTTATAGAGCTACCCCAAAAACATAATGAAACACTATTCCCATATACAAAGAGATTTTCAGATCTACGATTTTCAATTATTTTAACCAATTTTAAATTATTTTCTTCAACTTTAAATTATTTTTTCAATTGCCAATTATTTGATTCAATTTTCAATTATTTTCTTCAATTTTAATTATTTTCATCAATTTTTAATTATTTTTTTCAAATTTCAATTATTTCCTTCAATTTTTAATTATTTAATTTAATATTCAATAATTATCGACTTTTTTCAACTATTTTTTTCAATTATCATTTATTTATTTCACATCTCAATAACTCCTCCAATTTTCAATCATTTTCTTCTATAATCAATAATTCTCGGCTTTTTCAATGTTTTTTTCAATTATCAATTATGTTTTTGAAACATCAATTCAATTCATCAATTATTAGTCAACAATTTTCATAAAATCACATTTTCTTCAATTTCAAATTATTTTCTACGATTTTTAATTAATTTCTTCAAATTACAATTACATTCTTCATTTTTTATTGTTTTCTTCAAATTCTGTAATTCCTGGGTTGTTCAATTTCTTTTTCTTTAATTATAACTTATTTTCTTCTACTTTCAATCCCATTGTTCAATTCTTGAATTATTTTCTTTAATTCTCAATTCTAATTTTCGACATTTAATTCCATTCTTTAATTTTCAATTGTTTTTTTTTCAATATTCAATAACTCTAGGCTTTTTACAATGATTTTTTTTAAATTCTCAATTATTTTCTTCAATTTCCCATTTTTTTCTTAAATTCCAATTCTTTTCTTCAATTTCCAATTATTTTTTCATATTTCTTTCAATTTTCAATTTCTTCTGAATTTTCTTCAATACTTAACAATTCTCAGCTTTTTTAAATTATGTTTTTCTTTCAATTTTTATTTAAATTGATAATTTTAAAATTATTTTCATCAATTCGCAATTATTTCCGTCGATTTCCAAAATTTTCTGCTGTTTTCAAATATTGTCTTTAATTCTTAAGTACTTTCTTCAATTTTAAATTATTTTCTTTAATTTTTAATTATTTTGTTCAATTTTCAATTGTTTGTTTCAATATTCAGTAATCTCGACTTTTTACAATTATTTTTTTTAATTATCAGTAATTTATTTCATGTTTCAAAACCTCCTTCAATTTTCAATAATTTTCTACTTCTATTTTCAATTTAATTGTTCAATTGTTCAATTATTTTTTCAATTCTCAATTTTTTTCTTTAAATAACAATTATATTCTTCAATTTTTAATGTTTTCTTCAATATTAAATAATTCCTGTCATTTTCCACTTTTTTAATTATAAATTATTTTCTTTTTTTTCAATCCAATTGTTCAGTAATTTTTTTTGATTCTCAATTATTGTATTCAAATTACAATTTTATTTCTCATTTTTCAATTGTTTTTTTTTAATATTCAATAATTCTGTGTTTTTCTGATTTCAATTTCATTATTTAATTTTCAATTTATTTCTTCAATTTTGAATTATTAATTTAAATTCTAAATTAGTTTTTTTGATTTATAACCAATTTTCAATTATATTCTTTAAATTTAATAACCATTGTTCAATTTTTTCAATTATTTTCAATAATTGTAGATTAATATTTACTTTTTTTTTTTTTAATATTGTTTCTAATTGTCAAATATCTTTGTGATTATTCAATTATTTCTTTCCATTATTAATTATTGCTTTTCATTTTTAATTGTTTCTTTTAATTCTTAATTATTATTTTTTGTAAAGTTTAATATTTAATTCTTCAATCCTCAATTATTTTCTTCAATTATCAACTGTTATCTTCCATTTTTGAAGACATTTGTAGTTCTATTTATACTTAAAATAAATGTTAAGTTAACAAGAGAAAAAACCGGGAAAAATAGGAACAAAAACCGGAAAATGACCGGGAATTTTGTGGGACGAAATTAGTAGACACCCTGCATAATGTTAGTAATATATATTTTACTTCTTAATTTTTAAAAAGCGCGCAAATATTTCTATTGGACGTTGTGGCTGCATCATACTGCGCAGGCTCGATTAGTTCCCGACATTGTGTTTATCATGTTAGGTTAGAAAACAACCCAAGCTTGAGTGTTTCTGTGGTTTCTGTCGTTTTATTATTAACGTTATAACATTGGATGGAAGACATGAAGAAATTTATATTTTGTTGTTAACAAAAGCATAACGAATTGTATAAAAACAAATGTACAAAAATCTGGTATTAGAAAGTAAGATTTGTGATTTCAGGCGGGTTAAAGAAAAAAATATTCTTTAGTTGAAAGAAAATATAAGTCTCAAAGAAACGTTTCTTTAAGTAACATAAAATTTCCAGGTTTGTTTAAAATTAAATAAGTCCTTTGCTAAATGTTGTTTTGTATAATAAATTAATTTAACAATTAATCTTTAGTATGTGAAATACAAAAACCAACTTTTCGAATGTGTGTATACCATTTAAACAACTTGTCACTCAAGTAAATATATATACAGTAAAGAACATATTCATGTACAGTAAATTCTAAAATAGACACACACACACACACCTGACTCCAATAATGATAAATCACTCAAAATAAACGGCTTAAAATTGACAATTTAAAACCCATTATTTATACAAAGAGCCTTCCGACACACACACATACAGAAACAAACACACACTTGGAAGCGCGTGTCTTTTTGCATTTAATCTTTTTCTCTCTTTTTTCACATCTTCTTTGCCGGCAAAATAAAGGTATGATGGTAACATTATTAGAAGTTCTGTGATGAAGCAAATGTGCGCTCATGTAAGTGCGTTATGCGCGAATCGTATATATATCGCATATGAAGATCGTTACGCGTCGTGGAACGACTCTTCTCATGCAGTATGTGTTTCTCGCGATGGGGATTGCCTTTTTATGAGAAACTTGCATGAAAACCGACGTGGCCAGCTCGTTGACCTTCTTACGCCGACTTTTAATCTACACAACCCTGCTTCCAGCCTAGTCCTCTCTTCACCAACTCTCCTCTCGGAAGTAAATAAAAAAATAAACAAACAAAGAAATAAATTTAAAAAACACCCCAGGCCCTAGTAATAAATAAATGCAATTCTTTTATGAACTCTTTTGGTTTCTGACCATATATGTACATAGATACGTGAAGCAAAAAGACAATTTATGCGAAAAGATAAAAAGATATACTGATTTGCAAAAGTGGAATCTGCTTAATTAATTATATACCATATTGTATGCATCATAAATTTTTAAGAAATATTTTATTCAAAAAAATGTACATAATAATCATTAAACATACGTAAATAAATTTCTTCGTCGTTTCTTAAACTCGTTTTGAAAACAAAGAAGAAAAATAATTATAAAAATATTAAAATAATTAATTATTTAGATTAAGTATTAGTCTTGTCTGGACATTGCTTAGAACTTGCACTTTCATGCATAATTTTTCGTTTTAAGAGGTAAGAATTACAAAACTGTATAAAAAAATCCGTCTGTCCGTCTGTCTGTCTCCGTCAATATTTTGTACGGGGGTTAATTAAAAACGGTTCGGCCGATTCAAGCGAAATTTGTCAATCAGCTAGAGGTACATCTAACTTAAAATTGTCACTTTACAGAATTAAAAAAAGCTAATTTGAGTAAGAGATATAGTTAAAACTCTTTTTTCGAATAAAAAAGTATAGTTTAAAAAATTAATAAATGTAGAAGATTGCACTCAAACTTGATATAGAGTTGTATTCTGGGTCGGTGATTAAAATTCTAACATCAGAAATAAAAGGTGGACTTTTGTAAAGCCCAAAATAAAAAATATAGTTTTGTACAATTCTTTTATCAGAAAAAGGTAATTTCAAATAATTTTTAAAAATCGGACTTGTGTTTGTCGATTACCTAGAGACTGTAATTTCATGTACGATTTTTCGTTTTGACTATGGTAAGAATTACAAAACTGCAAAAAAAATTAGTTTTGTCTGCCTGTCTGTCGTCATTATTTTGTACGAGCATCACATCAAATCAGTTCGGCCGATTCAAATTCATCTTTCCAGTTTGTAAAAGGTTCACTTAATTTAAGACCATTACCTTACAAAATTAAAAAAATTCATTTGAATCCGAAGTATGTATGATTAAAAAAATTCTTTTTAGGTAAAAAGAAATGAAAAATTAAATATTTTACTCAATTAACTATATCTAGGCGTTTTTTCTAGGTCACCAATTCTTTTATAAGGCAAAAATAGATTGAAAAAAGAGTTATATTTGTAATCACAAGAGTATTTCTTGCAACACAAAGTAGGCAATAATTATCCGTGTACTTGTACAGATAAAGTGTAAATAGCACACAATTAATTAATAATCGCTCGCGGTGGTTAGGTTTAATTGACACCTTCCAGTAGTCGAGTTTTTTTTTCTTCTTTTTTGTATTTTTTAATCAGCAGTTTAATCTCGACTGAAAATCCCAGTAGTAAAGAAGACACTGCCGTGAGAATTTTTATAGAGTCCGGACATGTACTCCTCCTTCTAGAAGCAATTTAAATGCGCGTAACGATTTAATTTTCCCATGTGCTGGCAATTTTCTAATTTGTATTCTCGGTATTCACGGGAACCACGAGCAAAAGGAAAGAAGTAGAAAAAAAAATCTCGAGAAAAAAAAACTTGTCTCACTTTAGCAAAATAAAACTTACACAAGGCAAATAAAAGATTAATCATTGCCTTGCCAAGAACCTTAATTTCGAATGAATAAAATTGTTATTTCACGAATAATTGATAAATTTATAAGAATTTTGACAAGTTTATTTTCTTTGTTAATTTTAGTTTCTTTTTTCAATTTTAGAATCTTCAGATTAAAAAGTTATCGAGGAAATTTTCATTTTGTGAAAACCTCCCGTGACAAAGTTTCTCCTTTATTATTGACGAGTGTTTTCACAAAATTTGGAATTAATTCGAGCAAAAAATATATTATTTATAGAGAAAAAAGTAAAATGATATTTTGTAAATTAATCAAATAATCATCATTTCGCGTCCACCATTTTAAATTTTACAAATTAATAATTTTTTAAAAAATAGGGAGCGTAATTAAATCGTAAAAATCTTTATTTAGATTATCTTTATTTGAATTTAACCGAATTTTCATTTAGCAGAATTCTCACTTAACAGAATTTTAACTGAGTTGGATTTTTAAATTCCAGAATATTTATTTGACCGAATATTCATTTATCCGATTTTGAATTTGCCTGAATTAATAATTAATAGAATTCTTAAAACGCCGAAAATTCAGTTGTCCAAAATTGCAAATGGCTGAACAAACAATTTGGCGTGAATTTTGTAAAATTAATCTAGTACAATTTTCTCGATAATTTTTTTATTGGTTTCTTTTAAAATTAGCGCCTGGATCTTTTTGTTGGATGTTTATTCAGTCATTTTTAATTTCGGACAAATACAATTTTGGAGTTTTAAAAATACTATAACCTATCAATTCACGAAAAAATATATATAGAAATTATTTCAAAATAGATTCTGTCTTTTAAAAATTTCATTTACTAAAAATTCTACTAAATGAAAATTCCGTTAAATTCAAATTTTCCTAAATAAAAACTCAGTTAGAAATAAATTCTATTAAGTAAAAATTCAAAATTTATAATTCGATGGAAAACAAAGTCGAAAAATTAATAAATTTTTATAAAAAACAAAATATTGTTTAAAAATTCAACCGCCAATTTGGATCCACCATTTTGAATTTAGATTCGTTATGAGTTCCCTTTAAATAACTTTTGCCAAGGTACGGTTTTAGACACTGATATTATTATTTACAAAACAAGTATAGGGGACGAAAAAATACAAATTCCACCAATAGAACTATTATTTAAAAAGAATCAATAAAAATTAGCTTATTATTTGTATATAATTTTCTCAAACAAGAATAAGTGGAATAAAATCGAGTTTGTTGTGAGGGAAGCCTAAGGTCGCGTGCGAGTTTTCTGCTGTGCGCATGCGCAGAATGAAGGTAACCTCTCCTTTCTGAGAATCTTTTTCTAATCACTTAATAGCCGCGAATGAAGAGGCAAGGGACATCGAACTTTTACACAGTAAAACTGGAATCTTCGTGCACTTCTAGTTTTCTCTGTATGGGATACAAATACAAGCCGTTAAAATAATCGTATATGGATTTACGACAAAGTGTGTGAGTGTGGCAATTATGTGTTTACACATGGATGTAATAGTATTAGAGATGAAGAAACGATTCTTGCAAAAGTGAGTAAGTGACCGCCAGTCCCCTTTATAGTGGCTCATGGGACTTCCCCTTTTTCTTCAGGCCCCTCAACAATTCTTTGTATATATCCCCCCCCCCACTTCTATGCTTCTTTACAAATCAACCATGTCTTTCAAGAAAAAAAAAAAAAAAAAAATTTAAGGGAACCTGCATCTAAATTTTCAAATTATTAAAATTAACGTTGTTCAGAGGTACCAAGTTTTTTTTCTAGGAACAGTCTAGGACCTACAGGGTTGCCACTTTTTTTAAAAAATCAAATTTCCGGTTTTTACAAGTCAATTTTAAATTTAAAAAAAAAAATTTTATCTCAAAATATTAAAATCTAAAATTTTGTACAATAATTTATGTTAAACAGTTAAAAAAAATTACGTATTATAATTCCACTAGCAACATTAATTAATAGTTTAAAAAAAATTAAATAATAAATATTAAATTTTAACAAAATAGTTAAAAAATTATAGGAATAACTGTTGGAAATAATTGCAAATTGAACAACTGGATTGAAAAGCGAAAAAAATAATTGAAATTAAATAAAATAATAAAAAATTGACAAAATAAATTGGAAATTAAAGAATTAAATGGTAATTTGAAGAAAATATTTGACAATTAAAATAAAAATTACAAAATGACGAAAATAATTAAATATTGACGAAACAAATTTAACTATTTAAAAAAAAATAATTAACAATAATTGAAAAAAAATCGAACAATGGTGAGAATAATCGGCATTCTAACAAAAAAAAAATTTTAATTAATGAATAATCATAAAATTGAAGGAGAATAATAAATTGTCAATTGAAAAGTGATGAAAATTATGGGACAAATTGTAGAAAATAACTGAAAATTGAAGAAATCAATTGGAAATTGAAGAATTTGAATTTTTCAACTTTCAATAAAATAATTGAGAAGATGGGAGAATTATTGAATATAGAATAAAATAATTGGAAAACGAAAAATGTATTTGAAAATCGAAGAAAATATTTGAAATTTAAAAAAATAATAAACAATTGAGGAAATAAATTGAAAATTGAAGAATTAAATTAAAATTTGAAAAAAATGATTGAGAATTTATTTATTCATTTATTTTTTTTATTCAACCTACAGTACACGGATAATTTGATAATTGAAAAAAAATTACAAAATGACGAAAATAATTGACAGTTGAAAATAAAATTAAAAAAAATGTCAATACAGAATCAAACAAAATAATTTAAAAAATCGATGAATAATTATAAAATTTTAAGATATTAATTGAAAATTGAAAAAATTGTAGGAAATAATTAAAAATTGTGGGAAATAATTAGTAATTGAAGGAAATAGTTGAAAAATGACGGGAATAATTAAAAAATTGAAGGAAATATGTGAAAAATGACCGAATATAATTGTCAATTGAAAACTAAATTTGAAAAATGATTAGATTAATAGACAATTGATAAAAATAATTGAACAAATTTCACAAGAAATATTATATTTTAAGAAAATAATTGCAAATTGAAAAATTAAGAAAATTATACGCATTTACAGATTTAATAATTTGGAATAATTGTTGGAAATAATGGCACATTTAACAAATGAATTGAGAATCGAAAAAAATAATCGAAATTGAAGAAAATAATAAGAAATTGAGAAAATAAATTGAAATTTAAGAATGAAATTAAAATTTGAAAAAATAATTGATAATTGAAAAAAAAAATTACATAATGGCAAAAATAATTGACAATGGAAAACAAAATTCAAAAAATGGCTACACTAGATTAATACACAACCGAACAAAATAATTTAAAAAATCAAAGTAAAATTATAAACTTTTAAGATAATAATTGAAAATTGAAAAAGTAGTAGGAAATAATTGAAAATTGTGGAAAAGAATTAATAATTGAAGGAAATAGTTGAAAAATGACGAGAATAATTGAAAAATTGAAGAAAATATATGGAAAATGAAGAAAATAGTTGTTAATTGAAAATAAAATTCTAAAAATTACTAGATTAATAGACAACTGAAAAAAATAATTTAAAAAATTAAACAAGAAATACCTATTAAATTTAATGAAAATAATTGGAAACTGAAAAATGAAGAATATTATAGAAATAATTGTTAGAAATAAATGTACATTTCAGAACTGGATTGAAAATCGAAAAAAATAATTAAAATTGAAAGAATAATTGAAAATTGAAGAATTGAATTGAAATTGAAAGATTATACTTAAGAATTAAAAAAAACGAGAATTAATGAATACCTATAGAAGAACAAAATTAAAAAAAATTAAACAAGCAATATTAAGTTTAAATAAAATAATTGCAATTTAAAAAAGCAATTAAAAAAGTAAATGAAAAAAGCCGACAATGAATGAATATAGAAGAAAACAATTGAAAACTGAAGAATGGATATAAAAATTGAAGAATGGAATTTAAAATTAAAGAAAATATTTGAACAATTGTATTATTTTTGAATTAATGAAACTTATAATAATAATAATCAAAAAAAAATATTAGAAAAAAGGCGATAATTTTTTAATATTAAAGTAAATAATTAAAAATTGAAAAGTGGTATTTAAATTTGAAGAAAATAACTGAAAATTGAAGAGAATAGTTCTAGAATTGAATAATTAAATTAAAATTTTAAAACAATTTTTATAAGTGATTAATGAAATAAATTGGAAATTAAAGAATTAAATGGAAATTTCAAGAAAATAATTGATAAGCAAACGAAAACAATTGAAAAAAAATTCGAAAATTAATGAATATTCATAAAATTGAAGGAGAATAATAAATTTTTAATTGAAAAACTGATGAAAATTATGGAAAAAATTGTAGAAAATAAATGAAAATTAAATAAATAAATTGAAGATTAAAGAATGAAATTGAAGTTTTAAGAAAATAGTTGATAATTGAAAGAAAACCTACAAAATGACAAAAATAATTAAATATTAAAAAAAATAATTGAAAAATGAGGGAAATAATTGACAATCGAAAGAAAAATTCGAAAACTGTTAAGAATAATCGACAACAGAACAAAATATTTTTAAAAAATTAAAGAATAATTATAAAATTTAAAGGGAACAATTGTATATTAAAAACTGTTAAAAATTATAGATTTATTAATTAATGAAATTAAAATTATTTGATCTGATATTTATAAATTTAAATTTTAATCGATTTAAATGCATTTTTTACAAGTATCTGATTCAGAACAAAAAAATATCTATGTGCCATTTTTCAGGTGTGAACAGCTAAAAAATAAATGAAAAAAATATTTAAATTATTTATTTTACAATTGTGAACAAAATTAGGCATAGTTATTAAAAACTTTTGATTTTCTACAAAATTAAAAATTCTAAAATCCGTAAAATTTTTTTTTTTTAATTTCCTTAAGTAGTGTAGCACAATTTTGCCAAAAAAAGAAATTGGCACCTCTGAGCAACGTTAATTTAAATGTCTTGAAAATTGAGGTGCGAGTTTCTTTAAAAAACACTGTAACAACAATTTGCAACTTGTTTGAATTTCTAAATTAGATAATCTCAATTTAATTGAATTGTAAATTAAATTTATTTTAGTTTCTGTAAATTATTATTAGTAAATACAATTTTTGTTAAAAAAATATGGATGGATTTCTCCTCGGATAATTTAAATAATGGCCCATATTTAGTTCCTATTCCCCCCACTTGTAGATAATTATATCCTGTTACTTTTTATCTACACATATATTTTACATAACATATATATTTATGTGGAAACAATGAACATTTCTAGATATAATGCTCGGATATGTGTGTCAGTGCGGAAGGTATACACTCTCTATAGTTTACATAAATGAGACTAATTAAAATTTTTCTTATTCCTATACCAATTACTTTACTAATTACTTCTAATGCCAATTGGCATTTTCACTTAAATAAAAGAACGTATGTATCTTTTTTTTAACACTACGTTTTCTTTAAAACTATTTGGATCCTTTCTCTTTTCTATAACATCTTGGAAGACTTTTCATTTTCTCATCAGTTTTCTATATAAGTGATTCGAAAAAAGTTAGTTAATGTTTTTTACTCGGTGTGTAATAGCTAACTGAATTAGGTTTAATTTAATTAATACAAAATACGAGGAACACAGTACCTTTTTTTTTAACTTAAATGCAAGTGAAAAGGTGAATAATTTTATGAAAGTTGGGTAGCTAAAAAATCCATTTTACTGAAAACAAACTATTCAAAACTGGTTAAAAACAGTTTATAATTAGTTAAAAACTGTTTAGAACTAGTTTAAAGTACTTTAGAACTTATTTTATAAAGTCTAGAATTATTTAATACTACTTAACACAGCGTAGAATTTTCGATAGAATATAAATAGAATTAAGAATTATAGTTTAAACCTGTTAGAGAATTTAAACTGTTTGGAATTGGTTCAAAATAGTTTTTATCTCGTTTAAAAAGGTTTAAAACCATTTAGAACTACTTCAAACTATTTGAAACTTGCTCGAAACTGTTCCAAAACTATTTAGAACTATTTACGACTTCTAGAAACTGTTTAGAAATTTTGTCAAACTATTCAGAACTAGATTGAAAATGTTTACTTTTCAAACTGTTCAGAACTAGTTTAAAACTATTTCCAAGTATTTAAAACTGCATAGAACTAGTTCAAAACTATTTAGAACTATTTACAAAAACTTCAAACTGTTTGAAAATTGCTTGAAATTGTTCAAAATAGACTAAAACTATTTACAAATTTTTTTAAACAATTTTTATCTCGTTTAAAACTATTTGAAACCATTTAGAATTACTTAAAACTGTTTGAAACTTGCTCAAAACTGTTCCAAAACTATTTAGAACTATTTAGAACTTCTAGAAACTGTTTAGAAATTTTTTCAAACTGTTTAGAACTAGATTAAAAATGTTTATTTTTCAAACTGTTCAGAACTTGTTTGAAACTATTTCGAAGTATTTAAAACTGCATAGAACTGGTTCAAAACTATTTAGAACTATTTACAAAAACTTTAAACTGTTTCAAATTTGCTTGAAACTGCTCAAACTAAACTAAAACTATTTCCAATTTTTTTAAACTATTTAAAATTGCATCAAAACTTTTAAGAGCTATTTAGAACTACTTATACTTTAACTATTAAAAAATTGAAAAATTCTTAAAAATTGTTTGAAGACATTAAAATGGGTTCAATACAGTTTAAAACTAGTTAGAACTACTCAAAACTGTTTAAAACTAGTTTTACAATTGAACTGCTTAGAACTCGTTTGAAAATCTTCGGAACTGTTTTGGACGAATTTAAATTATATATATATTAATAACTACTTATAATAATGTTTAAAACTCTTTAAGAACTGTTTCCAACTAGGTTAAAAATTCAAAATGGCCAACCCAATATGGTGGCGGAAAAAATTTAAAGTTTACGTCATTCTATTAAACTCGTTACTTGGGAGAATTTTGGGGTCGCTGAATACGAATCTATCAATCTAGTATTACATTTTTAAAAACCAAAATGGCGAATCCAATATGGAGAAACCAAGAATAAGATATTCAAAATATCGGACGTAATATGGTGGAAGAAAAAACTAGAATTGACAGGATTTGATTTGAACTCGTTGACCGGTTTTTTTTTGTGGTTGCTAAATACAAATTTGAAATTAGATTTTCAAAATTTAAAATGTAGGATAAAAAATTTTAAATCGACGGGATTGAGTTAAAACTCGTTGTTTTGGGTTTTTTGTTTTTTTAATCACTGAAATATAAATCCCTTAAAAATATATAAAAAATAATATAAATAATTGAAAATTGAATGAAATAATTGAAATGTCAGATAAATAATTTGAAATTTTTGAAATTATAAAAAAAATGTAAATATATTTGAAAATTGAAGAAAATAATTGAAATTTTAGAAAAATACTTAAAAATCTTAAAAAATAATTTTAGAGAATCAGAATAATAATTAACAATCGAGGAAAATAATTCAAAAATGATGAAACTAATTCAAAATTGACAAAAAAAATGGAAATATGCTGAAAATATTTTAAGATTGAGAAAAAACTTGAAATATTATGAAAATAATTTAAATATGAAAAATTGAAAACAGTAAATAAAATTAGAGGGAAATAATTGAAAAAATCGTAGAATATATGTTTAAAAAAATAAAATAATTAAAAAATTACTTAAAAATCTTAATTAATTTTAGAGAATAATTAAAAACTCGCTGAAAAAATCGAAAATTGATGAAAATAATTAGAAATTGAAGAATATAATAAAAAAATTGCAGAATTTATTTTTATGCAAAAGAAAATAATTAAAAAATTGTTTAAAAGAATGAAAATTTAAGGCAATATTTTAAATTTGAGATAATGACTGAAAGTTTAAAAAATCGATTGAAAAATAAATGAAATAATTAAAAGATGGAGAAAATAATTGCAAAATAATAAAAAGAAACGAAAATTGAACAAAATGAGTGAAAATTGAAAATAATAAGTACAAAATGACAAAAATAATGGTAGGTACCTAAATTAAAAAAATTAATTTAAATTTGTGATGAATAATACAAAATTTGAAAATAAATAATTAAATTGATTTAATGTCAAGGGAAAGTTAATTAAAATTGAAAAAGTGATTGAGAAAACTAAATAAAAGAATTGAAATTTGAAGAAGGTAGATTTAAGATTTAGGGAAACAAATTAAAAATAATTTAAAATTTCGGAAAATAATTTAAAAATGATCAAAATAATAGTAAATTGTAGTTTAAGTAATTGAAATAATAATAGAAAAGAACTATTAAAGATTAAAAAAATTTTGAAATGAGTTCAATTTATTAACTAATGCCAATTTACCCAAATAGGCATTTTACCCTGTTCTCTCCAATGGGTCAGAATTCCTGAAGTGGCCCCCTAATTTTTATTGAGTCTAAGGATTTTTTTCATTCATATATATTTTGATAGTCCATGATTATACTATAAAAACCTATAAAAGGCTTTTCAAAATATGAATATTTTCCAAAGTTATAAACAATCAAAGTTTTTTGCATCGTTTCAGAAAATAACCATTTTCTCGCTTTTAGATGTATCGATTTTGATAAATTTTGGAAGAGAGGCAAATAAGGAATTGTAGTTTACATAAACAGTCAAAATTGAAATAAACAATGCAATTTATTTAAATAAACTAAGTTTTTAATTATTGAGGTTACAAATAAACAATGTTCTCCATCGATTTTATCATTTTTTTTTAAACAATCTTCTAGAGAAAACTTTTACCCTATGGGAAATGACAATCGGCTAGAGCTTGGCCCAAGCTTGGCCAATATTAGACCAATATTAGCCCAAGCTTGGGCCGATATTCAGCATCGGCAAGTTTCCCATAGGGTAAGATTAAAAAAAATCACTTTTCTCACTTTCTTAGTAAAATAATAATTATCTATTATTATTATATACAATTATGTTTTTCAAATTTCAATAAATTTTGACAATGTTTAATTAGTTTCCTCTAATTTTAATTACTTTTTCAATTTTTTAATTAATGTCTACAAATTTTTAATTTTTCAACCAGTATTGTCAATTACTTTCGTCGTCTTTCAATTTTTCCATCAAATTTAAATTATTTTTATCATTTTTTAATTATTTTCTGCATATTTCTATTAGTTTTAACATTTAAAAATTATTTTTATCAAATTTCAATAATTATTTTCAATCTTTTTTTTATGGTCATCAATTTCTCAGTTTATTACACAGTTTTCAATTTTTTTCTTCAAATTTTAGCAATTTTCTTCAATAATTTTATTATTATGTATCAATAATTTTTAAATACTTTACACCAATTGACAATTATTTTTTTCAAATTTCAATTTTTTTTTCAATTTTACATTCTTTTAATTATTTACACCAGTTATCAATCATTCATGTCATTATTCAATTATTTATCTCAAATTTTTATCATTTTTGTTATTTTTAATGTATTATCTTCCAATTTAAAATTTTTGTAATTTCTCAATTTATTTTCTTCAAATTTCAATTATTTTTGTTATTTCTTAACTATTTTTTCCTATTTTCAATTATTTTTGTCATTTCTTAATTGTTTTTTTAAAATTTTTTAATTAATTTAATCATTTTTCAAGTCTTTTCTTCAAATTTTTTATTTTTTACTTAATTTTTAATTAGTATTGTCACTTTTCAATTATTTGTCTCAAATTTTTATTATGTTTGTTATTTTTCACATATTACCTTCAAATTTAAATTTTTTGTGATTTCTCAATTATTTTCTTCAAATTTCTGTTCTTTTTGTTATTTCTCGATTATTTTTTCCTAGTATAATTATTTTTCTCATTTTTTAATTGCTTTTAAAATTTTTAAATAATTTAGTCATTACTCAAGTATTATCAATATTTTCAACATTTTTTTATTAGCTACTTTCTCAAAATTTAACTTATTTTCTTATATCTTTAAATTATTGTCATGGATTCTTTAATTTCTTACTTTAATTTACATTAAATTTTTATTTTTTCAATTATTTTTGTCATTTGTCAATTGCTTTTTATTTTTAATTTTAATTATTTTCATCATTTTTCAAGTATTATCTTCAAATTTCAATTTTTTTGGGATTTTGCAATCATTTTGTCATTATTTAATAATTTTCTTTAAACGTCAATTTTTATCTCGAATTTTTTAATTATTGATTTCTAATTTTTATTTTGTTTCTACATTTTTCAATTATTTATGTCAATTTTACGTTTTTTTTTTCAAATCATAAATTTTTTACATAATTTTGAATTAGTTTTATTATCTTTTATTTTTTTTTTCAAGGTTCAATTAGTTTTGTCATTTCTCGACTATTTGTTCCATTTTTTGATTATTTTTGTAATTTTCAATTATTTTTGTCTTTTCTCAATTAATGTTTTTTTAATTTTAATTATTTTTATGATTTTTCAAGTATTTTTTTCAAATTTCTATCAATTTTATGATTTTTCAATTATTTAATTATTTTCTTTCATGGTCAATTTTTTTCTCCAATTTTTTAATTATGTATTGACATAAAATGTTTATTTTGTTTTTCCATTTTTCAATTATTTTTGTCATTTTACAAGTCTTTTCTTCAAATTTTTAATTATTTACTTAATTTTTAATTAGTTTTGTCATCTTTCATTTTGTTTCTTCAAATTTCTATTATTTTTGTCATTTACCAATTATTTTTTTCAAATTTCTATTATTTTTGCTATTTTGGAATTATTTTCTTCAAAGATCAATTTTACCTTAAAAACTTATATATTACACACTTAATTTGTCCACTATTTTAATATTATATAGCTATTAATCATACATAAAAGAAATCCGGGAAAAATGTGATTTTAGATCAGGGAAAACCTTGAATTTGCCGGGAATTTGAAAATCATGTTTCGGTAGACACCCTGTAATAAAATTTTTATATTTTTTTTACTTTTCTACATTTATTGTTGGACTTGTTTTAAGTGTAATATTATAAAAATGTTTTTGGTTTAATTGACGAGACTGAAATTACTGTTAATACTAAAGTAACAGAATATCTCACGTTTTTATTGTCGAAATAAAATCTTAAAAGTTTTCTCTAGAAGATTGTTTTTTTAAAAAAATGGTAAAATTGACGGAGAACATTGTTTATTTGTAACCTCAAAAATTAAAAACTTAGTTTATTTAAATAAATTGCATTGTTTTATTAAAGTTTGACCGTTTATCTTAAGTATAATTGCTTATTAGTCTTTCTTCCAAAATTTAACAAAATAGGTATATCCAAAAGCGAAAAATGGTTATTATCTGAAACGATGCAAAAAATTTTGCAAAATATTCATATTTTGAAAAGCCCTTTATAGGTTTTTCTATAGTACACTGAGAAAAATGGATATTAGTGGATATTCAAATTAATTTAACATCCAGATATTAAAACTTAGTATTTAGATATTTAAACTTAATATCCAGATATTGAAATTAATATTTTTTAATATCCAGGATAGTAAGTTTGACTATACATTTCTTTCAGTGTATCATCATGGACTATCAAAACAAATATAAATGAAAAAAATCCCTAGACTCAATAAAAATTAGGGGGACACTTCAGGAATTCTGACACCTACACTGCAAAAACTGCTGTCTTCTAAATGTCTTATTTTAAGACATTTTGATGTCTTTTTTGTATCTAAGACGCAAAAAATGTGTTAAAATAAGATACTTAGAAGACAGCAGTTTTTGCAGTGTATACATTGTTTGTGTTTGGTGCATATGGTGATGATGACAAGCACGCTTTTAAAATTGATTAGCATTTGCTGATAATCGATCTTTCTCAATTGACGGACATTGCGCAGAAAAACATGATAGCAATTGTGGTTGTAAAATAGATACAACTGGGTACTTGGTATGTATGCACACTCGTTGGTGATTTCGCATTCGCGGTGAAACAATTATTGCGAGACGGGTGTGGCTGTGAGCGCATTTTTGCAGCCTTTAATTACTGCGAGTGGCTGCAACGGTACGCAAAGGTACTGCAATAATGATATGTAATACGTACGCAAAAGAGATGCGCCTTTAAAGAGAAAAGCTCTCTACATAAAGGGGCATTCTCTTTTAAAATTGTTTCCGTCAAACCATATCTCTTAAGAAAATTCTATGCTATATGCCTAACAGATGTCTGCCATCTAACCTGTCATTTCCTACATTTTGTCTTTTATTTATATATATACATATATATAAAATAGTGCACAGAGAATACCCATTTTCCGACATAAAATTAAGCACCGTTTATTGTAAGTTAAGAATTAAGTTACAATGTAGCAAATATACATTGTATGTAGCTTTCCTGTTTTTTTTCTTTTATGTGATTCAGTTTATTTTATGTGACTTACAGTTTTTTGTTTTGAGGACATAAATGCATTAGTGGAATTTTTAAGAAGATATGAATAAAATTTTGGTTATTATATGAAAGTTATTGTTTCATTTGAATTATATATTAAGAAATTGATCACAGTGTCACAAATTAAAAAAACTGATGACTTGTATTAATTATTCCATAATTTATCTGTATCTATATGTTCTAATTGGTACATACATGTATAATTATTTAACTTGTGATTCTTGAACGAATACATGAATGTTTGATTTCGTTGTATACATGATTTTAATTACAGTATTTTCTTTTCTGTTTCAGGTAAGTGTTAACATTGAAGCTGTATCGTCATTTTTGTATGGGTGAGAACAAATATAAATTTTGATGATTTGAATATGTACCAAAAACTCCACCGAATAAAATTTTTGATTTAATATTATATTACTGTTTCAAATTATTCTTGAAAGCATCAGGTGAAAAAAGAATATTACTACGATTTTCAAATGTAACTTCAAAATCACAAACGACCTCAAATATCTCTGAGAAACAAGTTTCAAACAAATCCGATCGATTTCAAAAATTCAAAAAAATTACTTTTTTGTTCGAGATATTTCCATTTTAATTTACACAAAAATATTTATTATAAAAATTTAATTAATACAACTCTCCTAGAAAAACCTATTCTTCACTATTTTTGAAGCACTTTTTTATGAAAAAAGTTTTTCTCCTTTATTTCAAGTAATGTAAAAGAAATTTAAAGAATTTAAGAATAGATTTATCTAAAAATTTTTGCAAATCAAATAATGAAAATTAGGACAACAATTACAAAATTTGAGATGGTAACTGGAAAAAAAACGAAAATAATTAAAAATGAAAACAAAACTCGAAAAATGTCTAGATAATTACACAATTTAAAAAGAATAATTTAAAAAATTAAACAAAAAATATTAAAGTCAAGAAAATTGAAAAATAAGAAAATTATAGAAATAACTATTGAAAATAATTGCAAATTTAAAAACTGTATTGAAAATCACCTAATTTATTGAAATTAAAAATTGACGAAATAATAATTTAAAAAATCAAAGCATAATTATACAATTTTAAGATAATAATTAAAAATTGAAAAAATAGTAGGAAATAATTAAAAAATGCGGAAAATAATTAATAATTGAAGGATATAGTTGAAAAATTGAAGAAAATATGTAAAAACTTACAAAAATTATTGGCAGTTGAAAACAAAATTCAAAAGATAACTAGATTAATAGACAACTGAAAAAAATAATTGTAAAAATTAAACAAGAAATATTAAGTTTTAAGAAAGTAATTGCAAATTTAAAAATTAAGAAAATTATAGGAATAATTATTGGAAATAATTGCACATTTAACAACTGGATTGAAAATAAAAAAAAATAATTGAAAATTGAAAAAAGCAATAAAAAATGAAATTGAAATTTATGGAATATACTTAAAAATTGAAAAAAAATTAATTAAAAAAGCCGATAATTAATTAATATAAAAGAAAACAATTTAAAACTAAAGAATGGAAATATAAAAATTGAAGAAAATAATTAAAAATTAAAGAAAATAATTGAACAATTGTATTTAAAATTAAAGAAACTTAATAATAATCGAAAAAAATAATAGAAAAAAGGCGATAATTTTTTAATATTAAAGAAAATAATTGAAAATTTAAATTTGAAAGAAATAACTAAAAATTGAAGAGAATAGTTCTAGAAATTAAAGAATTAAATGGAAATTTCAAGAAAATAATTGATAATCATAAGAAAAATTACAATATGACTTAAAGAAAGAAATATTTATTAATATTAAATTAATTTATTAATATTAAAAGAAAATAATTATTAAATGAAAAAAATCGGCAAATGGTGAGAATAATCGTCATTCGCACAAAAAAAATTTTGTAATTAATGAATATTCATAAAACTGAAGGAGAATAATAAATTGCCAATTGAAAAGTGATGTAAATTATGGAAAAAAATTATAGAAAATAAATGAAAGTTAAAGAATTCAATTGAAAATTCTAGAATTGTATTGAGAGAAAATAATTGATAATTGAGAAAATGCGGGAATTTATTAATAATTTGGAATTAATTGAATATCGATCAAAATAATTGAAATTTAAAGAAAATTTTTGAGCATTGAAGAAAAGAATCATAATCACAAAAGACAAGAATTTTCAAAAACTTAAGAAATTTTTAAATATAATTTTAAATTTACTATTCTCCAAGAGTAGATTAATCAAAATTTTAATCATTGAAATTTCCAATTAATTCAAGTTCGAAGAATTATAATATATAATTGTGATTATTTATTTATTTATTTATTTATTCTTAAACGGGTACATAAATGGTAATTATAGCCTTGTATATCTCAAATACATTTTGCATTTTTTTAAATTACTTTTTACAAATTTTTATAATTTTTTTCAATTTTCAATTATTTCTATCAATTATTTTATTATTAAATTTATTTTTCAATTAATATTCAAATATTTTTTGATTAAGTTTCTAATTTTTTTTATTATTTATCTCAAATTTTAGTTATTTTTTCAATTCACAATTATTTGCATCATTCTGCAATTATTTTATTACATTACAAATACATGTTAAAATTTTTTCAATTATTTTTTACAGACTAAAATTATTTTCTTCAATTTTTAATTAATTTTCATTACTTTACAAATATTTTCTCCAATTTTTTATTATTTTCATTATTCTTTAATTAATTTTTTAGATTTAAAAATATTTTTTTTCAAATTTTAATAATTTTCTTCAATTTTCAAATATTATTGTTATCATTTTGCAATCAATTTCTTTAATTTTCAATTATTTATCTCCTTTTTCAAACATTTTTTACAAATTTTCATTTTATTTTATATTTCTGCAATTATTTTCACCACCTTTCAATTAGATATATATTAATGGTTTTTCAATTAATTTCCTAAATTTACAAATATTTGTTTCAATTTTTTCAATTATTTCTCAAAAAATAAAATTATTTTCTTCAGTTTCTAATTATTTTTATTACTATTCAAAAATTGTCTCTTATTCTTTATCATTTTTATTACTCTTCAATTAATTTTCTAGATTTTAAAATATATTTCTCAAATTTTAATAATTTTCTTTAATTTCTTATTATTAATATTATATCATTTTGCAATCAATTTCTTCAATTTTTAATTATTTTTATTACTTTGCAAATATTGTCTTTAATTTTTTATTATTTTCATTACTCTTCAATTAATTTCCGAGATTTTGAAACATATTTCTCAAATTTTAATCATTTTCTTCAATTTTTAATTAGTTTTATTACTTTGCAAATATTGTTCCGAATTTTTTATTAGTTTCATTACTCTTAAATTAATTTTCTAGATTTTAAAATATTTTTCTCAAATTTTAATAATTTTCGACAACTTCCAATTATTTTTGTTATCATTTTGCTATCAATTTCTGCAATTTTTCATTTTTCTCATTATTCATACCTCAATTAAATTCCTAAAATTTAAATTATTTATCTCATTTATCAATTATTTTTTCAGATTCATTTTCTTTTATCTTTTTGCAATTACTTTTTCCACTTTTTAACTATAGGTATATTAATTATTTTTTAATTAATTTCCTAAATTTGTATTTATTATCTCAAATCTAAGTTACTGTATCCACGTTTCAATTATGCTTTAATCATTCTCTAATTATTTTTCTCATATTTAAAATATTTTTGAAAATTTTTGATTATTTTTTTGTGAAATTGCAATGATTTTTAAAAATTTTATATCATTTTTATTATTTGTTGATTAATTCCGAAAATTTTAATTATTTCTCTCAGATTTTCATTATTTTATTTTTCTTCATTTTTCAATTATTTTGGTTATCATTTTGAAATCAATTTCTTCAATTTTTAATTATTCTCACTATTCGTTCCTCAATTAAATTTATAAACTTTCAATTATTTATCTCATGTATCAATTATTTTTTTTAAATTTATTTTCTTTTATCTTTTTGTAATGATTTTCTCCACCTTTTATAATTAGGTATATTAATTATTTTTCAATTAATTTTCTAAATTTTCATTTATTATCTCAAATCTAAGTTATCTCATCTCTACTTTTCAATGTTTTAATCAATGTTCAATTATTTTTCTCAAATTTTAATTAGGTTGGTCAATTTTTACCTATTTTTTTTTCATTTACAATGATTTTCACAAATTTTATATTATTTTGCATATTTGTTGATTCATTCCGAAAATTTCAATTATTTATCTCAAATTCCCATTATTTTCTTCAATTTTCGATTATTTCTATAATTTTATAACTATTTTCCTAAGTTTAAAATTCTTGAAATCATGTTGTAAAAGGGTACTTTCTTTTACTCTACAAATATTCGGTATTTTTTAAAATTGGAATTAATATCTACAAATTTCAACTATTTTTATCTCTTTCCAAAAATTTTCTTTAAGGATTTTCATTATTTTTTAATTTTTCCCTTAAATTTTAAAATTAATTTCCGGAAGTTTCAATTATTTTTTTAAATTTTTTCAAATAAAACTTTTTCAGTTTTAATTATTCCCTTTAATATCAAATTAATTTCATTATTTATTAATTAACTTTCAATTTCTTTCGACAGTTTTCAATTATTTTTACCAAATATGATATTTGTGCTTCAAATTTTCAATGTTTTAATCATTTTTCAATTATTTTTCTCAAATTTCAATTAAGTTCGTCAATTTTTAATTATTTTTTGAACTTGCAATGATTTTCACAAATTTTATAGTATTTTGATTATTTGTTTATTAAAATTCCGAAAATGTACTCGAAATCAAATAAAATTGTCAACTTTTGCGTTGCAATAATTACGCTAATTAAGAAACTCTTTAATTTATTATTGTTTTATTTCTCCCCCCCCCCCCCCCCTCGGACAATATTAAGTTTGCAGATGGCAAAAATTTACAAGTCGCCGCCGCTGGTATTGACTGAACTATTATAAGACAAAAAAATCTGTTTTCAATAACAAAAAAATCCTATTTACCAATATAGCAACTACTATAGTAACGATATATATCTTTCTATATATTAGTCATAAATAATGATGCATAATTTACGACAGTCTATACCTCAGCGTTATTTCTTTAAATGCATATAGCCAGGGCAAGGAAGTACCTATTACTTAATAAATGAAGGAATTTTAATGGAAAAAAGTCCTATTTAGAGTTAATTAAAAGTGTAATAACGAGGGAATAAAGTATCGATGACATTTTCCTTTATATTACCTTACGCCAGATGCACCTGACCGTGCAAGTTCGTTCATACGCGTCGTGTGGTTGCACGCACCGCGAGCATTCCCATGAACACGTATGAGCACACATTTCTACCTAGAAACCAACACCAATCTCTTGGCATAAAATAGAAGACCTAACTGGTTGTGAGAGTAGGAGAAGAATCCGATACACTGGAAAACCAGTCTCGTCCATCCCATTCTCAGATCTGCTTTCTCTCTTATAATACGTCAAACGATTTGTTGATACTATAATGACAAATTTGTTACGCATTCCTGCATCTTTGCTTATTCAACTTCTCCAATCCGAATCGCTTTCAATTTCTCCTTTTTTTTTCTCTCGCCTATTAGTCGATATGTTTATTTTCCGGTTCACCCAGTTTAAACAATGTTTCTTTTTTTTTTGCAATTGACACGCGTTTTAGTCGTTCAATTTACTTTTTATAAATGATAATATTATAGCGACTTTATTGCGGTAATATAAGTTTTATTTAAATTTTAATAATGTTAATATTTATCGTAATTCAGGGTTGCTACGACTTTTCTGTAGAACGGAATTTCATAACTTTTTCAGGCCCTAAATGATATTTTTCCTAAATGATATTTCAACTAGGGGAGACCGCACAACAGTAGATAGTAAAAATTATCCAACCGGTGTAATTATTTCGGGCTGAAGTAATTAATGAAATTTTTAACACTAAAATGCAGCAAATCTATTTAATTTAAGAAAATAATTCAAGAACAAAAAAATTCATTTTAAAATAACGAGACAAATTTGAAGTCAAGATAGTAAAAACACAAAAATAATTGAAAATAAAAACAGTTATATATTGTAAAATTGAAGAAATTCGGTTGACAAGAATAATAATTAAAATAATTATAAGCTGCAAGTTAAAGAGGCGCATGAATATTCCCTAAATCTCATTTAGCTTAAATCCCATTAAGCCTAAAATCAAAAAGCCTAAAATGCATTCAGCCAAAATTCCATTTAACCTAAATTGCATTTAACCAAAATTTCATTTAACCTAAATCGCGTTTAACCTAAATTCCTTTAAATCTAAATTTCATTTTACCTAAATCCCATTCAATCTAAATTCCATTTAACCTAAATCTCATTTAACCTAAATCTCATTTTACCGAAATTCCATTTAACCAAAATTCCATTTAACCTAAATTCCATTTAACCTAAATCCCATTTAACCTAAAACGCATTTAGTATAAATTCCATTTAACCTAAAATGCATTCAGCCTAAATCTCACTTCACCTAAATCCCATTTAACCTAAATCTCATTTAACCTAAATTCCACTTAACCTAAATCCCATTTAACCTAAAACGCATTTAGTCTAAATTCCATTTAACCTAAAATGCATTCAGCCTAAATCTCACTTCACCTAAATCCCATTTAACCTAAATCTCATTTAACCTAAATTCCACTTAACCTAAATCCCATTTAACCTAAAACGCATTTAGTCTAAATTCCATTTAACCTAAAATGCATTCAGCCTAAATCTCACTTCACCTAAATCCCATTTAACCTAAATCTCATTTAACCTAAATTGCATTTAACCTAAATCCCATTTAACCTAAATTCCATTTAACCTAAAACGCATTCAGCCTAAATCTCACTTCACCTAAATCCCATTTAACCTAAATCTCATTAAACCTAAATTCCACTTAACCTAAATCCCATTTAACCTAAAACGCATTTAGTCTAAATTCCATTTAACCTAAAATGCATTCAGCCTAAATCTCACTTCACATAAATCCCATTTAACCTAAATCTCATTTAACCTAAATTCTACTTAATCTAAATCCCATTTAACCTAAAACGCATTTAGTCTAAATTCCATTTAACCTAAATTCCATTTAACCTAAAACGCATTGAGCCTAAATCTCACTTCATCTAAATCCCATTGAACCTAAAACTTTACTTGATTCAACTATATTTATTCTTAAATTAAAAAAATTTTTAGGTTCAATGGGATTTAGGTGAAGTGAGATTTAGGCTCAATGCGTTTTAGGTTAAATGGTATTTAGGTTAAATGAAATTTAGACTAAATGCGTTTTAGGTTAAATGGGATTTAGATTAAGTGGAATTTAGGTTAAATGAGATTTAGGTTAAATGGGATTTAGGTGAAGTGAGATTTAGGCTGAATGCATTTTAGGTTAAATGGAATTTAGACTAAATGCGTTTTAGGTTAAATGGGATTGAGGTTAAATGGAATTTAGGTTAAATGAGACTTAGGTTAAATGGGATTTAGGTGAAGTGAGATTTAGGCTGAATGCCTTTTAGGTTAAATGGAATATAGGTTAAATGGGATTTAGGTTAAATGGAATTTAGGTTCAATGGGATTTAGGTTAAGTGGAATTTATGTTAAATGAGATTTAGGTTAAATGGGATTTAGGTGAAGTGAGATTTAGGCTGAATGCATTTTAGGTTAAATGGAATTTAGACTAAATGCGTTTTAGGTTAAATGGGATTTAGGTTAAGTGGAATTTAGGTTAAATGAGATTTAGGTTAAACGGAATTTAGGTTAAATGAGATTTAGGCTGAATGTATTTTAGGTTAAATGGAATTTAGACTAAATGCGTTTTAGGTTAAATGGGATTTAAGTTAAACGCGATTTAGGTTAAATGAAATTTAGGTTAAATTCAATTTAGGTTAAATGAAATTTTGGCTGAATGCATTTTAGGCTTTTTGATTTTAGGCTTAATGGGATTTATGCTAAATGAGATTTAGGGAATATTCATGCGCCTCCAAGTTAAATTTGTAGAAAATACACTGGAATTGGAATTGTCGCTAATTTAATTTAACATATTATAATAAACAGAAATTTGAAAAAGGTCCATAAAAAATGATTGTATTTAAAGGATTAAATTTAAGAATTGAAGAAATTCCTTCAAAAATAGTTGAAAATTTAAAACAATAAGTTAAAATGTAGGCTGTAGGGAATAATAATATTGAAAAATGAGGATTAGACGAAATTTGAAAAAATTAATTTAAAAATGAGAAAAATACTTGAAACTGAAGACAATAATTTAAATTTGAAGAGAAAAACAAACTTGCTGAAGAAATTAAAGGCAAAATAAAAAATTCAAGATTGTAATTGAACTTTGAAGAAAAGAATTGAAATTTGAAGAAAACTAGTTAACTATGACTATAAAATAACTGAAAATTGAAGAAAATAATTTAAAAAATAAGTTTTATCATTAATTAATTACAAACAAATGATATTGAGAAAGAAAATTCAAAAATCGAAGAAAAAAAAAAGAGTAATGAGAAAATTCATTAGAAAATCACAAATATAATTACAGATTTTAGATTACAAGTTAAATTTAAGAAAATAACAAAAAAAACAGAAAATCTTAAAAAAATTGTTTTTGAATTTAAAAATGAGAAAAATAATTAATATATAAATAATAATTAAAGATTTTGGATTACAAGTTACATTTAAAAAATAAAAAATAAAATAAAATCTTAAAAAAAATTGTTTTTGAATTTAAAAATGAGAAAAATAATTAAAATATAAATAATAATTTAAAATTGAAGGAAGATTATATAAATTGATTTCATTAACTAAAGAGTGACAAAAGTAAATTAAGATTTTAAGCTACCTGTGAAAATTGAAGATATTTTTGAAAAATTGATAAATAAAATAATAAAAACAATAAATATAATAAAAATAATAAAATTGATAGAAAATTAAAAGAAGTTTTTAATTGTTAGAAAATATAAAGTAATACGATTATTATTTAAAAATTTAGAAAATCTTTAGAAAAACATAATTGGAAATTGAAGAAAAATATTTAGAATGTAATTGAAATTTTAGAATCAGCTGGGAAACAATTTGAATTAAAAAAAAAATACTTTAAAATCGATGAAAAAACATCCTTAAAAGTTAAAAATTCGAAAAATTAAAAAATAATCTGAAATTGAATAATATAATTTAATATTTAAGACAATAATAAAAATTGAAGACAATAATTGAAAGTTAAAGAAATTTATTAAAACGTAGCAAAAATAATGGAAAATTTTAGGTTTCAATTTCGAAATAGAAGTAAATAATTGGAAATATAAGAAAAGTATTTCTAAATAGGAAAAACAATTCGAATTGAAGACTATAATTAATTATTAGCAAACATAATTGCAAAATTTATATTTCAAGTAAAAATTTAAAAAAATAATTAACAGTAGAAGAAAAACATCGAAAATTGAAGACAATTATTTTAAAAATTACGAGTGTAATTGAAAATGAAGGCAATTCTCTTAAATTGAAGAAAGTAAATGAAAAACACGGCAATTAATTTTAAAATTACGAAAAAATTTTAATTGAAGACAAAAATTTATAAATTGCGAAAAATAGTTGAAAATTGAAGATATTTAATAAAAATGCCAAAAATAATAATCGAAAGAAGAAAAATAATCGAAAATTGAAGGAATTCGTTATAAAATGATCAAAATATTTAAAAATTATAATATGTACAAGTTAAATTTGTAGAAAATGATTAAAAAAAATAGAATTTATTAACAAAAACGAAAAGTGATTTAAATTGCAAACAAAATAATTTCCACTGAATCCGAATCCGAAATCAGAATATTGTTAGATTGGCCAATTGAATTATTCCACTAAAATTACTATTTCAAATTAAAAATACTATTTCACATTGTAAACGAGTTTTCACTGTAAAATCACAAATTAGTGGGTTTTTACTAAATGAAAATTTTGAAAGTAGAAACATTTTTTTTCTGTATTTTGCATCTTTTTATGTTTGAAATAACTAAACAAAAAATTTTAACCACAAAATTATAATTAAAACAATTATTTAATTAAATTATGTATATTATTTATCGAATTTATAAAATAAAGCTATATAGAGACTTGTATTGTTTCTCTTTAATTTTACAACTTTTTTTGTTTGGAATAATCAAAGATAAGCATCAAACATAAAAATTATAATATTTCAACATTTGGATATTTTCACAAATTAGTGTTGTTAATTTAATAATTTGTATTAAACATTATTATGTATAAAAATTAAAAACATTTTTTACATTGTTTAAATTAATTATTGTTGCTATTTACCAAATTTTATTCAGTGTATTCTTTTTTATATATTTACAACTTTTATTGCGTTCTAAACTTATTTTTAAAAAAAATTTATAACTAAAAGCTTTTAGTTGCTTAAACAATATTGAATAAATTAATATTTTATGGTAAATATTGTTCTGCAGTTAATCCATAAATAAAAAGTTGTAAAATACTGAAAAATCTGTAATTTATTTTGATAAAATTTTATTAAGCAGCAAGAATAGATTATTCAACCAATTGTTTAAGTTTTAATTTTATATTTAATATTCTTCTTTAATTATTCCAAGAATAAAAAGTTTCATAATACAGAAAATACGATTTTCTAGCTTCACTTTATAAAAAGTTGCAAAATATATTTAAAAAAACTGCAATTTTCTAACTTTATTTTATTAAAAGTTGATAAATAACAACAATTTGTCTAAATTAATTAACAATTACGTGGAAAAAGTAGTAAAATATAAGTTCTTTTAAAACATAGGGTAAATGTACCAATTACTGCGGTGTAAAATCAAAGTTTGATAAAAAAATTGAAACAAAATATAAATACAAATGAAAGATAAATATTTGGCTGATCTCAAAAGCACTATTGCTATCTATTGAAGTAGAAATCACTAATTAAAATATAAAAATAAATTATGTATTTTTAAAAATAACGAATCTATAAAAAGAAATACTCTGTGCTGGTATTAATACGGCCATGCATGAATTACTGTGCCTCAATTACTGCGGGAATAACTTGTATTCGGATGTTAGGTTGCCTCTGTGTCAGCAGTAATAGAAACGCATGTATGTTCCAATTACTGCGGCAAGTTGTAATCTAAACTTAAATAATTAATTTATTAATAACCGAAATGTACAACTTTATATTGGTAATTATATCGAGTAAAATTTTAAATAATTTTTTCAAATTAATTGTATACTACTCTTAAATAGTGCAAAATAACTTTTTTCCCAAAAACTGCAGTAATTGGTACATCCGCAGTAATAGGTACATTTACCCTAAATTAAATATTTTTTAAGTTCACAATGAAGATTTGTTTCGAAAAATAATAATCCTTTAAGACCGTAAAATTAAAAAAAAAAATTTTTGTAATATCCTCCTGTATATTATATAGATGTCGTAAATATGTATTCATTAAAGTTTTAATTTAACTATTTTCTAACTATTTTTCATTAGTACAAACTTGTGTTTGCCATTATACAATTTTTGTTTAAAACTATTTTTTATGTTCGAGAAGAAATTGAAATACAATCATTAATATTGCAAATCATGCTGTCTACCAGGGAGTTGTGAGATTTTTATTCATTTTTCTCGCAGTTCATTGGAGTTGACGGTTGGACACGCCTAACTTCCGGTACAAGCGGTCGAGCGACCATCGTTTCGTTGACCGGATTTCAGGCTTGTTTCACTTTGAAATATGCACTTAGCAGATTTCCATGACTTTTATTTAAAAATTGCCTCTTTTTTGACGCAAATTACCACCCATTAAATTATCAGTTCCTCCCTTTTTACAGAAGCTGCAAAAAATCAATTTTTCTCCAACTTTCAAGTTTTTTATTTATAAATCTGATAATTGAATTTACATAATTATTGAAAATTGACTAAATTTATCTATAATCAGTTAAAATTAATGAAAAATTTAATTAATTAAGATCAATAAATACATTATTTTAATATATTAATTTTAATTATAACATTATCACTAGACAGAAGGGTCTCGTAATTCATTAATCGAGAAATTTCAAAGATATTAAATGATCCCATCATTGCTCTACTTTTACTGATTTGAATAAACGATTCCTCGGAATCATTAACTCAAACACTAATTTGCTGAATATACTTAAGAGTTGAGAAACGCTTAAATGCGTTTTGTGTAGAAAAAGTATAGTCTAACAACTTAATTTAATGTTTTGCCACACACGTGTTGCGATAACGACACTTTATCAAGAAGAGAATTTAATTAAAAAAAAAAAAAAAAAAATGGTACTTTAAATGTAGAAAAAAAAGTGCCAGCGAGTCATATTCACTATTAAACCTAAATTCCATTTTCGATTCTGAGTAACGAGAAATTTAAATGTCGAGGATAACGTCTGAATCATTCCGAACGCCACACACATTGAAGATGCGAATATAAAATGAATTTCATTGGAATATGCAAACAACTTCTTTTTGTTAGCTCAATCGATTAATCGATTATTTCTACAGTAAGCACTTTTAGAAAGTCTTTCAGATTTATTACTATTTTTCATTTTATGTTTTCCCAATTGAATATTTAAATTATTCTGTGGTTTCTTTCATTCTTTTATTCACAACAGTTCGTTTGACATTTTCAAAAAAGGATTTTCTAAATTGATTGAAATTTCGACCCAGTGGACGAATTTGTTTATTCTGTCCCCGCAGCGTTGCCGAAGCGTTGGCCGCGCTTGCGCTTTTACCTAAAATCCACATAATTCCCGAACCAAACAACATTTTATTATTCTCTTTTCTTCTTTATTTCACAATCTACATTGCACAACTTTAACCAAAGATTTATTATTAATTACACGAAACTGTACGCATTGTAAAGAAAAATTTAATCTTTCATAAATGAATTTCAAGTATGTAAGTGATTCCATTTTCCGCAAAAAGAAAATTTATATATGTATTTAATAGCAGATATAATTGCCATTTCGCAATTTTCGATCGCGGTCAAACGTGCCTTTAATTTTCATTAGATTGCACGGTGAGAAAATATAATTGATACATACCTCCATTATAGATATAGCGGCCGATCAATCGATCAAACTGACTGCCGATGACGTTTTCGCAATTACAAAAGAATAAAACTGCTTCACTTGCAGATTAGATATGACAAAATAATAATAATACATTAATGTAGTTTGAAAGAAGAAAAGTTGAATTATCTGGATCAATTAAAAAATTTACTTCTGTTGTCCATTGGAATTTGAATTTTTCTTGAATCAGAGTACATTTATGAGGAATGAGAAATTGAACGTGTGACAAAGAGCATATCCTGTGGATAATATATTGAGAGGCTCTCTCATGACTCAGATCGAAAGAATCCGGTCTTTCTTATTTAGGCTCGCTTCACGCTAGAGAGAAGAGGAAGGAAGAAAATCTTAAGATTGTCTTTTGGATATTTAGGTGATAAAACCACCGGGATTTTTACATATTTGTCGCCTCTCACGGGAACACACACGTTCTAAATGTATATTAACATTTAATTGAGTAAAAAAAATTCAATAAAGTGCGACCATAAATATACACTGAAAAAACATGAGATCAAATTGAGCGGCGTATGCTAAAAATAATTTTAATAAAATAATTTACATCTTTTCGGTTCAAATTGAGTGAAAATTGTGTAAAAATTTAAATGTCTCGATTGAATAAATGTTTAGAGCAAAACTTGACTGAAGATTAAAATTAAATTTTCCTGAAATTTTCGTCGCAAAAGTTGATTGAATATTTAAATTAAAGTTTCGTGAATAACATATTAGACTCAATACTTTGTTCAATTTCAAAGACAGTTGCTTTTGGTCGCTTATTAAATTGGCACGCATTTTGAGGTTATAAACATGAAAACATGAGTTTTAATGGCAGAAGGGGTGCCAACCTCAAAATGCGTAATTTATTGAAACTATCAGCGCTAGCGTCGAAAGCATAAATTATGGCACTAAATTTGAAAAATTTCTGATTATCATTATTTAAATATAAATAATAATTATTATTTTCTGACTAAACATTACTAAACATGTATTTATGAAGGTGAAAAAAGTATTCTAGTATTTTCAGGGTGTCTACTAACCGGGAAAACCGGGAAATAATCGGAAATTAAAATTGACCGGGAAAAATCGGGAATTAACCGGAAATTTTCCGTCAAACCGGGAATTTTTTTTCTGGGATAATAAATTCTTTTCAATTTTCTATTATTTTCTTCAATTTCCAATTATTTTCTCCAATTCTCAATTATTTTCTTCCATTTGGAATTATTTTCATTACTTTAAAATTATATCTTCATTTCTCAATTATTTTCTTCGATTTTCTACTATTTTCTTTAATTGCCAATTACTTTCTTCAATTTTCAATTATTTTCATCAATTTCTAATTACTTTATTTAATTCTGAAATCTTTTCTACGATTTTCAATTATTTTAATCAATTTTAAATTATTTTCTTCAACTATAAATTTTTTTTTTGAAATTCCAATTATTTGATTCAATTATCAATTTTCAATTATTTTTTCAATTTTTAATTATTTTCTTCAGATCTCAACTATTTTCTTCAATTTTTAATTATTGTCTTCTATAATCAATAATTCTCGGATTTTTTCAATATTTTTTTTTCAATTATTAATTATGTTTTTGAAACTTGAATTCAATTCATCAATTATTATTCAACAATTTTCATAAAATCACATTTTCTTCAATTTCAAATTATTTTCTTTCATTTGGAATTATTTTCATTAATTTAAAATTATTTCTTCATTTCTCAATTATTTTCTTCGATTTTCTACTATTTTCTTCAATTGACAATTACTTTTTTCAATTTTCAATTATTTTCATCAATTCCTAATTAATTTATTTAATTCTGAAATCTTTTCTACGATTTTCAATTATTTTAATCAATTTTAAATTATTTTCTTCAACTATAAATTTTTTTTTTGAAATTCCAATTATTTGATTCAATTATCAATTTTCAATTATTTTTTCAATTTTTAATTATTTTCTTCAGATCTCAACTATTTTCTTCAATTTTTAATTATTGTCTTCTATAATCAATAATTCTCGGATTTTTTCAATATTTTTTTTTCAATTATTAATTATGTTTTTGAAACTTGAATTCAATTCATCAATTATTATTCAACAATTTTCATAAAATCACATTTTCTTCAATTTCAAATTATTTTCTAAAATTCTCAATTATTTTCTTTCATTTGGAATTATTTTCATTAATTTAAAATTATTTCTTCATTTCTCAATTATTTTCTTCGATTTTCTACTATTTTCTTCAATTGACAATTACTTTTTTCAATTTTCAATTATTTTCATCAATTCCTAATTAATTTATTTAATTCTGAAATATTTTCTACGATTTTCAATTATTTTAATCAATTTTTAATTATTTTCTTCAACTATAATTTTTTTTTTTGAATTGCCAATTATTTGATTCAATTATCAATTTTCAATTATTTTTTCAATTTTTAATTATTTTCTTCAGATCTCAACTATTTTCTTCAATTTTTAATTATTCTCTTCTATAATCAATAATTCTCGGATTTTTTCAATATTTTTTTTTCAATTATTTGAAAAATTATTATGTTTTTGAAACTTGAATTCAATTTATCAATTATTATTCAACAATTTTCATAAAATCACATTTTCTGCAATTTTAAATTATTTTCCACAATTTTTAATTAATTTCTTCAAATTACAATTACATTCTTAATTTTTTATTGTTTTTTTTTTCAAATTCTATAATTCCTGGGTTGTTCAATTTCTTTTTTCTTCAATTATCATTTATTTTCTTCTACTTTCAATCCCATTGTTTAATTTTTGAATTATTTTCTTTAATTCTCAATTATAATTTTCGACATTCAATTCCATTCTTTAATTTTCAATTTTTTTATTTTAATATTCAATAACTCTAGGCTTTTTACAATGATTTTTTTTTTATTATCAATTATTTTCTTCAAATTCCAATTGTTTTCTTAAATTTCAATTATTTTCTTCAATTTCCAATTATTTTTTCATATTTCTTTCAGTTTCTCAATTTCTTTCAATTTTCAATTTCTATTCAATTTTCTTCAATATTTAACAATTCTGAGCTTTTTTAAATTTTGTTTTTCTTTCAATTTTTATTTAAATTGAGAATTTTTAAATTATTTTCATCAATTCGCAATTATTTCCGTCGATTTCTAAATTTTTCTGCTGTTTCCAAATATTGTATTTAATTTTTAAGTACACTCTTCAATTTTTAATTATTTTCTTAAATTTTCAATTATTTTCTTAAATTTTTAATTATTTTGTTCAATTTTCAATTGTTTGTTTCAATATTCAATAACTCTAGGCTTTTTACAATGATTTTTTTTTAAATTCTCAATTATTGTCTCCAATTTCCAATTTTTTTCTTAAATTCCAATTCTTTTCTTCAATTTCCAATTATTTTTTCATATTTCTTTCAATTTTCAATTTCTTATGAATTTTCTTCAATATTTAACAATTCTCAGCTTTTTTAAATTATGTTTTTCTTTCAATTTTTATTTAAATTGAGAATTTTTAAATTATTTTCATCAATTCGCAATTATTTCCTTCAATTTTCAATTATTTTCTTCTATTTTAAATTTAATTGTTCAATTGTTCAATTATTTTTTTCAATTCTCAATTAATTTCTTTAAATAATAATTCGATTCTTCAATTTTTAATGTTTTCTTCAATATTTAATCATTACTGGCATTTTCCATTTTTTTTAATTATAAATTATTTTCTTCTTTTTTCAATCCAATTGTTCAGTAATTTTCTTTAATTCTCAATTATTGTATTCGAATTTCAATTTTATTTCTCGATTTTCAGTTATGTTTTTTTTAATATTTAATAATTCTGTATTTTTCTGATTTCCATTTCATTATTTAATTTTCAATTTATTTCTTCAATTTTGAATTATTAACTTAAATTTTAAATTATTTTTTTGGATTTTCTATCTAGTTGACCAATTTTCAATTATATTCTTTAAATTTAATTACTATTGTTCATTTTTTTTTATTATTGTTCAATTGTAGATTAATATTTACTTTTTTTTTTTTAATTTTGTTTCTAATTGTCAAATATCTTTGTCATTGTTTAATTATTTCTTTCCATTATTAATTATTTCTTTTCATTTTTAATGGTTTCTTTTAATTCTTAATTATTATTTTTTGTAAAGTTCAATATTTAATTCTTCAATTTTCAATTATTTTCTTTAAATTTCAATTATTTTCTTCAATTATCAACTGTTATATTCAATTTTTGTAGCCATTTGTATAGGTCTATTTATACTTAAAATAAATTTTAAGTTAACAAGAGAAAAAACCGGGAAAAATAGGAACAAAAACCGGGAATTTTGTGGGACGAGATTAGTAGACATCCTGTATTTTTTACAAATTGAAAAAAATATTTGTAATATAACTTTTATATTACAACGAAATGTGAATTAACTAAATATTAAAAAATAATTTTGTAAAAATTATAAAACAGATAATTTACAATATTATTTGTCGATTTAATCTTTTAATTTTTTAACATTTCCTAAGTTATAAATATTTTACAAAAATAATTTTAGATTTTATCACAAGATTCTTATAATAAATATGTAAATGTGAATTTAAAATTAATTGCATTATTTTTAAATTTTATTTGAAACTAATTTTTAAACTTATGATTTAAGGAAAATTAGCAAAGATTAAAAAACAAAGTTGGTAAGGAATTTAAAACTCTTTTTAAAAAAATTAATTCATGTTAATTCCTTTAAAATTGTTAAAATAACTTAAAAACTTTTTAATTAAAAAATGTTCTGTAGCTATTTACTAATAAAAATTATAAAAAAGTCAGAAAATAATTTTTTTTAAATTGATAAAAATTAATTTTTTAGTTCTTGCTTTCAGAAAAATGTTAAATTTTGTTTAAATAAATTTTTAGAATCCTTTCTTATTTCTTTACATTTATTAAACATTTCCACAACACAGCCCCACAAAAAATGTGAGTTCAGCTTTTTCCAGTGTAAATAAAATGAACATTAAAAGAATTATAATTTGTAAATAAAAAATTTTATAATATAGATTAATGGAAATTTCTAAATTTGTTTGAATTTCGGATCATTTTTTTATGATTTAATTCTGCAGTTGGAGTTTAATGATTGATTAGCACTTTTATCCGCACAACGGGCGTCTTTTATTCATTACAAAAGAGATGAATAATAGAAGAGAAGCTGACGTAAGTTATTTATCACCTCTCAGGATATATATGAAAAAATAACTGCAGTAATTACAAAAAATAGTTTCCTTAGAATAAATTGCATAACTTTCACGTTTCTTTGTATTAGTTTCCAACATGAAGAATGAAGTAACTAATATCGTTATTATCAAGAATATGTATTGTTTAAACGATATACTACATTGCACACTTATTCTTCGAATTTCGCTTAATTGCATGAAATTCCGTTTGAATTGAACTGTTAAGACGTTTAAAGATGTGAGTCGTTAAAGAAGAAGAAAAAAAAATTAAAAAAAAAAGAAAAGCATGAAAGTTCGTACAGGCTGAGAACTGTGGGGACGGAATACATGTGGTATCGGATCAGGCCAAGTAGCGGCGACCTGCATAATGCGGTCTCAATTTCAAGATGTCTTGTCTTGTCGATTGGCCCACGCATGTACAGAAAGAAATGGATCAGACAATTTTACAATAAGGAATTGTGAAATTTAGGGATTAAGTGTATTTATGAATGATGAGACAGATATTAAAATGATAAATGAAATGAATAAAAAGAGTTGGTAAAGTTTAAATTCGCATTTCTTTTTATTTACACGAAGAGCAGGAAAAGTTTTTAGTTTACGTATGAAACAAATTTTTAGAACGACTCCACGTGAGATTTTCATTCAAAAATTTTTTTTCTTGAAATATATATATTTTTTTTTATACATTCTATATATAAAAACATTTTGCCGTCGCTAAGTCAGAAAGTTTGACTCCACGTAAGGCGCTCCTACCGCTGGAACCACGTAACTCTCTCCTACCTAAAAAACCACTATCTCCCTCAAACATAAAAAACCACATAAATTTCTTTCTACCTCTAGAACCACGTATCTCCCACAAACATCAAGGACCACGTAACTCCCTCCTAGCTCAAAAACCACGTAACTTTCATTTAATTCTAGAATCAAGTAATTCCCTTATACATCGAGAACCACGTAACTCTCTTCTACCTCGAAAACCACATATCTCTCTCCTACCTCAAAAACCATGTAACTTTCTGTCTACCTCTAGAATCAAGTAACTTCCCCATACATCAAGAACCACGTAACACCCTCATAAATCAAGAACCACGTAACTTCCTCATACATCAAGAACGACGTAACTCCTTCATACATCAAGAAACACGTAACTCCTACATGCATTAAGAACCACGTAAATCACTCATACATCAACAACCACGTAACTCCCTCCTACCTCGAAAACCACGTATCTCTCTCCTACTTTAAAAAACAACGGAACTTTCTTAATACCTCTAAAATCAAGTAACTCCCTCATACATTTAGAACTAAGCTATTTCCTCATACATCAAGAACCTCGTAGCTCTCTCCTACCTAAAGAACCACGTAACTGCATCCTACCTCGAAAACCACGTATCTCTCTCGTACCTCAAAAACAACGTAACTTTCTTTCTACCTCTAGAATCAAGTAACTCCCTCATTCATCAAGAACCACGTAACTTCCTCATACCTCAAGAACCACGTACATTTGAGGCGCATGAATATTCCCTAAAACCCATTTAGTCTAAATCTCATTTAACCTAAAACCATTTAACCTAAAATGCATTTAGTCTAAAAAGCATTTAGCCTAAACTGCATTCAACCTAAACCCAATTAAACCTAAACTCTATTTAAACTAAATTTCATTTAACCTAAATTCTATTTAACCTAAATCCCATTTAGCCTAAAATGTATTTAACCTAAATTGCATTTAATCTAAAATGCAATCAGCCTAAATTTCATTTAATCTAAATCTCAATAAATCTAAAATACATTTAGCCTAAAACAGACTTAACCTAAATTTCATTTAATCTAAATCCGATTTATCCTAAAAAGCATTCAGCCTAAAATCCACTTAACCTAAATTCCATTTAACCTAAATCCCATGTAACCTAAAATGTATTTAACCTAAATCTCATTTAACCTAAAATGCATTTAATCTAAAATGCATTCAGCCTAAATTTCATTCAACCTAAATCCCATTTAATCTAAATTCCATTTAACCTAAAACCCATTTAACCAAAATATAATTTAACCTAAATTTCATTTTATCTAAAAAGCATTAAGCCTAAATTTCATTTAAAATAAAATGTATTCGACCTAAATGTCATTTAACCTAAATCCCATTTAACCTAAAATGCATTTAGCAAAATTTCATTTAACCCAAATTCCATTAAACCTAAATCCCATTTTACCTAAATTCCATTTACCCTAAATCCTATTTAACCTAAATAACATTTAACCTAAATCCCATTTAACCTAAAAAGCATTTAGCCTAAATTCCATTTAACCTTTAATGCATTCAGCCTAAATTTCACTTTACCTAAATTGCATTAAGCCTAAACCCACTTATCCTTAATCCCATTTTACCTAAAATATAATGTAAATTTTAGGTAAAATGGGATTTAGGATAAGTGGTTTTAGGTTAAATGGAATTTATGTTAAATGAGATTTAGGCTGAATGCATTTTAGGTTAAATGGGATTTAGGTCAAATAGAATTTAGGCTGACTGCATTTTAGGTAAAATGGGATTTAAATTAAATGCTATTTAGGTTAAATGAAATTTAGGCTGAATGCATTTTAGGTTAAATGGAATTTTGGTTAAAAGAAATTTAGGCTGAATGCATTTTAGGATAAATGAGATTTAGGTTAAAAAAATTTAGGTTAACTGGAATTTAGGTTAAGTGGGATTTAGGTTGAATGCAGTTTAAACTAAATGCTTTTTAGGCTAAATTTAATTTATGTGAAATGAGATTTAGGTTAAATGAAATTTAGGCTTGATGCACTTTAGAGTAAATGCATTTTAGGTTAAATGAGATTTATGTTAAATACATTTAGGTTAAATGGGATTTAGGTTAAATAGAATTTAGTTTAAATGGGATTTAGGTTGAATGCAGTTTAGGCTAAATGCTTTTTAGGCTAAATTCATTTTAGGTTAAACGGTTTTAGGTTAAATGGGATTTAGGATTAATGGGTTTTAGGGAATATTCATGCGCCTTGTAACTTCCTCATATATCAAGAACGACGTAACTCCCTCCTAACTCGAAAACTACGCATCTGTCTTTTATCTCTAATACCACGTATCTCCCTCATACATCAAGAACCACGTAACTCTCTTCTACCTCGAAAACCACATGTCTCTCTCCTACCTCAAAAGCCATGTAACTTTCTGTCTATCTCTAGAATCAAGTAACTCCCCCATACATCAAGAACCACGTAACTCCGTCATACAGAAAGAACCACGTAACACCCTCATAAATCAAGAACCACGTAACTTCCTCATACATCAAGAACGACGTAACTCCTTCATACATCAAGAAACACGTAACTCCTACATGCATTAAGAACCACGTAAATCACTCATACATCAACAACCACGTAACTCCCTCCTACCTCGAAAACCACGTATCTCTCTCCTACTTTAAAAAACAACGGAACTTTCTTAATACCTCTAAAATCAAGTAACTCCCTCATACATTTAGAACTAAGCTATTTCCTCATACATCAAGAACCTCGTAGCTCTCTCCTACCTAAAGAACCACGTAACTGCATCCTACCTCGAAAACCACGTATCTCTCTCGTACCTCAAAAACAACGTAACTTTCTTTCTACCTCTAGAATCAAGTAACTCCCTCATTCATCAAGAACCACGTAACTTCCTCATACCTCAAGAACCACGTACATTTGAGGCGCATGAATATTCCCTAAAACCCATTTAGTCTAAATCTCATTTAACCTAAAACCATTTAACCTAAAATGCATTTAGTCTAAAAAGCATTTAGCCTAAACTGCATTCAACCTAAACCCAATTGAACCTAAACTCTATTTAACCTAAATTTCATTTAACCTAAATTCTATTTAACCTAAATCCCATTTAGCCTAAAATGTATTTAACCTAAATTGCATTTAATCTAAAATGCAATCAGCCTAAATTTCATTTAATCTAAATCTCAATAAATCTAAAATGCATTTAGCCTAAAACCCACTTAACCTAAATTTCATTTAATCTAAATCCGATTTATCCTAAAAAGCATTCAGCCTAAAATCCACCTAACCTAAATTCCATTTAACCTAAATCCCATGTAACCTAAAATGTATTTAACCTAAATCTCATTTAACCTAAAATGCATTTAATCTAAAATGCATTCAGCCTAAATTTCATTCAACCTAAATCCCATTTAATCTAAATTCCATTTAACCTAAAACCCATTTAACCAAAATATAATTTAACCTAAATTTCATTTTATCTAAAAAGCATTAAGCCTAAATTTCATTTAAAATAAAATGTATTTGACCTGAATGTCATTTAATCTAAATCCCATTTAACCTAAAATGCATTTAGACTAATTTCATTTAACCTAAATTCCATTTACCCTTAATCCTATTTAACCTAAATAACATTTAACCTAAATCCCATTTTACCTAAAAAGCATTCAGCCTAAATTCCATTTAACCTCAAATGCATTCAGCCTAAATTCCACTTTACCTAAATTGCATTAAGCCTAAACCCACTTATCCTTAATCCCATTTTACCTAAAATATAATGTAAATTTTAGGTAAAATGGGATTTAGGATAAGTGGTTTTAGGTTAAATGGAATTTATTTTAAATGAAATTTAGGCTGAATGCATTTTAGGTTCAATGGGATTTAGGTCAAATGGAATTTAGGCTGACTGCATTTTAGGTAAAATGGGATTTAAATTAAATGCTATTTAGGTTAAATGAAATTTAGGCTGAATGCATTTTAGGTTAAATGGAATTTTGGTTAAAAGAAATTTAGGCTGAATGCATTTTAGGATAAATGAGATTTAGGTTAAAAAAAATTTAGGTTAACTGGAATTTAGGTTAAGTGGGATTTAGGTTGAATGCAGTTTAGGCTAAATGCTTTTTAGGATAAATTTAATTTAGGTGAAATGAGATTTAGGTTAAATGAAATTTAGGCTTAATTCATATTAGATTAAATGCATTTTAGGTTAAATGAGATTTATGTTAAATACATTTTAGGTTTAATGACATTTAGGTTAAATGGGATTTAGGTTGAATGCAGTTTAGGCTAAATGCTTTTTAGGCTAAATGCTTTTTAGGCTAAATTCATTTTAGGTTAAACGGTTTTAGGTAAATAAATAAATTTAAATATCATGAAAAAGTTTGAGAATACCACTTTTAGACTTGGGAGAAAAATTGATGAATGAGTAACTGCTTTAAAAGAAAACAATTGAAAATCCATGTCTTAAGTTCCAATTTTTCAATAGTAACGGAGAAACACACGTATCAAACAAAACAAAACAAAATCAAACACGTTTCTGATAACTTTAAATTTAAAAAATGTATAACTTCTGTAATTTCTGTAGTGGTCAAAGTCCAATTTTTCAATAGTAACGGAGAAACACACGTATCAAACAAAACAAAACAAAATCAAACACGTTTCTGATAACTTTAAATTTAAAAAATGTATAACTTCTGTAATTTTCATTAAATAAAAAAATTAAAAAATTATTAATTTCTTATTTTTCATATAAAATTAGTAAAAAATTATTTCAAGCAAAAAACATTGAATGAAAATGTTTAATGGATTATTATTAATATTATTATATTAATTATAGTATTATTTATAATACACTGTGTATGTGTATTTCGTTTTTTGTCAAGAGGATATTTCGAAAATGGTTTCATGAAATTTATCAAAAATTGGTATAGCTATTATACTCATTAATGTCTAAAATTAAACACAGAGATTTTCAAAAATTCTAAACCAATTTTTTTTTACAAAAATACAGTTTTAAATTAAAAACTTTGTTCCATAAATGCGAGCATAAATGTAAAATCAGTAAAATAGAAAAATGATATTTTTTGCTTAGAAATTGACTGATTATATACATAAAAAATATACTAAAGGTTCTAAAAGTAGTGGAAAAATTACAATTCCCGCCATTAATATAGTATAATATAATATAATATAATAGTTATATTTCTACTAATAATTTATTAAAAAGTAACAAATTAGTAGTTAAATTTATTTTTATGAATAAAATTCTAGTTACTAATTCAATTAGTCAAATTTTAAATATTTTTTATATAAGTTTTGACTAATAATTAGTTATTTTTCACTAAGTTATAGATTGAGATAGGTTAATAGCAATTCTTTTTCTTTTTTCAAATTTAAATTCTCTTAGATTAATTATTTATTTACCCTTCCCTTACTCTTTATTATGACTTTTATTATTATTATTATTATTATTATTATCCATTAAAATGAGATTTCATGATATGTCTTAAATGGATCCATTGAGATATAACCTTAAAAGCTCAATCCTCTGTATATAAATTGATCCTTGATTTTTGTTAAGAGAAAAACTCTGTCGATCTAACAAGCGATAAATTTCCCTGAGAAAAATCCGTCAGACTCTTTTCCCACATTAGGTAAAAACTTAATGGCTCAGAACCTGTTTTAAATCCAGTTTGCAGCCTCCAACTGAATAAAAGGGAAATTAAAGACAGGACCTGCATTTAAGTGGGATTAGGATTTTTAGAAAGAGGTTTTGTTTGATTTTTCAAATTAATATTTATAAACAGGCACTTTTATTGTTTCATTTTTTTCTGATTTTTTATAATAATCACTGTATTTATCAACTTTAGTTTATTACAGTTTATTATTTTTAAATTGTTTTTAACCTAAAACATCAATCATAAGAGACGCAAAGTAAAACATAAGTGATAGAATTTTTTTTTACACTTTATATAAAAAAAATTTATAAATTATATAAATAAAAATAATACGTATAATTTATTATAATTACCGTTAATCATTAATATTATTGTATCTAAACGGAAAAGGTGTTGATAAAAAAATAGCTGAGAGAGTTTTAAACTGAAAAAGTGGAGCGTGAATGATGCGTTGGAGTTTTACTGTTGAAAATAAAGAAAAAAAGGTTTTTTTCTTTTGGCGTGAATTATTTGGAGCTGAAGTAAAAATTTCGACAAAACAAGGTATATATACCGGTTTCATTTATGAAGAAAACGGCAGCATCACGAAGGCAGAGAGTCTGTAACAATAATCTCGATGGAAGATTGGGCCCTGCAGGTATTTGGCACAAACGCCACGGTCAGACAGTCGTAGGCCGCATTCCTGGCATCACTTTATATTTTACACGGTGGCATCTGCCTCATCTATGCACTTATGTATAATGGGCATCTTCCCTCCCAGGCGACCAAATGCAACCCTTGTTTTCAAAATCTTTTCTAAATTCTTCACGTAAACAATAATTTTACCATTTCATAAAATAAACACGTAATCTCCAGACAAATTTGTCAATTTGATAAAATTAAAACAAGAAACATAATATACTAAAAAAAAAATGGTAATGTTTACCAGAATTTAACTAAACTACTTTTTGTGGTACCATTTACCATAAATACAACTGTTACCATGACAATACCAAATTCTAACCCGTAATTATTAATTAAGGACGCTTATACCCTCAAGCGGTTCTCATTTTATCGGACCATGTTAGTCAATATTTTTTTAATTTTTATTTCGTCTTATAATTTGGTTTCTAAATAGTATTTTGTAGTTAAAATCATTACACAAACAAATTTTATTGAAAAAAAAATTTTCTGTTGAAAATTCCAACTTTTTAAAACTTTTCTTCCTGATTATTTAAAAAAAGTGAAGGATTACTACCCTTAAATAATATTTTTTTAACAACGGAACGGTAAATTAATTAAATATTATTGTAAAAGTTATATTCCATTACAGTTTAAAATATATTAGTTTTTTAAAAAAATTTGTAGAACTGGGTTTTTTTAATTCATTAAAATATAGTCATTTTGCGCGTTTTGTTACTTTTTCCATGTAAAAGTCCCAACTTTATAAATTTATATCTTAAAAACAGAACGGTAAAATTCAATAAAATTGTAACAGTACATGTAAAGTAATGTATTTAATATGTCATCAAAATTTTTTAAGAATCTGTAGAAAATGGTTTTTTGGATAAACATCCTTAAACTATAATAATAAATAAAAATAATCGATGAGTAATATTTATCCAATAAAGGAGGGCTGCCAGTGGACTTGCAGATTGAAAATAGTGAAAAAAAAGAAATTTTTAATTTAAAAAAGTGAGTAAATAATGAGTTTTTAAGTGAAAAAAGTGATTAAATAGTAAGTTGTTTTTTAATAAAAAAAGTGAATAAGCAATATAAAGATTGATAATACTGATAATAATAAATTGGGGGGCTCCAGCAGGAAAAGCCATTCAAATTTGATAAAAAAAGGTGAAAATCGCAAAAATAATTGAAATGTGTAGAAAAATTTTAAATAATGACAAAAATAATTAAATTTGAAAAAAAAGTTGTAAATAACAAAACTAATTAAAAAATTGATTAAAAATCAAAAAATGATGACAAAAATTGGAAAGAAATAATTGGAATTTGAAGTAAATAATTGAAAAGTTTAAAAAATAATTGAAGTTACAAAAAAATAATTAAAGAATGACAAAAATAATTCTCTCTAAATCTGAATTAGTAGTTTTCTACTATGAATTAGTCAAATTCATGGCTTATTTTTCTCTAATTCATATAGTAGAAAATTACTAATTCTTAGTAGAAAACTACTAATTTTTAGTAGAAAACTACTAATTGAAATAGTGAAACTTTACATTTAAAAAAGTAGATTTTTTTACTTATTTAATTAGTAGTTTTCTACTACCAAATTAGTAGTTTTCTACCAATTCTTAGTAGTTTTCTACTAAGAATTAGTAAAATTCTTACTATTTTAATAGTAGCTCAATTTTTGCTAATTCATTAGTAGAAAACCACTAATTCAGATTTAGAGAGTTAAAAACTGAAACAAAAGTTTGAGACTAGTGTAAAAAATGTTAATTTTCGCACAATAATTGAGATTTTGAAGAAATAAGTAAAATGTAAAGAAACTAATTGAATAATGACATAAATAATTATAAAATTTGGTGTAAAAATGACACTTTTTAGGCAATAGTTGAAAAATTGCAAAAAAATAATAGAATTTTCAAGAAAATAATTTAAAAATATCAAAAAAATGTAAATGTGTAGAAAATAGTTGAATGGTGACAAAAATAACTGAAATTTAGAAAAAAATTAATGAAATATGAGAAATATATTTAAAAATGAAGTAAAAAAATAAAATATTTAATGCATTAATTGAAAAATTGTATAAAATATTTGAAAAATTAACGATCTAATTAGAATGTGAAGAAACTAATAATTGAATAATGACATAAATAATTGAAAACTGATCTTCAAAAGTTAATAAATTCATGACAATAATAAAAAGATTGAAGAAAATGACATTTAAAGAAAATAATTCCAAAATGTCAAAAAAATTTGAATACTGACAAAAATAGTTGTAATTTGAAAAAATAATTGAGAAATGACAAAAGTAATTAATAACATTAAAAAAATTAAAAATTTGAAGAAAATACTTGAAAACTTGACAAAACAACCGAAATGTTGAAATAGATTATTCAAAACTGGTGTAGAAATTAAAAAATTATATACAATAATTGTAAAGTTAAGAAAAAATATTATAAGTTTGAGGAAAATAATTGAAAGTTGAAGAAATTAATTGAAGTTTGAAGACAATTAAAATTTGAAGAGAATAATTCAAAAATGTTAAAAAAATCGAAATATGCAAAAAATACTTAAAGTTTGAAGAAAATAATTCAAAAAGTTGTAAAAAAATTAATAAACTCGTGACAATAATAAAAATAATGATGAAAATAATTGAAAACAGGTGTAAGAAAAATAATTGAAAAATGCAAAAGTAAATAAAGACAAAAGTAATTGAAATTTGAAGAAAATAATTGAAAAATAAATAAAGTGAATTAAGCTTGTGTAGAAAATTTGGATACACCTGACAATAATTTGAAGATTTAAGAACACAATAGAAATTTAAAAAAAATAATTGAAAAGTTTCAAAAATAATTAAAATTACAAGAAGGTAATTGAACAATAACAAAAATAATTGTAATTTGAAAAAAATAATTGATAACTGGTGCATAAAATTAAAAATTTAAAGACATTAATGTAACCTAAAAATTATGTGCACACGAAAATGTTTTTAAAATCTCAAAATTTTCTCAAGTTTTAAATTTATAGAAATTTTAATTTCATCAAATTTTTCTTAATTTAAACTTGCATTTATAAAAGTTCATTTATTCAAATATACAAATATATTAAATTTGAAGTGATTTAAAAATGTCAATTCTTCTCATCTCTTATGATTTCTAATACTTAACCTAAAACTTTCAACGATTTTTATCATTTTTCCATTATTTTCTGCAATTTTTAATTATTTTCATTATTTCTCCCTTTTTTCCCTAAATTTTAAATCTACCTTCTGCAAATTTCAATTATTATCTTCAATTTTTTAAATCACTTTTTAAATTTTAATTATTTTCTTTTCGACAATGAAACAATTTTATTATTTATTGCTAAATTGTATATTATTAATCACAAATTAAACTCAATTTTTTAATTTATCATTATTTTCATTTTGCAATTATTATCTTAAATTTTAATTATTTTAATGATTTCTGAATTAATATCGTGAACCTTCAAATATATATCTCAATTTTCAATTATTTTGTTCAATATTCATTTCTTTTTATAATTCTGCAATTATTTTCTCCATCTATTAATTATTTTAAATATTTATCAATAATTTCCAAAATTGTTAATTATAATTTCAAATTTAGATTTGTCTTCAATTTTCAATTTTTTAAACGATTAATCAATTATTTTCTTTTACTTCAAAATAAATCCTGTATATTTCCTATTATTTTATCCAATTTCTAATAATTTTCATTCTTTTGGCATAATTTTCAAAAATTTCAATTGTTTTTTTTTTATTTAAAAAATATTCTGCAGTTTTTTCAATTATTTATTTCAAATTTCATTAATTTTTTTCAACTTATCATATTTTATCATATTTTAATTATTTTCTTTTAGTTTCAAATTTTAAAACCATTTCTCAATTATTTTCCCCAATTTTTAATTATTCTTATTTTTTAAAAAAGAAAAAATAAATTATTGGTCTAAGAATTATATTTTTTGTCTAAGAATAATTATTTTTTATCCAAGCATATAGTCCAAGCATATTTTTATCCTTGGTAAAAGAAATTTTGTCTTAGTGTATTTACTCAAATTTTAAATTATTTATATTATTTTTTAATTTTTTCTTCAATTTTGAATTTAACTGTTCCAGATTTAAACCCAGGGTTAAATAATAAGCTATTCATTAACCGCCATTTTTCGTCAGACATATGTTAAAATTTTAAATGTAGCGCCAATGGAGAGAAAAAAGGTCTTAAAATTTACTGTAATTTAATCTTTAAGAAATTTTTTTTCATTTAAATGTAAAATCGGCAGGACGGAGGTAAAGTTATTTAATTTGTATAATACTCAAACATTTTTTGCATTGTTTTATTAAATTAATTTTTTTATTTTACAATTAATTCGAATTTTTAATTTATCTAATTTGTCTTCTTAATGGCAAACTTTGTAACTGAAGTTATTTCGGAGTTATCTTTTATTATCTAGGAGTTTTATGTCGATTTCTTCTTTTTTATGACAATTTTATTAGTTTAGAAAAAGTAATTTCTGAATTAATGTGACATTAAGAAAATTAAATTAATTTTTCCAGTTGCATACAATTTCTATTTTATATTACTTTTTTTATTTTTTATTGAGTTCAAGTAAATAAAGAATATTTTTGATTTGCTATTAGAACCGGGGGATAGGTAGAGCTGGTTTTAATAAAAAAGGATTAATTAAAAAAAGTCGTATTTAAACAGACAGAAGCACTCATGAAAAATGAACTGCACGCACGCATTCCTAAGGGACACTTGGCCCCTGTTCATTATTCTAGTTAAAAAAAGAAGGGATGGCTTTAATTAACCATATACTCTTTGCTTGTTTAAGCTTAGTTAAGGCCACAGTATATTCACACCCTCAACTCCAAGTGTTCAACTTGTTTTGAATATATACATACATGTTTACAAACAACCTGAATTAGTAAAATATTTTTTCTAGCTTTTGGTAATAATAAACAAGTTCAAATTTACCTGAAAAAATGCCCTTAAGAAAGACTCGAAATTAATTAAAATTATAGTACCATTCTCATTGGTAAATTTTTTAATATCTAATTATAAAGCTATGAAACTATGTATGTATCTCTCGCTTATATTCAAAGTTTTTTTTGAATCATTTCTCAGATAATTAAAATTTACAATGGGAAAAGAACTTACCAATGGTTCACTAAAGGCAATCTCCCCCTTAATCAAATAAAAGATCTAATTTATTAGTTTAAGTTGAAAATTGTATTTATATCCAATTGTATATATCCAAACAAAATTTCCATTCTTAATTAAATTGTATTTTTTTATTCTTAATAAAATTATGATTACTAATTTAATGTATTAATTTAAAACACTGATCTGAAAATTGTATTTATTCCATTAACTCATTGGTTCCGTGAATTTAAAACAATGCACGGAAAGAAAATTTCAATTGCGTTAAAATATAAAAAATAGCCGTTAATTCTACTGATTTCAGTGAACAAACTTTTTAAGCTACTTTTACTGACTTCGTTTTTTGTGACTGAATCACATTGTAGAAAATTTTCCAGGTTTTCTTATAAGATAAGCCTTTACAAAATATACAATATTATACATACCTCAGGTAATAGATGAAAATAAACCAAATTCGTCTTTTAGTTTTCTATTAAGTGCTGTTAAATAGGGGTAAAGGCGGGTTAAAAAAGTGTCAAAAAAAAACGTTACGTAATTTGTGAATGCTCCCTTGTTAATTAATTTCCACATGTCTCAATCCTTATGATCATTTATTATTATACTAAAATTGTCTATTTTTTGTTTCAGAATGACGAGATGATTGCGAGTCTGACGGTGAACGGCGGGGGTGGCAATGGAGGACCAATGAGCCGCGTTGGACGAGGATTTGCCCTCCACAGATCCAATTCCAGTTTGGAATTGCCACACAGCCCGGACCCTGGTTCCCGAATACCGGAAACTCCCTTAAGAAGAGAGTATGGCTCCCATGGTAATTGCATTTTATACTAATCATAATCTCTCCTTTTACTCCAAGAATTTAAAATTTGTTAAATCTGCATTAAGAGTATTCTTTGAATCCAAAGTCAGAACTGTTAGGCTGGATAAATTATTTGAGATCATTGAAAAATCGCTGGAAAACAATTTAAACAACAAATTTTTTTTTGGAACTATACTTTAGAGTGTTCTCTTATTTTTCTCAGCCTGAATCCGAAGTTAGAGTTGACAAATTGGCTAAAGGTTTTTAGATAGTAATGCCTATAACTATACTAAGCCTATAACTTAGTACAAACAAATATACAAATATAAAATAATACACAAGTCGGTAAAGAGTACACTTCTGCCCTCGTCTATAAAAAAAATTAGAATTAACCATATAATCTCTCTTTTAACATTACCTCTAACATATTAATAAATTTTTTAATCACTTCGACCTTGTCAGAAAACAAACCTTCCCTCAAAAAAAAAGTTCGACTCTCACTGGTAATACAATCTGGGAAAAAACGTTCCTTAATATGGGTATATCTAGTACAAATAACTAAAAAGCGATGAAAATCCTCACACTCTTCGTCAGAACATAGACAATGCTCTTTCTCAGGTAATTTAATCCTATCAAAACCGAATCTAACAAAATTGTTATGACCATTGACCAACTGGATTTGTGCAAACAATGTTTTATATCGCAAAATCATCCTCTTATTCAAGTAAGGCTGCATTCCAGGAGTTTACTTTACTTAGTAAACTTTAGTTTACTTTTATTACAAATTTAGAATACGTCACATTTGTTCACCCGTTATAAACACAAATTGGAGAACCAGTTAAGAAACCATCGAGTAATGCAAGGAAGACCGTTCCCGATGTAAACTGTATGAAGGCCAAAACGGAACTGCGCTGCATGATCACCTCAGGACCCAGCTGATTGGTGAAAGGGGTGGGGGTAAGCTCCCACCAATCATTAGAGATCCAGCCTGAAGAGAGAGAAGAGGCATGGCCACAGAACAAGGAAAAACCCACCTTAATAGGAACTTTAAACTCTATTAAAGATTTTATGACAACACTGTAAAAAGAAATCTCTTGAAATGTCCCAAAATGAGATACAATAATGTTTCAATGGGACTTTTGTCTCTCACTGTGAGACCTATACGCCTCAAAGTGTCTTACTTGAGACGTATTGTCCCAGAAATTTTTACAGTGAAAGTAAAAAAGAAAGCCATATAAACCACCCATTTAAATTTTCCAGATAGTTTTCCTTATAACTTTAAACTTTTTAAACACCACTACTATTCTTACTTATTTTTTTCTATAACAAATCCAATATGGTATTGCCGACCATTTATGTCAAAAAAAGCGAATGATCATAACAAAGAATCTTAAACATTTAATTACACCCTAACAGCACACGAATATTTCAGGATATCCTAGGGACGCTCTAGGGATATCCTTAGGACGTCCGTAGGATATCCTGAATATCCGGGTACTGTGAAGGCATCTGCTCGAAATAAATAACACCAAATTAAATTTGAAACTTGTTATTTCAGGAAGCATCGATGTGGTGGCACAATCAGGATCAGTAGGAGATAACCTCTTCGCCATGCTGCAAGACTTTCGACCATCAGACTCTCGCAGTCCATCGTCTTCGGATTTTTTGCGTCGGGTGCAGGATGTCCAGTCGCCGGACACTGACGAGGTCTGCGGACCAACCGGAAACAGTCCAAAGCTTCGTCTCAAGTTGAATCGACTCTGGGGTGGAAAACCGCCCCGGGGCTCTGAGGAAACCTGCACCAGTCCCGTAATCTCGGCGGACGTTGAGGAGAGGCACAGAAGAAGGGCGTTTGCTCATTACGACTGTCATTCCTTCACTGCCAATTTGGGATACGCTGCAAAATTAAGGGGTCTGCTTTTAGCCAGAAGAAGAAATACAGCCACTGGTGCCTCTGCGGCGAGTTCCTTGCGATCCTCGACTCCGGATGAGGCTCCAGAAGAAGACGCGGGAGACGGAAAAGGTATTACCATAATGCGCACTTACTTCCTGTATGGGTTCCCGTATGGGATCCCTTAAAGGTTTCTACATAAGTTTCCATTTGGGATCCTGTGTACCAGGGAACTTTGGCACGAACCCTCGAGGGAACACTGTACATAGGATTCCATGTAAATACAATTTCAAATCAATTTTTGAAAACTTAACATGCTGCGCAGTAGTTTTCTATTGCACTTACGGCTGCGTAGTGGATTTTTTTGTTCTTGTAAATATGGTGTGTAACAGTTAATAACAAACGAATTAGTTTCTTAACAATATTCTTTTTGTAGATTCAATTAAATCGTTTAATAGATTAAGGATCCTGTAAGGGAACACATACACATGGGATCCTATGAACAGTGTTCCCTCGAGGGTTCGTGCCAAAGTTCCCTGGCACACAGGATCCCATATGGGAACCCATGTAGGAACCTTTATGGGATCCCGTATGGGAACACACACGACATTTTTAACTGGGAACTTTAATTCAGTCGTGATTCCTGTTTATCATGAGACATAAGAAGATTCCGACGAAAACCCATAGATGGCGTCTTCTGGTTCTTCGCAAAAAGTCCTTGTCAGAATCAGTCTTGGACTTAACACGCCATCTGTCTTTTTCCGCCGAAGACTTCTTATATCCAATGATAAATGGGACTCAAGAATCAAGTAAATTTCCTGATTGATAAGTCTCTTGAGATATTTGCCTGTTTGGTTTTTTTTTAAATCTTTAAAGTACAAATTTTCAGCGAAGGAGGTAAAAGTGTTTGGCAACCACTGTTTGTCCATCCATTGTCCTTAACAATTTGATGAAAACTTCATTATTTTAGTTCAACTAAATTTAAGTTTTAATGTAATGCAATTTTCAATCTTGATTTCGACAGCTTTGAAGTAATGAAAATACTGTTAACAATATCTAATTATTGTTATTGCCTATTCTAAAGCTAATGAATCGAATTATTTCCTTTGTGTTTCAATTACTTGAGAAGCAACTGGTGGAGTAGAAAAACGGTCTAATTAATTAGCAATTCTTTCTTCAGGTAACGATTTGCTCGAATCGTGTCCTTTCTTCCGAAACGAAATTGGAGGAGAGGGCGAGAGAGAAGTTGGATTAACTCGATGTCCAAACACAAATGGCATTCACAGGCCACCCATGGCCTATGGAGTTTCTGTCTTGGAACCACCACCTGGAGAAACTCTCTGGAAACACACCTGTCCTCTCCAAAAAAGGCTTATGCCGATCGAAAGCGTCGACGATGGTGCTTACTATTATCGTCGATATTTTCTTGGTATGAATTCACTTTTTATCTCTTAATTTCTTATTCCTTTCTTACTCAATATTAAGTTCTGTATTGAACATTTGCAGAAAGAAATAACCCTTTGCCGCACGGCAGGTCACCAGCTCTCTAAATCTTAATCCGTGAAATCTCACTGATTGTCAGCGTATAATCTGTAATTAAAATAGCTATAAGTATATCACTGAGTTACTTCATGTTTGTATAAATTATTTATAATTAAAGAAAGAAAAGAAAAGTAAATATTTAATTGGTTTAAATTAAAAAAACATTATAATTATTAACAATAATTTACCTCTTTTTTGGTTTCATTAAACATTTAGTAAAAAATAAAAATATTAAATTTAAGTAATTATTTTAATATGACATATTAATTTTATTTAATTTACACTACCGATCGATCGGAGCTGATCGAAGAAACACAACTCAAATAAAATCACGATATCTTGGTTAAAAATTAAGATAGAAACTTGTCTTTTAAAAATTTAGGAAGATTATTAAATTCTACTTAAGAATAGCTATTAGTTACATTTTTTATAAATTTTAAAGTAATTTTATTAATTGAAGAGTTAAAAAAAAAATTCTCGAATTTTTCAATTATCGTTCACGAAGTTCAGTTCGTTGTCTGATGTAGAAAAATTAAAAAAAAAATTGATATATATATTATTCTCTTTGAATAATAATTTGTCCGAGCATGTTTTTCTCAAAAACCTTCATTTTTAGGCAAAAACCACGGTTTTAACTGATTTTACAGAAAAACATGCTTGGACATAATTAGTCATATTTCGTGAACCACTCAATATTTTTCAAGTTTCCTTGGCTCAAATTAAAGCTGGCAATTTAACGAAAAACTAATATAAAATAAAAGCCAAGTTTCTATCTTAATTTTTAGCCAAGATATCATGATTTTATTTGAGTTGTTTTTTCGATCCACTCCAATCGATCAGACTAACAATTTCCGACGGCAGTGTAACTAATTTTTATTTAATTTTTTTAAATAAATTATTTTTCATTTCAATATCTTCAATATTATGTTTTTATTTTAAATTAATTTAAGTTAAATTAATAGATTAAAGAAATTTGAGAAATAAAAATGATTTTATTCTTTTTAAATTAAATTAGAAGTGCAATTTATAAATTTATTTCTGTTTTATTTTGAACACATTAAAATTAAACCTTAAATTTAAGTCGAAATTAAGTACTAAATATATTAGATTTATTCAAAAATATATTTTACAAAATAATTTTTAAATACTATTCAAATGTTATTAAAATTCCAACTATTATTGATAAATAAATTAAATTGAACCATAAGTGTTTCGTCAACCTTGGATATTGCTTAAATATTTCGGAAATAGTAGATGACTTTAAAATCCACTCGCGACGATTCGATCATGTTTTAGCAGATGTAATTTAATGTCCTTTCTATTTTTCTTTAAAGGACCTTTATACTTTATCCAGTTAATCTAAATTGAAGTTCCAAATAAAGTTTACTTGTTACAAAAAGAAATATAATTAAATACATTAGTTGTGAATTTGAGGTTATGTTATAAAGCAAGCAGTTTTTAAATATACCACAAACATTCTTTTAATATACATAATATATATATATATATAAATATATATATGTTTGTTAAATAAAATTATTTTTTCTTGCGTAATATTTTATCCTTACAAATAATGCAAATACAAAATCTTTATCCAAATGTTTTACAAACTATTGCGACAAACAGACAAAATCCTTAAAACGTCATTCTGCGCCAAATGCGCAGAAGCGATTTACGTTTTCACTGTTTTTTCATTGGATGTCGCAGATTCTTAGTAAAAATTTAAATTACTGAAAAAATCAGCGAAAATCTCACTGATTCAGATTTAGAGAGAAAGAGACCCAACTCAATTTTTGTGTATAATTTATTTTTTTTTTTTATAATTTACATTTATTTTGTATAATTTTTTTCTGTATAATTAAAGTATGTCTTACTTTATTGAGTCACTAATTCTTTGTCTATTTTTTCCATAAAATTTCTGATTACAAAGACCTATTATCAAGGAAAATATAAATGTTATTTTGTTAGATAAAAATTACTAAATGTCAAAAATTTTTGTTTTTCTAAATTTAGTATTTTTTGCTTCTTTAGGTCAAAAAAATAATATTTGTTCTTGAAAAAATGTTATTTTTATTATTGAAAAATATGTGCTGCAAAGGGTTAAGGATTCGAATAGGGTAGATTATTAATTAATTTTTAAAAAAATTACGCATCAATTTGTGAAAGACATATGTAGTTAGAATATGTACATATATTAAGTTTCTCAGTACGTGTAAATTTTTTTTGTTGGAGTTAAATACTTTTTATTAGAAGAAGGCGTAATATGTCGAAACTTGTCGTCCCTTAACAACAAATAAATAATTTTTGGTAGGTTATTTTGTAATTATTCGTTACGAAGCCTCGTAAAAAATTTGTCCAACAAATTTAATTACTTTTTATTTAAAAAAATATAAGGAAAATAAAAAGATAAGTCACTTGCTCCAGTTTTTAGACTCGAAAAACATTGGAGTTCCAATTACCGTGCCCCAGTTATTGGACTCGTCAAATTAAGTGTCTAATTTCACGATCAACTTAACAATTTTAAATCTAATTCCGGCACATCAAATATATATAAATTTGAAGTCATTGTATGATAAATTTTACTTTTAAACATAAAATTAGAGGTTTTATTAACATAATAATTAATTATTTATTTAGCTTAAAAATTTGAAATGAAGTTAATTGAAGTTAAGGGGTTAATTTTAGGGATGTTCCGGGTGCGTTTGGTCTCGATTGATTTTAATTTTGATTTAAAACATGTTTTTTGTATTAAAAATGTTCATTTTTAAAAGCTAGGGGTTCATTGTGGTAATATTTCGGGTGCGATACCAGACTTAAAATTTTTTTTGACTCCTTGTGCATCAATTACTCTAAAAAATTCAATAAAAAATCTATTCCACATTTTAGTTTGACTTTTAGAATTATTTTATTTTAAAAATGAGATATTGTTAGAAGAAGTTTAGAGATCAACTTTTGGGGAGGTTTAAGATTAAAATATTGGTCTGTAAATTTTTTCTGATTTTTTGCGCATCGATTGTTCCAAATAATGGAATAAAAAGTTCCGTCTTGATTTTAATGTGTTCCTTAGAATTTTTTCGGCTTAAAAATATGAATTCTCACAAGTTTGTGGGGTTGATTTTGAGATTTTCCAGGGGAGATATCACCCTTAAAATTTTTGGGTGACTTTTTAGTTATCGTTTGCTTTGGAGAGTGCAATTAAAAGCTTGATCTCAATTCTAGTTAGATTTTTAAAATGTTTTTTATTTACAAATTGTGAATTTTTACAAGTTTGGAGGTTAGGTGTCTTTCTTCATAACGCGTCACAGATATATATATTTAAAATATTTAACACAGAAACTTGCAACAAAAAAAAGAAAAAATTACCAAATTTTTAATTAATTAAATATTAAAAGAAAGTAGCCGCTAGTTTCTAATTCGTTGTTTTTCAAACTCTTGTCATAGTTTGAAGTCTAAACTGTAAATAATTTTAAAAATTAACAAGTTGGCTTTTTTGTAGGTCAAGAGCATCAAAACTGGTTTGGAATGGACGAACAACTGGGACCAGTGGCGATTAGTATTCGCAAGGACGGAACTCAGTACCGAATAATCGTACGGACTACTGAGTTATTGACCCTGAGAGGCTCGATTCCCGAAGAGGCTTTAGGAATAAGACAACAGGGCAAGATACCAACGAGGGAACTTCTTGAGATGGTCGCCCCCGAGGTCCAAATGAGTTGTTTGAGATTAGGAACTCCAAGTGCTGAATCTGAAGTCTCCAATGTCGATGAACACGGACTGACGAGCAGATACAAAATCGGAGTTCTTTATTGTCGAGCTGGACAAAGAACTGAAGAGGAAATGTACAATAATCAACACGCTGGACCTGCTTTTCTCGAATTTTTAGAAACTATTGGTAATTATTCTAATTCAATTTAAATTTGAGATTTTTATTCATCAAATTTTCATGATTTCTAATCCAATCGTCTCTTAATCTACTTAAGAATGTTCAACCCATTGACATAACCTCAAAATAGGAAATTAATTTTCACATAAAATGAAAGTTTTATTAAAATTGATTTCATTAGATTTTGAAAGACCCAGTTGTACATTTTGTAAAAACAATTAGATTGAGACAAAATTTGTTATTGATTAATAATTATTTAACATTTCGTGTTCTATCTTTAAAATATTCTTTACAAGTCTGTTTGTTGGAAATTGGTAATTTTTTTTTTTTTAATATATATAATAGATAAGTTTTAGTTGACAATTAATTTTTTAACAAAATATTATTTTAAAAATGCATTGAACCGATTTGTAGAGAATGTTTCAATGATTAAAATGAGCTATTATTTGTCAAAATTGGATGAAAATTACAATTGTTCACAAGCTTTAAAGAAAAAACAGAAAATGTTAAATAGTTATTAGTTCTTAACAAATTTGGTATCAACCTAGTTTTTTAAATATACAACTGTATCATTTAAAATTTGGTGAAATCAATTTTGATATTATTTTTATTTTATGTGGAAACCCAATTTTAAGTTTGAGGTTATGTCAATAGGTTAAACATCCTTAAAGGTTTTGATCGTTTTGATAAATTAAGTATTTGATTTTTTTAACTTAAGGTTGATAAGAATTAGAATATATTGTAATTTAGATCCTGTCAAATATAAAAAATAACTTTTAAATGTTTGAAAAATGAAGAAATTGTTTTTTCTATCTTTTGAAAATGCGTTTATCGAGGTTAGTAAAATTGTCAGTTAACGGAAAAAAATAAAATATATGTAAATAATTTTAAAACATTAAAAAATTTCAAAAGTCGAGAAAATAGAGTAACGAGTTAAGAAGCCAAAAAGAGAAATAATTTAAACAATAAGTTTGAAAATTTACTGATTGTGAAAAGTTTTTTTTAATAATTTTTAAAATAAAGAAGAAAATTATAAACAATACAGTGAAGATTTTACTGAATATTTTTTAAAATTAAAAAAAGTATAAAATAATCTGAAAAAATTTGTTTAAGAATGACAAAATTTAAGAAAATTAGAGAAAATTTAATTAGAAAAAAGGATAAAATTAAAAGTAGAAGAAAGTCTAAAAACTTAGGAAAATTATGAATTTATGAGAAAAGTCTAGACAAACAAATACTGAAAAGATTGTTTGGAAAAATAAAATTATTAAAAAGAAGAAAAACTGACAAAAACATTAAACAATTTCCAGAGAGTAGAAAATTTAAATTACGAGTCAAATAAATATTTTTAAACCATGTGAGAATGGTAAAATAAGCGAAAATTTAGAAGATCAGGAAAAAGTAAGAAAATATTTAATTAAATGAAGAGGTCTATTATATGAGAAAATTTACTTAAAATACGTTAACATGAAAAATAATTAATTTTTACTATGACTTATGTAATGACTTATGACTTTTGAAACCAATTGGAATTAAAAATAATAAAAACTGATTAAAATTTAGGATAATAAAATTCTTAATTGATTAAACTCTCTATTAATTGAAGCTCAAATATTAAAATTGTAAAAAGATGAAAAATGATCACAGTATGAAAATTAAGTAAAAAAATTAATGAAATAAAGAAAATAAAATAGATAATAAATTTTAAAAAAGTGCAAAAAATGAAAAAATTACAATTCGTGATATTGAAGTTCGGATTAATTAAAATTTTAAAGTTTAAATAAATGAAAATTGCATTTCAAAATTTTTTGACAATTAATGGCTCTCAATTTTTAGATAGGTAGCAAATACATTTTTTTAAATCTAAATATAATTGAAATAAAAAGCAATTAACTAAAAATAATTATACTAGATTTTCAATAATTGAAAAATTAAATATTGAATTTGTTTTTATCAAAAATTGTACAGGTATTAAAATTAATAATCTTTTAATTAAAAGAGGAAATAAATAAATAATCTTCTGCAAGAAACTTATGGGTTAACTAAAAATTCTGTTAAATAATGTTCTGTTTAAAAAATGATGTTTAATATCCATTGAACCGAATTTTCAGACTTTTGAATTTTATAATTTCGCATTTGTATTTGTCCAAACTTTTTAAATGAATTATTATTCAACCTACTATTTAAAAATGTTTTTAACTACCTATTTGAATGTTAATGAAAACAAATTTCTCTTTAACAAAATTGCCATTTATCAGAAACTTTTAGCCGAATTTTCGTTAAACAGAATTTCTATTTATTGAAATTTTTCTTCAACCGAACTTTTAAGTAGCCGAATTTTCATTTAATCGAGTTTCCACTGAATTATTGAATTAGTTATTATTATTATATATTATATATAATATGTATAATATAATATATTATTAATATATTAAATTTGTATTAAACCGAAATTATTACATTTGTTAGAATTTCCATTGAATAGAATTTTTATCTATTCGATTTTCTAATTAGACATTTTTTTAACTGATTTTTTAAAAAATCGGGTTTTTATATAACAGAATTTTCATTTAGCAGAATTTCTGTTTAACCTAATTATCATTTAACGAAATTTTTATATTACCAACAGAAACTCGGGCAAACAAATTTTTTTGATTTGATATTCAAAATTACTTTAGAACTTGTATATTATTAGTTGTAAATTATTATTAAAAATGCATATTTTCTCTACAATTAAAAGATTTTTTTTAAATAAATTGAGTAATTATCCAAAAAAATCCATCACTAATTTAAATTAAATACCTTCTTTGTTCAGGCCAAAGAGTGAGATTGCGAGGATACGAAGGTTTTAAAGCGGGTTTGGACACGAGAACAGACTCGACTGGAACTCACGCAGTAATCGCAAATCACAGAGGAGCGGAAGTCACTTTTCACGTTTCCACGATGCTGCCCTTCACTCCAAACAATAGACAGCAGTTGCTGCGAAAAAGACACATCGGGAACGATATAGTCACGATAGTTTTTCAGGTACAGAATTCTTTGATTTTTGTTCACTCATTTCCACTGAAACTTCACTTATTTAAAGTCTCGCTTATTTAAAGTCGCATTTATTTTAACAGTACAAAGTCTCACTTATTTTAACTTGTCGATCAATCAAAACTAACTAACATTTTCATTGGTTGCTGCGAGTTGGATCAGCCAGTCAGAGAAGTTCTCTATAAGTAGATGAAAGTTAAAATAAGTGCGACTTTTGTCATGAATTTTCGTGCACCGGATTAAAATAAGTGAAGCTTCAGTGTAGTAGAATCTGGCAAAGTAAAGTTAAATATGTTTTTAAAAAAAAATTATCATTGAAAAATATTTTTCTTTTTTTTTTCAGGAACCTGGAGCATTACCCTTTAGTCCTCGTAGAATACGCTCGCAATTTCAGCACGTTTTTATAATCGTCAGAGTAACTAATCCTTGCTCGGAAAATACCCAGTACACTGTAGCAATTTCTAGAAATAAAGAGGTTCCAATTTTTGGACCACCTGTTCCTGTTGGAGCAACATTTCCCAAAGGAAAAGCCTTCGCTGATTTTATCCTTGCAAAGGCAATCAATGGAGAAAATGCAGCTCACAAGTATGTTGAGTATTTTATTATTTTTATTCTTTACATGAAAACTTTTATTTTATATTTTTCTGCTTATTTTTGGAACTTGATTTTTTATGTAATTTTATTTTTATTTAGGTGATTTTACTGAAATTGACACTTCTATATTTACGGTTTAAAATGAATTGTTATTGGATTTTTCAAAATTCTTTTTTTAGGATTGTTTGAAATAATATTCACAAACTTAATACTGGTTCGGAAAATTAATTACTAAGAATTTATTTAAATTATATTTAATAAAAGAGCGACAGTTAACCAAAAAACAATACAATTAAAGATAATTTTCTTTCTTGAAATATTTAAATCTTTTTCTTTAAAAATGTAAATACATATTGAATGAATTTTAATTTTTGGTAGAAAATAATCATTATTTTAAAAACGTATCAAGTTTTCACTTCATTCCAAATCGTAAAAAAGGTTAAATTCATCAAAACATTGAAAATAAACTTTGAAAACAAAAGAAATCTTAATGGCTTCGGAGATAAAAAATTATTATATTCTTATTTGGATATATACAAAAAATAGTTTTCAGCTATTTATAAAAATATTTTACTGCAATTTTATATGATGTTAAAATTCCAAAAAATTTCAGATATATACGAAAAAAAAAGGCTTTTGGAGATGAATTTGAATTAAAACTCGCGCTATAGTTTTCTAACTTTGATTATTTATAAAAGCAACCTTTTTCCTTTAAATTATAAATTTTATGAGACAAAAGAAACATTAAATTCTCACCTTTCGTTTAACATGTATTAAAAATTTGTTAAGAATATTTTTAACATAGTAAAATATTATTATACATCGCGAAACAATTTTAACCTAAAACTAAAGACAAAATTCAAAGACACAATTTTGTTATTATAACATTCACTAAACTTTTTATTTCGTTGATTTTCATAATTATTTCCATATTTTTAAAAATAAAAACGCTTTTTTTTGTAAATTTATTCAATTTGTTTTCACATCTTGTCTATCTTTTGCGTGATTTTTTGCAAACTTACTTATTCTTCCAAAAAAATTTTAGATTTTCTTTATTTTTCTAAATTTATTGTTAAACTTGTTTTAAGTGTAATATTATAAAAATGTTTTTGGTTTACGTTCTTTAAACTTTTTTATTTTCAAAGGATTTTTAAATTTCTTTTGTGGACTTTTTTATTTTATTTTTATTAATTCTATTTTTTTAGTAGATTCTAACCAAATTTTATTATTTTTTGTACTTTATACATTTTTTTACAGTTTATTAGATTAAGGAAAAAAAATTTTTCCATTTTCTTCCTATTTATTTAATTTTCTTGATGTTTCACTATTTTTTTAGTCCTTCCTTGCGTTTTAATTAATTCTTTGATTTTTGTCATCATTTTTTCATTACTTAGAAACATTTTTCCTCCTTTTCAATTGTTTAGTTTTTATCTTATAATTACGAAATTTTGAAAACATTTATTTGATGCTTCTATCTACATTTTTTAAATTTCTCAATTTTCTACTTTTTTTGAAAGCTTCTTTTTTTATTTTATACTATGTAAATTTAATCTTGTACTGAATGTTCTCATTTGAACATCCTTCTTTATTTCATAAAATTTTTTTCCTTCTAAATTTTTTTTTTATTTTCCAAAATTTTATTAATTTTTTTTTTTTTTTATTCAATTAGTCAAATATTTCTCTAATTTTTCTAATTTTAAAACTTTTTCTCTTTAGTAATATATTTGAACGTTAAGTTAATTATCATCTTTATTATTTTTTTTTTATTATGTTAATTAATTAATGAATTTTTGTTTCAGGGTTGAAAAATTTGCGACGATGGCGACAAGAACGAGATTGGAATATTTGAGAAATCTTGCGACGAAATTCTCATCTTCGACGATTGTCGACACTGGACAGAAGTTTTGTATGTTTAAATTTTCAATATATATATATATATATATTTATTTTTCAAGTTTATTATGCTTGAGGTGATAATAAGGAGATTCTACTTTCTAATTTACACTTTATTGCTTTCAGCCATGCTTTCTTTCAGTAGTAAAAAGAAAGCAGTAGTGAGACCTCGTCTGCCCTGTGATGCTTCTCAACGTGGAGCAATTTGCTGGCAAGTTATTTTAGAAGACAGTAATCAAAGTACAGATTGTTATCTAGGCATAAGCATCGACTCTATCGTCCTCGTTGAAGAACACTCTCGACAAATAGTCTTTGTTACTCCTTGTGTGGGAGTTCTTGGATGGCACGCCCAGACCAACAGGTACCTTTTCACTTTATTTGTATTAAAATACACTCATGACATTTTTTTTTATTTTTAATTCACTTCTGTCAATGCAAGTAACAACTATAAACACACTTGTTTTCCGGTTTCAAAAAATCAATCTGACGATTTTTAAAAAAAATTTGTTTATTACCAACGAAAAGAATTATTATCTTTTTTTGAAAAATAATTTTTGTTACGTTTCGTATGGCTGATTATAAAATATTTTTATTATAAATGATTTATTATATGATAATATATATATTATATGATTTATTCTGACGAAGGGACGTATGATCAAGTTCTAAAATCAATTATTTAGGATATTTATTTCATAGAATTTCATTAGGAAGAATCTTCTTTTAGTCGAAATTTCACATTTTAGACTATGTTTTCAATCGAACATAAATTAATCCGAATTTTGACATAACAGAATTTGCAGGTCATCGAATTCATATTTAACAGAATTTTCATTTTATAGAAATACTTTTAAATAACTTTGCATTTAAAAGAATTCAAATTTAAAAGAATCTTTATTTTACAGAATTTTAGGTTAATCGAATTTTTAAATACCAGAATATTCATTTGTCCGAAATTGTATTAGTACGAATGGACATTTGATAGAAAACAAAATACAGAATGATCATATGTCCAAAATTGCAAATGGCCGAAAACAGAAATATTTTGACGCGAATTTTGAAATTGACCAATCAGAAAATATGAAGAAAATTGCAATTGGTCAATTTCAAAATTCGCGTCAAAATCTTTCTGTCGGATAATTTTTCTGCCATTTGCAATTTCGGACAAATGAAGATTCTGTCAAATGAATATTCTGGTAATTAAAAATTCGATTAACCTAAAATTCTGTAAAATAAACATTCTTCTAAATTAAAATCCGTTTAAATTGGAATTAATTTAAATGAAAAGTTGATTAAAAGAATTTCTGTAAAATGAAAATTCTGTTAAATAGGAATTCGATGACCTAAACATTCTGTTACGTCAAAATTCGGATTAATTTATGTTCGATTGATAACATATTCGAAAATGTGAAATTTCGACTAAAAGAAGATTCTTTCTAATGAAATTCTATGAAATAAATAATTCTAAATAATTAATTTTAGAACTTGATCTTACGACCCCAAATGTTAATTTTGTTTTATTAATTAATCAAACAATTATTAATTGCAAGCTTATCTTCAAACTCACATAAAGTTCTGTTAAATGAAAATTTTGCCTTGATGAAAATTTTTGGTTATATTCGAATTCTTTTAAATAGAAAGTTTATTAAAAATAAATTTTGTAAAATGATAATTCTGCTATATACGAATTCGGTAACTTAAAAGTTCTGCTAAGTAAAAATTCAGATTTATTTACATTTTTTTAAAGTTGCTTTTATTTAATTTTTAATTCTTTAATAGCTCTTATGATTTTTTCTTTTTTTAAGGTTTTTAAAAAAATCTAGTTACTTTTTAGTGACTGTCTAGTAACATTTTCCTTACTTTAGTTCTCTCCTTTAATTTTTTTGTTATTTTAGCTTTTTATGTCATTTTTAGTTGGTTTTTTAGCTAATTTTAACATCTTTTTCTAAATTTGTAATAATTCTTTTCCGTTTCTCGATTTTTTTTAAAACTTACCTAGTAATTTTTTTTAATTTTCCAAATGTTTTTCATTAGTTTTCAGTTATCTATATTCAATTCTAGTTATTTTTTCACTAAACAATGATATATTCTTTTGTTATTTTTTTCTTCAATTTATAATTGTTTTCTTAACTTCACAGTTATTTAGTAACTTTTTAGTAATTTTTTTATACTTTCTAGTCATTATTTGCATGTTATAATTATTATAATATTTTGTTTACTTTCTATTAATTTTTAAAATTTCTTCTTAAATCTCTAAATATTTTTTTACTTTCCAGTAATATTTCTTCATTTTATAATTTCCTTTTTTTCAGTTTTAAATTCCAGTTGCATTTTTGAATATTTTTTCTTTCTTTTCTTGGCACTTTTATTCGTAAATTTTATTAATTTCTATTTTTCTGTTTAATGTGCAAATATTTTGTTTTCTATTTATTTATTTATTATTTTATTGAAGTTGTTTCTCATTAATTTCTAGTTCTTGCTTTATGGTCATTTATTGAATTTCTTAAAGTCTTTTTTTAATTCTAGAAATTTTTTGGTTTACTGGTGATTTTTCTTAAATTTGAACATAATTTTTACTTTCAAATAATTTTTCATCATTATCTAGTTATTTTTATTTTGTTTTAAACGTTTTTCTGTTTAAAAATTGTCTCTTTTACTTCTAGTCATTTATCTATATTCCTAGTTATTTTCTTTTTCCTTTTTTAGTAATTTCTTTAAATTTCTAATTCTTTGAATCCATTGATGCTTATTTTCTTCACTTTTTAATTAATTTTAAATTTCCTTGTATTTTTTTTTCATTTTGGTACTACTATTTTTATTTTAAAGCTACTTTTTGATTTACTACAATTAATTTATAATTTTTTAATAATATCTCTTTGTGTATGTCTTCAATTTTAAATAATTTTACTTCATTTAATAGTATGTTTTCAGTTTTTTATTTTTTAGTGAAAAACGTCTAGTTATTTGCTCTATTTCTAGTATTTTTTCTTTATTATTATGTTACCCTTTTCTATTACAAGAATTTTCTCCTTTACAGATATTTTCTCTAATCAACTATTTATTTTTTATTAAATATTCCTTATTTCCTTCATTTTCTAGTTTTCTTTCTTTTAATTCCAATTATTTATTAACTCATTACATTCTTTCTTTACCTAACTTTTAAAATTTTTTCTATTTAGTTTTCATAAACTTTTGTTTATTTTTTTCAATTTCGAGATAATTTATCTTTATTAATTTTTATATTTTTTCTTTTGCTTGTTATTTCTTACTTCCTAGTGAGTTTTTTCAAGTTTTAGTTTCTTCTAATTAGAATTATTCTGCAAAAATATTTGTGTACTATTTTTTCAGTTTTTAACAATTTTTTTTTTAATTTCTAGACGTTTCTTTAAAACATAGTTCGAAAAATTAAAATTCGTCAAGTAGGAAATTATATCTAATGAAATTTTAGACCATGAAAATTAAAAGTATTCAATTTTAGAACTTAAATCTTGCGCCTGTATTTTTTTTCTTCTAATGCAATAAAGAATTTTATTTGTATTTTTTACTTTGAAGCTAATTTATCTTTATTTCAAATATGCTGTTTTTTCCGATTTTAAGGATACATATTTTTTATTCTTTTTTTCAGTCATCTAATCTGATCTTAAAATCAAGCAGTGCATTTTTCAGGAATTTAAAAAAACGTTTAAATAATTTTTCTTTTCATGAAATGCCTTATATTTTAATTGTTAGATATTTTTTTAAGCTTAGTTTATTTATGGTTTGTTTTTTTCAAATAAAAAATTTTTCTTCAGTCGAGGAAATGAAACTCGATAAGCGGGCAATTATAATTTTAGTTTTACATATATTTATATTGATTTTAGTAGTTAAAAATGACGAAAAATATGTAATAATTAATTATTATTGTTGTATTTTTTCAGTTTACGACTGTACTATCATCAAGGCGAATGTATAACGATTCATGTCCGTGGCGATTGTGGAGAACGGGACGAATTGATGGAAATTGTGGCTCGTCTTCGCGCAGTGACTCAAGGATCTCCAGCATCCGAGCTCTCCTTGAAAAGGAATAATTTGGGCCAACTGGGATTTCACGTGCAACCTGATGGAGTCGTGACACAAGTGGAGGGCATGGGATACGCCTGGCAAGCGGGTCTCAGACAAGGCTCAAGGCTCGTAGAAATTTGCAAGGTCGCTGTTTCTACTTTGAGTCATGACCAGATGGTCGATCTTCTAAAAACAAGTCTTCAAGTCACTATCACAGTCATTCCGCCCTCAAACGACGGTAATCCACGAAGGTAAGATTTTTTTTTATTCTACAAAAATTCCTTGAAATTAATATTATTTTTTTCTGTAAAAAAATAAAAAAAAAACATTTTATTTTAAAGTAAATTATTTAAATTATGTTTTCAATTAACCGAAAGTTAACAAGCCCTAAAAACCAACTCTGAGTAAAATAATCGGAAAAAAATTATACTCAAGTTCTAAAATGGTGAAACATACTCAGGAATATGTTCTCTACTTTTTAAAATTGATAACAATTAACAGTTCTTGAAAACTACCCTTAAGTAAAGTAATAGAAAATAATTTTGAAAAAAATCATCAATTTCTCATTTTTCAGTTAAATATTTAAGAATAAACAACTTTTATGCGGACAAATTGATTTTATTTTAAAGAAGTCTTTTCAAGGAATTGTAATATGCATAAAAAAACTGCACAACAATTTATTTTCTTTAAATAAGAGCCGATTATCCACTGCTGGCAAAAGATTCCTTTTTAAATGATTGTTTATCGTGGCAAAAAAGTATTTAAAATGAAGAAGATATTAATTTTAGGCACTTTTTTCTTTCTGCATTTCTTACTTGAATATATTTGCTTCATTTTAGCGTTAAGCATTCTCTTAATAAGTTTAGCCTGAAATAATTACACTTATCAGAAATTTTTACTATCTACTGTTGGTCGGTCTCCCCTACGTGAGTTTTTTGCTACTCTGTAATAATATAGTTTTTTTTTTGATTTTTCAGAGGCTGCATGTTGCAAAATTGTCAGTATTTGTCAGGAAATTACGAGGGAGAATACGAGAATGTGACAAGTACTGATAACACTCCCACACAGCAAACGGCTATGTCCCAGCAGAAAAGGTACGACAGGTCGTTCAGTCCGCCAAGATCAAGCAACAGCTCTGGGTATGGGACCGGTTCAAGTTCGAGGTCGTTCAACGATCCACGATTTCCTCTGGAGGGAACTATGACCAGCAGCAGCAGCGGGCACAGTAGCGCAGACGATCGATGGTGAGTTTAATGGGAACAAAAAAGCTGAAAATCATATATTTATTTTATAAACAATTTGTTTCCATGTTAACCAACAAAATTTATAAAACAAAATTTAAAGTTCGGCTCTATTTTTAACAAATCAAAATTCCCTTTGCTCAGAGTTGACAATTTTTTTTAACATATTTTGGGACCTACAATTATCGTATAATGTCAAAAAGAAAGAAAAAAATAATAATTTTGACCAATTTAGAATTTTTATTCTTACAAGTAATACAATTTTTAGGATTTCGTACCCAGGGTGTCTACTAACCGGGAAATAACCGGGAATTTAAATTGACCGGGAAAAACCGGGAATTTTCTTTCTGGGCTAATAAATTTGACTAATATATCAATTTCTTTTATAAATATAAAGATAATAACTTTATGCAATTTGAACCAATCTGATTATGCGTTTAAATTTTGTGTAATTATTCGACAATTATGCAATTGAAAAATAAAAAACATTCATTTAAAATTAAACTTTAATATAATATATTATCATGAAATATAGATGTTTGTCTATTATCTTTTTTTCTTAACGCTAACAATACCGTAGAAACAATCAGAGGCGGCGACTTGTAAATTTTTGCCATCTGCAAACTTAATATTGTCCGAGGGGGGGGGGGGGGGGGGGGGAGAAATAAAACAATAATAAATTAAAGAGTTTCTTAATTAGCGTAATTATTGCTACTCAAAAGTTGACAATTTTATTTGATTTTAAGTACATTTTCGGAATTAATAACCAAATAATCAAAATACTATAAAATTTGTAAAAATCATTGCAAGTTAAAAAAAAAAAATGAAAAATTGACGAACTTAATTGAAATTTGAGAAAAATAATTGAAAAATGATTAAAACATTGAAAATTTGAAGAACAAAAATCATATTGGGTAAAAATAATTGAAAACTGTCGAAAGAAATTGAAAGTTAATTAATAAATAATGAAACTAATTTGAGATTGAAGGAAATAATTAAAACTGAAAAAGTTTTATTTGAAAAAATAAAAAAAATAATTGAAACTTCCGGAAATTAATTTTAAAATTTAGGGGAAAAATTGAAAAATAATGAAAATCCTTGAAGAAAATTTTTGGAAAGTGATAAAAATAGTTGAAATTTGTAGATATTAATTCCAATTTTAAAAAATACGGAATATTTGTAAAGTAATGAAAGTACCCTTTTACAACATGATTTCAAGAATTTTAAATTTAGGAAAATAGTTACAACATTATAGAAATAATCGAAAATTGAAGAAAATATTGGGAATTTAAGATAAATAATTGAAATTTTCGGAATGAATCAACAAATATTCAAAATAATATAAAATTTGTGGAAATCATTGCAAATGAAAAAAAAAAAGTAAAAATTGACCAACCTAATTAAAATTTGAGAAAAATAATTGAATATTGATTAAAACATTGAAAAGTAGAGATGAGATAACTCAGATTTGAGATAATAAATGAAAATTTAGAAAATTAATTGAAAAATAATTAATATATCTAATTATAAAAGGTGGAGAAAATAATTACAGAAAGATCAAAAAATATAAATTTGAAAAAAATAATTGATACATGAGACAAATAATTGAAAGTTTATAAATTAAATTGAGGAACGAATAGTAAAAATAATTAAAACTTGAAGAAATTTATTGCAAAATGATAACAAAAAATAATTGAAAATTGAAGAAAAATAAAATAATGGAAATCTGAGAGAAATAATTAAAATTTTCGGAATTAATCAACAAATAATAAAAATGATATAAAATTTTTAAAAATCATTGCAATTTCACAAAAAAAAAATAATCAAAAATTTTGAAAAATATTTTAAATATGAGAAAAATAATTATAAAATGATCAAAACATAATTGAAACGTGGATGCAGTAACTTAGATTTGAGATAATAAATAAAAATTTAGGAAATTAATAAAAAAATAATTAATATATCTAGTTAAAAAGTGGAGAAAGTAATTGCAAAAAGACAAAAGAAAATGAATCTGAAAAAATAATTGATAAATGAGATAAATAATTTAAATTTTAGGAATTTAATTGAGATATGAATAGTGAGAATAATTAAAAATTAAAGAAATTGATAGCAAAATGATAACAAAAATAATTGGAAGTTGTCGAAAATTATTAAAATTTGAGAAAAATATTTTAAAATCTAGAAAATTAATTTAAGAGTAATGAAACTAATAAAAAATTCAGAACAATATATGCAAAGTAATAAAACTAATTAAAAATTGAAGAAAATGATTAAAATTTGAAAAATATGTTTCAAAATCTCAGAAATTAATTGAAGAGTAATGAAAATAATAAAAAATTAAAGACAATATTTGCAAATTAATAAAAATAATTAAAAACTGAAGAAATTGATTGCAAAATGATATAATATTAATAATAAGAAATTAAAGAAAATTATTAAAATTTGAGAAATATATTTTAAAATCTAGAAAATTAATTGAAGAGTAATGAAAATTATAAAGAATACGAGACAATTGTTGAATAGTAATAAAAATAATTAGAAACTGAAGAAAATAATTTTATTTTTTGAGAAATAATTGAAAAAATTGCAACATATATTTGTAAATTTAGGAAATTAATTGATAAATCATTAATATATATCTAATTAAAAGGTGGTGAAAATAATTGCAGAAATATAAAATAAAATGAAAATATGTAAAGTCAGGGCTATTAGTGACTCACTTTTTTCACATTTACTCTTTTTTTTTTTAATCCCTTCATATTACTCTCTTTATTAAAAAAACTCATTTTTCTCACTTATTTGGTAAAATGTCCATGCCAGCTGCAGGAGGGGGTCTTCTGGTATTGGGTGACTGATTAATAAATATTTTACTTTATAAATCAATTAGTTTGTTTATGTTCCAATTACAATTTTGTCAATTTTTTTTTTAATTACAATCTACAAATACCTAATTTCTACACCTCTATTCAATTATTTTCGTCATTTTTAAAGTACTTTTGTCAACTTAAAAGTATGTTTGTCAATTTTTAAGTATTTTTGCGATTTTGAATTAAATTTTTTCAAATATCAATTTTATTTACTTCAGTCGTTTAATTACAATTGTCATAAATATTTAAATTTAATACACAAGTTTTCATTCATTTTTGTTATTTTTCAATTATTTTATTAAAATTTTAACTATTTTCTTCAATCTTTAAATTATTGTCAGGAATATTTAAATTTTCTACACAAGTTTCAATTTACTGTTGTTAATTTTCAATTATTTTCTTTACATTTTAATTACTTTTTTCATATTTAAAACGTTCTTGCCATTTTTGAATTATTCTCTTCAAATTTCAATTATTTTTGACACTATTCCAGTTTTTTTTGTCATTTTTCAATTATTTTCTTCATATTTCTATTATTTTTGCCATTTTAAAATTATATTCTACAAAATTCAATTATTTTATTTAAGTTTTTTATTGCCATGCATTTTTAAATTTCTTACATCAGTTTTCAATTATTTTCTTCAAATTTAAATCATTTACCTCTTTTTTTTAATTATTGTCACGAATTTATTAATTTTTTACACCTTTTTCAATTATTTTCTACAAATTTCAATTATTTCCTACAACCTTTAATTACTCCTTTCTTATTTACACTTTTTTTTTACATTTTTTAATTATTTTCTTCTAATTTTAATTATTTTCCTCCAACTTCAATTAATTTCTTCAACTTTCAATTATTTTCCTCAAACTTCTAATATTTTCTTTTCAATTTTTCAATTATTGTCTGTAAATTTTTAATTTTTAAACCACTTTTTAATTATTTATGCCATTATTCAATCAGTTTCTTAATATTTCAATTGTTTCATTAATTTCTCAAGTATTGTCTTCAAATTTTTAATTTTTTACACCAGTTATCAATTATTTTTGTAATATATCAATTATTTTCTACAAATTTCAATTATTTTCTTCAAATTTTAATTATTTTTTCCATATTTAGGTTTCTTTTTGTAATTTTTTCAACTTTCAATTATTTTCCTCAAACTTTTAATATTTTTTAATCAATTTTTCAATTATTGTCCATAAATTTTTAATTTTTACATCAACTTTCAATTATTTATGTCATTATTCAATTAGTTCCTTAAAATTTTAATTTTTTCGTCAATTTCTCAAATATTGTCTTCAAATTTTAATTTTTTACAGCAGTTATCAATTATTTATGTCATTTCTCAATGATTTTCTACAAATTTCAATTCATTTCTTCAAACTTTAATTATTTTCTTCCTATTTAAGTTTTTTTTTTTGCTTTCTTCGAATTATTCTCTTCAAATTTTATTAATTTTCTTCATTCTCTTCATTATTGTCACTAATTTATTAATTTTTTTACACTTTTTTAAATTATTTTCTATAAATTTCAATAATTTCCTACAACCTTCAATTATTTTCTTCATATTTATTTTTTTTTACATTTTTGCATTATTTTTCTTCAAATTTCAATTATTTTCCTGAAACTCCTAATATTTTTTTTTCAATTATTGTCTATAAATTCTTTATTTTTACACCAGCTTTCAATTATGTATGCTATAATTCAATTAGCTTCTTATCATTTCAATTGTTTCGTCAATTTTTCAAGCATTCATCAAATTTTTAATTTTTATACCAGTTATCAATTATTTTTGTCATTTCTCAATTATTTTTTCAAATTGCAATTATTTTTTTCAATTTTCAAATATCTTTCACATTTTTGAATTATTTCCTTGAAATGTAATTTTCTTCAATCTTTTTAATACTGTCAAGAATTTATTAACACAAGTTTTCAGTTATTTATGTCATTATTTAATTAGTTTCTTCATATTTTAATTATATCGTTTATTTTTCAAGTATTTTGCACAATTTTTCAATAAATGTATTAAGTTTTTTTTTTGTTTTTTATTTCTTACTTCATTTTTGAATGATATACTGCTTGATTTTCATTAATTTTTTCCAAATTTTAGTTATTTTTGTAACTTTTCAACTATTTTCTACATATGTAAATTTTTTTTTTTACATTTTTAAATTATTTTTTTCAATCTTCTATCATTTTTTTAGTTTTTAAACTATTGTTAAATGTTTAATCTTTACACTAGCTTTCAATTATTTATGTCATTATTGAATCAGTTTATTTACATTTTAATTATTTCGTGAATATCACAATTATTGTACTGAAAATTTTAATTTTTTACATCAGTCTTAAATTCTTTTTTTCAAATTTTATTTATTTTTTATCATTCTTCAATTGCTGGTTGTAACTTCAATTTATTTTTAAACTTTTCAATTATTTTCTTCAAATTTGAATTATTTCGTTTCAAGTTTTTAATTCTTCTCTTCATTTTTTTATTTTTAATCAATTTTTCAATTATTTTTGTCATTTTTCAATTATTTTCTTCATATTTCAATTATTTTTGCCATTTTCGATTTATTTTCTTCAAATTTAAATGACATTCTGCTGGCGGGCCTCAAATAAATTAATATCAATAATTTCAAACTCATTATTGCTTACTTATTTTTATTACTCAAAAACTCACTATTTACTCATTTTTTAACATTAAAAAAAATTATTTATCCGATATAAACCTCTTATCTTAACCTGAAGAGGACTTTAAAAATAGTCGAAACATGTAGTTAATTAAACAAATTTAATAAACTACCGCAAAAGGCCTTGTAAAAATTACTCAACAAAATTATATATATGCGGATGTAAAAATCTTATAACAAGTATTATTTTTTATTTAAGGTATGAACTCTTGGAGCCACAAGATCAAGAGCGTCGAGACGAGACACCGCCTCCACTTCCTGCTCGGCAGAATTATCAGGTTGCGAAAGGAACACCTGGGCAGAAAAAAGAAAGAGAATCTCACTACAGTACTGGGAAACAATTTTTGGACTCTGTTAGGCACCACAATCATGATCATTTTGGAAAAGAATCCAACTATGTTTCTCCCCGCGTTCTCCAAGAAACAATAAGGCAGGAAAATTACCAGAGACTAGAAAACGCTCATCGTAATCAGGAAGTTCGCGGACAGGATGGACGAAGTCAGGAACATCGCAGTCCAGATGTTCGAAATCAGGAAATTCGTAGTCAGGATTTACGAAATCAGGAACACAGTAGTCCAAATGTTCGAAATCAGGAAGTTCGCAGTCAGGATCTACGTAATCAGGAACATCGTAGTCCAGATGTTCGAAATCAGGAAATTCGTGGACAAGATTTAAAGCGTCAGGATCATCGTAGTCCGGATATTCGTAGTCAGGAACATCGTGCACAAGAATTAAAATGTCAGGAGCATCGTGGCTCCGATTATCGAAATCAAGAACTCCGCAATCACGATATTCGAAATCAGGAGCTTCGAAGTCACGACGCTAGAAATCAGGAGCTTCGAAATCACGATGCTAGAAATCAGGAGCTACGAAGTCACGATACTCGCAATCTTGATGTTCGAGGTCAGGAGCATAAAAGTCACGATAATCGGAGCCAAGAATACCGAAATCACGATATTCGTAATCAGGAGCATCGAAACAGTGATATTCGTAATCAAGAGCACCGAAATCATGAACTGCGTAATCAAGAACACATTTCGCAGAGCTATGTCAAACAGCAGAAGGAAAAATACGAAGTTAAACAGGAGAGTGTCTACGCCTCGCAGAGAGAACTTCACAAAAATGAATCTCACTCTCATCAGAAACTCGCAGCCTCTGTTTCGCTGCCTCTGGCACAAAATTCTAGTTATAGTATAGCCAAGTCGAGCAGTAATAATAATTTGATCAGGTACAATGAGTTGGAGCAGAATGCAAAGTACGAATATGAAAATAAACCTGACAGGAATTCCAAGTACGAGATTTACGAGGAAAAGCGTTCAAAGCACGAGGAGGAAGTTAGGCAACGGGAAAAACGAACGGGATATGATTTTGAAGAGGTTTACGAGAGAAGGGGCAGCAAATACGAGGCAGATTTGCTCAGGAATGATTTGAGGTTTGTCGGCGATCAGCAGAATTTGGAGGGAAAGCATGAGGATCATGAGCACATTCGTGATGCTAAACGATATTACGAAATCGGACATGAATTTAAAGTTGGGGAGAAAGTCACTTGCTTGAAAACAACGATGTCAGAAAGACCTGTGCCGCACAAAGTGAGTCTTTTATTTTATTTTTAATGCAAATTCTTTTTTATTTTATGTTTGCCTTTGATTTTAGAGTTTTTCTTTATATAGGAAAAAAAAGGGACCTAAGAGGCAAAAAAGTTGGGTTATGTTTGTGAATTTTTAGAATGAAAATACACAAAGAATTCTTCATAACCACCATTGATGTTTAAATCTTCAATACATGCAAAATATTCAATAAAACCTAATTTTTATTTTACATAGTTAAAAAGAAACCTTTAATCAAGGTAAAACTATCGCTGAACATAACCTACAATTTTTTGTTTCTTGGATCCCTTTCTTCGTAGCAAGGCTTCACAGGCGTCCACTATTTTCCCTAAAAATCCCCTACTTTTCACTAAAATCTATTTAAAATCGGAGAATCTAGTGATTCGAGAAATTGCTGTCATTTTAGGATATCAAGATATAAACTGGGAATTTGTAAAAAGATTAGAAATTAATTTAATTAGAATTTTTAAAGCGATCTGGAAATTTTTAAGAAATTTCAGGAATTCGTTGATAAAAAATACAGAAAAATTTAATTTTATTCTTCAAAAATTTAAAAAATTTAATTGAAAATGGTTCAGAGTACGATCTAAAAATTTTGAGTAGAAATAAACTTAAAAATATTAGATTTTAATACTTTCATGTATAATTTAGTACTAATTCTTCATAAATTAAATAAATCCCAAACTCCTGTTAAATCGAACTTGAATTTATTCAAACATTATTCAAAATCCAACAGTCAAAAATTAATTATTTTTTGTTTTATTTTGACTTAAGGGCATGTGATGGAGAATGACGTCACTTCTATATACAAAATTTTTCTGCAAAATTTCTCTAAGAATAATACCTAAATATTGTAACACCAAACTTTATATAATTACCAGGAATATCATTAAAAAGGTCGGTCTGGCAAAAGTTTGTTTAAATTTTGCCTAAAAAAGCTTTTTTTTTAAATTCGCTGATTTTCCGAAATCTAAAAAAACTAATTTTAAGACAAATTCCGGTCCGGGAAATATTTTAATTATATTTAACGTAATTTTCTAAAGTTTGGTGTTAAAATATTAATTTTTTGAAAAGAAAGTTTACGGACAGTTTTTTCCTATACTAGTGACGTCATACTCTATCACATGCCCTTAATTCAAATATTTACGACATTTTTAAAATTTTCTAACTTTATTATACATTTTTTCAAACTTTGACAATTTCCTTTTATCATTCTTCGATTATTTAATGAATTTTCTAAAATTTAATACTCATGTTTCTGTTTCTTTGAAATTTTTAAGAACTATCATTTTTTCGAATAACTAAATTTTGTTCTTATAATTTTTTATTATATTCTTATCTTCAAAAAATGTTTTCAGTATTTTGTTTTTTTTTCTTAGTATTTTTACACAATTTCTTAATTCTTATCACTTTTTGGAAGATTTTTATTTCTTTCGCTTCTAATTTTTTTGAGTTATAAAAAAAAATTACGCAAATTATTTCAGTTTATTAATAATTTTGTTTTTATAACATTTCTAAAAATTTTTTTTTTCATTCATTTTTTTATCTATTTTGATAATTTAAGGGGTCATGGGAGTAAAATTTTTTCTTCATTTAACTGATTGTTTTTACATTGAATCGTTTTTTTTGTAAATTTATTACTCTTTGCGAAAATTTCTAGATTCTATGACTTTTGAATAATATTTGTTTTTAAAATTCTTCTAAAAATGTATCTAATATTTAAAATTTTGTTTTCCTTTATTTTTTAAGTTATTTACACATTATTTTTAAATTTTCTTCATTTTTTGAATAATTTGTTAAACTTTTTCCTTTTTAAAATAATTTTTTATTTCTTTTATACCTATAAGTTTTCTTATATTTTTTCATTTTCTTATTTTATTCTCACTATTTTTTTTTTTTTGTAGTTTATTTTTCACTATTTTTTATCTCTTTGAATATTAATTGGTTCCAATTTACTAATCATCCATACTTAAATTGATTCAATTTTTCATTCTTTTCGAATTTCTACCGTTCCAAATCCCATTTTTTTAGGTTTCATGAAATAAGAAAAAAAAATTAAGTTCAAACTGTTATCGATTCAAATTTAAATGGATTTTAATTTCTTTTCATCATGATTATTATTTTTAATTCACTATAATAATATTTTAATAATGTTGAATTTTATATATTATAAATTATATATAAATTAATTTTTTAATTTTTTTTTTGAATTTTTTGTGGAGTTTTCTTCTCTTAATTTATTTTATATAAATTTGGTTGCTATTTTAAATTTTTGAATTTTATCATCATTTTTCTATTTGTTGAAAATATTTTTCTTCTACTCTCCAAACTTTAATTTTTATCCTATAATTTTTCGTTTTATAAAGAACTTTATTTATTCTTTTCTTTCTTAATTTATAAACAATTTTTTAATTTTTGCAATTTTTTCAAAAACTTTTCTCTTTCTAGTAAAATTTTGATGTTTTTTCAATATTTATTATCTAATTATTATTATTTAAATATTTTAATTATTTCTTGTTTATTTCTTCTCAATTTAAAAAACTAGCCCGTAAATATTTTTATAAATTCTTTAGTTTTAATTTTTTAAATTTTACTATTTTTTGTGGATTATCGAGTGTTAAGCATTTTGATAAAAACTTTTTAAATCTTAAAGAATTAATAGATATCATATTTTTTAATTTCCCTTCTTTTTTCTGTAATAATTTCCTTAATTTATCTATTTTTTAAAAACTTATTTTATTTTTCTAGATTTTTCCTTTATTTTTCTTTCTTTTTATTAAATTTATGATTTTTAAAAAATTTTTATAATTTTTCTGTTTTTTTTTTGTGTAATTATTTTGTAATCTAATCTGAATATTTCATTTAAACCACATAATATTTAACTAATAGAATTATTAATCATTAAAGAAGCAAATCAGAGAAAATTATTCTAATTTACGATCCAGGAAATCCGGAAATTTTCCTGGAATTTGAAAATAATTATTAACAGTCTGAAAATTTAAAATTTTAATCCCCGTAAATTTTTGCTCCTTCAATTTTTAATTAATTTTAATTTCTTTTCATTACAACATTCATTTTAAAAAGAAATTGGACACATATTCCAGAAGAGGTTATGTTTAAAGTCATCATTTTCTTTTTTGAATAGAAAAACTAACGTTTCCTGAATAATTTTTTTTTAGACGAATGTTCGTAAATTTAATTTGAAACAAAATGAATCATTAAAACTCAGAATTGGATAAAAATGAAAGATTTGTCGGATTCGTAAACGTTTTAGAAAAATGACAAAAAACATCAATTTGTTTCTAAATGTCAAAAATCTTTTATCTTTAATCAATTATGAGTTTTAATAGTTTATTTAGTATTAAATTAAATTTGTCACATTTTACCTAAATAAAATAAAACTAAAAGTTAGTTTTTCTGTTTCAAAAAGCAGAATAATGACTTCAAACATAACCTCTTCTCGAGTAGGTGTTCAATTTCTCCTTAATTTCCCAAACTTGATTTATTTAAATTTTACCCGACTGTTACTTCATTTAGTTTTAATTAAAAACTGAGTGCAATTTTTTTAGGTGTGTATCGAGTACCGACCAAAGGATTTTATCACGAGTCTTCCTCCAGAGATGAGAGTTACGGACGGAAATGCCACGGATATCTCGACTCTGCCGAGTGAGGACGAATTATCAAACGGATCCGGAAGCGTTTCTCCTAGAATGCGAAGGGCACATAAACACAGGACGGGAAATTTAACTCCTTCCAGTGGAGAATCGAGAAATCAAAGTCCAAGACCTAAACCTGGTGCGAGAAATTCATACCGGAATTCAGCAAATTTAACCTCGAGTACTCTTCAGGAAGACCTCATGAAACTCATCAATCCTGATTATATTTCTGATGATAATCAAATTATAAACAATAATTTCCCAGCAAATAATCAAAATACAAATAAGGTCAACAATAATATTCTCGAGATCCAGAATCGATGCAGATCCAGGGAAAATTTGTGTGGGAACAGTACATCCACTCTCAGTGTCTTGGAGAGAAACGGACAGGAAAATGGAAATAATGGATCGGAAGTTATTCTGACAATGGCCAGACCGGCAACTGTTATTTCAAATGCGAGTACGGCTTCGAGTCCTGCGCCGAGTGAGAATAAAATGACGAAGGAAGAGAGGTGGGTTTTTTAATTATAAATATTTTAAAAATATAATTTTTAAAAATAAATTTTTCTAAATAAAGACACAAAAAATGTAATTAAAAATATGGCCATGTACCGATAATTTAAATTTTATGTAGATTCTAAAACTAATTTGATATTTTAGAAATATGTATTATTTGGGCTTCAGTATCTGAACAAAATACTGAAAATTGTGTACTTTTTTTGTTCATAATTTTCAATACAGGATGTCTACTCACCGGGAATTCCGGGAAAACCGGAAATTTGCCGGGATTTTAGTTCGACCGGGAAAAATCCGGGAAATTCCGCTAATTCGTTAACCAATATGGCGGAATTTTTTTTCATAATTCTTCAAATTCGCTTGAAACTTGTTACTCGGGGTTTTTCGAAGTCTCTGATTGTGAATACGATGTCAGATTTACCAAATTTTCAAAATTCAAAATGGCGGGTCCAATATGGCAGAAATATTTTGCAAAATTTCTCAAATTCACTTCAGACTTGTTATTCGGTGGTAATCGATGTCGCTGGTTACTAATCTGAAGTTAGATTTTTAAAATAGTAAAAGTGTAACAAGTTTCAAGCGAACTTGAGAATTTTCAGGGCTGCCAGTGACTCACTTTTTCCACTTTTATTTACTTTTTATAAAAATCACTCACTATTACTCAATTAAAAAAAAAAAACTCTTCTCACTTTCTTATAGTAAAATAATAATTACAGGGTGTCTACTAACCGGGAAAACCGGGAATTAACCGGGAATTTTTTTTCTGGGATAATAAATTCTTTTCAATTTTCAATTATTTTCTTCAATTTCCAATTATTTTCTACAATTCTCAATCATTTTCTTCCATTTGGAATTATTTTCATTAATTTAAAATTGCTTCTTCATTTCTCAATTATTTTCTTCGATTTTCTAGTATTTTCTTCAATTTTCAATTATTTTCTTCATTTTTCAATTTTTTTCATCAATTTCTAATTAATATATTTAATTCTGAAATATTTTCTACGATTTTCAATTATTTTAATCAATTTTTAATTATTTTCTTCAACTATAAATTATTTTTTTTGAATTGCCAATTATTTGATTCAATTTTCAATTTTTTTCTTCAATTTTTAATTTTTTTCATCAATTTTTAATTATTTTCTTCAGATCTCAACTATTTCCTCCAATTTTTAATTATTTAATTTAATATTCAATAATTCTCAATTTTTTTCAACTATTTTTTTCAATTATCATTTATTTATTTCACATCTCAATAAATCCTCCATTTTTCAATTATTTTTTTCAATAATCAATAATTCTCGGCTTTTTGCAATATTTTTTTTTTCAATTATCAATAATGCTTTTGAAACTTGAATTCAATTTATCAGTTATTATTCAACAATTTTCATAAAATCACATTTTCTTCAATTTGAAATTGTATTCTACAATTTTTAATTAATTTCTTCAAATTACAATTACATTCTTCATTTTTTATTGTTTTTTTTTCAAGTTCTATAATTCCTTGGTTGTTCAATTTCTTTTTTCTTCAATTATCACTTATTTTCTTCTACTTTCAATCCTATTGTTCAATTCTTGAATTATTTTCTTTAATTCTCAATTATAATTTTCGACATTCAATTCCATTCTTTAATTTTAATTTTTTTTTTAATATTCGATAACTCTAGGCTTTTTACAATGATTTTTTCTAAATTCTCAATTATTTTCTTCAAATTCCAATTTTTTTCTTAAATTTCAATTATATTCTTCAATTTCCAATTATTTTTTCATATTTTTTTCAGTTTCTCAATTTCATTCAATTTTCAATTTCTTCTCAATTTTCTTCAATATTTAACAATTCTCAGCTTTTTAAATTATGTTTTTCTTTCAATTTTTATTTAAATTGAGAATTTTTAAATTATTTTCATCAATTTGCAATTATTTCCGTCGATTTCTAAATTTTTCTGCTGTTTCCAAATATTGTACTTAATTTTTCAGTACTTTCTTCAATTTTTAATTATTTTCTTCAATTTTCAATTATTTTCTTTAATTTTTAATTATTTCGTTCAATTTTCAATTGTTTGTTTCAATATTCAGTAATCTCGACTTTTTTCAATTATTTTTTTTTCAATTATCAGTTATTTATTTCATGTTTCAAAACCTCCTTCAATTTTCTATAATTTTCTTTTATTTTCAATTTAATTGTTCAATTGTTCAATTATTTTTTTCAATTCTCAATTAATTAAATTAATGCTCAATTAATTATTTCTTTTCATTATTAATTGTTTCTTTTAATTCTTAATTATTGTTTTTTGTAAAGTTTAATATTTAATTCTTCAATTCTCAATTTTTTTCTTTGAATTTCAATTATTTGCTTCAATTATCAACTTTTATCTTCAATTTTTGTAGCCATTTTGTAGGTTTATTTATACTTAAAATAAATTTTAAGATAACAAGAGAAAAAACCGGGAAAAATAGGAACAAAAACCGGGAAATGACCGGAAATTTTGTGGGACGTAATTAGTAGACACCCTGAATTATTATTATTATTATTATATACAATTATTTTCTTTAAATTTCAATTATTTATTTTTTTTGACATTATTTAATTATTTTCCTTTAATTTTCATTACTCTTTTAATTTTTTAATTAATGTCTACAAATTTTCAATTTTTAAACCAGTGTTGTCAATTACTTTCGTCGTCTTTAAATTTTTTCATCAAATTTCAATTATTTTCTTCAAATTTCAGCAATTTTCTTCAATAATTTTATTATTATGTATCAATAATTTTTAAATAATTTACACCAATTGCCAATTAATTTTTACAAATTATTTAACTCAAACTTTCATTATTTTTGTTATTTTTCATGTATTACCTTCAAATTTAAATTTTTTGTGATTTCTGAATTATTTTCTTCAAATTTCTGATGTATTACCTTCAAATTTAAATTTTTTTGATTTCTGAATTATTTTCTTCAAATTTCTGTTATTTTTGTTATTTCTCGACTATTTTTCCTGTTTTAAATTATTTTTTTCATTCTTTAATTGTTTTTTAAAATTTTCAATTAATTTAGTCATTTCTCAATTAATATCAATATTTTCGACATTTTTTTTTAATCTCTCCAAATTTAACTTATTTTCTTATATCTTTAAATTATTATCATGGATTCTTTAATTTCTTACTTTAATTTGTTCATTTTAAAATTATTTTTGTCATTTGTCAATTGCTTTTTATTTTTAAATTTAACTATTTTTATCATTTTTTACGTATTTTCTTCAAATTACAATTTTTTTTGTGATTTTGCAATTATTTTGTCATTATTCAATTATTTTTGTCATTTATCGACTATTTGTTCCATTTTTTGATTATTTTTTGTAATTTTCAATTATTTTTGTCATTTCTCAATTTTTATTTTTTAAATTTTAATTATTTTTATCATTTTTCAAGTATTTTCTTCAAATTTCTATCAATTTGATGATTTTTCAATTATTTAATTATTTTCTTTATTTGGCAATTTTTTTCTGCAATTTTTTAATTATGTATTTAAATCAAATTTTTTTTTTCATTTTTCAATTATTTTTGTCATTTTCCAAGTCTTTCCTTCAAATTTTTAATTATTTACTTAATTTTTAATTAGTTTTGTCATCTTTCATTTTGTTTCTTTAAATTTCTATTATCTTTGACATTTGATATTGGACCCGCGATTTTGAATTATCGATAGATATATTTCTTATTAATTATTTTAATATTATAGCTATTAATCGTACATAAAAGAAATCCGGGAAAACCAGGAATTTAACGAAATAAACGAAATAATTGCAAATTTTGCAAATTAATTGAAAAAAAATGAAATTAATTAAAAATTGGGAAAAGTAATTTGAAAAATCATAGAAATGTTTTAAAAATATAGATAATAATTTAAATTTGAGAAAAATACTTAAAAATCTTAAAAATAAATTGAAACAAATTGAATAATTAAAAAATTAGAGAAAATAATTGAAAATTGAAAAAAAATAATTGAAAATTGAGATAAATAATTAAAAATTGAAAAAAATAATTAAAATATGAGAAAGTAATTGGAAAAAATACATAATATATTTTAAATAAAAGAAAGTTAAAGAAAATTTCAGAAAAATAATTAAAACTTTCTGAAGTTCATTAAGAAAAAAGTAAATACAAATTAAAAAATTAGAGAAAATAAATGAAAAAAGACAAACGTAATTTAAAATTGAAGAAAATAATTTTTAATTATAATGAGAAATAATTAAAGACTTTTTGGAAATTATGAAAAAGAACGAGAGTAATTAAAAAATGATGAAATACAAAAAATAATTTAAAATTGAATGAAATAATTGAAATGTCAGATAAAAATAATTAAATAAAAATATTTAAATAAAATATTAGATAAAAATAATTGAAAAATGATTTAAAAATTTGAAACTTGAAGAAAATAATTGAAATATGATACAAACAATGATAAGTTGTAAAAAAATAAACAACATTCGAAATAAATAATTGAAGAATTGCAGAATTTGTTTTAAATTTAAAAAATAATTGAAATTCTAGAAAAATACATTAAGATCTTATAATCAATTGAAAAAAATGAGAATAACTAAAAATTGGATGAAAGAATTAAAGAAAGATAAAAATAATTGAAATTTACGATAATTAATAAAAAAATTTGGAAATCATGAAAACAAATGAAAATAATTAAAAATTGAAGGAAATAAATGAAATTTTTAAGAAATACTTAAATATCTTAAAAATTGAGAATAATAATTGACAATCGAGGAAAATAATTAAAAAATGGTAAAATTAATAATTTAAAAAAATAATTGAAATATGCTGAAAATAATTTAAGATTGAGAAAAATAATTGAAATATACCGAAAATAATTTAAATATTAAAGATTGAAAACAGTAAATATGTAAAATTTGAGAGAAATATTTGAAAAAATCATAAAATATACCTATGTTTTAAAAAAGAAATAAATTACAAAATTACTTAAAAACTTTTAATTAAAGAGAATAATTAAAAACTTGCATAAATATTCGAAAATTGCATAAAATAATTGAAAAATGATAAAAATAGTAGAAAATTGTACTTTAAGTTATTGAAATCATAATAGAAAAGAATTATTAAAAATTGAAGAAAATTTTAAATCACTTCAAATTTTGTATTTTTGAAACGTGGATTAATTAAGCTTTTAATCAATGCAAGTTCACATTAACTGAAATTTGAAGAAATTAAAATTGTTATATACTTAAAATCTGAGAACTTTTTAAAAAGGTAGATTATAATTTAAAATTTTAAAAGAAAGAAACATCTAGTGATTTCTTATTAATATTAATATTAACTATTTTATATGATTATTTTAAAAGATTACTGACTAAATTAAAGTGTATTGATATTTTTTACATTTAATTATAACCTAAAAATTTTTTCTTTAACCTTTAATTATTTTATTTAACTATTTCTTTATGCTTCTTTATTTTAAAAGGCCATTAAAGCTATTCATGTTTGATAATTAAATCACAACACTTGACTTTCAAATATTTTAAATAATTTGATAAATCCAATATCTGGGGCACAATAACTGGATCTCCAATGTTTTTCGAGTTTTTCTTTTAATTACAAATATTTAAAATAGTACAATATTATTAGAATTTAACAGTTTTTGTATAAGTAATTTTTTCGAAAATGTCATTTATAATGCTTTGATTGAAAAAAAAATATGAAAAGAAAATAAATATATTTGTTTTTTAATTCGCAGATTGTCGCCGAGAGTGACAAAAACTCCCCACACGATAATGAAACCTCCAAGCTCGTTAGTTGCCATAAGAGACTCAAAAATACAATCGGAAAATGATTCAAATGGTTGGCCCAATCATTTGGACCCCAGTGCCAAAGTGACAAAACACTGCCAAGATTGGCCTGACGAAAGACTAGTTGATGGAAACACATCTACGTAAGTTATAGTATATTATCATATAATTATAAAAAATAAAATTTTAAACTTTATATAGGTCAATTGTTTCATTTTGAGATAAGAAGTATTCATTAAGTTGTATTTTTAGCATAGAACACAATTTTATGCCAAAAAAACAATTTTTTCGATGAAAAAAGGTGGTAAAAAAAATTTGATTGGGTATTTTTAAAAATCCCGTTGTCTAAATTCAGATATTTATGAGCTTAATAAGCCATCCAAATTTTATTGAAATCTGTTGAAGCGTTTTCAAGATATCCTGGCGACAAAAAAGTTATACACGCATACATACATACACACACAGATACATACATCTGGACATTTGCTTAAAAATGGAAATTTACACTTTTCAGATAAAAATGACTCGATTTAAATAGTTAAAAAGCGTAAATTTCCATTTTTAAGCAAATGTCCAGATGTATGTGTTTGTGTATGTATGCATGTGTGCGTGTATAACTTTTTTTGTCGCCAGGATATCTTGGGAATGCTTCAACGGATTACAATAAAATTTGGATTGATTATTAAGCTCATAAATATCTAAATTTGGACACAGGGATTTTTGAAAATACCCAATCAAATTTTTTTGAGCACCTTTTTTTATCGAAGAAAGTCGTTTTATGCCAAATTTTTTTTTCATGTTATAAATCCGACTTTATAAACACACAAATCATATTCTTAATCTGATAACGAATCGATTTGTATTGAATTATATAATTTATTTATAAAAAATTCGCATAATAATTCAATATTTTTTTTACATATAAAAATTTTTCTCCTTCTAATAACTTCCCAAATTTTTGTATTTTAACCATATAGTTCCTTTGGTAAAAATATTCTAGATTAAAAAACGAACTAATTAGTCAACTTAGAATATTTTTATTTTTTCCGGAAATTGATAGAATTAATAACATTTTTTATTTATTTTTAACGAAATCTTTTCTTTTTTATTTTTATTATTAACTATTCCTTCCTTGGAAGCAAAATATTCATGAAATGAACATAATTTTCACCTAGTTTTATTTTATGTAAATTTGATCTTGTACTAAATTTTCTTATTTTATCATAATTTTTGTATTTCTTGGAAATGTTTTCTTTTCTTAAAACTTTTTAGTTAAAGTTTAGTAAAAGCTTTTTCTTTTTAATAATAATAAAAAATAACAATGTTTAATAACTGTAAAATTTTTTTTAATAATTTCTTAATTATTCAAATGTTTTAAAGATATTTTTCTCAGCAGTAAAAATTAACAGTTTTCTCATCGATTTTATTATTTACTTATTTATTTTCTTGATTAAAACAAAATATATCCGTAGCTTTGTATTTAAATCTTTAAAAAAAAACTTTCTAGTTTATAGTATATATTTTTTGTCATTCTTGCTAAATTTTCTTACTTTTACATTTAAATATTTTTTTTGTAATTTTCTCGAATATATAGATATTCATAATTTGTTTGATCTTTATCAAAAGTTTTTTCCCTTTTTCATTATTTCTTCTTAAGTTGTGTTTTTATTTTTTCTGGCCTTTTATAAATTTTCAACTTATTTTAAACATTACTTTTTCTTCGAGATTTTTGATATTTTTTCATAGATTTTCTGATGTTTTTGGATTTTTTAATAATTTTTTTTTTTCTATTTATTATATATATATATATAAACTTGAATTTTAAGTTTATATACTTAAATTATATATTTTTTATCAACCAATTAAGATTTAAGTAATCACTTAAGAAAAAGCATTAAAAAAACAAATCCAGAAAATCTGTAGTTGAAAATCATCACTCGCTAGACAGCCTAATTATAAATTAAAAAAATTAAAAAATCACTGAAAAAAACATTTTTACGTTTATATTACCGACAATTTGACTAATTAAATTTTTTTCTCTTTCAGAAATTCAGTTTCGGATTTCCAGAGTCATCTATCGACCTTAGAGATAAGAATGGCGAGGGAAACTCGTCGAAGACTTTCCTTGGAAGACGAGGTGCGTCGTTTACGAGACGAGAATCGTAGACTGCAAGATGAGAGTCACGCAGCGGCTCAACAATTACGACTTTTTACTGAATGGTTCTTTCAAAATATGGATCATCAGTAAAGAAAAGTTTAATTGGAACTTTTCATGGTTTATTTTATAATCATGTTAATGTAGAATTTTATTATTAAATGAATAGTAATAGGTTTAAAAATTGTTAAACTCTTGCAACATGTTCCTAAGTTTATTATATTCTATATCGAATTAATATTTCCTGATATAATAACTCTTCCAAAAAGAGATTACGTCTCAATAACTTTATTCGGATAAATATTGTTCTTTTTTTCATTCGAAAAAAGTTGATGAGAAGAAATATAAAATACAGAAGCTCGAAAATTCTTCTGTAGGCTTTTAAACGAATTTTGAGATACGACTAGGATTCAATGCAGTATTAGTTATTTTATTTTCAAAACGCCTGCGGATGGTTAAATGAAAGAAAAAAAAAAAAAAAGATAAGGCATTTTCTACTTTTACAGTCAATTTTGTAGGTTTTTCGATTACTAAAAATTGATACATTGAAATTTTGTAAAATAATGAATTTGATGTATGGTTAAGAAGCATGTAAGTAAGTTACCTCCGTGTTGTCTTTCGTAAGAAATGTTACCTGTGAGATTATAAAATACAGGGATTGCATTTCTCGACGAAAAACATAACATTTTGTTAACTTGTAATCTTCAGTACTAACATTTGAAACTTTAAAAGAGAGACCAATGACCAAATATTATTGTTATAACTTTACAAATAACATTTAATTCTGTAATTTATTACGTTTTATAAACATCATAATAACAACGTTTGAACGTATTATCTCAAGAATTAAGATCTTTCTGGAATGATAAGTGACCTTCAGTTAATAAAATTGAAGACAATTTATTCTAAAGCCTTGTCACAAATGTATGTTAGTTCATACAATAAACTATTATGTACGACGTTTGTATAAAATAGACTATTTATTTGTCCTTAATCATAGGTTTAATAAAAAATATTTTATAACAAATTATCTTTTTTAATTCATTAAAAACATTAATAGGAGGCTAACAAATTTTCTAGAAATTGAAAATTCTTTAATCAAATGATAGGGGAATGTCTCCAGGAGTGGGTCACTTTTTTAATTAATCTCAAAAGTATTTTCAATAAAGAATTTATGAAGATTTTATTTAATATAAAAAACTGTAACACTTTATTTAAATAACTAGCAAAATAAAATTATGAATATATCAAAGATTAAAACACTGTCAAATTATCACATATAAAATATAAAAACCATAATGAATAATTTACCTAAATTGACTAGGTAAAAATTATGTTCATTTCATGAACACTTGTGTAAAAAAAATAAAAAAACGCTTTTAGGTCTGCAAATTTCAGGTAAAATTTTTATTCGTTTTTTAAAGTAGAATATTTTATTTAAAGGAACTATTGTTAAAAAATAAAAATTGAAAAAGTTATTAGGTATAAGAAGAAAACAAATTTTAAATGTGAAAAAAAACTAACATTTTATTTAAATAATCAGCAAAATAAAACGCGCGCCAGCGCGCTATTAGTTTTTCATACATTTTAGAAATTATAAAATACAATAATAAATATAACAAATCGGTAAATAGAATTAAAAAGAATTGCAAAAAATAAATGAAATTAAACAATATAATTACAAATTTTGCAAATTAATTGAAAAAAAAAAAAATAAATAAATAAATTAAAAATTGTGGAAAGTAATTTAAACAATCATAAATCAATCAATTTAAATTTGAGAAAAAGTAAATTAAAACAAAATTGAATAATGAAAAATTAGAGAAAATAATTGAAAATTGAAAAAACAAAGTTAAAAATTGAGATAAATAAATTAAAATTAAAAAAAAATAATTAAAATTTGAGAAAATAATTAAACAAATTAATTACATAAAACATTTTAAATAAAGGGAATTTAAACAAATTTTGAGAAAAATACTGAAAACTTTCAGAAGTTCATTGAAATAAAAGAAAATAATTAAAATTTAGAGAAAATAAATAAAAAAAGATAAACATAATTTAAAATTGAACAGAACAAGTTTTAATTAACGAGAAATAAGTAAAAACTTTTTGGCAATTATGAAAAAGAACGAAACTAATTGAAAATTAAAGAAAATAATATAAAAAATAATATAAATAATGCAATAGTTGAAAAGTCAGATGAATAGTTAAAAAATTTTGAAATTATGAAACAAATGTAAAGAATTGGAAATTGAAGGAAATACATTTTGGAAAATAATTGGAAAATGTTTTTAAATTTTATAACTTGCCGAAAATAATTAAAATATGATACAAACAATGATAAGTTGTAAAAAATAAATGACATTTAAGTGTGGTAATTGAAAAAACTACAGAATTTTTTTTAAATAAAGAGAAAATAATTGAAATTTGAAAAAAATACATGAAGATCTTAGAAATCAATTTAAAAAAATAGAAAATAACTAAAAATTGGAGAAAAGAATTGAAGAAATAAGCTAAAAGTAATTGAAATTTACGACAGTTAATAACCAAATTTTGAAATTATGAAAACAAATGAAAATAATTAAAAATTTGTTAGAGATTTATTGAGAGTATTTTGAATATGGTGGGCTTTGAGTGCGCGTGCGCTGAGTGATAGATATAGAGGGCGTTGTATTTTGCCGGGAGCGTTGCTCGTTGATGCGGCATGGGCATTAGATCAGGGATGTTATTTCTAGTACAATTGTACTTTTCTAGTACAATTTGACATGTTCTAGTACACTAGTACCCCAATAAGTTTTTTAGTACAATAGAAAAAGTACATTTTTAAAAAGCAGCACAATCTAGTACATTTCCTTATTTTGAGGTTTTTCTTTAGGATAAAGGTAGTATTTGGACCGGATTAAAGTCGATGTAAACTATTTGAGTAACTTTTTTAAATTTTGTTGAATTTTTATAACTAATAATATTTTTATAATTATTAATAGTATTTTTTAACTCTAATTCAGATTAAATAAATTATTTAAAAATTAATTTAAATTTAAAACATTTAAACTGACCGCCAAAATAAAGGCTTGTGATTGGAGAGTACGATTTTTGCTCCAATTTAGTACAATCTAGTACATATTTTGTCCACGTCTAGTACACATCCCCTCCACTTTTGTAACAACCCTGCATTAGATTGTCTTTGGGACCGAGAATGATATGTTCGTGTGCGTTAGAGCACGTTATGCTTTATTTGTCGAAAAGAAAAGGTTACAGTGTGTAATATTTTGTATAATTGTTCTTAGTGTATTATGAGCAAACTGTTGATATTAATAAACGCCTTTTTAAATTAAATAATATAATAGTTCAGAAGTGGGATATTCCCGGTGCTAAGTGACGCTTTCTTTGTTTGAAAAATGGAAGGAGACGAATTTGAAAACTTTCAAAGAAATCACCAAGCGCAGCAAGCCGCTGCTGCTGCAAGACTACGGATGGGTCAAAATAATAATGTTCCGCCGAATGCTAATCAAGAAAATCGTGGACAAGCGGATGCTCCTCCTCCACCTTTAGACATGCAGCAAGTTATGGCGGCCATGATGGCCATTGTGCAACAAAACCAAGCCACGATGATGACGCTTCAACAAAATATGCAGATGCAACTGCAGCAGCAGCCACAACGATTCCAAGTTATGCCCGACTTACACCGAAGTGTAGAAAATTTCCAAGGCGTTGAAGGTCCGGAAAGGGCAAAGCTGTGGATCGAAAAATTCCAGTCATTCATTCAGTTACATAATTGGACTCCTGCGATGGCGTTCGAGACGGCGCGAATCCATCTCCATGGTTCGGCTCGAGAATGGTACGAAGCTCGAGTGAATACGGCTGTCGATTGGATTAGTTTTCAAAATGCGTTTAAAGCAACGTTTGTCTACGAAAGGACGAAGGTAGATCTCCTTTTGGAACTTACTCAATGTGTTCAAGGCCCTAACGAGACAGCGACATCATATTTCCACAAAAAGTTTAAGTTATGTCGAAGTTTAGAATTAAATGACAGTGAAATTCGAAAACAGATTTGTAAAGGCCTTCGCTCGCGCAACCTTAGTGATTACATTCGAGCGAAGTCTTTTTTCGACATAGACCACATGTACCATTCAATAGAAGAATATGAAAAGGACGAAGTTGAGAGGCGAGAGCTGTTTGGACAACGAGATAAGCGTTTTCAAGGAGTTACTACACCGTCGAGAGAAACACGCAGTTCTGACTTCAGCAGCAGGCAACAGGCGGCGTTACCCTCGACAACAACAGGAACTACAAGTGCACCAACTGGGACTACGGAAAAACAGAGAGCATATGGAAGTGAAGCGTTCAAATGCTACAATTGTGGTAAAGAGGGCCATTTCAGTAGAAATTGTATCGAGCCTAGCAGACAGGTAAAGTGTTTTAGATGTAATCGAGTAGGCCATAAGGCAAATAAATGTGATAGATTTGTTAAAAAAGAAAATGATAGTGATAATGTTAACTTAATTATGTCAAGTCGTTCAGATAATTCGGTAGAAAAATTTATAAAATATGTAAATATAAATAATAAATCGTTCGTTGCCTTCGTGGATCCGGGAAGTTCTGTGTCAACCATAAAGCTCAGTGTTGCGATTAATTCTGGTTTCTTCATCGAATCCGGAAAGATAGAATTAAAGGGTTTTGGTGCTAGTGGGGCCTTTGTGGAATCTCTGGGAGTGGTCTCGGGAGTTTTAGAAGTCGATAACGTGAAACCGCATAATGTAAAATTGAGAGTCGTACCGGATAATGTTCAGAACTTTGATGTTATGATCGGGCGAAATTACACAGAGCTGTCAGATCTTGCTTATATTCGAGTCGGTGACAAATTCGAGTTTCGTGACGTTGATAATTTTCCGTTTAAAGAATTACAAGAGTCTAAAGAATTTCCAATTAAAGCCGAGGTCATCCGAACTACAAAAATTGAACAAAATAGCGTTAATTTCGTAGATGTAGTAATTCAAAATCGCGAAACAACTCTTCCTTACATTAATTTTGAGCCAAAACTCAAGGTATTAAATAAAGGTGACCGAATTGGCGAAGCGATTTACGCGATAGATGAATTAAAAGAATTGAAACCTCGTGTTTTACCGATTACAAAAAAGGACGTAGTAGTTGACGACGATATCGGTTCGAAACAAAAGCAAGAATTAGTCGACTTGTTAAATGAATACAGGTGTTGTGTCGCGCAAAATCTGAATGAATTAGGGATGACTAATCAAATTGTTATGGATATAAAATTAAAACCGGGAACTGTGCCGTATTCCGCGAAACCGTATAAAATGTGTCTGACAGATAGAGAAGAATTAGATGATATCGTGACAAATTATAAAAAAGCTGGAATTGTCACCGAGACAACAGCAGAATTTGCTAGTCCTGCCTTTCTGGTGCGAAATAAAAACGGTACTCCAAGAATGGTTACCGATTATCGAGGAGTCAATGCAGACACTATTAAAATAAAATACCCCTTGCCGAATTTTGATGACGCGTTACGCTTTCTTACAGGAGCAACTAGGTTTACGACACTCGATTTAGCGAAAGGTTTTCTCCAAATTTCGTTAACGGAGGACGCCAAGCCTAAAACAGCTTTTATTACGGAAAAGCAGACGGGGCAATTTGAGAGGGTAAACTTCGGTTTAACTAACGCTCCCTTTTATTTCGCAAAATTAATGCACAAAGTTTTGGGAAAAGTGCAAGGTAATGTAGCATTCAATTTTTTTGACGACACCATCATACCATCTACGTCCTGGGATGATATGATTCAAAAATTCAGAACAGTTCTAGATTTGTTAAAAGAGGCGCGATTGACTCTAAATCTGTCAAAATGTCGTTTTTCAATGAAAACCGTTGAATTTTTAGGTTTTAAAATAGGAGCTGATGGAATACAACCAAGCGATGCTAAAACGGAAGCGATTAAAAAGTTCGAACAACCGCGAAACGTTCACGAGGTTCGAAGCTTTCTTGGCCTGTCGAGTTTTTTTCGACGGTTCGTCCCGGGTTTCGCCAAAATTTCCGCACCGTTAACGTCACTTACCAAAACTAAAAATGCAAAAAAATATCATTGGGGAATTGAACAGGAAAAAAGCTTCCAAGAAATAAAAACTAAACTCACGAACTATCCGGTGTTGACACATTACGACCCTAAAGCGGAGGTCACAGAACTTCATACGGACGCTTCGTCGCGCGGAATTGGAGCAATGCTTTTGCAGGGCGATCCAAAAAATTTAAAACTCGATTATGCAGTAAGTAGAAGGACCTCCGAGGTCGAAAGCGCTTACCATTCTAGTAAACTAGAATTGTTGGTAATTGTTTGGGCTGTTTCACGATTAAGAGAATTTTTAATTGGTATCGCCTTTACTGTTGTAACGGATTGTCAGGCTCTCGTCAATATAAATGCCTTGAGAACAAAACAACCTCAGATAGTCAGATGGCTGGGGATTATCGCGGAATATGACTTCACAATTAAACATAGAGCTGGAGAACGTATGACACATGTTGATGCGTTGTCGCGTAGACCTGTTGGAGAGCCCGATAATCTGATAGACGATAATTATATTTTTGTTGTAGAAACTCGAGAAGACGAACTATTGTTATTTCAACGTTCAGATCCAGATATTTTGAGAAAAATTAATATTTTAAGAAAGAATCCAAAAGATCGTGATAAATCCGAGATTAACGAAGTTCAAGATTACAATATTAGCGACGGTATGTTGTATCGAACTACTTTAGTTGATAATGTACAGCGCGATCTATATGTGGTTCCACGATCTATGCGAAAGACTATCGTGATTCGAAATCACGATTTGAAGGATCACGGGGGGGTTGAAAGAACTGTAGCTCGAATTCGCGAATTTTTTTATTTTCCCAATATGAAAAGTTATGTCAAAGTCCACGTTAAAAATTGTATCGAGTGTATTCTCTCCAAGGGTAAACCCGGAAAACAGGAGGGTGAATTACACCCTATTCCGCCAGGAAAACGTCCCTTCGAGGTTATACACATAGACCATTTAGGACCTTTCATAGAATCGCCACGGAAAAACAAGTACATTTTAGGTATCATCGACAATTTGACAAAATATTCGATTATTGAGCCAGTCAGAAATACGAGTGCAAAATGTGTGTTATCGCGAATGGAAAAATTTGTAAATAATTTCGGTGCACCCTGTAAAATTGTAAGCGACAGAGGAACATGCTTTACGTCTAAAGCCTTCGAAAAATTTGTTCACGATCATGGTATTAAACACGTCCTAAATTCGAGCAGACACCCCCAAGCGAACGGGTCTATTGAAAGATTAAATGGCACTATATTGCCAGCATTACGCGCTAAATTGGGAACTTCAGATTCTAATAAATGGGACACGATCGTTCCGAATTTACAGAGGGATTTAAATACGTCAGTGTCTAAGTCGACTGGTTGTACGCCTTTCAGAGCTCTATATGGTTACATACCACGTTTCTCGGAAGGTGCGTCCCGCCAGCTTACCGTTAATTCTGAAACATATAAAATTCCGTTCGAATTACAATCCGAAATAAGAAATCACATTCGAAGCGCGCAAGAAGCTTATAAGAAGCGATATGATAGTAAGCGATTGACAGAAGTGAAATACAATGTTGGAGACATTGTTTATATGAAAACTAATCCGGTACCGACAGGCGAGTCTACCAAATTGCAACCAAAATTTAAGGGGCCTTTGGTAGTCACTCAAGTTTTAAATTATGACACATATGCGATTACTAGCCTTAGGAATCAGGGTGCGAAAAGATCATCCACCACGGCACACGTAAGCCAATTAAAGATATGGAATCCAAATAATATATTCGACGACTATAATTCAGAAACTGATTTTGAATCCGATGACAACGATGATAATATTTGTAGCTTCGCTGACGATCAAAATGTTATTGTAGATTCAAATTGTAACAGTCAACAAGATGAAAAATCACCTGTGATGCTTAGACGAAGTTTGAGAGACAGGAAACCGCCAAATTATTATATGACTACAAAGTAAGTGCTTTTTTTTTGGCTAAACATTTTTTTTTTATTATTTTTCGATGTTTTATTCATGTATTTTATTTGGCTTTTCGTTTATTAATTATCTACGGGATTTTGTGAACCGTAAGATTTTGTGTTACCAAAATTTTGTGAATGTATAGCGTCAGTTTGAGGACAAACTTATGTCAGTATGGCCGACTGTTAGAGATTTATTGAGAGTATTTTGAATATGGTGGGCTTTGAGTGCGCGTGCGCTGAGTGATAGATATAGAGGGCGTTGTATTTTGCCGGGAGCGTTGCTCGTTGATGCGGCTTGGGCATTGGATTGTCTTTGGGACCGAGAATGATATGAGGGCCTGATAGTAAAAATGGATTATAATAATGATGGGAGCAAAAGTGGGTTATAATCACTAAGAGCAAAAACGGGTCAAATGTTTCAAACTATTTCTTTATTTATAAACTATACTATCAAATGTCTTTTAATTATTTTTACATGAAAACATTCGAAGTTATTAAAACAATATTTGTAAATTAAAATAATTCCGAAACAGTCGAAAGCATCTTTTATAAATAAATAAATAGTTTACAATTTTTGACCCGTTTTTGCTCTTACTGCTTTTAACCCACTTTTGCTCCCATCATTATTATAACTCGTTTTTACTATCAGCCCCTCATATGTTCGTGTGCGTTAGAGCACGTTATGCTTTATTTGTCGAAAAGAAAAGGTTACAGTGTGTAATATTTTGTATAATTGTTCTTAGTGTATTATGAGCAAACTGTTGATATTAATAAACGCCTTTTTAAATTAAATAATATAATAAATTGAAGAAAACAATTGAAGTTTTAGAAAAATTCCTAAAAATCTTACAAAATAATTTTAAAAAATGAGAATAACTAAAAATTGGAGAAAAGACTTGAAGAATGCAAAAAATAATTGAAATTTACGATTATTAATAAAATCTTTTGGAAATAATAGAAATTTTAGAAAAATACTTAAAAAATTTTAGAAATAATAGAAATTTTATAAAAATACTTAAAAAATTTTAGAAATTTATTTTATAAAATGAGAAAAACTAAAAATTGGAGAAAAATCTGGAAGAAAGATAAAAATAATTGAAATTTACGATAATTAATAAAAAAAATTTGAAATTCTGATAACAAATGAAAATAATTAAAAATTGAAGAAAATATTTAAATTTTTAGAAAAATACTTAAAAATCTTAGAAAATAATTCTAGAAAATGAGAATAATAATTAACAATCGAGAAAAATAATTGAAAAATGATCAAATTAATTAAAAATTGAAAAAAATAATTGAAATATGCTGAAAATAATTTAAGATTGAGAAAGAAAATTGAATTATGATGAAAATAATTTAAATATGAAAAATTGAAAACATTCAATAAAATCTGAGAGAAATAACTAAAAAAAAATTATAGAATATATGTTTAAAAAAAAAAAAAAAAATTACAAAATTACTTTAAAAATTTTAATTAAAGAGAATAATTACAAAATCGCAGAAATAACGAAAATTGATGAAAATAATTGCAATATCGGATAAATAATTGAAATTTTTAAAAGTTTAAAATAATGAATATAGTTATAAATTGATGAAAATCAAGAAAAATTGCAGAATTTATTTTTAAGCAAAAGAAAATATTTAGAAATATAATAACTGAAAATTTAGGAAATTAATTGCATGTTTATATATTTTAAACTTCTTCAATAACCATAATAAATTTTTAAAGCATTTTTCGAAACTTTTTTTTTTACACAAATGAAAAAAAAACAGCACAACACAACACTAACGAAAAAGGTTACCTTATTCTTTCAATTCAAATTTCAAAATATTTCCTGATAAAGAGAGTTAAAATCAATAAAATAACAGGGACTAAGACTAACTTCACTTTAGTTTTTAAAACGTGGACAGAAAAAAATGAATAAATATCAGGGCCGTTTCGAGGTGGGGGGGGGGCTAAGGGGGCGACCGCCCTGGGCGTTATGATTTTAGAGGCGCTAAATTTGGAAGTACACAATTTTAAAGAAAAAAAAAAATTTTAATTAGGAACATAAAAATATTATATTTTAATATTTGCACAAAATGTAGTATTGTACTGACTTAAACCACCAATTATTATGAAATTCTAATAAAAATTGTAGAAGGGGGAGGGGGTTGAAGATTCTGGTCAAGTGTGAAGAGGGGATTTTTTGAAAAATCATAACTATTATGCAACAGGGTAGACAAAAATTTGACCTATATGTTTTCGGAAGGTTTTTTCCTCCTCTTTTCAGTGCTGAAAAATAATTATTTAAAATTTTCAATATATAACCTACTTTTTTGAAAAATGTGTATTTATTTATCAAAAATACTTCAAATTATGCTTGTTGGATCCGGAATTTGATAAGCTTTACATTAATAAGCCCAAAATTACTAAAAGTTTATTTGTTTGTAAATATTTCATGTTTTACTAATGTATTACTAATTTTTATTAATTACTTAATTAATAATACAAAAACAAAGAAAAAGGACATTTATTTTATTTCGTGTATTTAAATTGCACATATTTAGCTTTATTTTAAAAGAAAAAAAAAAAGAAAAGAAATGTCTTTTTTCAAAAAAACTAAAAAAAATTTTTTTTTTTTAAATTAGGTTACATTTTGAAATTTTAAGAAATTTGTTTTCACCATTGATAAGAGGAGGAAAAAACCTTTCGATAACATAGAGGTCAAATTTTTGTCCACCCTGTTGCATAATAGTTATGATTTTTCAAAAAATCCCCTCTTCACACTTGACCAGAATCTTCAACCCTCTCCCTCTTCTTCAATTTTTATTAGAATTTCATAATAATTGCGTGGTTTAAGTACTGTCATACAAAACTACATTTTGTGCATATATTAGCCCTTTTCATTTTTTCTATTAGTACACTTGAGAAATTTTGCTCCATAGACTAAGAAAATGCTATTAAAGCTATTTATATAAAAACTTTTAAATTAAATTCATTCTTAAGTTTTACAAATGAAAAAAAAAGGGAAATTCTAAAGTATTAGATACTATTTAAAACATGTATCTCTCATAAAAATGTCAAGATATCCCAACTTTAAATTATTTTAATGCAAAATTTACTGCACAACTTTTCTCAACAGTGACGCTTTTATCTAAATAAAATTATATTTTTAGGTTTTTATAAGGTGAGTAAATGTAAAAATTTAAAAACAAAATTTTATTCGGAATGGGAAAATAGATCAAGAGGGGGGGGGGGGGGCCGATTGAAAGTTTTGCCCACGGTGAAAATTTTCCTAGACACGGCCCTGATAAATATAATTACTAACTATAACTTCAGGAGTTTACGGAGGTTATTATTATTTAACAATAATAATTAATAGGGTATCTAATCCTATAATTTACTATTAAATCTTTTTAAATATTTTAAGTATTATTTTTTAAAATTATAATGATTTTTATTCAATCCCGTTAATTAAATAATTAATTACTTAATAAAACAATAATTAAATAAATAATTTAAATATTCTTCCAAACTTACCTACTTTTTCTAAATAATATTCATAATTCAATTCTTTACATTCAAAAATTTGATACCATTAATTTTTTATGATTCAAATAAACTAACTTCATCCTTAAAATTTTATAAAGCTATTCTCAATATTATCCTCAATTATTATTATTATTATTTTTTTGTAATAAAGTTAATTTTTCTGGAATTGTTTGATACACATTTATTAAACTATTAAAAATCTGAAAATTTAAAATAATGAATTAAGCAAAATATTAGAATGACCATTTAATCGCAAAAATATCTTTTATTTTTATTACATAAGTGCTATACATAAATTTCCATTTTCAACCTTTGTGCATAAATATGTTTAAAATTATTTAATAATTCTAGAACACGTATAGTTCAAATAACCAAGAAATCACGTGTAAAAGAAAATTTTAATTTATATTTATTATGTAATTTCACACGTTAGTTTCCAGAACAATTTTGATTTTCTGAATGTATTTTGTAGCAACAGATTTTCTTTGTTTTAAAATATACACCTTTCGCTACAGGAACTCTTTTCCTGAAAATACTTATAACCTGAAAAATCGTTAGATAAAGTATAGCAAGTAATGATACGGTAGGGTCTCTTTAACAAAAAAGTTATATCGTTATAAAATATCCTAAGTGCGCAAAAGTACTTGGTACAATATTTGGAAAATAATTTTTTTTTTAAACAATTATCATTTTCATCCGAGGCTTTTATTGTATTAAAACTGACAGAAATTATTTAAAGCAATTACTGAACAAACATTTTTTACATTAAACATATTGTTTAAAAACTTTGTGTAGTGTTGCCGCTATACGATACGAGGCGATAATTTTAACTATCTTGTCTCGTCTTGGAATTTCTGGATGTGTTATCGTCTCGTGTCGTATCGTGGGTCGATAATGAGTCGCACTCTCGTCTCGTCTCGGAATTGCTGGATATATTATCGTCTCGTCTCGTCTCGTGGGTTTATAATGAGTCGCACTCTCGTCTCGTCTCGTCTCGTCTTTATCGACATTTTATATTAATTTTGCTTCCTCATATAAAATAGATTGTAGTAATAATAATTTTTGAGAATATTACGTCCTCGTGCACTGATAATTTTGTAGGGTAATCTTTTATCAATAATATAAAATATCCCGGATGAGTCTTGAAATAATCTTTCAACGAAAACGTTAAAAACTGTATGCACAAGCATGATTTTTTAAAAAGAAATTATAGGTTTACAGAAGGGTTTCAGTAATTATATTGTTAATTAGAATGTAGTTAGTCTTAAAATGGTTTTAAAAATTGTTTTACTTTTTTAAAGCAATTTTTTTTATTGATACCTGTTTTAGAACTATTAAACATAATATTTATCAAATATTATCTATTACACAACAACAAAAAATATTTATCATAATTTTCGTCGAGAATTTTCGTCTCTCGTGATATTATTATCTTCTCTCGTGATACTATTCTCGTCTCGTATCGTATTTGACGATAGATAAAAAAAGTACTCTCTCGTATCGTATCGTGTCAGAGTTCTCTCGTCTCGTCTCGTTTCTATCGTCTATCGCGGCAACACTAACTTTGTGTATTTGTTATAAACAAATAAGTACAGAAAATGTGTTTTATGATCAAAACACTAATAATCAAGACATTAATCCAAAAATAACTACCAATACAACTCATTGTTATAAACAATTAATCAGTTATTTTATAAACAATTTTTATAAACAATCTATATCGCACAGTTTCTTAAAACGAAATTTATGATATTTCATATATTATTATTATTTACTTAAAATTAACAAAAATGCGATATAAGAGTTGATTTTTCAGATTAAAATTGTTAAACAAATCTTAATTAGCAAATACACACTTTCATTGTTTTTAGTCATTTGAGGTTCGTTTCTTTGAAATATTTCTTTGCATGAAAAATATTTTTCGATTTTTGATCAAATTTCACAATCATTAAAAGTTGCAATTGTTATTAACAATTTTATTAACAATTTTATAAACAATTTAAAAAAAAAATTTAATGCAGCATGGCTCATCTTTTTAAACTTAATTAACACTTGGTAATAATAAAAAATGTGAATTCCTCCATCGCCTTAGTAATATTTTTAAACATTTCTTTAAAAGAATAAATTATTTTTAATTTTTTAAATTAAACGAGTGCAAATTTGTTTAATAATATCACAATTTTTTATTTTCAGTTTGTAGAAAATATAATAATACAATAACATGAATATTAAATTTAAAAATAGTCATAGAACAAAATCAACATCTCTTTATAAGTAATATTATATTTTTTAAATTATTTTAAGTCTAGTTTAAAAAAAATAACCTTAATGATAGAACGTCCAAGCACGTATCCTGCCGGAAGAGCTCCGGTGAGTATATTTGAACAGGCGTTATAAAAACACTTTAAATTTGGATAAAAACAAAATATCATATATGATTTTTAAGGTAATAAAACCAGCTTTTTGATCATGCTTTGACCAAGCGACGCCTCCCTTTAATAAAATTTTGTTTCGAACGTCATTTCAATATAATTCTATGTCAAAACAAATGCAATATGAATTGAACTCGGAAATTTTTGCAAAATAATTTTTAATCAATCGTTGGTTTAAGATAAATATGATAATTATGATTCTAAAGGAATCATATTGAATAATAATTTCACTTTTCATTGTATTACACTGAAATTGACATAACATTATTTTGAACCGACGATTGATTAAGAATCACATTGCAAAATTTTTCTAGTTCATTTCATATTGAATTTGTTTTGACATAGAATTATATTGAATTGACGTTCGAAACAAAATTTTCTTGAAGGGAGGCGTCGCAAGTTTCTAAATGCAACCATTCAACTTAGGGAACCCAAAGAAGTTGACTCTTTTTTCAAAATTAAAATGATAAATGCATGTAAAACACGCAAAAATAATTTTAACGGTTGATTTAAGTAACTTGATGCTTACATGAGCTGAAAGCTTATTTCTTTACCTTTCTAACCATGTAATTAACTTTGTTTTTATCCTAATTAATATTCATTTTATAACATGATTTTGCACTTACTCGCGGAAGGATTTTTTATCCTGCCGGAAGGACGTTGGACATTCTATAATTAATCTTCTCCAGTAGCTTCAGCAGAATTAAGAATCACCTTAAATGAGAAAGGTTGAAAGCCATATCCTATGCCGGAGTAAAACTTGCTTTGAAATTCCACCCAGTGAAGCCTGAGTGTATGAAGGAATGCAGACAAACCTTCCATTAAAACTAAAATACTAATTGTTAAGACTGCCCAAAAGGCGAAAACAATCCAAAGAACAAATCCTCCAGGTCCTGTTTTTGTCATAGAAAAAACTCTTCGCATTACCTGGTTCCATAATACTTCGGAAAGTTGGGCATGGGCTAAAGATAAGGCCCACAATCGAAGATAGGATGCAGTGTGAGAAATACTTCCAAGAACATATTCAATAGTGTGAATAGCTTGATCAATAAACACCTCTGACATTTGTTCTTCTTGTTCTTCTTCCTTTCCTATATTCGCACTTTGCATCTGTCCATTTTGTTGTTGACTCCCAGTTGCCTCTTCAATATCCTCATTATTTGCTCTTTGATTTTCAAGAAGAGAGTCCCGTTTCTTTCTTTCAAAATTTATTATAAGTGGTTTTATAAGTAGCATCCATGGAATACAGATAATAGCCAGAATAACTAAAATTTTCTGCAATATTTCCTGTCCAGAGTACATGTTTGCGTCACATTTATTTGACACGGCTACATTTGGTCTGAAGAGCATCATATTAATAAAAGTTATCAGAATGGAAGGAGCACAAAACGAACCATCTTTCTCATCAACAGCATCCGCAGAGTATTTAATCCACTTGATGAACATAAGGCAAACCATGTAAAAGAACAAGAACAACATGAAAATAATCTTTGGTATAAAATCGCAAAAGATGTCAATTTTCCTCTTAAAGTGCAAGTGATTCCACAAACCAACCACAATTCCAAATAACATATGCATCACACCAAAGATGATGGAAATTTTCATTTTATAGGAGTTCAAGAAGATGATTTTGTTATCGGCCAACTGCCATACAGGATCCATTCCAAAAGGATAAGGATGTTTGTCATAATCTTCTGATTTTGGGTCTAATTGTAAATGTTTATTTGACTGAAGTGTAGAAAAATTATAATTGACTTTCCAACTTGAACCAAAGATATTCAATGACTTTGAGAAGACGTCATTATAAATTAATCCCGTGTACACGGAGAACAACCCCATTAATAAAATGATGTATCTTCCAGCGAAGAAGATGTTCCAGATTTCATTACTCAATTTTTTTGCCTCAAGAGGCTTCTCGTAATATACCATCCAAGCTGCAAATGAAAGCATGATAAGACCATGGCCAGAGTCGCCGAACATTACTGCAAACAGGAATGGAAAAGTGATTATGGTATAAGGTGCAGGATTCATTTCTTTGTACGACGCTACTCCGTAAGCATCTATTAGCGCTTGAAATCCACTTGTAAATTTATTTGTCCGATTGTAGGTAGGTGGATCTTCACATGATTTGATCTTATTTAAAATTGCTGGAATAGAACTACCACTGCGTTCGGTTCCCCGTCGAAGTGCATACTGAATACTTTCAATCTCAGGAATTGGCACCCAACACTCTGCAATTAAACATTTCTGCGTAACATCTAGATTGAACATATTTAAGGTATGGTAAATAGCTTTGATTTTGCGAACTTTCATGAACCAACTTTTAAGTTGTCTGGCAGCAGAAACGAGCAGAGAACTACGAAGTTCCTGCGTTTGACCCAGAACAATCTGTAAATCTTTAATTCTTGACATGACACCAGTTGCCATTTCTCTACGTTCTCTGGCATCTTCAGGACAGTTATAAACCGTTGCTCGGAATCCGTCACAGATTTTCTTAACACGGGTCTCCAACTGATTTCCGTGGAAAAAAATAATGAAAATTGACTTGTAAACTTGTTCGCCAGTAGTTGGATCTTCTAAAGGCTCTACTATTTCTGCCAGACGAAGTAATGCGTTTCCGTGACAGACTCGCCATAACATTCTTTCAAAAGCCGGAATCCGTTCTCGGAGAATCACTCCTGCAACAGAACCCAAATGTACAGGAACTAAGCAAGACTGTCGAGCAGTATTATCGTCACCAATTGGAATCTGAACATTGGATTCAGTCGAGCTGAAACCAGCATTTTCCTGTCCATAGAAAAAGTCTTGTGCTTTACGAAGAATGTACTTAAGTTCAATTAATTGATGAAAATTTCGCTTTAGGACTAAAGCATTTTGGTTGACTTCGCGTAATTCCTTTTCTAATTGTTCCAACGTCGTCTCGAGTTCAACCATTTCGCGTGGTTGTGGTGCTGCAAAATTGGAATTTGTATCAGGCACTGGAATGCCGTCTTTTTTCATTTCAGTTGACAAATAACGAAGTGTTCGTTCCATGTCGTCACATCGTCGGACTTCGTCTACAAATTTTCGTTGGAAAGCATTTACATCTGGATTTAGATCTCGAAATTGAACAAGACCTAGTTCACCGAGTTCCGATAAACAAGCATAGGCACTTTCACTTTGTAGAAAAAGTTGACATAAAGCCATTTCCTCGCTTCTGAAAAGTGACCCCATCTTGCTGGATGCTCACAGTCGGTCAATTAAAATCGGGCCTGAAAAAAGACAGATTTTTAGTACTAAGATACTCAAATTGGGAATATTTTTGGCTTTAGATTTAATATTCACCCAGGAAATAAAGATGAATTCGAGACAGACATTTTGAATTGTCAAGAAGGTTTGGTGAACTCGTGGACGTAATGTGCACGAATTGGTGAGTTCTGGTGAATTCAAAAACAGCTGTCTGCAATTCTGGCAGCTTAAAACAGCGGAATCGGACTTTAAATAAGTAAACAGAAGTGTAAAAAGTGAACATTTGAATAAAGAAATAGAGTGTAAAATACCTTTAATTTAATCGAAAAGACAGTTTTTGTAAAAACGAAAAAATTGATTTATCTATCCAACGCTTGTTCTTTTGCACAACACTTTTCTGCTTGAAATATCCCACTAAAAAATAAAGTATTTGGGTTAAGGACGCTTATACCCTCAAGCGGTTTTCATTCTATCGGACCATGATAGTCAATATTTTTTAAGTCAATTTCTTCTTATAATTTGGTTTCTAAATAGTATTTTGTAGTTAAAATCATTACAGAAACAAATTTTATTGGAAAAAAATTTTTTTCTTTGAAAATTTCATGCTATTAAAATTTTTTCTGACTGATTATTTAAAAAAAGTGAAGAATTACTACCCTTAAATAACATTTTCTTAACAACTGTAAGGTAACATAATTAAATATTGTTGTAAAAGTTGTATTATATTACAGTTTAAAATATATTAGTTTTTTTAAAAAATTTGTAGAACCGTGTTTTTTTAATCAATTAAAATATAGTAATCTTGCCCGTTTTGTTACTGTTTCCATGTAAAAGTCCCAACTTTATAAATTTATATCTTAAAAACAGAACGGTAAAATTCAATAAAAATGTAGCAGTACATGTAAAGTAATGTATTTAATATGTCATTGAAATTTTAGAAGAATCTGTAGAAAAAGGTTTTTTGGATAAACCTCCTTAAGCGTATTGTATTTGGGTTAGCTTAAGCCAAACGCGGTTTCGCGTGTCAACTGCTTGTCTCAAATACTTACCTCTTTTTTGTTTGAATTGACGTTGAATGACTGGAGTTCGCAATATAATCAAAAGAATTGAATGTACCGGAGTGTGAGAATGACGTTTGCGTAAAGGAAATATAAAATTTTGTTAAAATGTGAAATGTTACCGACAGAACACGCTAAATCAAATGGTAATGTTCAAATTCAATGGTTTCTGTCGGTAAAATTTCACATTTTACTTTTTTCACATTTTAACAAAATTTTATATTTCCTTTACTCTTTACTCAAACGTCATTTTTACACTTCAGAACATTCAATTCTTTTGATTATATTGCGAACTCCAGTCATTCAACGTCAATTCAAACAAAAAAAGAGGTAAGTATTTGAGACAAGCAGTTGACACGCGAAACCGCGTTTGGCTGAAGCTAACCCAAATACAATACGCTTAAGCCAAATACTTTCTTTTTTAGTGGGCAGAAGAGTAAAAAGTCGAAATTTGGTTGTGACAAAGTATTAAAATGACTGTATTTAAAAGAAAAATCGACCATAAATTGAGAAGTGACAGACTTCAATTCACTTACCAATGGCGCAGGTAAAGCAGGATTTGCGTATCGAATGGTAAAATCAGGTGACACTCATCACATCTAAATTTTTTCGTTTTTTCAAAAACTGTCTTTTCGCTTAAAGTAAAGGTATTTTACATTTTATTTCTTTCAAACTTTTACTTTTTACACTTCTTTGTACTTATTTGATGTCCGATTCCGCTGTTTTAAGTTGCCAGAATTGCAGACAGCTGTTTTAAATTCACCAAAACCCATCAACTCGTACACATCACGTCCACGAGTTCACCAAACCTTCTTGACAATTCAAAATGGCTGTCTCGAATTCATCTTTATTTCCTGGGGCATTTTACAATTCAATGTTGATTTACAAAATTTAACGTGGCATAATCAATCCAGATAGAACCAGAAATTCCCTTAATGATGATTTAAAAGTATATATGTGTACCACATTTTAGTACTCTAAGTGAAAAACTTTGACCTCCAGAGGGAGAGGGGGGACATTTTAGGCTAAAAATTTTGGAAGTTATAGGGAGTCCTCTCATTTTACGATACGTACCCTATTGCGAATTTTCATAAGGGATTCTCAATGTGATAGACAGGTGAATTTTTCATTTTTTATCAATTTTCATTGTTCAAGTTTGGTGGGTTGCATTCTCTAGAAAAGTAATTGGGAAAATTTAAGATTAAGCTAAATAAAACCTTGAACTATTAGCTTGAAAATAAGCCAAAGAAAATCAAAATATCTTGACTGGTTCGAAAGTTATAAGTAAATGTATGATATGGAAAATAAACGCAACGATTCTAATGCTCGCTCCACTTTAGTCTGCAAATAGGCAGAGAGGGGAGGAAACAAAGGAACTGTTGCGTTTTGTTCTTTTTACACATTTACTTATAACTTTTGAACTAGTCAAGATATTTTAATTTTCTTTGGGTTATTTTCAAGCTAATAGTTTAAGGTTTAATTTAGCTTAATTTCAAAATTTTCCAATTACTTTTCTAGAAAATGCAGCCTACCAAACTTGAACATTGAAAATTGACAAAATTTTATCACATTGAATCTCCGTTTCTATTAATCGAAAAAGCTTTAATATAAGACCATTTAACGGCAAATTTTATAAGCTTTCCATATTGGTATATGAAAAATTTCGATTTGCTAATATCTGACATTTTTTATAAGTAAATGTTTAGGTACATCATGCATTTTATAACAACTGATAAATACATAAGATTATTTTCAGTGGCGTAACTGGGAGAGCAAAGGCCCTGTGGCAAAAAGGAAAATAGGTCCCCAATTATATATATATAATAATTTACAACTTTAATTCATTCATTCATTCTGTCCACACCTGACATTTGTCAATAGATATTTTTTTCTTTAAAAATTTTTAATTTACAGCAATTTTAATTTTCTCAAATTTCAGTTAATGTAAACTTGAATTTATTAAAAGTTCAATTAATCCACGTTTCAAAAATACTAAATTTGAAGAAATAATTTTTAAATGTCTTCAATTTTTAATCATTCTATTCTATTATGAATTTCAATTACTTAAAATACAATTTTATACTATTTTTTATCATTTTTCAAATATTTTCTACAATTCTTAATTATTTTAATTGTTTTTAACTTATTTCCCTAAATCTTATATTTACCTTCCTCAAATTTCAATTATTTCGTTTAGTTTTATCAAACACTTTTTCAATTTTAATTATTTTTGCCTTGACATGAAATCAAATTAATTATTTATTCCTAAATTTTATAATATTCATTGTAAATTCAAATTAATTTATTTAATTTATTTTTGTCATTTTGCAATTATTATTTACAATTTTTAATCATTTTCATAATTTCTGAGTTAATTTACTGATTTCTAATGTATTTTTTCAATTTTCATTTCTTTTTATTATTTTCTAATTATTTTCTCGATATTTAAAATTTTGTTTATTATTTTTCAATTAATATCCTAAATTTTCAGTTAATATCTCAAATTTAAATTATTGTCTTCAGTTTTCAATTCTTTTATCGATTTTTCAATTATTTTCTTTTGCTTAAAAACAAATTCTGTAATTTTATATTATTTTCTGCGATTTTTGTTTATTTTCATTTTTATGACATAATTTTCAAAACTTTCAATTATTTATTTATCTGAAATTTCAATTACTATTATCATCAATTTTCGATTATTTATGCGATTTTTTACTTATTCTCTATAATTAACATTTTTAAGTAATTTTGTAATTATTTTCTTTTTTTAAACATATATTCTATATAATTTTTTCAATTATTCCTCTCAAATTTTATTTACTGTTTTCAATCTTTTATATTTAAATTATTTTTCTCAATCTTAAATTATTTTCAGCTTTTTTCAAATTTTTTTCTTCGATTTTTAATTAATTTTATCATTTTTAAATATTTTTCTCGATTATTAATGATTATTCTCATTTTCTAAAATTATTTTTTTCCATTTTTAATTATTTTCATTTGTTTTCATAATTTTCAAATTTTTTTTATTAATTATCGTAAATTGAATTTATTTTTAGTTTTCTTCAATTCTTTTCTTCAATTTTTAGTTATTCTCATTTTTTTCAATTGATTTCTGTGATTTTCATGAATTTTTCTCAAAATTCAATTATTTTTTTTATTAAAAAAAAAGTTCTGTATTTTTTTCCATTATTTCACTCAAATGTGATTTATTTTTTTTTACAACTTATCATATTTCAATTATTTTCTTCAAGTTTCAAATTCTAAAATCATTTTTCAATTATTTTCCAAAATTTATATCCTTCGATTTTGAATTTTTTTTCATTTCTTTTATAATTTCAAAAATTTTAAACTATTTATCTGAGATTTCAACTATTTCATTCAATTTTCAATTATTTATGTGATTCAATTTTCAATGACGTTACTGTTATAGGCAAAATTTTTCCGTAACTTTTCTCTTAAAGTATAGAATATTTTGTCACGAAACTTGGTAGAATCACTTAAAATATCATTAGAAAGGTCTCTCTGACCTCAGTTTGTTATTGAATTTTGGCTTAAAATTAATTTTTAAAAATTTGCTATTTTTGGAAAAAAAAAAAACAATAAAAAACAAATTTGGGTTAGAGAGACTTTTCTAATTATTTTTTAATTAATATTACCAAGTTTCGTTACAAAACATTCGATATATATTTTAAGAGAAAACCAGTGACGTCAAAATCCATTATATGTCATTAAATAAAAATAACTAGAACAGATAATCACTATAACTTCAAACAATTAAAAAAAGAAAAAATAAATAAAAAAACTACTAGAATAATGATAAAGTAACTAGAATTTGTAAAAAATAAATAGAAACTTATGTAAAATAAAAATACTTTTTAAAAGATAAAGTTGAGAACTAGAATTTGAATAAGACTGAATAAAAAAGAAAGAAAATTTATCAAAAAGAAAAAATAGAATCAGAAATTAATAGTGAAGAATTACTAGAAAAAAATAATTAGAAATTTAAGGTGTAAACAAAATTGAAAATAATTATTATTAAGTTAAAAAATTACTTAATCAGGTTAAATTTAATTTAAAATCAACACGACGCAAAGCCTTATCTATAGATAAGAAAATTTTGGTAATTAAACAACAATGAAAATATTTTGAATGTCATTGCGTTTCCGTCTTCTCCTATACAAAATACTTAATGACGATTACAGTAACTTCTAAAGTTCTATGACTTAAAATATATTATTTGACAAAAACAACAGTCTTCAAATTCATGTGGATAATCAAAGAAAAATATATCGAATTCAATTTTTTAACATAAAGAAAACATTATAAAAAATTACATTAACAATATTTATTATTTTTCTTTAATATTGATTATAAAAGTAATACTAACTTTATTAGAAGAAGTTGTAAACAATAGTGTGCTCTTGTGGCTTTAAAAATGAAAATAAACACTCCTTTTCACCATTTTATTTGAAAAACACTCTCAATTTTTATTGTTAATAAAAAATTATTAAATTAAACTGGAAAGCATAAAGCAAAAATATTTCAACAGTATAAACTCCTAGCAAATGATAAATGCGACTAACAAACAAGAACCGTCTCGACATTAATATAATGAGACTAGAAATTTAAAACCGATTTCGGTAATCTGTTAAAATCGATTATCATTAGCCTGGAATAGTTAAATTTTGTTTATAGTTCCATCTTTTTGTTTAATCCATATTATAAAATAAATAGTTTTACGTAAATCACCGTGGGTCTTAAACTGATTTAACCCAAAGGTCCTGGCACCTGGGATTTTTTTCTAGAGTTTGATTTTAGACGATTATGGAGTATACAATTTTGCATAAAAAATTAAAATAATCGCCACAGGGCTCGAACCGGTAAAAGTACTTAAAAATACGGACTTTACGGACCAAAAATTCAAATTTACGGACTTTTACGGACTAGTTACGAATAAATATTTTGTATCCCGAAAGACTATTTTGAGTGTGATAGAATTAAAATACAGTAGAAAAGTAAAAAGAAATTGTATTTTTTATGTTTAAAATAATTTATTTCTTTGAAAATTATAGAAAATTTTATTAATATTGCATTGTTATTTGTTATTACAAACTATAAATTTTTGCAACTTCAAATAATGAAAATTAGGAGAATAATTACAAAATTTAAGGAACTAACTGAAAAATAACGAAAATAATTGACAATTGAAAACAAAACCCCAAAAATTGTCTAGATAACTATACAATTGAAAAAACATAATTTAAATAATTGAACAAAGAAATATTCAAATTAAACAAGAAAATTAACAAATAATAACTTATTAATAACTGAATTGAAAATCAACAAAATAATGGAAATTGAAGAAATTAATTGAAAACCGAAGAAAATAATAACAATTTTGAGAAATAAATTGAAAATTTAAGAACTGAATTGAAATTGGAAAAATAATTAATAATTTTAAAAAAATTACAAAAGAAAAAAAAATTAAAATTGAAAACAAATTTTAACTATGACTAGATGAACACATAACCGAACAAAAAAATTGAAAAAATTAAAGAATGATTATAAAATTTTTAGAGAATAATTAAAAAAAGTGTGCAAACAAGTGAAAATTGGATAAAATAAATAATAATTGCAAAAAATAGTTGAAAAATATATTAATTGACAATTGGAAAAAAATACTTTAAAAATATGAAAATTATATGAACAATTGTTGGATATAATTAACCATTGAACAACTAGATTAAAAACTGAAAGCAATAATTACAAAAAAAAGGGGGAAAAATTGAAAAATTAAGAAAATAATTAGAAATTGCAGAAAGGAATTGAATTTCAAAGAATAAACTTAAAATTTAAAAAAGAAGATAATTATTGGATATAGAATAACATAATTAAACAACTGCTTTTAAAATTAAAAAAATTTATTGCGATACTCGAAAAAATAGTAATTTAAAAAAGGCGAGAATTTTTTAATATTAAAGACAATAATTTAAAATTGAAAAATGAAATTTGAAGAAAATAGTTGTAGAATTAAACAATTGTATTGAAATTTTGAAACAATTTTTATGAGTAAAAAAATAATTGCAAATTGAATTAAACAACTGAAAAGTTAAAAATTAAATTGAAATTTGAATAAAAAATGTAAAATTGAAGAAAATATTTAAGAGTTTAAGAAAATAGTTGTAGAATTGAAAAACTGAATTTAAATTTAAAACAATTTTTATAATTGAAAAAAATGATTGAGAAAAGCCGAGAATTAAAGAAAAATTATAAAGAAAAAAGTAAACTGGAAAAATTATTTAAATTTTTTAAAAATAATTGAAAATTAAAGAATTAAATCAAATTTTGAAGAAGATACATACATAATTAAAAGGAAAATAACAAAATACAAAATTATCAAATATTAAAAAAAATAATAGACAAATGAAAAAAATTCGAAAACTGTCAAGAATAATCAACAAGAGAACAAAATAATTTAAAAAGTTAAAGAATAATTATAAAACTTCAAGAGAATGAATGAAAATTGAAAACATTGTTGAAATTAATTGAAAGTTGCGGAAAATTAATAATAATTCAAAGAAACAGTTTATGACGAGAATAATTAAAGAATTGAAAAAAATATCTTAAAAATAACGAAAATAATTGACAACTGATAATAAACTTCGACAAATCGCTAAATTAAAACAATTTCATAATTCAAAAAATCATTTAAAAATTAAAAAATGACTATAAGTTGAAGAATGGAATTAAATTTTATATAATTTAATTGAAAATTCAAAAAAGTAATTTATAAATGCCGTAATTTATTAAATACAGCAGAAAATAATTAAAAATTGAAAAATAGAATTGAAATTTGAAAAAAAAATTCAGAAATAATAATAAAAAAAAATGGACAAAAGGCAAGAATTTTTAATAATAAAGAAAAAAATTGAAAATTGAAAAATGCAATTGAAATTTGAAGGAAATAATGGAGAATTGAAGGAGATAGTTTTAGAATCGAACAATTGAGCTTAAATTTTTAAGTTTTTATGAGTGTAACAAATAATTGAAAAAATCAGGCAATTTTTAAATGTAAAGGAATTAAATTGAAGTTTTAAGATAATAATTAAAGGAAAAATTACAAATTGATAATCAATTAATTGATAATCTAAACTAAAGAAAAATGTAGGAAAAATTTTAGGAAATAAATGAAAATTGAAGAAATTAATTGGAACTTGTAAAACATAATAAATTTTCAAGACAATAACTGATAATTGAAAAAAGGCGAGTATTATTGATTATTAAATAAAATAATTAAAAATTGAAGAAAGGAATTGAAAAATTGAAACTCAACCGTTTTTACACTGCTTAGGACCTCTTATCGTAGAATTTGCGGAATTTGCGGACTTTTCTAAAGTCCTTTTTTGTCCCCGGACATTCGAGGACAATAATAATTTGTCTTAAGAGTAATCTTAAAGACAACCAAAGGACTTTACTAATTATAACCACCAATTGATTGTATTATTAAAAAAAATTTTATTTCAATTACTTAATGCAGAAAATAATTATAAAAAATTGTCGAAAACCCCGAGAATGAAGAAATACTGAATAAAAAGTATGTTATCGAGATAAACCGAAATTTATACGGTTTTGTCTAGAGTTGCGAAGAAGTAATATTACCTGGAGAACGGTAATGAGAACGAGAATATAACCGACCAAAATTATAATCCAGAATTTATAAGAATTTAAGTTTTTTATTTATTTATCAAATTAAGTCAAATTTTCTCAATCAATGTACGAAAATAGAATCTCTAGTGCCATTCTTATTAGTAAAGATTTGAATTTGAATGCTAATAGTAAGAATTATATATAGTTTAAAAAAAAACAATAAATATATTAAATTTATTTATTTATTTAAATTTAAACAAAATAGTTGAAAAATTATAGGAATAACAGTTGCAAATAATTGCAAATTAAACAACTGGATTGAAAATCGAAAAAAATAATTGAAATAAAATGAAAGTTTAAGAATTAAATACAAATTTGAAAAAATAATTGATAATGGAAAAAAAAATTACAAAAAGACGAAAAATATTGTCAATTGAAAAGAAAATCCAAAAAATGACTAGATTAATAGACAACTGAAAAAAATAATTGTAGAAATTAAACAGGAAATATTAAATTTAAAGAAAATAAATTGCGTAGATATTTAATGATCCTAAAATCCATACAATTACGTCTACAATTTATTAAACAAGGCTCAAAATAATCAACATGAAAACTTATTTCAAGAAAATAATTGCAAATTTAAAAATTAAGAAAATTATAGGAATAATTGTTGGAAATAATTGCACATTTAACAACTGGATTGAAAATCGAAAAAAAATAATTAAAATTAAAAAAAGTAATTGAAAATTGAAGAAAGCAACAAAAAATTGAAGAATTGTATTGAAATTTATGGAATGTTCTTAAAAATTAAAAAAAATTAATTAACAAAAGCCGATAATTAATTAATATAAAAAAAACAATTGAAAACTGAAGAATGGAAATAAAAATAGAAGAATAGAATTGAAAATTAAAGAAAATAATTGAAAAATTGTATTTAAAATTAAATAAACTTAATGTTAATAAATAAAAATAATAGAAAAAAGGCGATAATTTTTTAGTATTAAAGAAAATAATTGAAAATTCAAAAGTGAAATTTAAATTTAAATAAAATAACTGAGAATTGAAGAGAATAATATTCTAGAATTGAATAAATTGAAAATTTAAAACAATTGTTATGAGTGAAAAAAATGTTTGAAAAATTTAGAGAATTATTGAATATTAAAGAATTAATTCAAAATCGATATAGAAAATTAAAGATTAAAGAAAATAATTAAAAATTGAAGAAATAAATTGGAAATTAAAGAATTAAATGAAAATTTCAAGAAAATAATTTACAATTAAAAGAAAAATTACAATATGACGAAAATAATTAAATATTAACGAAAATAATTAACCATAGAAAAAATCGAAAAATGGTGAGAATAATCGGCATTCTAAAAAAAAATTTTAAATGATGTATAATCATATAAAATTAAAATAGAAAAATAAATTCTCAATTGAAAACTGATGGAAATAATGCAAAAAATTGTAAAAAATAAATGAAAATTAGAGAAATCATTTGGAAGTTGAAGAATTGTATAGAAATTTCAAGAAAATATTTGATAATTAAGAAAATGCGAGAATTATTGAATTTTGAATAAAGTAATTGAAAAACAGAGAATGCAATTGAAAGTTGAAGAAAATAATTGAAAATTAAAGAAATAAATGTAAGATTAAAGAATTGAACTGAAGATTAATGATTTAAATTGAAGTTTAAAAAAAATAATTGAAGAAAAATAACGGACTTTTTTTCAACTTATCATTGTTTTTTATCGTATTTCAATTATTGTCTTCAAGTTTCAAATTTTAAAATCATTTTCTAATTATTTACCACAAGTTTTAATTGTTCTTATTTTTTAAAATTTTTTTCTATAAAATTTTTAAATATTTTTATTAAATTTCCCATCATTTTTTAAAATTTTTAATCATTTTCAATTATTAAATTTAATTTTGAATTATTTAATTCAATTTTCAATTATTTATATTATTTGTTCATTATTTTCAATCACTTACGTTCTTTTTCATAATTTCCAAAAAGTTTTTAATTAATTATCTTGAATTTTCATTTTTCTATTTAATTTTCAATTATATCTACGATTTTCTTGTATTTTATGTACCTATATTCTGTATGGTTTGCATTATTTTTCTCAAATTACAAATTGTTTTTCACAATTTTAAATTATGTTTATCTTTATTCATTTATTTCCTCTAATTTTTAATTATTTTCTTTTTTACGCAATTAACTTCTAAAAGTTACAAGTATTTTTCTGAAATTTTCCTTAAATTTCCTTTATTTAAAATATAGGTATTATGCAATTTTTAAATTATTTTTTTTAATTTTAATTATTTTCTTCAATTTCAAATTATTTCTATTATTTCCTCATAGTGTTCTTAATTTTTTTATCATTTTTATCATTATCTAAATTAATTTTCTAAATTTTTAATTATTTATCTCAATTTGAATCATTTTTTTAAATTTTAAATTATTTTCTCCAATTTCTTATTACCCTAATTTTTTAAATTTATTTCTAAGATTTCTTTCATTTTAAAATTGTTCATAATTGTTATATTTAATAATAATTTATACACTTCATTGACTTATAGTTAATTTGTAATGATAATTATTTTGTTATTTATCCATTTTTTTAAAAATAAATTGTTTGTGTTTCAAAATAGTCGGGCTCATTCAAACATAGAAAATTCTCATAAATTCTCCGGAAGAAGAATATTCTCGGTTATATTCTCGAGAATGTGACCGGATTTTAAATTACCGAAAATTTTGCAACTCTAGTTTTGTCCAAAAACGGTCCGAATTTTATCCGAGAATTGTCCAAAAAAGTACGGAATAGTATCCGGTATTTGTTATCCGAAATTAATCCGGTCGAAAGAACATTAATAAAATCCAAAATTTATCCGGTTTTGTCCAAAAACGGTCCGAAAAAGTACAGAATACTGTCCGTTATTTCTTATTCGAAATTAATCTGGTTTTGTCCGACATTAATCCGTTAGCAACGGAAATTGTTTATAACAATTTTTATTATTTTATTCTTGACTTATATAATTATATTGACCCAAGATTCGCTACACCTAAACAATTAAAACTATCTAACGAATTAAAAATTGTAGAACCTTGGGATTCGATCCCGAGTCCCTTCGGACGCAAATTCGATGCTCTAACCCCCGATACACGATACGCTTGGTAATTAATCTGCAAACTCCAATACTTGGGCGGAAAGGAAATCTGTCCGGTGGAATCCAAAAACAGCCCCGCAGTAAATAACAGGATGTCTACTAACCGGGAAAACCGGGAAATAACCGGGAATTTAAATTGACCGGGAAAAACCAGGAATTAACCGGGAATTTTCCGTCAAACCGGAATTTTTTTTCTGGGATAATAAATTCTTTTCAATTTTCAATTATTTTCTTCAATTTCCAATTATTTTCTACAGTTCTCAATTATTTTCTTCCATTTGGAATTATTTTTATTAATTTAAAATTATTTCTTCACTTCTCAATTATTTTCTTCGATTTTCTACTATTTTCTTCAATTGCCAATTATTTTCTTCAATTTCTAATTAATTTATTTAATTCTGAAATATTTTCTACGATTTTCAATTATTTTAATCAATTTTTAATTATTTTCTTCAACTATAAATTTTTTTTTTTAATTGACAATTATTTGATTGAATTTTCAATTATTTTCATCAATTTTTAATTATTTTCTTCAAATCTCGACTATTTCCTTCAATTTTTAATTATTTAATTTAATATTCAATAATTCTCGACTTTTTTCAACTATTTTTTTCAATTATCATTTATTTATTTCCCATCTCAATAACTCCTCCATTTTTCAATTATTTTCTTCTATAATCAAAAATTCTCGGCTTTTTTCAATATTTTTTTTCAATTATCAATTATGTTTTTGAAACTTGAATTCAATTCATCAATTATTATTCAAAGATTTTCATAAAATCACATTTTCTTCAATTCCAAATTATTTTCTACAATTTTTAATTAATTTCTTCAAATTACAAATACATTCTTCATTTTTTATTGTTCTTTTCAAATTCTATAATTCCTGGGTTTTCAATTTCTTTTTTCTTCAATTATCACTTATTTTCTTCTACTTTCAATCCCATTGTTCAATTCTTGAATTATTTTCTTTAATTCTCAATTATAATTTTCGACATTCAATTTCATTCTTTAATTGTCAATTTTTTTTTTAATATTCAATAACTCTAGGCTTTTTACAATGATTTTTTTTTAATTCTGAATTATTTTCTTCAAATTCTAATCTTTTTCTTAAATTACAATTATTTTCTTCAATTTCCAATTATTTTTTCATATTTCTTAAGTTTTTCAATTTCTATTAATTTTCAATTTCTTCTCAATTTTCTTCAATATTTAACAATTCTCAGCTTTTTTAAATCATGTTTTTCTTTCAATTTTTATTTAAATTGAGAATTTTTAAATTATTTTCATCAATTCGCAATTATTTCCGTCGATTTCTAAATTTTTCTGCTGTTTTCAAATATTGTATTTAATTTCCAATTACTTTCTTCAATTTTTAATTATTTTATTCAATTTTCAATTATTTTCTTAAATTTTTAATTATTTTGTTCAATTTTCAATTGTTTGTTTCAATATTCAATAATCTCGACTTTTTTCAATTGTTTTTTTTCAATTATCAGTTATTTATTTCATGTTTCAAAACCTCCTTCAATTGTCAATAATTTTCTTCTGTTTTCAATTTAGTTCTTCAATTGTTCAATTATTCTTTTCAATTCTCAATTCATTTCTTTAAATAACAATTCTATTCTTCAATTTTTAATGTTTTCTTCAATATTAAATAACTCTTGGCATTTTCCATTTTTTTTTAATGATAAATTATTATTTTCTTCTTTTTTTAATCCAATTGTTCAGTAATTTTCTTGAATTCTCAATTATTTTTTTCTGAATTTTCAATTGTTTTTTTTTAATATTCAACAATTTTATGTTTTTCCGATTTCAATTTCATTATTTAATTTTCAATTTATTTCTTCAATTTTGAATTATTAACTTAAATTTTGAATTATTTTTTTTGTTTTCTATCTAGTTGATCAATTTTTAATTATATTCTTTGAATTTAATAACCATTGTTCAATTTTTTCAATTATTGTTCAATTGTAGATTAATATTTACTTATTTTTTTTAATTTTGTTTTTAATTGTCAAATATCTTTGTCATTGTTCAATTATTTCTTTCTATTATTAATTATTTCTTTTCATTATTAATTGTTTTTTTTAATTCTTAATTATTATTTTTTGTAAAGTTTAATATTTAATTCTTCAATTCTCAATTATTTTCTTTGAATTTTCTTTATTTTCTTCAATTATCAGCTGTTATATTCAATTTTTGTAGCAATTTGTAGGTCTATTTATACTTAAAATAAATGTTAAGTTAACAAGAGAAAAAACCGGGAAAAATAGGAACAAAAACCGGGAAATGACCGGGAATTTTGTGGGACGAAATTAGTAGACACCCTGAAATAAGAATTTGTCCGTTATAATCTGAAATCGATCTAAAATAAATTTCATATCCAAGTAAATTAGAAAATTTATTTTGGTGGAATCCGAAAATAGTCCGGCCGTAAATAAGAATCCGGAATTTATTTGAAATAATCCGAAATCAGTCCGAAGTAAAAATCATATCTAAAAAAAAAAAAACGGAAATTTGTCCTGTGGAATCCGAAAAAAGTCCGAAATAAAATTTTCAGTTTAAATACAAACCAGAAACTTATACGATGGAATTCGAAAAGAGTCCAGCGAATTTTGAAATCCGAAATTTCTCTGAAGAAATCCAAAATCAGTCAAAAATTTTTGAAAAGCTTTAATGTCCGAGATTTTTTATAGATATGATTTTTATTTCCGATTGATTTCGACTTATTTTGGACGAATGTCGGATTTTTATTTACTGCTGAGCAATTTTCGGATTCCACCGGATAAATTTCCGTTTTGTCTTTTATCTTAAATTTTCATTTGGACTGAATTTGGATTCCTTCGGACAAATTTTGGATTTCAAAAATTTGCCGGACTCTTTTCGTATTTCACCGGACACTTTTTTTTCTTAGATAATTATGATTTTTACAGGGTGTCTACTCACCGGGAATTCCGGGAAAACCGGGAATTTGCCGGGATTTTAGTTCGACTAATTCTAATTTTAGTTCAGCTAATTCGTTTTCATAATTCTTCAAATTCGCTTGAAACTTATTACTCGTTTTCGAAGCCTCTGATTGTGAAAACGATATCAGATTTACCGGTTTTTAAAAATTCAAAATGGCGGATCCAATATGGCAGACATATTTTGCAAAATTGCCAAATTCACTTCAAACTTGTTACTCGGTGGTAATCCATGTTCCTGGTTACTAATTTGAAGTTAGATTTTCAAAATAGTAAAAGTGTAACAAGTTTCAAGCGAATTTGAGCATTTTCAGGGCTGCCAGTGACTTACTTTTCTCATTTTTATTCACTTTTTTTAAAATCACTTACTATAACTCACTTTAAAAAAAATCACTTTTCTCACTTTCTTTGTAAAATAATAATTATCTATTATTATATACAATTATGTTCTTCAAATTTCAATAAATTTTGACATTATTTAATTAGTTTCTTCTAATTTTAATTACTTTTTCAAGTTTTTAATTAATGTCTACAAATTTTTAATTTAATTTTTAAACCAGTATTGTCAATTACTTTCGTCGTCTTTCAATTTTTCAGGGTTGCCACAAATATCTTATTACAATTTTCCCTGACTTTTCCCTGATTTCCAGACAAATTGTTTTATTTTTCCCTGACCTTTTTTGAGTTCTTAAAACTAATTTTTTGTATATTTACTTTAAAGGGCTGCCCGCTGACTGGAATATTAAAAATAGTGAAAAAATGACTTTTTAATTTAAAAAGTGAGTAAATAGTGAGCTTATAATTAAAAAAAGTGAGTAAGCAATAATGAGTTTGAAATTACTAATATTAATTTATTTGGGGCCCGCCAGCAGAAAAAGTAATTCAAATTTAAAGAAAATAAATCGAAAATGGCAAAAATACATTAATTGAAAAATTATATAAAATACTTGAAAAATTAACGGTATAATTAAAATGTGAAGAAACTAATTAAATAATAACATAAATAATTGAAAACTTGTGTTAATAAATTCATGAAAATATTAAAAACATTGAAAAAAATGACATTTAATGAAAATAATTTGAAAATGATAAAAATATTTGAAAATTGACAAAAATAATTGTAATTTGAAAAAAATGATAAAAATAATTGATAACTGGTGTAAAACTTAAAAATTTCAAGAATACTTGAAAAATTGACGAAACAATTGAAATGTTAAGAAACTAATTGAATAATAACATAAATAATTGAAAGCTGTTGTAAAAATTAAAAATTTATAGATAATAATTGAAAAATTGAAAAAAATATTATAAGTTTGAGGAAAATAATTGAAAGTTGAAGGAATGAATTGAAGTTTGAGAAAAATAATTGAAATCTGAAGGGAATAATTCAAAAACGTAAAAAAAAACTTTAGTATAAAGAAAGTAATTACAGTTTGAAGAAAATAATTGAAATTTGTAGAAAATAATTGAAAAAGGTGTAAAAAATTAATAAATTCGTGACAATAATAAAAAGAATGAAGAAAATGATTGAAATATGAAGAAAATAATTGAAAACTGATATAAGAAATTTAAAAATTCATGTCAATAAAAAATTTGAATAAAATAATTGAACTTTGTAGACAATAATTCTAAAATGGCAGAAATAATAGAAAAATATGAAGAAAATAATTGGTAAATGACAAAAATACTTGAATAATGACAAAAAAAATTGAAGTTTAAAGAAAACAATTGAAAAATAACAAACGTAAAGTGAAACTTGTGTAGAAAATTTAAATATTTCTGATAATAATTTAAAGATTGAAGAACATAGTTGAAATTTTAATAAAATAATTGAAAAATGACAAAAAAAAATAAAAACTTGTGTAATAAATTTAAATATTCCTGACAATAATTTAAAGACTAAAGTAAATGAAATTGATATTTGAAAAAATTATATTCTAAATCGCAAAAATACTTAATAATTGACAAAAATACTTTTAAGTTGACAAAAGTACTTTAAAAATGACAAAAATAATTGAAACAAGGTGTAGAAATTAAGTATTTGTAGACTGTAATTAAAAACAAAAATTTGTAAAAAATTGTAATTGGGATATCAACAAACTAATTGATTTATAAAATAAATTATTTATTAATCAGGCACCCAATATCAGAAGATCCCCTCCTCGCCTTCCCCAGTTGGAATAGACCTTTTACCAAAAAAGTGAGAAAAGTGAGTTTTTTTTAATAAAGTGAGTAATAGTGAGCGATTTTAAAAAAAAAGAGTAAAAGTGGAAAAAGTGAGTCACTGGAAGCCCTGACTTTAAAATTGTGAAAGATAAATATTTTTCAGATTGCAAAAATTAATTAATTTTAGAAATGTTTAAAAGATGACTTCTAAAAATGTATTTAGTAAATTTTTTACTTAGTAAATTTCAGAAAAATATAATTTTTCATCCATTTTAAAGATTCTTGCATTTTTCCAGTACTTTTGATAAAAATCCCTGACTTTTCCCTGATTTCCCTGAATTCCCTGACCTGTGGCAACCCTGATTTTTCCATCAAATTTAAATTATTTTTATTCTTTTTTAATTATTTTCTGCATATTTCAATTAGTTTTAACATTTAAAAATTATTTTTATCAAATTTCAATAGGTAATTATTTTCAATCTTTTTTTTTATGGTCATCAGTTTCTCAATTTATTACACAGTTTTCAATTTTTTTCTTCAATTTCAGCAATTTTCTTCAATAATTTTATTATTATGTATCAATAATTGTTAAATACTTTACACCAATTGACAATTATTTTTTTTCAAATTTCAATTTTTTTATTCAATTTTACATTCTTTTAATTATTTACACCAGTTATCAATCATTAATGTCATTATTCAATTATTTATCTCAAATTTTTATCATTTCTGTTATTTTTCATGTATTATCTTCAAATTTAAATTTTTTGTAATTTCTCAATTTACTTTCTTCAAATTTCAATTATTTTTGTCATTTCTCGACTATTTTTTCCTATTTTCAATTATTTTTGTCATTTTTTAATTGTTTTTTTAAAAATGTTCACTTAATTTAGTAATTTCTAAATTATTGTCAATATTTTCGACGTAGTTTTATTACTTTCTCCAAATTTAGTATTTATTTTCTTATATCTTTAAATTATTGTCATGAATTTTGTAATTTCTTCAATTTTCATTTATTTTTGTCAATTCTCAATTTCTTTTCAAATTTTAATTATTTTTATCATTTTTCAAGTCTGTTCTTCAAATTTTTTATTTTTTAATTAATTTTTAATTAGTTTTGTCACTTTTGAATTATTTGTCTCAAATTTTTATTATGTTTGTTATTTTTCACATATTACCTTCAATTTTAAATTTTTTGTGATTTCTCTATTATTTTCTTCAAATTTCTGTTCTTTTTGTTATTTCTCGATTATTTTTTCCTATTATAATGATTTTTCTCGTTTTTAATGCTTTTAAAATTTTCAAATAATTTAGTCATTTCTCAAGTATTATCAATATTTCCGACATTTTTTATTACTTTCTCCAAATTTAACTTATTTTCTTATATCTTAAAATTATTGTTATGGATTCTTTAATTTCTTACTTTAATTTACATTTAATTTTTTCAGTTTTCAATTATTTTTGTCATTTATCAATTGCTTTTTATTTTTAACTTTAATTATTTTTATCATTTTTCAAGTATTTTCTTCAAATTTCAAATTTTTTGGGATTTTGCAATTATTTTGTCATTATTTAATTATTTTCTTTAAACTTCAACTTTTATCTCCGATTTTTCAATTATTTATGTCATTTTTTACGTCTTTTTTTCAAATCATAAATTTTTTACATAATTTTAAATTAGTTTTATCATCTTACATTTTTTTTAAGGTTTAATTATTTTTGTCATTTCTGGACTATTTCTTCCATTCTTTGATAATTTTTGTAATTTTCAATTATTTTTGTTATTTCTCAATTATTTTTTTTTTTAAATTTTAATTATTTTTATCATTTTTCAAGTATTTTTTTCAAATTTCTATTAATTTTATGATTTTTTAATTATTTAATTATTTTCTTTCATGGTCAATTTTTTTCTCCAATTTTTTAATTATATATTGACATCAAATTGTTATTTTGTTTTCTATTTTTCAATTATTTTTGTCATTTTCCATATATTTTGTTCAAAATTTTAATTAGTTTTGTCATCTTTCATTTTGTTTCTTCAAATTTCTATTATTTTTGCCATTTTGGAATTATTGTCTTCAATAATAATCATACATAAAAGAAATCCGGGAAAAATGTGATTTTAGATCTGGGAAAACCGGGAATTTGAAAATCATGTTTCGGTAGACACCCTGTTTTTAATTCGGACTTTTTTCGTATTATTGCGGACAAATATCGAATTTTTATTTATTGTGGAACTTTTTTTAGATTTCCGTTTTGTCTTTGAACCTGAAATTTTTATTTCGGACTGATTTTGGATTTCTTCGGAATTCAAAACTTCGTCGGACTCTTTTCGGATTTTTTCGTACTACTTGCTGACTTTACCGGATTAATTCCAGACACTTTTCGGACAATTGGTACCAATTGGTACGCCAGAAGGCTTGAAGGAATCTCTTAAATTCTCCAATGTTTTTGAATTTTCGTAAATTTTACAGATTTTGAAAAAAAAAGCAGAGAAAACAAAAACTGGATTTAGGTGAATGGAAGTGACTGTGACCTCTATTAATTATAATGAACAAATCAAAAAACACCAAACAAATTAGAATAAAATAGTTTATTGTAAATCCACTGAAAAACAGGTGATGATGCCTTACAACTCACTGTTCTGTCAGTCAACAATGATAATTGCAATTACACTCTATTCGTTACCCATAGCACGCCAAACAAAAAAGATCAGCATTTAAAACAGAAAACCTTAAATCAGTGCTTTATATTTACATGAAAACTCGGAACGATTCTCAATATTTTAAAATAATTTTCATTCAAATATATATTATATCCAATTTGTGAATAGAATGTAATCGAAAAGGGGTTTTTAATGATAATGCAATTATCTGTACATTAAACATATCACTGGTTCAACTCGCAATCAAGTTTCATTTCGTCTTCACTTAAGTACAATTAAAAAAAGTAGCGATCAACTTATCATTCTAATAGCTTCTTATAATTCTAGTTTAATATGCCCCTTGGAAGTAGATTCATTTTCTTGAAAATGTTACGTTGCTATGATGTATTTAAAGTCTTAAAAGATGAAATATTCCATTTCAAACTATGGCTTTTTGTTTAAAAATCAATCGAAACAATTTACGTCTATTTCTAATTGTGCTTATTAGGAGAAACTTAAAAGTTCTATACAGAGATTCTTACAGATACGTGCTTGCATCAACATCTTTCCAGGGAATTCTCTCCCTTTTACAAATGTTTCTTTAAATTTTTAAACATAGGCACAACACTTAACATCAGGATAAATTCTGCAGATATAACTTCTAAGTTAGGCGTATTCTAATTTATAAGAATCTTACTGTGTAATTAAGGAAGGATGAAATGTTGAAAAATTACAAAAATAATAAAAATCCAAAAACTTTCTAACTCCTTTCTTCTAATTTTTTCAATTTTTCTTTCCTTTTTTTTTTTTTTTTTTTTTTGAACCAACATCTACAATTTTATCCTTCCTTAACTGCACACTCTAATTTATTCCTGTTTTCATTTTCACAGACACTTCATTGGAAGTTCATTTTACAAATATTCGAAGTTAGACGATTATTTAACAGTTTTTTTTTATAAATTATTAAAAACTCTCTGGCAGAAGCAAACACGCAGCTGTTATGCTGAAAATTAAACGAGATAAAAAATTAATTAACTAAGGCAAAAAAATTATAGGCCAACAAAAGTACATTTCAAGCAATTAATTAGCATTTAACGGAATCGCTGACAGTCTTAAGTGAAGCATAAGAAAATAACTCGAAATTGAAATTTAAAAAATCGATGAAATAAAAGTATTGAGAAATACTTTCTTATCGGGGATGACTTCAATTCATCAAACGTAAAAGTAGCTAATTCTGAAAATTTTTATTCAATTTTTTAAGTATAAAGAAATATATATTGAAAAATTGAAATACAGTAATCAGAAAAATAACAGAACATTTTCTTAAACAATTTTTAAAATCTTATTAAAATTCTGATAAATTTGAAGTTACCCCCTGTTTCATTATAAAGATTTTATATTAATTGGATAGAGAAAATGCACAGGCGATAAAGAGCCTGACACTGAGAAAGATTATGTTAGCGTTAACTATTTCATAAAATTCAGATTTTTACGTAATCTTTTCTCTTCTCATTCTCTCCAAGAGAATCGAAAATCACTGTCCACGCGCAAATATATATTAAAATTTCACGAAATATTAATTTTTGCTCGAAAACAATAGGAAGTCAAAAACTCTCCCTTGGTTTCGATAATTAGGAAAATTACACTACATAATAGATTCGAATCATCAGTCCTAATACAAAAATACTGTTCTCCATTCAATATTCTCTTCATAAGTATTACAATCTTCATCATTTCTGATTTCTGTACGTTTATCGACAACGTTCTTCAACTTGCATGAAGTTTTCAATTCGTAAAAACAAAAAACAAAATCAATTAACCCTTCTTGACAATCTCTTTAATATTATTAAATTTCTATTGTTTACACAAATCATAAAAAAAGAGCACTCTGATTTGCTATCAGAATCTTTGTTTTTAGAATAATTCCATTTCATACGTAAAACAAATTTTCATGCGTTATTCACCAACTTTCGATAAACGAGGAGAAGCGTGATGTGAATTTTAACTAAATTTTATTTAAAATCGAATCAAAATTTTTTTTTTTAAATAAATCTTTTATTTATATTGAATGAAACTGTTCAAAAAATACTTCTTTATCTATTTTTGGAATTTCTTTCTCTTGTTTAAAAAATTGCACTAAATTTCGATCATTGAGGAATCGATTTTAAATAAAATCATGGTTTTTAAAAATTTTCTCTTTTTCATAAACTTTAAAAAAAATTGGGATTGACATAACCTCAAACTAAAAAATGGTTTTTAACAGGAAATGAAACCGTAATTAACACGATTTCATCAAATTTTGAAAGATTCAGTGTTGTAGAATTACTGGAAAAATTTAATAAAAATATGTTGTCAAATATAAAACAATAAAATATAAATAATAATGTTTTAATAGCCTCTAACGACCGATAAAATTATTAAAAATGTAGTTGCAAATATCTTAAATATTTAGAAAATATTTTAAAAAAAACCATGAATTTAGTTACAATTTCACATCTAAGAACATTTCAGAAATTTTATCGTATTTATGGCTGAGTAAGAGAAAGTATAGTATATTATATAACAAGGGAGAAAAGTGAGTGATTTCGTGACTTTGAATTTGCATCAGTACGAATCGATAATTACTTTCCTCCCGTGTTTTATATACAGGGTTGCTAGTGAACTTGCAGACTGAAAATAGTCCAAAAAGCGATTTTTTAATTTAAAAAATTGAGTAAACAATAATGAGTTTGATATTACTGATATTAATTTGGGGCTTATCAGCAAAAATGAAAACAAAAATAGAAACGAAATAATTGAAATTTAAGAAAATAATTGAAAAATGACAAAAATAATTTGAGACTGGTGTGAAAAAATTCAATTTTGAGTATAATAATTTATATATTGACGAAATAATTAAAATCTGAAGAAACTAATTAATTAATGACGTAAATAATTGAAAGCTGGTGTAAAAATTAAAAATTTTAGACAATAGTTAAAAAAAAATAATTGAAACTGAAGAAAATAATTAAAAAAAGGCAAAAAAAATTTATTTAAGTAGAAAACGGTTGAAAAGTGACAAACATAACTGAAATTTGGAAAAAAATTATTGAAAAATATGAAATCTAATTAAAAAATGGAGTAAAAAATTAAATATATCAAATGAAAAATTGTATAAAATAATTGTAAAATTAACGATAAAATTGAAATGTGAAGAAACTAATTAAATAATGACAGAAATAATTGAAAACTGGTGTAAAAGTTAATAAATTCATGACAATAATAAAAAAAAATTGAAGAAAATGACATTTAAAGAAAATAATTCCAAAATGTCTAAAATATTTAAATAATGAACAAAATAATTGGGAAATGACGAAAATAATTAATAACTGGTGCAAAAAATTAAAACTTTGAAGTTGAACTTGAAAATTAAAACTTGAAAAATTGACATAACAATTGAAATTTAAAGAAACTAATTGAATAAATAATTACAAAAATAATTGAAAGTTGGTGTAAAAATTATAAATTTATAGACAATAATAAAATTGGAAAAATAATAGAAATATGAAGAAAATAATTAAAAACTGACAAAAATACTAGAATAATGACAAAACTAATTGGAATTTTAAGAAAATAATTGAAAAATAACAAAAATAAATTGAAATATTCCTGACAATAATTTAATGATAAAAGAACATAATTGAAATTTTAAGAAAATAATTGAAATATGAAAAAAAATAAATGAAAATTTGTGTAATATGTTTAAATATTTATGACAATACTTTAAAGACTATGCAAAATATTTGAACTTTGTAGAAAATAATTCGAAAATGGCATAAATAATAGAAATATGAAGAAAATAATCGAAAAATGACAAAAATACTTGAATAATGGCAAAAAGAATTGAAAGTTTAACAAAATAATTGAAAATTAACAAAAGTAAATTGAAACTTGTGCTGAAAATTTAACTTTTTTTGACAATAATTCATAATAATTAATGACATTTATAAAAAGAATGAAGATATTTGCAGTTTGTAGAAAATAATTGAAAACTGATGAAAGAAATTTAAAAATTCAGGACAATAAAAAAGATTAAATAGAATAATTGGAATTTGCAGAAAATAATTCTAAAATGACAAAAATACTTGAATAATGCAAAAAAATAAAACATGCCAATTAATTTATATATGAAAAAAATGAAAATATTTATGACAATACTTAAAATACTGAAGAAAAAATTTAACTTGGTAGAAAATAATTGAAAACTGATTTAAGAAATTTAAAAAGTCATGAAATTAAAAAAAAATTAAATAGAATAATTGGAATTTGTAGAAAATAAATCGAAAATGGCTAAAATACTAGAAATATGAAGAAAATAATAGAAAAATGAAAAAAATACTTGAATAGAGACAAAAGTAATGGAAATTTTAAGAAAATAATTGAAACAAAACAAAAATAAATGAAAATTTGTGCAATAAATTTAAATATTCATGACAATACTTAAAATACTGAAGAAAATAATTGAATTTTGTTGAAAAGAATTCAAATTCATGACAATAAAAAAAATTAAAAAAGAATAATTGAAATTTGTAGAAAATAATTCGAAAATGGCAAAAATAATCGGAAAATAAACCAAAATACTTGAATAATGACAAAAGTAATGGAAATTTCAAGAAAATAATTAAAAAATAAAAAAAGTAAATTGAAACTTGTGTAGAAAATTTAAATATTCCTGACGATAATTTAAATATTAAAGAATATAATTAAAATTTTCAGAAATTAATTGAAACATGACAAAAATAAATGAAAATTTGTGCAATAAATTTAAATATTCATGACAATACTTAAAATACTGAAGAAAATAATTGAAATTTGTTGAAAAGTATTGAAAAAAGGTGTATAAAATTAATAAATTCATGACAATAATAAAGAGTGAAGAAAATGTTTGAATTTTGTTGAAAAATATTTGAATACTGATTTAAGAAATTTAAAAATTTATGATAATAAAAAAAATAAAATAGAATAATTGAAATTTGTAGAAAATAATTTGAAAATGGCAAAAATTAAAATAAACCTGACAGTACTAAAAAAGAGAAAAGTGAGTTTTTTTTAGAAAAAATGAGTCACTGGCAACCCTGCATATAATATACTATTTTTTTCTAACACACGTGTACCAGAAATAAACTCCTTTTTACCTATGTAGAGATTCGAAAGTCTTTCGGGGAGAAAAAGTAATTTTCCCTCCCAGTCGCCAGGAAAGACTAATTTTCGAACTTTTACACAGTTAAGAAAAAGTGTATTAGAAAAAAGAAAATTCTCGTCAATAATTGATGAGAATTTTCCAACTCTCTCGATACTTTAAAAAATTCGTTATTACTAGAATATTAATACATTATAATAGTATAATCAGCATCACAGTAAGATAGCGCCTTTCTTTATTATGTGATCGTCGGACCAATTATATTCAATCACAATATTATCTCGCAACTCTTTTAACAAACCTATCCTACAACAAACCATCTATATATTATTTTCATGAAGTTTCGAGTGAACGCGAATTTCGCATCAAGTGCAGTATTTCTTCTTTTTTTTCTTTTTATTACGTACTGGGTATTGTTTATTTTATTTCTTTTTAACGATTTATCAAGATTTGAGGTAATCGGGATAAATGTTGAGGCTAAGATTAAAAACACTATTGGAAAGCACAGTTCCTAAGAGTACGTGTAACCTGTTAATTATTATCATTTCATTAAATAATTCTGTGATGACATATATATGTATATATTGTAACGGGCCTCTTTTTTTAACGATAAACAACCTTCTTAATTATTAAATAGTCGACTACTGTTCAATGGCAAGCCCGATTGCAATCGTGGCAATTAAAATTATATTTACCCTGCTCCAGTTAACATTACAATATTCCACAGTTTATTTCCATTTCGGGAAATTTCCATCGTAAGTAAAGAGACGAAGAGATAAGAGAAAAAAACAGAGGGTCAAGAGAAACTTTCCTTAGAAATTTCATTTTATAATATAAAAACCTTATCAATACAAACATGAAAAAACATTTTAAAATAGAAATGTGCAATTCAAAACCCACGCAAATAAAAAATTTGACAAACAATAAGATTGTTCGAACTGTTGCTTTTAAGAAATCAAATTCTTTTCCAGTTTTTCAAAAAATTTTAATTAAATACTTTTTAAAAGTCGAAAAAATTTCAATTTTGAAATTGCAACAGATCGAGCAATCTTTAAAACAAAAGCTGCAAACGGTGCTTTTTCTCTCGACACTCGATAGCGACTTACATAAATTACTTATAATAATTACTCTGTAAATAAATAGTTATAAAAATAAGCAAGCATTTGATGCTTAAAGATACTTTAGGTAAAACTTATTTCTTCTTCTGCACCATCTAAGAAGTGGAATGTTTTTTTTTCTAACTAGATTGTAAAAGCGTCATTCTAATATAGATTCAACTACATATTTTTTATGTAAATAAAAAACATTAACGACAACTTGTCAATCGCAATCAATAAGTGCAATTATAGATTACTGATGATAAAAATCATTTCAATAAATAAGCAAAAGTGCAACAAGAGAGTAGACATAAAATACATCAAAGACAGATAAATCGACTGTGTCGCTAAATAAACTATTCTGCGAAATAAATAACCATCCACGGATCAATTTTCTTGAAAAAATCAGTTCACTGTATCCGCTCGCTCTTCAGGATGACTAACATATACATTTTTTTGTACTTTTCTACAAAAAGTTATTCTTTTTTCGTTTTTCTTTTTACTTTAAACTACTCTAAGTAGCTTAGAGCTAACGATAAATATAATGTATGAAGGAATTTTATTTCAAATTATTTTTTAAAATAATGTGTTGATTTTACGAGTAAATTTTCAGTGTGCTTCAAAAAAAAAAAAAATCTTTTAAATAAATAAATGCATGAAATAAAAGATTATTTTACAGGAATAATAATATTATTTTATGGAGATTCCGGATTTTCAAAAAACGAATTTTTTTAACCAAATGTCTCGAGTTTAAATTTTGTACTTTCACATGTTGGCAAAAGTAGTCAAATTGAAAAAAACATTCGTTTTAAAGATCCCCAATTACGAAAATATAAAATTGTAAAATCACCTTTTAAAAAATGATTAAGTATCTAAACCGAGTTTTGTGAAACGAGACGCATAAATATTCAATAAAATTAATAAATCTCGTATAAATTTTAATTCTAGAGAATTTAATTAGATATTATTTTTTTGTACACTAAATTCAATTTTTCGAATTTGTTTTCAATCTAATAAAAATTATTCATAATTTTTACCAGAGTTTTTAGATTTCCGAATTTTTATTTACCAGAATTTTCATTCCACAGAATTTGTATTCAACTAACTTTTTACTTAAAAAAATTTTTATATGACTGACTTTCTATTTGATACTTCGTGACGAAATCCTTCTGTCGAAATTTGGTTTAAATTTATTTTTTCATTGACATAACCTCAAACTAAAAAATTACTTTTCTCATCAAATAAAACTATATTATTAAAATTAATTTCACCAAATTTTGAAAGATCCAGTTAAACATTTTCCAGAATAAAATAAGTTTAGCTAAAACTTGTCAAATGATGATTATTTAACATTTTGTGTTTTTTTCTTTAAATCTAGTTAAAATCTATAATTAATATTCAATTTTAACTAATAACATCTCATATTTCTCGTTGAATATTTTAGCGTGAATTTTGAAATTGACCAATTGCAATTTTCTTTATTTTTTTCTGGTTGGTCGATTTCAAAATTCGCGCCAAAATATTTCTGTCGGATAATTTTCCGTCCATTTGCAATTTCGGGCAAATAAACATTCTGCATTTTAAGTTTTCTATCAAATGTCAATTCGTACTAATACAATTTCGAACAAATGAAGATTCTGTCAAATGAATTATCTGGTATTTAAAAGTTCGATTAACCTAAAATTCTATAAAATAAATAATAATATAACGTAAACTTACTTTTGGAAAAATGTAATTAACTAAAACGACTTTGGGGCCGTCCATAAATTACGTCACACCTTTTTTTTTTCATTTTTCGACCCCCTCCCTACCCTTGGTCACAATTTGTCACATATTTGTCTACCCCCCTCTATTATATATCGCGTTGAAAAATTATTTTATTGAAATTTTTTTATTCTACACTTTAAAGTATTGAAATTTGTGTATTTTAAACTCTTAAAAATCACTCCTTTTTCAAAAAACATAAAAAAAACTTTGTGAAATAAGATCTAAAATTTTTAATATATTACAAAATTGAAAAGATTAAGAATCTTTTAAGCAAAAGTAAAATTTACTAAATTAATAATCATTTTGAAATTTCAATTATTTTCTATTGTCATTTCAATTATTTACAATAATTGTCAACTTTTTAAAATATTTTTAAATTATTTTCTTAATTTTTACTCATTATTTTTATTATTTTTCAATTTTTCCCCAATTTTAAAACTCAGTTTCAATAAATTATAATTATATTCTTCTTAAACTATTTTTTTTTATTATTACATACATTATTTCTCTCAATAATGAATTAGAATCCTTATTTTATTTATTATTATTGATTATTTTAATGTAATAAAAACCTAATAATTAGTAATATTTTTCAATTATTTTTATCATTTTTCAATAAATTGCCTCATTTTTAAATTATTTTAAAAATAATTCATGAATCGTTCAATTTTTTTTAATTTTTAAATTATTTTTCTAATTTTTAATTTTTTTTTAGTTAATTTTGCCACATTCAAATTAATTTCAATTAATGCCATAAACTTTCAATTATTAATTTCAAATTTTAATTATTTTTTTTAATTTTCATTTTTTAAAATCATTTTTCAATTATTTGCTTTCATTTTTAATTTTGTTTATAATTTTTTTTATTAAAATCATCAATTATTATTTATTCCTATTATTATTATTCAATTTTGTCTCTAATTTTCAATTATTTTTTATCATTTTTTAATTAATTTCTTAAACTTTCAATTATTTATGACAAATATCAATTATTTACTTCAATTTTCAATTTTTAACATAATTTTTCAATTAATTACTTCAATTTTTAATTTTTTCCTTATCTTTCCATTAATTTCATGGATTGATAATTATTTTTATCATTTTTCAAATATTCGTCTCAATTTTTTAATTTTTTCATTAATTAACAAATTTTTATCAATTTCATGAATTGTTAATTATTTTGACAATTTTCCAATTTTCTCCAATTCTCAATTATTTTAATAATTTTTTAATTAATTGTCCCATTTTTAAATTTCTTAATTATTTTGTTCAATTTTCAATTGTTTTTATAATTTTTTAATTAACTTTTCCAATTTCATATTATTTTTCAACTAACTTCATAAGTTATCACCCCTTGTGTGACGTAATTTATAAACGACCCTAAAATAAATATTCTTCTAAATTAAAATTCGTTTAAGTTGGAATTCTTTTAAACGAAAAGTTAGTTAAAAGGATTTCCGTAAAATGAAAATTCTGTTAAATATGAATTCGGTGACCTAAAAATTCTGTTAGGTCAAAATTCGGATATGTTCGATTGAAAACATATTCGAAAATGTGAAATTTCGACTAAGAGAAAAAAAATATGACGTAAAATCACTTTTGGAAAAACGTAATTAACTATAGCGGCTTTTGTGAAAAAGAAACCAAAGATAATAAAAAGATCCACTCGTAAGATCGATACAATAATTTCCAAATTGAAATAAAATTCTCCATATCGCTTCTGTACTGGCTTCAAAAGTTTAACCCGACAAATTCGGAAACCGAGCATCAGGAAAACAAACAAATGACAAAGGGCGCGCTTCCTATCGCAGGTACAAAATATTTGACTCTTTCAGGGTTTCAAAAATTAATCGTATACACTCACCATCTATCTCTTCAATTCTGGCAAATTTCAATGAAATTGAAAAGCCATTATCAAACATAAACTTTCTCCAGTCGAACCATATATATTTCTTTTTTTTTTTTTTTTGACTAAAATCATCTTTTCCAAAGATTTCAAAAATGCCATTAATCACGTCGCGTCCTCTTGGGTCGCTGATTAACACCAATTTCATCGCCGCTTCTGGTTTTTTTCCCGATTTGCACTTGGCTCTGAGCCGTCAATTGCAACGAGATTGCGTGAGTGTTGAGCTTCTCGGCAAGAAGCAAATCCTTTAATCCCTTCATTTTTTGACTGTAGAGAGTTATCTTTGGCTTCTCGTTCTCGGGATCGACCACCTCTTCTGGAGCAGCGGGAGATTCCTGGCTACCTGTTGACGTGGAAGGCGCCGAATTGAGAGTAACTTCGGGTGGAGCGACAAAGGGTTCTCCGCCACCTTGGAGAAGATAATCCCTGTTGAGAATTTTCTCGCTGCAGGCGGCAGTTAAAGCTTGAATACTTGGATGTGTTGGCGCAGGAGTTGCAGGAACTTTGGACTCTAAACTCTTGATCAAATCTCGGGCAGTGTTGCCCTTCTCGTTTGTCTTGTAGTAATTGTTGTTGTTGTTGTTTAAGTTCTCGTCGGGACTCGTCTCCCTTTTATGGTAATTCTCCTCCTCGAGTTTAGTTTCCGTTTCGTAGCACTCGATGATAACCTTGGCGCGAATACTGGCGTCAAATTTGGAAATTGTGTTAACTAAAGGTCGCGCCCAGCCAATGTGCAGAACTGGAGTGTTGGCTCCCTCCTCCCACTGGCATATTCCGTCGTAAAATCGCAAAAGGTGCGCGAAACTTCGAGGCAAATGAAGAAGACGTTCGTCCGCCCGAACAGCGTGGGGAATCAATTCATTTGCGATCTCGAGAAGCTCCTTGTAAATCTCTCCATCGTCTCGTGAATAGTCGTATCTGTTGAAAATATAATTATGAAACATTTTTAATTAGGGATAATTGTGGCGGGTTTCAATCAAAGTTATTCTCTTTTGTTAATTCCGAGTATGGGAGACCACCCTAAAATATATTTATTCTCAGTGCTGATAAAAAGCATGATTTTTTTTTAATATATAAAATTTGAAAGTGTTTATTTGTAAGAATTTTGTTTTTAAATTAAGAACATTAAATAAGAAATAATGAAGAATAAAATATTTAATGAAAATCAAACTAATTATGTCGAATAAATGAGAAAATATCAAAAACATATCTTCAAATTCATATAATTGCAATTATACAGGGTGTCTACCGAAACATGATTTTCAAATTCCCAGTTTTCCCGGTTCTAAAATCACATTTTTCCCGGATTTCTTTCACGTATGATTAAGAGCTATAATATTAAAATAGTGAAAAAAAATTAAGTGCGTAACATATAAGTTTTTAAGGTAAAATTTATCTTTGAAGAAAATAATTTCAAAATGGCAAAAATAATAGAAATTTGAAGAAACAAAATGAAAGATGACAAAACTAATTAAAAATTAAGTAAATAATTAAAAATTTGAAGAAAAGACTTGAAAAATGACAAAAATAATTGAAAAATGGAAAACAAAATAAAAATTTGATGTCAATACATAATTAAAAAATTTGAGAAAAAAATTGACCATGAAAGAAAATAATTAAATAATTAAAACATCATAAAATTGATATAAATTTTAAAAAAATACTTAAAAAATGATAAAAATAATTAAAATTAAAAAAAAAATTGAAAATTGACAAAAATAATTGAAAATGACAAAAATAATTAAAAAATGGAACAAATAGTCAAGAAATGACAAAAATAATTGAACCTTTTAAAACAAAAATGAAAGATGACAAAACTAATTTAAAATTATGTAAAAAATTTATGATTTTAAATAAAAAGACGTAAAAATGACATAAATAATTGAAAAATGGAGAAACAAAATAAAAATTAGAAATCAATAATTGAAAAATTGAAGATAAAAATTGACGTTTAAAAAAAAAATTAAATAATGACAAAATAATTGCGAAATCCCAAAAAATTTAAATTTGAAGGTAATATGTGAAAAATAACAAACATAATAAAAATTTGAGACAAATAATTGAAAAGTGACAAAACTAATTAAAAATTAAGTAAAAAATTAAAAATTTGAAGAACAGACTTGAAAAATGATAACAATAATTAAAATTTGAAAAGAAATTGAGAATTGACGAAAATAAATGAAAATTGAAGAAATTAAAAAATTCATGACAATAATTTAAAGATATAAGAAAATAAATACAAAATTTGGAGAAAGTAATAAAACTACGTCGAAAATATTGACAATAATTTAGAAATTACTAAATTAAGTGAACATTTTTAAAAAACAATTAAAAAATGACAAAAATAATTGAAAATAAGAAAAAATAGTCGAGAAATGACAAAAATAATTGAAATTTGAAGAAAGTAAATTGAGAAATTACAATAAATTTAAATTTAAAGATAATACATGAAAAATAACAAAAATGATAAAAATTTGAGATAAATAATTGAATAATGACATGAAGGAACATGAACTGGTGTAAATAATTAAAAGAATGTAAAATTGAAGAAAAAATTGAAATTTGAAAATAAAATAATTATCAATTGAAAAAAAGTATTTAAAAATTATTGATACATAATAATAAAATTATTGAAGAAAATTGCTGAAATTTAAAGAAAAAAATTGAAAACTGTGTAATAAATTGAGAAATTGATGACCATAAAAAGAAGATTGAAAATAATTTTTAAGTGTTAAAACTAATAGAAATATGCAGAAAATAATTTATTTTCATGGAAAAATTGAAAGACGACGAAAGTAACTGACAATACTGGTTTAAAAATTAAAAATTTGTAGACATTAATTAAAAAATTGAAAAAGTAATTAAAATTAGAGGAAACTAATTAAACAATGTCAAAATTTATTTAAATTTGAAGAACATAATTGTATATAATAATAATAGATAATTATTATTTTACTAAGAAAGTGAGAAAAGTAATTTTTTTTAAAGGCATGAATTACCATCGAGTAACAATAAGTTTGAAGTGAATTTGATCAATTTTGCAAAATATGTCTGCCAAATTGGATCCGCCATTTTGAATTTTGAAAAATTGGTAAATCTGATATCGTTTTCACAATCAGAGACTTCAAAAACGAGTAATAAGTTTCAAGCGAATTTGAAGAATTATGAAAACGAATTAGCTGAAATTTTTAGAAATTCCCGGATATAATTTTTTTCCCGGCAATTTCCCGGTCGAACTAAAATCCCGGCAAATTCCCAGAATTCCCGGTGAGTAGACACCCTGATTATATAACATTGATTTTTGATTATTGAAATTTCTGACAAATTAAAATTATTGATAAATGCAATTTCGGACAAATGAAATTTCTGATAAATGCAATTTTTGAAAAATTAGATTTCTGATTAATGAACTTTTGGATAAATGGCAGGGCTGAAAAATAATTGAAAATTGCGGGAAATAATTAGTAATTGAAGGAAATAGTTGAAAATGGCGAGAATAATTGAAAAATTGATAAAAATATGTAAAAGAATAATGAAAATAACTGTTAATTGAAAAAAAAAATCGAAAAATGACCAGATTAATAGAAAGCTGAAAAAATAATTAAAAGAATTAAACAAGAAATATTAAATTTACAGAAAATAATTGCAAATTGAAAAATTATAAAATTATAGGAATAATTGTTGGAAATAATTGCACATTTAACTACTGGATTGAAAATCGAAAAAAATTAAAATTGAAAAAAATATTTCAAAATTGAAGAAAACATTTAAAAACTGAAGAATAGAATTGAAATTTAAAAAATATATTTAAAAATGGAAACAAAGTAATTGGAAAAAGCCGCGAATTAATGAATATAGAAGAAAACAATTGAAAACTGAAGAATGGAAATAAAAATTGAAGATTGGAATTAAAACTTAAAGAAAATAATTGAACAATTGTATTTAAAATTATAGAAATTTAATGATAATCGAAAAAAATACTGGAAGAAACAAGCCGATAATTTTTTTAATCTTAAAGAAACCAATTGAAAATTGAAAAGTGGAATTTAAATTAAAAAAAAATAACAGAGAATTGAAGAGAATAGTTCTAGAATTAAATAATCGAATTGAAATTTTAAAACAATTTCTATGAGTGAAAAAAATAATTGAAAAAATCCGAGAATTATTGAATATGGAGGAATTAATTGAAAATCGATACAAATAATTGAAAATTAAAGAAAATATTTGAGATTTGAAGAAAATAATTATAAATTGAAGAAATAAATTAGAAATCCAGGCACTCAATGAAAATTTCAAGAAAATAATTGAGAATTAAAAAAATAATTACAATATAACAAAAGTAATTAAATATTGCCGAAAATAATTAACTATTAAAAGAAAAATAATTAACAACTGAAAAAAAAATGGTGAAAATAATCAGTATTTGAACTAAAATTTTTTTTAAATTAATGAGTAATCATAAAATTGAAGAAGAATAATAAATTGCAAATTGAAAACTGATGAATTGTAGAAAAAAAATTAAAATTTAAGAAATGAATTGGAAATTGAAGAATTGTATTGAAATTTGAAGAAAATAATTAATAATTGAGAAATTGTGAGAATTATTGAATATTGAATAAAATAATTGAAAAACGAAGAATTCAAATGAAAATTATAGAAAATAATTAAGAATTAAAGAAAATAAAAAAAATTAAAGAAATAAATTGAAGATTAAAAAATTAAATTAAAATTTTAAGAAAAAAAGTTGATAATTAAAAGAAAAATTACAAAATGACTAAAATAATTCAATATTAAAGAAAATAATTGAGAAATGAGGAAAATAATAATTGACAATCAATAGAAAAATTCGAAAAACTGTCGAGAATAATCGGCAACAGAACAAAATAATTAAAAAATTAAAAATTTTTAAATTTAAAAAAAACTGTTAAAAATTATAGAAAATAGTATAGATTTATTTATTAATAAAATTAAAATTATTTGAACTATTATTTGAATTATTATTGGAATTATTATTATTTATTATTTACAAAGATTTAAATTTTAATCAATTTAAATAATAATCTTGTGGATTATTATAATAAATTTTCGTTATTGTGATTTTTTTTTTTGGTTTCAAATGGTACTATGTATATAAACTTTTTAAGTGTTCATTAGTAAGAATTTTATTTTTAAACTGAGAACATTTAATAAAAAATAATGAAGAAAAAAAAATTGGATCAAAATCAAACAAATTATGTCGAATAAATAAGAAAATTTCAAAAAATATCTTTAAATTAATATAATTGCAAAATTAATAAAATTAAATAAAAGCAAAGAAAACATAACAAATTTTAAAAAAAGTAAACCTAAAAACAAGAAAAAAGTCTCTTTAAAAAGAATGAGACATTTTTTAAAATAAAATGTTTTTTTTTTTTTTTAATAAAATTCTAATAAATAAAGTCGTGGACATTACATTAAAGAAATAAAAAAGAAATAAAAGCAATACAAGAATGAAAAAGTGACATAAAAATATATAAAAAAGTAGAAACTCTTTTCAAAAGATAATTAAAAAATTTGTTAAATTAGAAAAATTAGAGAATTATTTACAAAAAATTGAAGAAAAATAGAATTAATAAAATGTTGGAAAATTTAAAAAAATTCCAAAAGAAAAAAAATTCTATGAAATAGAAGAACGACGTTAAATTGAGAATATTTAGTACAAGATTAAATTTACATAATAAAAAATAAAAGAATAAAAGTATTCAAAAAAGTAGAAAAATGAGCAATTTATAGATAAAAGCATAGAATAAATTAAAAAATTCGTAATTACAAGTTAAAAACTAAACAATTTAAAAGAAGGAAAATGTTTCCGAGAAATAGAAAAATGATGACAGAATTAAATAATTAATTAAAATGCAAGGAAGGACTAAAAAAAATTGTGAAACAACAAGAAAATTAAATAAATAGCCAGAAAATATAGAAAAAAAATTTTTCTGAATCTAACAAACTGTAAAAAATGTAAAAAGTACAAAATATAAAAAAAAAACTTGGTAAGCATCTACTAACAAATTAGAATTAATAAAAATAAAATAAAAAAGTATATATAAAGATAAATAAAAAGTTCTTAAAAGAAATTTAAAACCTTGAAAAATAAAAAAGTTTAGTAAAATTCAACCAAAAATAATTTTATAATATTAATTGTTACACTTAAAACAAGTCCAAAAATAGATTAAGAAAAATAAAGAAAATCTAAAAATATTCAGTTTGCAAAAAATAGACAAGAAGTGAAAACAAATTGAATAAATTTACAAAAAAATGGGCGTATTTTCATATTAAAAATATGGAAATAATTAAGAAAATCAACGAAATAAAAAGTTTAGTAAATGTTATAATAACAAAATTGTGTAAAATAATATTTAATAATTTCCATAAAAATACAAATACAAAAAAAAATATCAAAAGTAAAAGAAGGAAGAATCTTAAATTTTTGTAAAAATAAGAAATTATAAGATAAAAATGAAACAGTTTCGAAAAAGTGAAATCTCTTAGAAATCTTGTAAGAATGAAAAAAAGGAATATAGAATATTTGAATATGGAAATTAATTAATATTATTTCATTATTATGTATTAATTAATATGCATTTAAATTTGAATTAACTGGAATTTAAAAGTTTGAATAAATTGGAATATGCGTTAATTGACGTTTCGAATTTATTTAAATTATAATGACTTAAAAATATAAAAATTTAATGTTTCATAAATATATTTAGGGTTAATTTTTCGGTTTTTAATACTCAAAAGCGACTTTCTTTATTTACACTACACGGTAATTATTTATATTCTTTCAAAAAATATTGCTAGGTTACCTTTTATTATTCCTAAAATCTTATTATAATAAGCTGAATTAAAATTAGAAAATTATTTTTTAGAAAATTCAAATTATCTACTGCAGGGCTGTCCCTCCTATAAAATATATTTAATTTCTAAAAAATATGCATGCAACAGCTCTCAAACAAAAGTCAATGTTTTGACCCCATTATTCAAATTATTTAAAATAAAATTGTCCCATTTTTGTGGTGCTCTTACTTTCTCAAAACATCAGCAGCATCAGCCCAAGAGGAAAGGGCGTCAGAATGCAATCCGTGACGATACAAATAACCTCCTTGATAAGTGTAAGGATAAACGTGTGCGTTTCCATAATACTTTCTTGCAGATCGAATGGCCTCCTAGAATAAAATTTAAAACGTATTTTTAATATTAAAAATTATATTCCAAAACACGTCTATGTATTTAAAGAAAAAAATCTTTCTTTCTCTCTTCAAAAGAAAGGAATGACAATTAAATTCATAATGTTCCTTTTATCAACCACGCAAGAAATTTGTTTTAGTTTTACATTTATCATACATAAATTATTTTATTTATTTAATTTTTCTATCCACGATATATAAATTTTTATATGCTTATAGGAGGTAATTGAAGGGGTTATATCTGTTTGGTTTTTTTTTCTATTTTTTCTTATTGACTTAAAATACACTATAACATCCCTAGATTGAACTAGGAAATGTTCTAAGTTTAATTTATCTGAAGCAATTTTAAAGTAAAACTAGGTGAAAATTATGTCAATTTCGTGGACATTTCACTTCCACGAAAGCAAAAAAATTTGCTTCCTCACAAAGGAAGCAATAAATTAATTATATAAAAGTTAATTGGAGAAGTTATTAAAAAAAATAATTTTAATGCAAAAAAAATGAAAAAACATGAATTATTTTACGAATTTTGGACCAATTATAAACTTTAAATATGGGTCAATCGATTCGCTTTGAAATGAGAAATATGTTTTTTGTATTCATTAAGTTGTATTTTTAGCATAGAAAAAATTTTTGTCAGAAAGCAATTTTTCTCGATGAAAAAAGGTGCTCAAAAATTTGATTGAATATGATTCCTATTCAATGTTCAGAATAATATAATCCTAACTCAAAGTTGCTTTTAATATAATTAAACTTTAAGTTTCAAATTTAGTTATGATATTATATAATTCATTTTTGTCTTTAAATGTAAAAATAATTTAAATTTTCCTGTTATAAATAATTTAATGCATAATATTTCTCATTATAAACAATAAATTACATGAAATAAAGTACCTAAACTTCTATTATTGATTTACTGGATTAAATTTAATTCAAGATTTAAAACAAAGCTTACTAATTTTTAAATATTTTAACGTAAAATATTAAAATTTTAGCCAAATCTTTAGTATTATTATTATTACATTGTAACTGTTTAATATCTAAATGCTAACAAAGTTGCGTTTATAATATAATATAATTCAAATTCAAGTTTAAGTACAATAAATAATAAATTGCTAATTCAATCATGATACAAATTATTTTATGCTTTTTCATTTTTAGGTGTAAAAGTAATAAAAGTTTTCAATTATTATCAATAATTTAATTAACGATATTTGTAGTTTATAAACAAAAAGCATGAAATTTAGATTTTAAACATTTAGCGTTAGGATTTTTATAACCAAGTTAACTAATTTTTAAAACGTTTAATTAAAAATATTAAAAATTTAGATAATTCTTAGTATTATTATTATTCTGGGTTATTATAAGTATTTTAAATGCTTGTTGTTTAAAATATAACTTTTATAATTAATAAAACTTATTATTAAACTGATATTTGTTTATAATTTATAAAGAATAACTAAAAATTATATTTTCAATATCAAGCATTTAAAATACCTATAATAATCTAGAATTAATTATACTAAAATAAAATAAATAAATAATTAAATTATTGATAACAATTGAAAACTTTTATTACTCTTATACCCAAAAATGAAAAGGCATAAAATAATATTATAGTTTAATTGGCATTTTAATATTTTTTATTGTACGTAAACTTGAATTTTAATTATTTTAAACGAAACTATGAGTTAGCATTATATTATTCTAAACATTGAATAGGAATCATATTACACAGACCACGAATTAGCTTTATATTGAACTGAGCTCCGAATTAGGATTATATATTTCTGACAATTGAATAAGCATTTTATCAACGGGAGGCGTCGATATTTCAAAAATTTTTAATTTTGAAAAAGTTGTATTTAAGTTGCTTTTGAGTAAACAAAAACATTGTGCAATTGTGACGCGTCGCGAAGAAAAGTTCCTAAGAAGGAAAAAATCGATTTTCGGATTTTGATAATATTAGGTTAATTAAATGTTCCTTTTTCATTATCTAAAGTCAGAAAACATTTTCATAGAATATTTTTCATGTATTCAAGATTTTCATTCTCCTGTGAAATTGGTGTTTGGCTTCTTAGGTGCTTTTCTCAGGGTGTCTACTAATTTCGTCCCACAAAATTCGCGGTCATTTCCCGGTTTTTGTTCCTATTTTTCCCGGTTTTTTCTCTTGTTAAATTAAAATTTATTTTAAGTATAAATAGATCTTAAAATGGCTACAAAAATTGAAAAAATTGAAATAAATATGAAAAAATAATTGGAAACTGAAGTAAATAATTGAAATTTTAGAAAAAAATTGGAAATTGAATCAAATAATTGGCAATTGAAAAAATAATTTAGAGTTGAAGAAAATTCCATTAATTCCTCAATATTCAATAATTCTCGGATTTTTTCAATTACTTTTTTCACTCATCAAAATAGGTTTAAAATTTTAATTCAATTGTTATTATTATTATTATTGCCTTTTTTCTATTATTATTTTATCATTAAGTTTCTTTCATTTTAAATTTAATAGTTCAATTATTTTCTTTAATTTTTAATTTCATTCTTCAATTTTTAAGTATATTCCATAAATTTAAATTCAATTCTTCAATTTTTAATTGCTTTTTTCAATTTTTAATAATTTTTTTCAACTTTAATTATTGTTTTCGTTTTTTATTCCAGTTGTTAAATGAACAATTATTTCCAACAATTCTTCCTTTAATTTACTTAATTTTTCAATTTGCAGTTATTTTTTTTAAATTTAATATTTCTTGTTTAATTTTTTCAAATATTTTTTTCAGTTGTCTATTAATCTAGTCATTTTTCGAATTTTTTTTTCAATTGACAGTTATTTTCGTTATTTTTTTTACATATTTTTATCAATTTTAAAATTATTTTCGTCATTTTTCAACTATTTCTTTCAATTATTAATTATTTTCCACAATTTTCAATTATTTTCTACAATTTTTTCTATGTTCAATTATTATCTTAAAATTTTATAATTATTCTTTGATGCTTTAAATTATTTTGTTTGTTTGTGTATTAATCTAGACATTTTTTTAAATTTCGTTTTCAATTGTCGAGTATTTTCATTATTTTGTAATTTTTGTTCCAGTTATCAATTATTTTTTCAAAATTTAATTAAATTCTTAAATTTTGAATTTATTTTCTCAACTTATTATTATTTTTTTTAATTTCAATTATTTTTTTCGATTTCCAATCCAGTTGTTCAATTTGCAATTATTTCGAACAGTTATTCCTATAATTTCTCGAATATTTTGTTTAAATTTAATATTCATTGTTCAATTTTTTAAAGTATTCCTTTCAATTGTGTAATTATCTCGCCATTTTTCGAATTTTTTTTCAACTGCCAATTATTTTCGTCATTTTTCATATATGTTATTCAATTTCTTAATATCTATTAGTTGAATTTGCAAAAATTTATAGTTTTAAATGACCAACAATAATGGAAAGTTTGTGGCGCGCTTAGGCGCGCGTTATTGTCGCTAGTGAAGAAATAATTTGAAATTAATGAAAATAATAATTCAAAATGGAAGAAAATAATCGAAAATTGTAGAAAATAATTGGAAATTGAAGAAAATAATTGAAAATTGAAAAGAATAATTGTCAGTTGAAGAAAATAATTGATGAATTTCTGAAAATAGTTGAATAATTGAAGAATTGAATTGAAGCTTCAAGAACGTAATCGATAATTGAAAAAAAAATATTGAAAAAAGCCGTGAATAATATCGAAGAAAATAATTGAAATATGATGAAAATAATTGATAATTGAAAGCACACAATAGACTTGCCCATAACTATATAAACTATTATGGAATGTACGGTCTAATACAAAAACTTATGTTCTATCTACATTTTTTCATAATAATTTGACTTTTTCGTGTTTAATGTGTTTCATTGTTTCTGCGGTACTGTTAGCGTTAAGAAAAAAAGATGGTAGACAAACATCTATATTTCATGAGAATATATTATATTATATTTTAATTTTTAGGTGCGCAACGTTTCTGAGAAACGAACAAAAAGAATAAATTAGAATAAAAAATATTTTTAAAACTTTTCTGGTCAAATAAACTTTTAAAATTGTTTTTAGTTCTATTATACAGCTAATTCAATGAATAATTAATCATATTTACCCATACAATTTTTAATATAATTTATAAAAATTTTGTTCGTTTCACAGAAACGTTGCGCACTTCAGCGCCTTTTTTCAAATGTATATTTTTTATTTTTCAATTACATAATTGTCGCATAATTACACAAAATTTAAACGCATAATCAGATTGGTTCAAAATGCATAAAGTTATTATCTTTATTTATAAAACAAATTGATATATTAGTCAAATTTATTAGCTCAGAAAGAAAATTCCCGGTCAACTTAACAGGGTGTCTACAAATTTCGTCCCACAAAATTCCCGGTTATTTCCCGGTTTTTCTTCCTATTTTTCCCGGTTTTTTCTCTTGTTAATTTAAAATTTATTTTAAGTATAAATAGACCTACAAATTGCTACAAAAATTGAATATAACAGCTGATAATTGAAGAAAATAAAGGAAATGCAAAGAAAATAATTGAGATTTGATGAATTAAATATTAAACTTTACAAAAAATAATAATTAAGAATTAAAAAAAACAATTAATAATGAAAAGAAATAATTAATAATAGAAAGAAATAATTGAACAATGACAAAGATATTTGACAATTAGAAACAAAATTAAAAAAAATAAGTAAATATTAATCTACAATTGAACAATAATTGAAAAAATCGAACAATGGTTATTAAATTCAAAGAATATAATTGAAAATTAGTCAACTAGATAGAAAATCCAAAAAAATAATTTAAAATTTAAGTTAATAATTCAAAATTGAAGAAATAAATTGAAAATTAAATAATCAAATTGAAATTAGAAAAACACAAAACTATTGAATATTAAAAAAAAATGGAAAATTGAGAAATAAAAATGAAATTCGAATAGAATAATTGAGAATTAAAGAAAATGACTGAACAATTCGATTGAAAAAAGAAGAAAATTATTGAAAATTGAAGGAGGTTTTGAAATATGAAATAAATAACTGATAATTGAAAACAAAAATAATTGAAAAAAGTCGAGGTTACTGAATATTGAAACAAACAATTGAAAATTGAACAAAAGAATTAAAAATTAAAGAAAATAATTGAAAATTGAAGAAAATAATTAAAAATTGAAGAAAGTACTTAAAAATTAAATACGATATTTGGAAACAGCAGAAAAATTTAGAAATCGACGGAAATAATGGCGATTTGATGAAAATAATTTAAAAATTCTCAATTTAAATAAAAATTGAAAGAAAAACATAAGTTAAAAAAGCTGAGAATTGTTAAATATTGAAGAAAATTGAGAAGAAATTGAAAATTGAAAAAAAAATTGAGAAATTGAAAGAAATATGAAAAAATAATTGAAAATTAAAGAAAATAATTGAAATTTAAGAAAAAAAATTGGAATTTGAAGAAAATAATTAAAAATTGTAGAAAATAATTTGAAATTGAGGAAAATGCGATTTTATGAAAATTGTTGAATAATAACTGACGAATTGAATTTAAGTTTCAAAAACATAATTGATAATTGAAAAAAAATTGGAATTTGAAGAAAATAATTAAAAATTGTAGAAAATAATTTGAAATTGAAGAAAATGCGATTTTATGATAATTGTTGAATAATAACTGACGAATTGAATTTAAGTTTCAAAAACATAATTGATAATTGAAAAAAAAATATTGAAAAAAACCGAGAATTATTGATTATAGAAGAAAATAATTGAAAAATGGAGGAGTTATTGAGATGGAAAATAAATAAATGATAATTGAAAAAAATAGTTGAAAAAAGTCGAGAATTATTGAATATTAAATTAAATAATCAAAAATTGAAGGAAATAGTTGAAATTTGAAGAAAATAATTAAAAATTGATGAAAATAATTAAAATTGAAGAAAATATTTCAGAATTAAATAAATTATTTAGAAATTAATGAAAATAATTGAAAATTGAAGAAAATAATTGTCAATTGAAAAAAATAGTAGAAAATTGAAGAAAATAATTGAGAAATGAAGAAATATTTTTAAAATAATGAAAATAATTAAAAATGGAAGAAAATAATTGAGAATTGTAGAAAATAATTGGAAATTGAAGAAAATAATTTAAAATTGAAAAGAATTTATTATCCCAGAAAAAAAATTCTCGGTTTGACGGAAAATTCCCGGTTAATTCCCGGTCAATTTAAATTCCCGATTTTCCCGGTTAGTAGACACCCTGTTTTCTTTGCGAAGCTAATAAATTAAAAAAATAAAATAAATAAACAAAAAAAAAAAAAAGAATGAAACCTGCTACTTATACATTGTTGAAAAAATGTTGTCAATTTGATAATCGTTAATAGGAAGAAGTTAATGTTTCATGTAATCGGACCTGAAAGAGATCAATGGCTGGTGGTCTTCCGGGCGTAGGTGCAGCTTCTTCAAGATCGCCTAAATTGCCAAGAGCCATTGGGTACTTAGCGAGATGTCCCAAATCATAAAGAAGCCAGAGCAACTCCTGCTGCAGCAGTGCAACTTCTGCAGCATCTGCGGTCGCGCTCAGACTAGGATTTATTGCTGAAACTATCGTCGCAACTTCCATTGCTCGATTGCAAATTACAGCTTGGCCGTTAACATACAACCACGATCGAGACGCCACACCTGCTTCTACTGGTTGTCCACGTTTGTCTTCGTTTCCTTTCCCTAAGAACAAAGAGGCAGATGTTATTTCAGGCAATCAGCTTGCTCAAATTACAATTTTTTTTGTTTTGTTTTATATATGTGAACGCTTCTCATAATTTATACTCTATTTAATTTTTTATCATTCAACTCTCTTTCCCTTTACAATTTTTCTTTAAGTGGCTGGAGGCCTTGGCACAATCTCCAACCTAAAAATTGGTTTTTAACATTTTTTATCTTATGCCTTATTTTTTTTTTTCAAAATTTAAATAAAGATTCTGTTCAAATCAATATTCAAAATTTTAGAAACATTTTTTAACGATTAATAGCTGTATTAAAAAAAGTAAAAAAATTTCAAAAAATTATTAAAATGTTAAATGGAGGTGAAAATAAAAAGTCGAGGATAATCTGAGAAAAACAATACAAATGCAAAAAATTAAATTATGAATTGTAAGAAATTTTTTAAACATAGGAAAATTAAGAAAAAATTTTATACTACAAAAAAAATATTAAATGAACTTGAGAAAGAACGAAAAAATGTAAAAATAAAAAAAGTAGAATTTATCCAGAAATGACAAACAATCGGAAAAATGTCGAAAAAAAATTATTATTATTATTATTACATTTTTATAAACAGATAATTATTTATTAAATAGAAAAATAATAATTTCAATTTCATAAAGACATCTTTTTATATTAATATAACGCATTATATTTGATATTCTACACAAGTGCGTTTTCTCTGAAAATTTCATTGTATTTTAAATTTACATATTTTATATGACCTACTTTGATATTTATCAACTGCGCATCCACAAATTTTTTTTACGTTTCCTGTCGTCACATGTAAATACAGAACTTTCTGTTTTAAATTGAAGCAAGCCTCATTTGTTAAAATTATTTCCAATTATCAAAAAAATTTTGTAAAAAAATGCAAGTTAATTTTCAGTTACATACTCAAAATATTTTTGGCAAAAAATTAAAAATATCGAATATCTAAATGAAAAGAAAATTATTACATCGTTACCGAAAGTAAATCAAAATTTTAAATGTTCGGACGTCCTTTACCAAAATTTGTTAATAAAATATAATATAAAAAAATCTTCTTTCTGCCAAGAACTACGTTTGAGATTAAGTTTACGCCATTTATTTTTATGTTGAAGACACATTAAAAAATAAAATACACTTTGCCTCTTTATTGCTAAATAATCTTCTTCCACTTCCTCATTTTCTTCTCATCCTTTCATCCCACAAACCACAAATTGACAATAGTAAATATTAGATGCGATTTCCTTTTTCCAGAAATGAAAATTCTGATTTTAATTCAATTATGAATTTTTTGTTTCTAAGAATTTAAATTTTTTACCATTCAAACATTTAAAAAAATAAAAATTTTTGTTATAAATTTTTTTTGTATATTTTAACTTTAATTAAATTGTACTTTTTATTTTAATGAAGAAGTTATTTTGTTCTAGAAATAAATTAAAATTCATTGGAATCCATTTATATGGAAAAATTTATGATTTTGCTTCAAACCGACTTTTAACGGTTAAAATATTTAAAAATTTTGATCTTCCGAGTTAGCCAATTAGTCAATAGAATTTGCACTCCTTTTAACTTCCTTGGATGTAATATATGAAAAGAAATCTTGGAGTGGAGTTAGTACCTATAATTTAAATTTTTAATTTAAATTTATTTAGTTAGAAAAATGAATCAAAGGAAAAATGCTTCTTGCACATGCAAATCACATAAAAAATGTACTATTTGATATCAATAATAAACTCAGTAAAATAAATTTTTTACTAAAAACATAAAAAATAACATTTTTAAAATAGAATTAACTCATTTCCAGACTGGCAAAGATTTCAGTTTTTTGTTAAATCAGATTTTCTGTAAATTTCTCAATTTATCCAAAGATAAGAATATTAGTTTATTCCATGAATTTTAGTTTTAACATTTAAAAAAATTTTCTTCACATTTTGTTCGGCTGATTTTTTTTATTTTATTTTCTTAATTTAAAAAAAAACTGTTTCCGGGAATTGTTACATATTTTTTAAAACCATTTTTCATTGTTGTAGAGTTTTCTTAATATTTTTTATGTCAAGATTTTAGGATTTTGTAATTTTGTGTTAATAAGAATTAAATTTTTTTTCTTTTTTCCCTTATTCAAAGTTTGCTTGATTTTTAATAAAATTTTTCTCAATTTTTTGTTATTTCTTGTTTTCTTCTCAATTTTATTTTTCCAGAAGAGTTTCCGGCTTTTTTTTATTACTTTTTCGTTGAGATTTTTAATTTAATTTTTAAATTTAATGAACAACAACTGCATTTTTCATCCAATATTGTCAAATAAAAGCTTATTTTTCTCGTTGAAACATTCTCTACAATTTTATGTGTTGGGTTTTGTTAAATAATATTTTGTTTAAAAGTTATTAAAATTATATTAAATTTGTTCATTACGGATTTTTTAAACAAAATATTATTCTAAAAAACCCAACAAATAAAATCTATTGTAGAGAATGTTTTAAAGAGAAAAATGAACTATTAGGTAAGTATTCGTCAAAATTGGTTGAAAAATGTAATTGTTCATAAAATTTAGAGAAAAAACATAAAATGTTAAATAATTATTATTTGACAACAAATATTAGCTCAATCTAATTTTTTCTGGAAAATGTACAATTGGATCTTTCAAAATTTGATGGCATTAACTTTAATAATAGTTTTATTTGATGGAAACATTCATTTTTAAGTTTGAGGTTATGTCAATCAAATGAGCACTTTTTCAAAACTTGATAAATCCACATTTTGTTATTTCGAGAAAATTAAACAAATGCAGCATTCCACCTAATCTAAAAGTGCACTTATCAGGAATTTAATTTCTCTGAAATTGCATTTATCAGAAATTTCATTTGTTCGAAATTGTATTTATCAAAAATCTAATTGGTCAGAATTTCCAATTATCAGAAATCTCATTCATCAAAAATTGCATTTATCTGAGATATCATTTGTTCGAAATTGCATTTATCAGAAATCTCATTTGTCAGAAACTCGCTTGAAAACAAAAGTGTCAAAATGATGGAATTTTGGGAAAATAAGATTTCTTATAAGAGAACTTTCGTACAATTGTAGATTTTGGAAAATTATATTTCAGTAAAATAATGTTTCTAATAAATGCGTTTAAGGCCAAATGAGATTTCTGATAAACGCACTTTTGGACAAATAAAATTTCTGATTAATGCAGTTTTGGATAAATGACATTATTTCTGATAATTGAGATTTCTGCCAAACTTGATTTATGTTAAATGCAATTTCTGACAAATGAGATTTCTGATAAATGCAATTTTCGACAATTTAAACTTCCGACAAATTAGATTTTTGATAAATGCAATTTCGGACGAATAAGATTTCTGATCATTGCAATTTATGACAAATTAGATTTCTGATAAATACAGTTTTGGATAAATGAAATTTTTTATAATTAAAAATTTTTATAAAAAAAAAAAAATTTTTGATTAAAAATAAAAGCAGTTTTGGATAAATAACATTTCTGATAATTGAGATTTCTGACAAATGAGATTTCTGTTAAATGAAATTTCTGACAAATGAGATTTCTGTTAAATGAAATTTCTGACAAATGAGATTTCTGTTAAATGAAATTTCTGACAAATGAGATTTTTGATAAATGCGATTTTTGATCAATTTGATTTTTTTAAATTTCTGACAAATTAGATTTTAAATAAATGCAATTCGGACAAAAAAGATTTCTGATAATTGCAATTTCTGACAAATTAGATTTCTGATAAATACGGTTTTGGATAAATGAGATTTTTGATAATTAAAAATGTTGACAAATTAAATTTCTTCTAAATCCTATTTTGAACAATTGAGATTTCTGATAAAATCAGTTTTGGATAATTAACATTTCTGATAATTGAAATTTTTTACAAATGAGATTTCTAATAAATGCAATTTTTGATCAATTTGATCTTTGTTAATTCAAATTTCTGACAATTTAGATTTTTGATCAATGCAATTTCAGTCAAATGTGATTTTTGATAAATACAATTTCTGACGAATGAGATTTCTGATAATTGAAATTTCTGACAAATGAGATTTCTGTTTAATGAAATTTCTGACAAATTAGATTTCTGATAAATACAGTTTTGGATAAATGAGATTTTTGATAATTAAAAATTTTGACAAATTAAATTTCTTCTAAATCGTATTTCGAATAAATGTGATTTCTGATAAATGCAGTTTTGGATAATTCACATTTCTGATCATTGAAATTTCTGACAAATGAGATTTCTAATAAATGCAATTTTTGATCAATGTAATTTCAGGCAAATGAGATTTTTGATAAATACAATTTCTGACGAATGAGATATCTGATAATTGAAATTTCTGACAAATGAGATTTCTGTTTAATGAAATTTCTGACAAATTAGATCTCTGATAAATACAGTTTTGGATAAATGAGATTTTTGATAATTAATCATTTTGACAAATTAAATTTCTTCTAAACCCTATTTTGAACAATTGAGATTTCTGATAAAATCAGTTTTGGATAATTCAAATTTCTGATCATTGAAATTTCTGACAAATGCGATTTCTAGTAAATGCAATTTTTGATCAATTTGATATTTGGTAATTCAAATTTCTGACAAATTAGATTTTTTAATAATACAATTTCGGTCAAATGTGATTTCTGATAAATACAATTTCTGACAAATGAGATTTCTGATAAATGCAATTTTGAATAAATTAAGATTTTTAATAAATGCAATTTTGGACAAATGCGATTTCTGATAAATGCAATTTCTGACAAATTATATTTCTGTCAAATACAATTTTGGATAAATGATATTTCTGATAATTACAAATTTTGACAAATTAAATTTCTTCTAAATCCTATTTCGAACAATTGAGATTTTTGATAAAGATTGTTCTGGATAAATGACATTTCTGACAAATGAGAATGCTGATAATTGATAATTGAAATTTCTGACAAATTAAGATTTTTGATAAATGCAATTTCTGTCAAATGAAATTTTTTATAAATTTGATTTTTATTTCAGATTAATGCACTTTTGGATAAATGGGACCTCTGATAATTGGACATTTTTTTATATAAAGGAATTTTCCCATCTTATTATATGTTCTCAGTTTAAAAAAAAACTGCATACAAATAAACATTTGTAAATTTTATATACTGATTATCTTTAAAAAAAAAATCATGATTTATTATCAGCCTTTATCTCTACTTTTCCGGAAAATGGATTTATCAACTTTTGGAAAAGTGCTCCTCAATTATATAAAAAAAGAACGTTACACTTTTACTATATTTTAAAAAGTAGCTCACCATGCCAGGTTACTTCGGCCGTTTCAGATCCATTTTCTCCGTAAACGACCCAAGCATGATCTTCTGACATGGCCAAGTGCACGTCTTTGAATCCCAAAACTTGGCATCCTGCAACAACGGCAAAAGCAACCCCAAAACAGTCAAGTTTATTGGCTGTCAAGTAGCTGTAAAGGCTCTGCAAATGTGCCCTGTCCTTGTAATAACTTCTCGTCAACGAATTCCAAATCACGTCCGACACTTTTTTAACCAACTCTCTAGTAGCATATTTCGTATTATAAACCGTCAAATCAACAGCGCCTTTAATAACCGCCTGAAATTTCGTATAAAGTGCTTCTGCAATATGAAATTCCACAGTTGGCAATTTTGGCTCGTCAAAAACAATCGAATCCTGCGACGTAAAAGTACGATTGCAGGTTAACGAGTTTTCGACTGCTCCAACCAGAATGGAAAGCAGAGCAAGATCTGGCTCGGAACTATTTTCCAGCTGATTTTGGAAAATTTGCACAATCGAGGAAATGCTCTGCAATGGAAAAAGTGCCTTGTCTTCTTCTCGGAAACCCGCCATTTCGAGAAGAGAAAACTTTTTGGCAGGTGTTCAGAACCAAAATAATCGGAGGGGGGACTTTTTAGGTCGCGACTGTCATTCTCCGTCTGGCACTTTTCTTGACAGAAAAACGGCACTTTGTTTTCCTCGAAATGAGGAAGCGGCTTCTCTATTTCATCGCAAGCACCACGTTGTTGCCTTGACGAGAAATTCACATTGTCGTAAAAAACGAAATAGCGGCGAACCGCTGAGCATTTTCTAACCTCTCCTAAAACGACAACTTTTTTCACTTTTTACAAAATACACGATCACTGTTTTTTGTGTGTCTCGAATTCACCATATGTCGCGGCAAAGGATTTAAATACATTTAGAACCGCGATGATTGAATTTCGGGACTGAAATAATGCTGCTTTCACTGTACTTTCCAACGACAAGTCACGTATCCTACTGAAGTCACTGCTTTTGCTTTGCTTTTTTTCTGCGCAGTAAATTTCTCATTTGGGAAGGATTCGTCATACACGGAGAAAATTCGTGAGATTTCGGGGAAGGGAAAAATTCCCAGATTGCGATTTACAATATTGATGAAAAATTGTGGGAATATAATTAAAAACAAAATATATAGTACGGCGAATAATATAATATAGAAATAAAGCCCGTTTTTTAAGGTTAGTCCTTGTTTTCGTAACTTTTAAAGAAAATCTACTCCCTTTTTGCAATTTTTAGCTTTGCGTTAATTAATCGAATTTAAAAAACATTAAAATCGTAATTAATGTTTGTTCATATGTGCAAAAGTGGAAAATTTATATTTTTCGGTTGTTTAAATTTAAAGAGATGCGAATTTTCTCCGCTACGTGGAGCTGGGGTGAAACATCTATTAAACGTAAACGTGTTTTTTTAAGGAAGAAGAGAAATAAGAAACAATTGTTTTCTTTTTATTTTTGTGCCGTATATAGTGACATGCAGTTGGGTTTTCAGGTGAAGGCAAGTTAGTATCTTGTGTAATTAAAATTCTATGAGCAAGGATAACAACGAAAGCATACGAGATGAAAGTTATAATCAAAAGTAAGTGACCTGCTATTTGTTTACATTTTTCTGATTTTTGTTCAATCACAGTTTTAGTCTTAAGTGTGCTATTTTTTGTAAAAAAGAATCACAAAGTGTCATTAGTTGTTTTTGTATAATTCTACCGCATTTGATTATTTATTTAACTTTTTCTTTTTAATAATTCAGAAAATTGTTTCCTAACCTACAAATCAGTTGAAAATTTGTATATTTGTATTTTGTAATGAATTTTTTTCGTAGACTCAAATTTCTGTAGTATAAAAATATGTACCTTTTAAAATATTAATAATTGGTATAATTAATAATTATTGGTAAGTTTTTATTATAAGGAAAATAAAAAATACGCAACTTATTGTCACTTGAATGTATTTTATAATAATTTTCCAAATTGTCAAAAGTATTTCTATGTTTATTCAAGATTCTAAATTTCAAGAAACCCAAAATATAAAAAAGCCCAAATAAAATTTTGAAAATGTTAAAATAATAATTTTGTTCATCTCAACAACAATTCTGAAATTTAGCAAAATTTTAATCTAAACAGTAAATTAAAATTATCCGAATTTCAATTCATCCCAATTTTAATCCATTAAAAATGCAATTCTTTATTAACTTCAATTTTTATAGGTTTCAATCCATTTAAATCTTTAAATTTATTTAAAATCTAATTTATTCAAATTTTATTCAGCTCAAATTTAAATCAAAATTCTCAATAATTTTTGTTAACCAAACTTTTTTTATTTAAGATTTTACTCTCTTTGTTTAATTCACCGAAATTTAAATTCATTCTAATTTTAATTAAACTCTAATTTAACCAGCATATGATTTAAAATCCAAAATATCCAAATTTTTTCCATTTAAATTTGAGTTTAGAAACTTTAATAATTTTCAAATGATTCGAATTTCAATCAATTCCCATTCTTATTAATATAAAAAATTGGGTCAATCATATATTTAATAAATACAAATTTTAAATAGTCTAAGTAATTCATTCTAAATTTAATCAAACTCACATTTCAACCATCTAATTTTAAAATTAGTGAAATTTCAATATTGGTATCTAAATAATAAACGATTTAAATAATTCGAATTCCAGTTTCTTCAAATTTTAATCTACTCAAATTTCAACCGATACCAATTTTAATATTATCCAAATTTTAATTGATTCAAATGTCAATCAATCTCAATTTTTATTGGTTCAAATATGAATTAACTAATTTAATGATTTATTTATTAAATTTAGAAAAAAAAACATGTGTCTAGATTTATTTTGGAAAATTTTATAATTGGAATTTTTTTTTTGTTTCTCTCCTATTTTCTCTTTAAGTCCTCTACTTTTCACAAAAACTGCTGAGAATTTGAAAAAAAAATTATCCTCAATTTTAATTTATTCAAAGTTTTAAATTCCAATTATTTTAATATTTAACAGTTAAAATTCATAATTTACTTATCATTTTAACTTAATTTAAATCTTAAGGATAATTTAAAAATTTTCTATTTTTATTATAAATTTTTGACTTCCATGATAATTTTTTGTTATCTTTGTTTGAATCAGGGCTGATAAAAATCATGATTTTTTAAAAAATATAACCAGTATTTAAAATCTCCAAATGTTTATTTATAAGTAGTTTATTAAAGAAATGAAGACAAAATTAAAAAAACAACACATTAATGAAACAGTGGCATAATTATATACAAAAAAGTAGAAACTCTTTTCAAAAAATTAAACTATTTACGGACATTTTTTTTTAATTTAAATAATAAATAAGAAGATAATTAAAAATAACGTTAAAATATATTACTAAAGAGAACAAAATTTTAAAATTAGAAAAATCAGAGAATTATTTTACAAATTGAATATAAAAAGAATCAATTCAATTTTGTGAAATTTAAAAAAAAATTAAAGAAAAGAAATTCTATTAAGTGCAAGAACGATGTTTAAATGAGAATATTTAGTACAAGATTAAAAATTAAATTCACATAATATAAAATAAAGGAATAAAAGGTTTCAAAAAAGTAGAAAATTGGGAAATTTTAAAAATGTGAATAAAAGCACCAAATCAATGTTTTCAAAAATTTGTAATTATAAGATAAAAACTAAACAATTAAAAAGAAGGAAAAATAAATCAATTTAATTTATCCTTAATCTAACAAATTAAAAAAATGTAAAAAGTATAAAAAAAAATTAAAACATGTATATTTCAAGATAAATAAAAAGAAAGTCCACAAAAAAACTTAAAATCATATAAAAATAAAAAAGTTTAGGCAAATTAAACTAAACACATTTTTATAATAAATATTACACTTAAAATAAGTCTAACAATAAATTTAGAAAAATAAATAAAACCTAAAAACTTTATAGAAGAATAAGTAAATTTTCGAAAAATCTCGCAAAAGATAGACAACATGTGAAAAAAATTGAATGAATTTCCCAAAAAAAATGGGAGTATTTATTTTTGAAAATATAGAAACAATTATGAAAATCAATGAAATACAAAGTTTAGTGAATGTTATAATAACGAAATTGTGTGAAAAAAGAAAAAAAAAAAAAAAAACTTTAAATTTTTTAAAAATAAGAAATTATAAGATAAAAATTAAACAGTTTCGAAAAATTGAAATCTCTTAGAAATCTTGTAAGAATATTAAAAAAAAAGGATTATTGTGAATATGAAAAATATTTAATATTATTCCATTATTTTGTATTAATTAAGATGCATTTAAATTTGAATTAATTGAAACTTAAAAGTTAGAAAAGATTGAAAAATGACTTAATTGACGTTTGGAATTTATATAATTATAATGACTTGAAGATGTAAAAATATAATACTATTTTTTGCTATCTTCATACCAAAAATTTGTAAATCGTAGGTTATTGATTATTTGTATAAGCACAATTTTTAAAATTTTTTAAAGATTAAAATATTAAAATTGAAATTTTTAACATTTATCCTCACAAATTTGTGGGTTGTGTTTAAGGTTTGCGACATTTTACATGTAGTATTAGACTTCTGGAGATTTAAAATTTTTTTTGATTTAAATCGTGATTTTAATGCAAATTTTCTAATGATTTAAATCAATAACAGCCCTGGTTTGAATTATAATTAATGAATTTTCTAATTTAATAATCATGTTTCTATTTCTTTGGAGTTTTGATTATATATCATTTTTCGAAAAATTAAAGTTTTTTTTTTAATTTCTTATTCTTGAAAAAAATGTCAGTATTTTATTATCATTAATTTTTTTATGGGGCTGAAGTGCGCAACGTTTCTGAAAAACGAACAAAAAGAATAAATTAGAAAAAAAATATTTTTAAAACTTTTCTAGTCAAATGAACTTTTAAAATTCGTTTTAGGTCTATTATATAGCTAATTCAATGAATTATTAATCATATTTACCCATACAATTTTAAATATAATTTACAAAAATTTTGTTCGTTTCTCAGAAACGTTGCGCACTTCAGCGTCTTATTTTTTTGTATTTTATCCAATTTCTTAATGCTAATCACTTTTGGAAGATTTCTCTTTCATTTGTTTCTAAAATTTTTTTTTGTGCTGCAGATTTTCTTCTTTCTACGTAAAATATTTCAGGTTATTTATTTAATTTTAGTTTTATAACATTTTGAAAAATTATCAAAAATTGTTAAAAATTTGTTTTTTTATTTTTTAAATTTATTTACATATTTTTTTTAAATTTTATTCAATTTGTGAATAATTTTCTCAATTTTTCCATTTTTAAAGAAACTTGTCATTTTTTAAATACAATTTTTACATTTTATTATTTTATTCTTACTATTTTTTATTTTGTATTTCTTTTTTAACATTTTTTCTAATTTTTTCAAAGTTTGTCAAACATTTTTTTTTAAAGATTTTCTCCCATTTATCAATATATTGCTTTGTTTTTCTCTTTTTTTATTTTATCTCTTTAAATATTATTTGACTCAAATCTACTAAAAATTCAATCGTAAATTTATCAGAATTTTAATCTATTCAAATTTTATTCCATTCAAATTTCAATCGATTCAAATTCTAATTTTTTTTAGAATTGTTAACCTTTTAGGAAATTAAATATTATATTTTTATAACTTTTTATTAAAGATTAATGAAATTGAAAAGTATATATTTGGAAAATATAATAAAGAAATGAGAATATTTCTATTAATTTTTAAATAAATATTCTTCTAATTCGAGCAGAAACTTTCCGTTTCCGGAAATGACCTTTATTTTATTAATAATTATATAATATAGTCCCTCCGAAATAAACAAATGTTTATTGATATAATTATAATTTTCAATTTATAAAATATTTAGCTATAATAATAAAAATAAATAAAAAAATAAATAATCTTAAAAAATTAAAATATGTAAATGATAAAATTAAATAAATTTTATTAAAAATAATTTTAAATAAAAATTGTCTATAAAATTCATTTCAATGTAATTCACTAAAATTTAATACATTTTTTCTTGATTTTATTAAGTAATAATTAGATGACAATAAAATTTTTAATAAAAATATGAAATTATTAAGTTTTTTAGTTATTAAATTATTATTTTATTATAATTGAATAATTCAATTATTAAAATAATATTTAAACTAAAAGATATTATCAAGTAAATAATATTTTTTAAATTTAAATTAATTTTTCAGGTTGGACCGGTGTATCTACTTGGCGATGGATTGCTAATGATGATAATTGCGGAATTTGCCGAATGCCATTTGATGCAAGTTGTCCTGATTGTAAAATTCCCGGCGATGATTGTCCATTAGGTAATTTTAATATTTTAATTAATAACAATTTTATAAATCAAAGATGATTTTTTTTTACAAACCTTTATTTTTGCCTTTTTATTATTTTAAACAATAATTATTAGTTTTAAATCCTCTTAAAAAAGTCTTTAAACATTTATTTTTAATATTAGATTACTTTTTCTCCATTTCTTGTATATTTTCTACTTTTGTCCTGGAAAAAATCTTAATTAATATTGTTAATGAGTTGTCAGTGTTTAGAGTTCAGTTCTAATTAAGGAGTCATTCAATTCACACTCACTTTATATTCATAAATTATTATAAAATTATTTTTAATGTTATAATTTAGTTTCCTTTTGGATTTTTATTTTATTTTTATTTTTAATTTTATTTATTCTTTGATATTAAAAATTATTTTATATTACTAGACTCCCTGAAGAGAAAATCATTTAGATTTCGAAACGTCGGAAGTTCTTTTTTAAGCATTAAACTTTGTTGTCCGAATGACTTCATTTTTATTCATCATTACTAAAATATTAATATTAGATCATTTTTCTTAGATGATTAAAAAGGTTATTAAGATCTTAAAAGCTTAAGAAACTTGTGCGCACAAGTAGTGACTGATAAAAGAAACTCTCTCTGGCATTTTATTTTGTGTGAACATTTGAGAAACAGAAGACGGCTTTGTATGATAATTTGAAACCAATTTAAAAAAAGGATCTGCTTTTCTTTTCAAGTTCAAATGCGATTCTGAAAAAATTATTTATTTAAAACATAAGACTGTTTTAAAAGTATTTTTGCAGTAACGAAAAATAACTAACCCTGAAAAAATTTTGAATTTAAAATTAATCCAAATATAAAATAATCTAAATTTGAGATAACTCAAAAATTCAACTCAAACTTCAATTATGCAATTTGTATTTCAATCAAATATAATTTTATTTTATTTTTTCAATTAATCCCAATGTAATTCGATCCTAATTTTAACCAATCTAAACTGCAATTTATCCAAATTTTTATTGATTCAAATTTTAACAGAAACAAATTTTCATCGATTCAAATTTTTATTGATTTAAATTTCAATTAATTTAAACATCAATTTTTTCAAACATTAAGTAATCTACGTTAGAAATTTTCCAAACATTTGATTCAAATTTAAATTGGCTAAAATTTAATTCTATTCAAATTCGAAATAATAATTTTTTTACTTTTTTGTTCTTAAATAATTGGCCAATGAGTCTTAAAATTATAATATTCTACATCAAAAGTGAAACATAAAAATTTTATTTTTAACCTAGAAAAGGCCTGAAGTTTCTTTTTTAAATCGCTCGACACCCTGTTATTGTAGAAATCTCAAGGAGAATATGAAAAATATTTTAAATGTATTAATGATTAATCTTTATGTTTTACATTTCTTTTTACAAATATTTTTTCTATTTGTTATTATTGTCTTTATTTTTTCAATTTTCTGCAAAATACTTTAATCTAGTGCATATAAATTTTTTGTCTTTAGAATATTCACAAAAATTTATCTGTTGTTTTGTTGATTGTTATTTTCATAATTTCAAAAATTTATTTCCTAAATTTGTTAAAAAGTTTCTAAAAGTTTCTTTTCATTTTTACGTGGTTTATAATTTTTTTTTTAATTTTGCAATTTTTCGTAGATTATAATATTATTCATAACTTTTTTTTTAGATTTAAGTTTTTCGAATTTATTCTTCAATTATTTATCTAACATTTAAAGATTTTATTTCAAAGTTGTTTTTAAATTCTCTTTAACATTTAAAGATTTGACTTAATTAAAATTCTGTTAAATAAGATCTATGCTAAATGAAAATTCTGTTTAATATAAATTTAGTTGCCTAAAAATTCTTGTGATTAAAAATTCGAATTTATTTACATTTTATTAACTAAGAAATTCAAGGAATTAAAATTTGGTAAAAAGAAAATTTATATTTCTAATAAAATTTTCTATGAGGTGAAAATTCTAAATAATAAATTGTAGCATTTACTCATCGGTTTCATAGTCTTTTGACTATTTTGTTTTAAATTTAAACTTTAGGATTTTTTTCTTAAATTTGTAAATATTTTCATAATTTTATACTTTTTTCATTTACTTCATAATTTGATGATTGCTTTTAGAGTCTTTTGTATTGAGTTAATTTTTTTACTTACAAACATTTTTATAGTTATTAGTAGCCTTCATTTCATTATTTTTGAATTTATTTATAAAATTTTCTTGTTTTTATACATTGCAAGTTAGTTGCAAGGTTTCTCGATTTTTTCTTAAGGAGGTTTTTTACATTTACATAACCTCAAACTAAAAAATCGTTTTTCACCTCAAATAAAAATGTTTTTGAAATCAATTTCACCAAATTTTGAAAGATCAAGTTGTGCATTTTTCAGAAAAAATTAGATTGAGCTAAAATTTGTTGTCAAATAACAATTATTTTACATTTTATGTTCTTTCTTTCAATTTTCAATCTGGTTAAAATCTGTCATTTTCATCCAATTTTGATAAATAACAGCTCATTTTCCACGTTGAAATATTCTTGTCAATTTTATTTGTTAGATTTTGTCAAATATTATTTTGTTTAAACAATACGTAAAAAACAAATATTATTTGTTTAATAACTTTTCAACAAAATATTCTTTAACAAAACCCAACAAATAAAATTGAAGAGAATGTTTCAACTAGAAAAATAAGCTATTGTTTGTTAAAATTTGATAAAAATAACACATTTTAACTGGATTTAAAGAAAAAGCATAAAATGTTAAATAATTATTATTTAACAAAAAATTTTAGCTCAACATAATTTTTTCTCAAAAATGTACAACTGGGCCTTTTAAAATTTAGTAAAATTAATTCCAATAATATTTTTATTTGGCGGGAAAATATATTTTTAGTTTGAGGTTATGTCAATGAAGAGAACCACCTTAAATTTAAGTTTTGGGATTTTCCTAAAGTTTGTTCAAGAATTTTTCATTTTTTTAAAGTTCTTTTCACACGTTCTTTAATTTCCTCATTTTTTAGAATTAGTTTTTTTTTGTAAATTAAAAAAAATTCTTGTTTTTCTGGCTTTCATTTTTCTTTTTGCATTTTTATATTTTACTTTCTCAATTTCACAGTTTTTAGTAGATTTTTGTGGTATTTATTTTTGCTTTCTCATAGAGGAAGTATCTTATTATTTATTCATACATTTTTTAATATTTATTATCTTATCATAATTTATTTTTCCTCATTAAGAAAGCTTTGTATTCTTTCACTTTTACACATTTTTAGAACACTTTAAATTAATTAATTAATATGGTTATTTTTACTAGTAAATTCTGAAATCAAGAGTTTTTAAAAATAATCATTAAAAAATGTTTTTTTATTGAATTTCGAATTTTTTTTTCAAATTCTACTTAATTTTTAAAAACTACATATTCCTTGCTTCAAAACAAATTGAATGACCTATATTTCCTTAAAATCTATTCATCAAAATTATGAATTTTTTTTTCCTACAATGGAAATAAGTTACATTAAAAAAAAATTGTAATTAAAAATAAAAATACCCAAATCAGATTACTTGAATTTATAATCTCCCTGTTAAAAATTCAAGTCAATTATCTTGCAGTCTAATTTGAAATTTGACCCAAATCTGCGATTCTTTAAGTTTCCTTTATCTTTCCGGGTAATTTTTCGCTTGAAGGGATAACAAAGCCGCTATTTTTCTATTCTAAAGCATATTATTGAGGCCAAAAATAGTAGTAGAGGCGAGGATTGAAAATATTTTGATTTTGATTGGAGTGAAATTAAAAACCCTCGTGTGACAATAGCCCTGAATGAAAGTTGCATCTGCGCAAAGGGGAGTTAAAATATCGATTCAACCCCTCGTACTCGATAGTGTGGATTGTTTTCGACCTCCCCTCACCTTTTGCACACAGACACGAATAATACCGAGTATCAACATGTATCTGTGAATGTTGAGGAGAGGAAGGTGGCAGAGCGTCTGCCGGGTGCCGGGTACTCTTGATACGCGATAACTTGCCTCAATTTAAGTTCTTCCGGAAGTCAGTATTTTGATAATGTTTCAGTTTGGGGCCAGTGCTCTCATTGTTTTCACATCCACTGTATCATGAAGTGGCTACATTCTCAGCAAGCGAGTCATCTTTGTCCAATGTGCCGTCAAGAGTGGAAATTCAAGGAATAGTTGACTGAAACAACATCCTCCAGGTGTCACCACGCTTCGAAATAGGTATATATATCTTGTTATTTTGGTTTATTATTTTTTAAAATACAATACAATTATTGTATCAATTATACCGGAAAATTCGAAACGTATGATTAGGTTGTAAAATTAATTATTTAGAATATTTATTTCATGGAATTTCATTAGGTTTCATTTCATCTTCCTTTAGTTGAAATTTCACATTTTCCAATATGTTTTCAATCGAACGTATCCGAATTTTCACATAACAGAATTTTTAAGTCACCGAATTGCTATTTAAGAGATTTTTCATTTTACAGAAATCATTTTAATCAAGTTTTCATTTAAAAGAATTCCAATTTAAATGAATTTTAATTTAGATGAATTTTTATTTTACAGAATTTTAGGTTAATCGAATTTTTAAATACCAGAATATTCATTTGAATACTTTTCGACAAGCAGGGTGTCTACTAACCGGGAAAACCGGGAATTCAAATTTGACAGGGCAAAACCGGGAATTTTCTTTCTGGGCTAAAAAATTTGACTAATATATCAATTTGTTTTATAAATAAAGATGGTAACTTTATGCATATTGAACCAATCTGATTATGCGTCTAATTTTGTGTGACTATGCGACAATTGTGCAATTAAAAAATAAAAAAATACATGTACATTAAAAATGAAAAAATAATATAATATATTCTCATGAAATATAGATGTTTGTCTACTATCTTTTTTTCTTAACGCTAATAATACCGCAGAAATAATGAACGACATTCAACATAAAAAAGTCAAATTATTATGGAAAAATGTAAATAGAACTTCAGTTTTTTTATTAGACCGTACATTGCATAATAGTTTATATAATTATGGGCAATTCTATTGTGTGCTTTCAATTATCAATTATTTTCATCATATTTCAATTATTTTCTTCGATATTCAATAATTCTCGACTTTTTTCAATATTTTTTTTCAATTATCAATAATGTTCTTGAAGCTTGAATTCAATTTTTCAATTATTCAACCATTTTCAAAAATTCTCAATTTATTTATTTATTCAACGGGTTTGAATTAACCCTTACACATTTAACTTAAATGTGCATAAAAACTCTTTATTCGCACGCTGGTCGATTTACAAAAAAATATATTATGTAAGACAGAAGAAATAACCGTTATTGACATTATTCCCCAATAACAATTATTTTCTTCATTTTTTTATTTTTTTATTTGACAATTATTCTTCTCAATTTTTAATTATTTTCTTTGATTTCCAATTATTTTCTACAATTCTCAATTATTTTCTTCCATTTTGAATTGTTTTCATTAATTTCAAATTATTTCTTCATTTCTCAATTATTTTCTTCGATTTTCTACTATTTTCTTCAACTGCCAATTATTTTCTTCAATTTTCAATTATTTTCATCAATTTCTAATTAATTTCTTTCATTCTGAAATATTTTCTACGATTTTCAATTATTTTAATTAATTTTTATTATTTTCTTCAACTCTAAATTATTTTTTTCAATTGCCAATATTTCATTCAATTTTCAATTGTTTTCTTCCATTTTTAATTGTTTGTATTAATTTTAAATTATTTCTTCATTTATCAATTATTTTCTTCGATTTTCTACTATTTTCTTCAGTTGTCAATTATTTTCTTCAATTTTCATCACTTTCTAATTAATTCCTTTAATTCTGAAATATTTTCTACGATTTTCAATTATTTTCTTCAATTTCCAATTATTTTCTACAATTCTCAATTATTTTTTTCAATTGCCAATTATTTCATTCAATTTTCAATTATTTTCTTCAATTTACAATTATTTTCTTCAATTTCCAATTATTTTCTACAATTTTCAATTATTTTCTTCCATTTTTAATTGTTTGTATTAATTTTAAATTATTTCTTCATTTCTCAATTATTTTCTTCGATTTTCTTCAATTGCCAATTATTTTCTTTAATTTTCAATTATTTTCATCAATCTTTAATTAATTCCTTTCATTCTGAAAAGTTTTCTACAATTTTCAATTATTGTCTTCAACTCTAAATAATTTTTTTCAATTGCCAATTATTGGATTCAATTTTCATTATTTTCTTCAATTTTTAATTATGTCTTCGTTTCTCAATTATTTTCTTCAATTTTCAATTATTTTCATCAATTTCTAATTAATTTCTTTAATTCTGAAATATTTTCTACGATTTTAAATTATTTTTATCAATTTTTAATTATTTTCGTTAACTTTAAATTATTTTTTTCAATTGCCAATTATTTGATTGAATTTTAAATTATTTTCTTCAATTTTCAATTATTCTCATCAATTTTTAATTATTTTCTTCAAATCTCAATTATTTCCTTCAATTTTGAAATATTTAATTCAATATTCAATAATTTTCCACTTTTTTAAACTTTTTTTTTCAATTATCATTTATTTATTTCACATCTCAATAACTCCTCCAATTTTCAATTAATTTCTTCTCTAATCAATAAATCTCGGCTTTTTTCAATATTTTTTTTTAATTATCAATTATGTTGTTGAAACTTCAATTCAATTTATCAATTATTATTCAACAATTTTCATAAAATCAAATTTTCTTAAATTTCATATTATTTTCTGCAATTTTTAATTAATTTCTTCAAATTACAATTCCATTCTGCATTTTTTATTGTTTTCTTCGAATTCTATAATTCCTGGATTGTTCAATTTTTTTTTCTTCAATTATTACTTATTTTTTTCTACTTTCAGTCCAACTGTTCAATTCTTGAATTATTTCCTTTAATTCTCAATTATAATTTTCGACATTAAATTCCATTCTTTAATTTTCAATTGTTTTTTTTTCAATATTCAATATCTCTAGGCTTTTTACAATGATTTTTTTTAAATTCTCAATTATTTTTTTTTTCAATTTCCAATTTTCGGCTGGTCTCGAGTTGAGCAACACGTAAGGGGTAACAGATAGAGAGTCTTCCCCCACCATGCGGCCGTGAGCCTGACTGAACTCGAGTCTAGGCTCCCTGCTGCGCGCTCAAAGCTGCACCGCCCGCGCCCGTCGAACTAAAGCCATTGTCAAGCGGAAGCTCATTAGTGACAAATTTTTCAAACATAAAAAACATAGATTTCTAATGTACCCTAATTTTCAAGGTTACATTCGAAATCTACGTTTTTTTACGATTACGGAGGTATAAAATTTTATTCGAAAAAACCATTTTTAAGAATAGCCAGGCTACAATTTTCAGCAACATTTGTCTAAAAGTATAAAAGTTTAATTTTCCCTTCACACTTTCCCCAGGCTTAGGACTGGCAGCAACTTTAACTGAATTTAAGTTGGTATTGCTGGCGTGTTTAAAAAATTTGGGAACTTCCCGGAGATGCAGCTGCTCCAAATGTTTAATAACTTTTAGACAATCGTAACTGCTGCAAGTACGTTTAACGTGTACGGCCATTAAACAAACTAAACCAAACTTTCTTTCCTTCCCGACTTCTGATAGTGTGCGGATGTTTCAGGACATACTGTGTCACGAAAATTTCTGTCTCCAACAAAATTAAATTAGGATATATATATATACATATATTTATATTATATACGGATTTTTCAAAGCTAACTACCAAATAATATAGCCTGGGCAAAGTGTAAAGGGAAAATTAAACTTTCATACTTTCACATAAATGTTGCTGAAAATTTTATAAGTTCATTAGTGTTTCATTTTTTTGAGAGAAATGTTCCTGAAAATTTCATTAATGTTTAATTTTTTTAAAGTAAATGTTCTTGAAAATGTTATGTCAATTGTAGCCTGGCTATTCTTAAAAATGGTTTTTTCGAAAAAAATTTTATACCTCCGTAATCGTAAAAAAATGTAGATTTCGAATGTAACCTTAAAAATTAGGTTACATTAGAAATCTATGTTTTTTATGTTTGAAAAATTTGTCACTAATGAGCTTCCGCTTGACAATGGCTTTAGTTCGACGGGCGGTGAAGCTTTGAGCGCGCAGCAGGGAGCCTAGACTCGAGTTGAGCCAGGCTCACAGCCGCATGGTGGGGGAAGACTCTCTATCTGTTACCCCTTACGTGTTGCTCAACTCGAGTCCTTCGCAATTTTCTTCTTAAATTTCAATTATTTTCTTCAATTTCCAATTATTTTTTCAGATTTCTTTCAATTTCTCCATTTTTTTCAATTTTCATATTTCTTCTCAATTTTCTTCAATATTCAACAATCTTTAGCTTTTTTAAATTATATTTTTCTTTCAATTTTTATTTAAATTGATAATTTTTAAATTATGTTCATCAATTCGCAATTATTTCCGTAGATTTCTACATTTTTCTGCTGTCTCCAAATATTGTATTTAATTTTTAAGTACTTTCTTCAATTTTTAATTATTTTCTTCAATTTTCAATTATTTTCTTTAATTTTTAATTATTTTGTTCAATTTTCAATTGATTTCTTTAAATAACAATTCTATTCTTCAATTTTTAATATTTTCTTCAATATTAAATAATTCCTGGCATTTTCCATTTTTTTTTAATTTAAATTATTTTCTTCTTTTTTTAATCCAATTGTTCAGTAATTTTCTTTAATTCTCTATTATTGTATTCGAATTTCAATTTTATTTCTGAATTTTCAATTGTTCTTTCTTTTTTTTTTTAATATTCAACAATTCTGTTTTTCCGATTTCAATTTCATTATTTAATTTTCAATTTATTTCTTCAATTTTGAATTATTAACTTAAATTTTGAATTTTTGTTTTTTGTTTTCTATCTAGTTGACCAATTTTTAATTATATTCTTTGAATTTAATAACCATTGTTCAATTTTTTCAATTATTGTTCAATTGTAGATTAATATTTACTTTTTTTTTTAATTTTGTTTCTAATTGTCAAATATCTTTGTCATTGTTCAGTTATTTCTTTCCATTATTAATTAGTTCTTTTCATTATTAATTGTTTCTTTTAATTCTTTATTATTATTTTTTGTAAAGTTTAATATTTAATTCTTCAATTTTCAATTATTTTCTTTGAATTTCAATTATTTTCTTCAATTATCAACTGTTATCTTCAATTTTTGTAGCCATTTGTAGGTCTATTTATACTTAAAATAAATTTTACGTTAACAAGAGAAGAAACCGAGAAAAATAGGAACAAAAACCGGGAAATGACCGGGAATTTTGAATTAGTAGACACCCTGAAGATTCTGTCAAATGAATATTCTGGTATTTAAAAATTTGATCAACCTAAAATTCTGGAAAATAAAAATTCATCTAAATTAAAATTCGTTTAAATTGAAATTCTTTCAAATGACAATTTGGTTAAGAGGATTTCTGTAAAATGAAAATTCTGTTAAATATGAATTCTAAAAATTCTGTTAGGTCAAAATTCGGATTAATTTATGTTCGATTGAAAACATATTCGAAAATGTGAAATTACGACTAAAAGAAGATTCTTCTTAATGAAATTCTATGAAATAAATATTTTAAATAATTAATTTTAGAAATTGATCATACGTTCCGAAAATTGTACAGAAACTGAATTGAAAATTTTTATTTTTAAAATTGCATAAGGTTAAGTTGCACACATGTAAATTGTATACTAGAGTGGTCCAAAAATCAGGGCTGATAAAAATCATGATTTTTTTTTTATTTAAATCAAAAATTGATTTTTATTAAATATAATCAGAATACAAAATTTCTAAATGTTTATTTTTTAAACTGTGAACACTTAATAAGAAATAATTAAGAACAAAACATTTAATCAAAAATCCAATAAATTATGTCGAATAAATGAGAAAATTTCAAAAAAATATCTTCAAATTCATATAATCTCAAAATTAAGAAAATTAGGTAAACAAATAAAGAAAAAGTTTTCAAAAACAACACAAGAATGAAACAGTGGCATAAAAATATATAAAAAAGTAGAAACTCTCTTCAAAAAATTAAACTACTTACGATTATTTTTTTTAAATTCAAAAAATAAATAAGATAATTTAAAAAACGTTGAAAGTTCTGTGACATAGAAGAAAGATGTTAAAATGAGAATATTTATTATAGGATTAAATTTACATAACATAAAATAAAAGAATAAAATTTTTCAAAAAATAGAAAATTGAGATATTTAAAAAAATTGTGTAACATTAAGAAAATTAAATAAATAAGAAGAATATGGAGAAATGTTTTTTTTTCATTAATCTAACAAACTGTCAAAAAAATGTAAAAAGTAGGTACAAAAATTAAAAAAATTTGATAAGTACTAAAAAATTAGAATTAATAAAAATAAACTTAAAAAATGTATATTTAAGTTTTCCTTTATGATATCTTTTTAATAAATCTGAAACAATGTGTTTTGAGATATTCAAAAGGTTAATTTTCAAATTACATTTTGTATATAAATTACAAAATAAATAAATAAAACATAAAAATAAATATAAATTACAAAATCCTTTTTATCATTATAAAATTTAGAAAGTTTTTTTTTAAACTGATAATTACAAAAGTTATTTTATTTTAGTAAATAGACAAATTAAAAATAATAATTATTTAAAAAATTATGTGATTTGAGAAATTGCTGGTAATTTAGTACATCAAGATAAAAACTGGGAATTTGTAAAAAAGATTAGAAAATTTTTTAAGTGTTCTGGAAATTTTTACAAAATTCCAGGAATTGGTAGAATAATACAGAAAAATTTAATTTCAATCTTGTATTTTTTTTTTAACTTGAAAAATTGAATTTAAAATCGTTCAGAGCAGGATTTACAAATTTTGGGCAGAAAGATAGTAAAAATTTAGTAATTTTTTCTAATTTAAATAAATCCTAAATTCCAGTTGAATCAAACTTTAATTTATTCAAACTTTTAAATTACAATTATTTCAAAATTCAACAGTTAAAATTAATTATTGCATGTTTCATTTTGACTTAATTTAAATATTTACGAAATCTTTTAAATTTTCTAACTTTATTATCAAGATTTACAAAAGTGCTAAGTTTTCCCCACTAAGCATCGGTTTAATTTTTCGCCGGTAATTTTAAAATTGGAATAATTTCATTTTTTGTGCTATTATTTTTGAAAATTAAAATTTGACAAATTTTATCAATGTAAAGATTACATTTCGAAAGAAACCTGACAGTGTGTCTGATGTTTGTAACGACCGTGCGGCATGTTGAAAAAAAAATTATAATCTTAATTGTAAAATCGTTTTGAATCGAAGCGAAATAATTTTTACCAAGGTAAGTTATATAAAGATTTAAAATATATCTTAAGCGACTTATGCTTGTAAAATAAAATTATTCTCAATTATGAAGTTAATTAAATATGAATATAATTATTAAGATTGTAAATTCTCATTAAAAAATCAATCCCTTCAATTTTTTTTTAAACAATTATTAATTTCAATTTTATAATTATGATTCCAGATGAGCAGATTGTCGTATTTGGCATAAAGATTCACTCTACTACGTTTCTTGGAGTTTTTTTAAAAACTAAAATTAGATAATAAATAATAATTATAACTTTTAATAACTTTTTTAAATAAATAGAATTATATTTTGTTTAAACACTTATGTTTTTTATCTACGTGACCTATATTCTTTATATTATGTTTTATTCAATTTTAAAGACGCATGAATATTCCCTAAAATTCCCAAGTTCGAATTTCCGGTAACTTTTTGAAAATTCTTAATTGTCTTTAATTGTTTTTCTCTTTTTCTTTACTTTTCTTTGAATTTAATGTATCATTAAAAGATTTTTTTTAAATTTAAGTGATTTTTGTAAATATTTGAACATAACCTAGATTTTTTTAATACCTAGATTTGGAATAAGTTTAGATTAATATTTTGAATTACAGCGCCTGTTGATGAGCAATTTTATCACCACGAATTTGCTATGTTTGCATAATACAAGGCGTGCATTTTACAGTAATTTACAATTGAATTTAAAATCCTAGCGACAGAAACACATTCTGAATGACCCAGTTGTCACTTGCAAATAATAATTTATTATCAACTCTGTGATAAAGGCCATTTAGACAAGTGGTAAAATAGGTGTTAAGTCGAGGCAACAGTATTGCATAAACAGAAAACTTATAATTAAATTGGTGGATAAATATTAGAATCTCGCAGTTTGTTAAATAACAAATTTGACAAGATTATTGATATTATTTGATTATTTGATTACGTCACGCTGCCTGTTTTCGTTATTATGACAAAACATTTCTTGAATTTGTGTTTCAGATTTTCTACGAATAATCTAGATTAAACTACATCATGATTTATTTTAGAATTTCAACGCCAGAGAGAATCATTTCCTTTTATTTTAAAAAGTTAATTAGAAGTCGAATTTTAAATTTGTTGAATTAATATAAAATTTCACTTTTGCACAATAACATGCTTATTTCCAAATCGTCTGACTCAAAACTTTAGCAATCTAATAATCAGAAATTGCAATTAAAAAAATACCAAACTAATAAAAATCAAAATAAAAAGCTTGATAAAAAATTGTAGAATTTAGTAAGTTAAAAAAATTGCGTACGTAGGTAAAAATCAAAAATATTTCTTTATTTTAAATTTCCTTAAAAATTGGAATTTACTATTCGAGTTTCTCAAAATAAACTTTCTTTCAATTACAGTTATTTTAAACATATAATTCAATTTTTAATGTGAACTTAAAATATTGTTTTTAAAATTTTTATAATATCTATAAGTTTTTCTTTAAGGAGGCTCTCTCCATTGACATAACCTCAATCTAAAAATGACTGTTCCCATCAAATAAAACTATTATTAAAATTAATTTCACCTAATTTTGAAAGATTCAGTTGCAGATTTTCCAGAAAAAATTAGATTTAGCTAAAATTTGTAAACAATATTGTATTTTTCATTCAATTCTGATCAATAATAGCTCATTTTTCCTCGCATTTTTCTCCTTAAAACATTGTCTACAATTTTATTTGTTGGGTTTTGTTAAATAATATTTTGTTTAAAACTTATTAAACAAATAAAATTAGTTCTTTACGTATTTTTTTAACAGAATATTATTATTTGAAAAAATGTAACAAATAAAATTGTGGAAAATATTTTAACGAGAAAAATAAGTCAGAATTAGATAAAAATTGCAGTTTATTAAATTTAAAGAAAAAAAATAAAATGTTAAGTAATTATTATTTGACCACAAATTTTAGCTCAACCCTATTTTTTTCTGAAAAATGTACAAGTGGATCTTTCAAAATTAAGTTAATTTGAATAATATTTTTATTTGAGGTGAAAAACGACTTTCTAGTTTGAGGTTATGTTTTATTTATTTTCTGTTTTCTATTAAATTAAACTTTTGACAAATTTTGCTATTTCCTTATTTTTAAGTAACTTATAAAATTATTATAGAATTAATATTTTATTTTTCATAATTTCCTTCAGAATTTTATTTCTTTAAAAACAGTTCCCGCAGATTTTTTCTCGGAAATTAAAAACTTTCCGTCTTTAGATTTATTCTACTCGAGTTGTAAAATAATAAAGTTGTTTTAAATTTAGTATCTTTTAATTTTAGTCTCATCCATATATTTGTAATTTAAATTTTTCTTAGTGTTTTTCATGTTTGCTAATTATCCAAGAATTTGTCATTTTTTTTAATTATCCAGGCAGTAAATTTTTTAAGACAATGATTCATCATGTAATTCATCTTTTTTCAGTATGTTTATCACGAGAATATTTTTACTTGATTAATAACTACTTTAGAATGTTGAAGTTTTTTAAAAATCATTTTTATATTATTTTTATTTCAAAAATATTAAATTAAATTTTAAAAATCATTCTTAAAATATTTCTCATTGGTTTAGTTATTCATACATATTAAGTTTAATGTTTTACTTTAAAAGTTAATTGCTATTTAAGGAAAAAAATTATAAAATCAATTTTTATTGATTTACTTAAACTAAAGAATTTTTGCTCATAATTAGCCAAGATATTATGCAATATTTGGAGAAATTGATGTTTAAGCGGATCGCTTATTACCTAATAATATGATACATTCTTTGTGTCGATGATGTATTACATATCGCATCGTCTTGCTTGCTTGTAATGACAATGTTCATAGCAACTAATAAAAAAAATTTGCAATACATGCAAAAACCATCAATTCACCGCATGTTCCTTTATATCGTAACAATCTGGCCTTTTACTGCGCATTTGTCATTCTTCAATAGGTATTTGTAATTTAAGTTCAAGTCAAGTTACTTTTGAGTCAAGAACTATATTTTTAAATTATTTTAAATTAAAACAATTTGCATCTGTAATGTTTATTTATATTCCCGAATAAATAGGCACTTGTGAAAATTTATGACAGGAAATTAATGACAACATTTTTTTGCACCTATACAAGAAATGACACGAAATTAGTTTCACTAGTAAAGTTTTATTAAAGGTAGAATTGCCGAAAAAATGAAAGGGAGTAATAAAGAAGGTTATGAAATCTTTATTATTGTGAGACTCAATCAGATTTCAATGAATACTTCGATATCTCGAATTGAGGCTTTCTGATTGGTTGGTAATATCTCCGAAAAGTTTACCAGCCAATCAGAAAGCCTTAACTGAAAATATCGAATTATTTGTTGTTGAAATCGATACGTACCTAACCTGTTATGAGACTTTCATAATTTCAATAAAATTTTAATTATTATGATTATTATCAACAGTGAAAATAATTTTGTGTCATTAATTTCTTGTCAGAAATTTTCATAAGGGTTTTCTTTCCATTGACTTAACCACAAACTAGAAATTGGTTTCTCACAGAAAATGAAATATTAAAATTGATTTCACCAAATTTTGAAATTGCACAGAAAACATTCTTCTGGAAAAATTAAGTGGAGCTAAAATTTGTTTTAAAATATTTATTAGTTGACAATTATTTGTGTTTTTTCATTAAATCTAGTGAATAATATCTTTTTAAATAAAATCCAAAAAATAAAATTGTAGAGAATGTTTCAAGGGGCCTAATGTGCTTATGTTTGAAATAAATTAATTAATAATAATTTATTTATTCGTTGTGAAAAATCACTTTCTGGTTTGAAATTATGTTGACGGAGAGAACCTTTATAATGAAAATAACAATTAATAATAATAAAATGTAATTTACAATAAATATAATTTAAATAATAATTTTAGATTAAGAATTAAATAACAGTTAATTGTACAAACTAAATTCGCAGATTGTAAAAAGTTGAATATTATGAAAAGAAAAATTTATTGAGAAATTTCAAAACTATTATTAAAAAATCTTCTTGAAAGAGAATATCAAGAGTACAATAATGTGAGTCAGTTATGCAAACACAGATAAGTGAAGTAGATTTTCAAGGACACTTTTCACATTATGGAATTCCTTAGTTGATAAAAAACTTTATTCTGCATTTTATTTTGCTACACTAGCTAATATTCAAAATTTCTTCATAACTTTTTTTTTAAATTTTCTTAATGTGATTTTAAAGTTTTTTTTTTCTTTAAAGTTTCCTTCAATTTTCAAGGCAGTAGATTTTTAACTTTTTTTAATAATTAAAATTACCATTTTTTAAAGTTTATTAAAAATCAAAATTCTTTCCTAATTTTGTTTATCATTTACTTCGTTTAACAACCTGAGTTTATTTTTTACATTAACATTAATTTGAAATTTAGTTTATTTTAAATTTATTTAATTTCATTTAACAATTTATTTTTATTCACAATTTTTCAGTACTTTTCTTTTAAAATACTTCTAGAGTTTGAAAGCATTTTTATTTCAAGCATTCTTTTTAAAATCTTATTTTGGAAAAATAAAGAAAAAATTTGTTTTGTAAAATTTAAAAAAAAAAATTCAATTTACACTTTTCATAAAACTTGAATTCTCATTGTACTTAAAAGTTCATTTAGAAATTTTATTTTTATTCATTAGTACTTTAAGTTCCTTTTTTTAAATTAAAAGCTCTTTTCGAAACTAAAGCTGCTTTGAAAATTAAAATACGATTAAATTCTTTATTCTTTTTTATATACTATAAATGTTATAATTAACCATTAATAACTTTGTTCGTTGTTATCTATTTAAGTTTATTCCTCAAGCATTAGGTGTTTTTTTTTCTTAAATTTACTTTTTTTTCATATTTGTAAAAAAATCGTTTCGATAAATAGTTTCGTTTCTACCAGTTTCTATAATTTTTTTTTGTTTTTTAGATTTTTTTTTATTTTTCCTTTTTTATAAAATTATTTTTAAAATTTTTTACTAGTTTTAGTTTTGCCTTTTTAAAATAACATGTTTTTTAAATTTTTTCTAATTTTTAATTAGAAGGTGGTGGTGAGGGGGAGAAAATATTTTTTTCAATTGTCTGATTTCTTTTAGATTCACTATTTTTACCTTATTCTAATAATATATAATTTTATTTGTCACTTTTTCCCTATAATTTCCTAATTTTTCTAATTATAAATTCTTTTTTCCACAGTTTTTTATTTTTGCTTTCATTAAAGTTTTAAATCTTTTTTGGTAATTTTCTCATTTATTCATAATTGGTTTGAATTTGATCAAATGTAAAAATTTTTTCTCCATTTTTTATTATTTCTTATTAAATGTTTATATTTTTTTCTCACTCCTTAAGACTTTTTGACCTATTCTTAAACATTACTTATTCTTTGACATTTTAAAAATGTTTAATTGAATTTGAGATGTTTTTAAATCTTTTAATAATTTATCTTTTTTTGTTTTTTTTATATATATATATATTAGAAATATATTTATAATTATTAATTATTGATTATTATTAATTAATTATTAATTATTGTTCAAACGAAGTAATTATAAATTTTTTTCTAAATAGAAATGACGTATATTGAATGCTTAAAACTACTCTGCCTAATATTTTTTTCACGAATTGTTACGAAATTCAAAATATTTTTTGACTTTTTTCACAATATAATATTTTTAACTATTCTCTTCAATTTTCAATTATTTACTTCAATCTTCAATATAATATTCTATATAATATTTTCAATATAATATTTTCTACAATTTTTTCCATAATTTTCATCAGATTCAATTAACAATTTATTATTCTCCTTCAATTTTATGATTATCCATTAATTTTAAATATTTTTTTTATTCAAATGCCGATTATTCTCACCATTTTTCGATTTTTTTTTAATTGTTAATTATTTTTGGTCAATATTTAATTATTTTCGTTATATTGTAATTTTTCATATAATTATCAATTATTTTCTTGAAATTCCCATTTAATTATTTAATTTTCAATTTATTTCTTCAATTTTTAATTATTTTCTTAATTATTTGCCTTAATTTTCAATTATTTTCAATTATTCTTTCTTTCAATTATTCTCTTCAATTCTCAGTTATTTTTTTCAAATTTAAATTCCACTTTTCAATTATTTTCTTTAATGTTAAAAAATTATCGTCTTTTTCTATTATTTTTTTCGATTATCTTAAGGTTTCTTTTATGTTTTTAATGTTTAATTTCATTCTTCAGTTTTCAATTATTTTATTCTATATTTATTAATTCTGGGCTTTTTTCAATTTTTTAGTGTATTATTTAAATTTTGATTCCATTCATCAATATATAATTGCTTTCTTCAATTTTCAATTATTTTTTTCAATTATAATTTTTTTTTCAATTTTGATTCCAGTTGTTAAATTTGCCATTATTTCTATAATTTTCTTTATTTTTCAATTTGAAATTATTTTCTTTAGATTTAATATTTCTTGTTTATTTTTTTCAATTTTTTTTTTCAGTTTTCTATTAATATAGTCATTTTTTGAATTATGTTTTCAATTGACAATTATTTTCGTTATTTCCACATATTTTCTTCAGTTATTAATTATTTTCTGCAATTCTCAATTATTTTCATAAATTTAAAATTATTTCTTCATTTCTCAATTATTTTCTTCGATTTTCTACTATTTTCTTCAATTGCCAATTATTTTCTTCAACTTTCAATTATTTTCATCAATTTCTAATTAATTTATTCAATTCTAAAATATTTTCTACGATTTTCAATTATTTTAATCAATTTTTAATTATTTTCTTCAACTATAAATTTTTTTTTGAATTGCCAATTATTTGATTCAATTTTCAGTTATTTTCTTCAATTTTTAATTATTTTCATCAATTTTTAATTATTTTCTTCAGATCTCAACTATTTCCTTCAATTTTTAATTATTTAATTTAATATTCAATAATTCTAGACTTTTTTCAACTATTTTTTTCAATTATCATTTATTTATTTCACATCTCAATAACTCCTCAACTTTTCAATTATTTTCTTCTATAATCAATAATTCTCGGCTTTTTTCAATATTTTTTTCAATTATCAATTATGTTTTTGAAACTTGAATTTTTTCTTCAATTATCACTTATTTTCTTCTACTTTCAATCCCATTGTTCAATTCTTGAATTATTTTCTTTAATTCTCAATTATAATTTTCGACATTCAATTCCATTCTTTAATTTTTAATTTTTTTTTAATATTCAATAACTCTAGGCTTTTTACAATGATTTTTTTTTAATTCTCAATTATTTTCTTCAAATTCTAATTTTTTTCTTCAATTTCCAATTATTTTTTCTAATTTCTTTCAGTTTCTCAATTTCTTTCAATTTTCAATTTCTTTTCAATTTTCTTCAATATTGTACAATTCTCAGCTTTTTTAAATTATGTTTTTTTTCAATTTTTATTTAAATTGAGAATTTTTAAATTATTTTCATAAATTCGCAATTATTTCCGTCGACTTCTGAATTTTTCTTCTGTTTCCAAGTATTGTATTTAATTTTTAAGTACTTTCTTCCATTTTTAATTATTTTCTTCAATTTTCAATTATTTTCTTTAATTTTTAATTATTTTGTTCAATTTTCAATTGTTTGTTTCAATATTCAGTAATCTCGACTTTTTTCAATTATTTTCTTTTCAATTATCAGTTATTTATTTCATGTTTCAAAACCACCTTCAATTTTCAATAATTTTCTTCTATTTTCAATTTAATTGTTCAATTATTTTTTTCAATTCTCAATTAATTTCTTTAAATAACAATTCCATTCTTCAATTTTTTTTTTCATTATTAAATAATTCCTTGCATTTTCCATTTTTTTTTAATTATAAATTATTTTCTTCTATTCTATATCCAATTGTTTAGTAATTTTCTTAAGTTCTCAATTATTGTATTCGAATTTCAATTTTATTTCTCAATTTTCAATTGTCTTTTTTTTAATATTCAATAATTTTGTGTTTTCTGATTTCAATTTGCTTATTTAATTTTCAATTTATTTCTTCAATTTTGAATTATTAACTTAAATTTTAAATTATTTTTTTGGATTTTCTACCTAGTTGACTAATTTTCAATTATATTCTTTGAATTTAATAACCATTGTTCGATTTTTTCAATTATTGTTCAATTGTAGATTAATATTTACTTTTTTTTTTAATTTTGTTTCTAACTGTCAAATATCTTTGTCATTGTTGAATTATTTCTTTCCATTATTAATTATTTCTTTTCATTATTAATTGTTTCTTTTAATTCTTAATTATTATTTTTTGTAAAGTTTAATATTTAATTCTTCAATTTTCAATTATTTTCTTCAATTATCAACTGTTATATTCAATTTTTGTAGCCATTTGTAGGTCTATTTATACTTAAAATAAATTTTAAGTTAACAAGAGAAAAACCGGGAAAACCGGGAATTTTGTGGGACGAAATTAGTAGACACCCTGAATTTCTTCAATTTCAATTATTTTTTTCGATTTTCAATCCAGTTATTCAATTTTTAATTATTTTCAACAGTTTCTTCATTAATTTTTTAACTATTTTGTTTAAACTTAATATTTACTGTTTAATTTTTTAAACTATTCATTTCATGTAGCCATTTTTCGAATTTTGTTTTGAACTGTCAATTATTTTCGTCATTCTTCATAAGTATTCTTCAATTTCGTAATTTTTATTATTTGAATTTGCAAAAATTTATAGTTTTTAAATGACCAACAACAATGCAAAATTGCTAGTATTTAAATAATCAGTATATTAATCTTTAAAGGAACAAATCCGAGAAAATGGAACTTTTACTATCCGGGAATTTTACCATGATCACCGTGATTTATTTATTAAAAATATTTGTGAATAGAGCATGGGAAAAGAATATTGTTATTAAAATCTCCCATTTGTTGTTCTATAAGGTGTTTTCATCCAATTAAATTGTTCTAAAAAAAAATCCCAAGTCAATGCAGTGAAATATCTACGATTCGCACATTCAATAAAAGCATTCACTTATTATTTTGTAATCAGAACTAATCCAATAATAAATACACGTCACAAACGGGGTTCAGCGGTGTCACGACACGAACCTGGTGAACGTAGATATACCTAATGGGACCCTTCCACTCCTCCATCGAGTTACTCTCTCACGCGATACTACGACAATAATAATGCTGACTGTGATACACACCTACACCCACACCTACACACTCGTCTATCCCGGAATGAGAAACACACTCCGTGGCGACTACCTGATGCCCGAGAACGCGAGCTCCGCAGTCACGTGGTCTTGCCAAGTCGAAGGATCTTTGCGGGATCGCAGTCAGTTCGAGTCGGCCTCTCCACCGAGAACCAGAAACACATTTTATCGCGCTCCAGTTACACATAATCAACAAAAAGAACAACCACATTGTTGAAAAGTGTCTTCAAAAACAACCAGACAGTCCTTAATTATTTTCTAGCTAGTTGATATTTCTATTGTTCTGGATCCTTAATCGCTAGAAGTGTAAATAAATTTTTCATTTTCTCGGATCTTGTTCGGCTTTCTCAATATAAACAAAGAAATCAGATTCCAATAACGTGATAATGCCCGAGGATGACGCTCTTATCGGTCTAGATAACAATTTGCGAGTGACGAGTCCAGTGTTGCGTCAGATCATGTAGTTTGTAATTGAAATTAAGTGCCATTTTTTCCGCAGTGATATAAATTTAATTTTCATTCAGTGGGTGTGCGCATTTTCTTTCGATTTGAAACATATCAATTTTGCGGATTTAGAGTGTCGTGTTCCTTGTATCACTTTTTGCCAAGTTGGTCATCAAGATAAGAATTGAGACTAATTTCCTCCAGTTACAATTGTTAGCCCCCATGTGTGCCTTGTGGTGAGGAGTAATAGCCGAGGTCAGAAGCAGTGAGACGTAAAAAAACGTGGTTTATGTCTTATCCAGGAGGCGGAACGTCTCTCTTTCGTCTCGTGCCGTTGGACCTGTTGATGAGAGTCGACTCATTCACGGAATGCAGCTCGCAGCGTCCCAGAGATCTCATCCTCCTCCGGTGCCACCAAGGCCGAGCAGACAGGTCGTTGCCGAAGCCTTGAAACGATCCCCGAGACCCCCTTGTCCCACAAGACAAGCTCCACCGCCACCAAATGCCAAACCCTGGAGATCCACCGATCAGGAGACTTCCAGCAAGGCCGGCAGGACTGTTGTTTACGAATCCAGTAAGGACAATGACTCGGAAAGTTCAAGGGACCCGGAGCCAAACATCCAATTTGAGCCAGTGGTAAGAGCTGAAGACGGGGATTTAGAATCTGATTCCGAATCGAGATCGATACTAAAAGGGACAGGAGATTCTGAAACTGACCCGATTTTGGATTCGGATTTGGAGATAAGGGATTCGAGAGAGGTGGGGGAATTGTTTGTGGAGGAGTCGAAGATTGAGAAGGAATTGGACTCGGTGAAAAAAGAGTTGAGGATTGTGGAAAGGGAAGGAGAAAAAGAAACGAGGTGCCTTGAGAAAAAAGAATCAGTGGATAAAAGAGAAAACCAAACAAGGATTGCAGATAGAGCAGGAGAGGAACTAAGGAGGTCAGATAAGAAAGAAAGGGAGCCAAAAACTGCGGAAGAGAAACCACTAATTCCAGAACAGAAGAAACCGAGGATTCCGGAACATAAGAAACCAAGGGTTCAGAAGCTAAGGATTCACAATCAGGAGTCGAGTATCCCAAACCAAAAGCCAAGTACCCTAAACCTAGAAGCAACTACCCTAAACCAAGAATCTAGTACCCTAAACCAAGAACCAACTACCCTAAACCAAGAACCTAGTATCCTAAACCAGAAACAAAGGATTAAAGATTCAGTTGTCAGCACCGAAACCGACATTTATTCCGACGAAGAGAACCTGGAATTTTCTCTCCGTCAGTGTCGACGTCCAAGTGTCGAGAGTCTTTTGGAGAACGAGATCTACGACTTGGTGGAAGAGTGTCGGTTGAAAAATTTGGAGAAACGGGATGGGCAGGATCCGAGGGAGATTAGATTAGGTGACATTCAGCTGGATCCCTCGAGACCGCGACTAAGGTCCCAAAAAATGAATCTCCTGTCAAGAGAGAGGGTGAGGGGTAAAATTAAGGACGATATTGATGGTCCCCAAATTAGAAGAAGTCAGAAACCATTGGGTCCTAAGCCCCAGGAGCGAGTGAGACCTCCAATTCCAGCGAGAAATAGTGCGATTCAAATTGAGGATAGACGGAAAGAAGATGGTAGGAGATTAAATTTTGATAATACAAGGATTGCGCCGAGTTTGAAGCCGAGGCAGAGATTTGAGTGTTTGTTGCCAGTGACGAACGTTAGAACCGGTAGCGAGAGAAATAAGTCTATTTCGAGTGATGATGGAGCGACGGTGGTGATTGTCGATGAACCCGAACGGAAAGTTGTGGCTTTCAATGAAGACGGAGATAATATTCATCATCAGGATTGGCTGGAGGCTGGGGTCCGTTACTCCTCGACGCAGATCACCCTGTCAGGAGACGAGGCTGGAGATCGTGTCAATGGATTCGCCCACCTCGAGGACGAGGTGGAGTTCGGTGACCTCGATTTTTCCAGGTACATGTAGTATACGATACGGTATATAAGAGAGTATAAGGCTCTGGTTTTAGCGGCGTAAAACGACTTTCGCCACGCGACAAAGGAGAGCGGCGATTTGAAGGGACGTGACGTGTGGTTTTAATGGTCAAGGGGGCGACGCAAATTTTTTTTTTTTTTCCTTTAGTTTAAGAGTGGGCAACTTTCGAGGGGAGATTGGAGAATTTGGAGTGGATTTTAATGTGAACTAGATTCTACTAGGTCATGATTATAGAATCTGACGATCGCGAGGGGATTTACATTAAGTGCCACTTGTATAGTCTCAAAGGTCATGAGAGAGAACTTTTGCTTAGCATTTGGAACCTTAAGATATTCATGTTTTTTTATTTGCAATGGAGAAAGATTTCTTGCGGGGTTTTGAATAAAGTGTTTTTGTTAATGTAAAAATTAATATTAGAAATAATATTACAATATTTCGGGATATTTTGGTCGGGAAAAAGTCAGGGAATTTAATTAAATGTCAGGGAACTTTTTAGTATTTGTGCAACGAAATTATTCTTTTTTAAGAATTTTTCAGTCTTTGTTCAATTAATTTTACAATGATAAAAATTGTTATTGTTAATAAAATTATAATTATTTATAATTTTAATAAAAAAAATTGCTCGAGTTTGACGTCACACATGGTGGGTAAAGTCGCAGAAATTAGAACAAATTAGAAAATTAATTAAAATCAGTTCTAGCAGACGAATTTTTGTAGAATCTGTTCTGCTAGAGCTGATTTTATTTAATTTTCTAAACATTGGGACATTACTAAAATAATTATAAATAAATAGTTATTCAAAAACTCGAGAACTCTATATTTAATTTACGTTAATATTCAGTATCTATTATTGTTTTAGTACTTATATAAAAAATGGGAGAAAATGGGGCAGAGAAAAGTTAAGAAATCTTTTTTGAGACTGGCTGAAACACTTGTTTAACCTCTCTTTAGGTCATAAATAGCAACAATTTCTAGCAGGTGTATTTCAGGCTGAAGTAATTAATAGAATATGTAATGCTAAAAAAAAGCTAATCTATCAATTAATAAATTAATGGAATCAGTAAAAGGAGCCTAAAATTAACCACTTATTTAATATTACAGGGTGTCTACTCACCGGGAATTCCGGGAATTTGTCGGGATTTTAGTTCGACCGGGAAATTGCCGGGGGAAAAAAATTATATCCGGGAATTTCTAAAAATTTCAGCTAATTCGTTTTCATAATTCTTCAAATTCGCTTGAAACTTATTAGTAATAAGTTTCAAGCGAATTTAAGCATTTTCAGGGCTGCCAGTGACTTACTTTTCTCATTTTTATTCATTTTTTTTTAAAATCACTCACTATTTCTCACTTTAAAAAAAATCACTTTTCTCACTTTCTTAGTAAAATAATGATTATCTATCATTATTATATAGAATTATGTTCTTCAAATTTCAATAAATTTTGTCATTGTTTAATTAGTTTCCTCTAATTTTAATTATTTTTTTTTGATTTTTTAATTAATGTCTACAAATTGGTAATTTTTAAACCAGTATTGTCAATTACTTTCGTCGTCTTTCAATTTTTCCATCAAATTTCAATTATTTTTATCATTTTTCAATTATTTTCTGCATATTTCTATTAGTTTTAACATTTAAAAATTTTTTTTATCAAATTTCAATAATTATTTTCAATCTTTTTTTTTATGGTCATCAATTTCTCAATTTATTACACAGTTTTCAATTTTTTTCTTCAATAATTTCATTATTATGTATCAATAATTTTTAAATACTTTACACGAATTAACAATTTTTTTTTTTTATGAAATTTCAAATTTAAATTTTTTGTAATTTCTCAATTTATTTTCTTCAAATTTCAATTATTTTTGTCACTTCTCGACTATTTTTTCCTATTTTCAATTATTTTTGTCATTTTTTAATTGTTTTTTTAAAAATTTTCAATTAATTTAGTAATAATTTCTTAATTATTGTCAATGTTTTCGACGTTGTTTTATTACTTTCTCCAAATTTTGTATTTATTTTCTTATATCTTTAAATTATTGTCATGAATTTTTTAATTTCTTACTTCAATTATCTTTTATTTTTTTATTTTCAATTCTCAATTTCTTTTCAAATTTTAATTATTTTTAGCATTTTTCAAGTATTTTATTTTTTACTTAATTTTTAATTAGTTTTGTCACTTTTAAATTATTTGTCTCAAATTTTTATTATTTTTGTTATTTTTCACATATTACTTTCTCCAAATTTAACGTATTTTCTTATATCTTTAAATTTTTGTCATGGATTCTTTAATTTACATTAAATTTTTCCTTTTTCAATTATTTTTGTCATTTGTCAATTGCTTTTTTTTTTAATTTTAATTATTTTTATCATTTTTCAAGTATTTTCTTCAAATTTCAAATTTTTTGGGATTTTGCAATTATTTTGTCATTATTTAATTATTTTCTTTAAACGTAAATTTTTATCTCCAATTTTTCAATTATTGATTTCTAATTTTTATTTTGTTTCTCCATATTTCAATTGTTTATGTCATTTTTTACGTCTTTTTTTTCAATCATAAATTTTTTACATAATTTTAAATTAGTTTTATCATCTTTAATTTTTTTTTCAAGGTTCAATTATTTTTGTCATTTCTCGACTATTTGTTCCATTTTTTGATTATGTTTGCAATTTTCAAATATTTTTGTCATTTCTCAATTATTTTTTTCTAAATTTAATTATTTTTATCATTTTCAAGTATTTTTTTTCAAATTTCTATCAATTTTATGATTTTTCAATTATTTAATTATTTTCTTTCATGGTCAATTTTTTACTCCAATTTTTTAATTATATATTGACATCAAATTTTTATTTTGTTTTTCCATTTTTCAATTATTTTTGTCATTTTCCAAGTCTTTTCTTCAAAATTTTAATTATTTATTTAATTTTTAATTAGTTTTGTCATCTTTCATTTTGTTTTTCCATTTTTCAATTATTTTTGTCATTTTCCAAGTCTTTTCTTCAAAATTTTAATTATTTATTTAATTTTTAATTAGTTTTGTCATCTTTCATTTTGTTTCTTCAAATTTCAATTATTTTTGTCGTTTTCCAATTATTTTCTTCAAATTTTTATTATTTTTGCCATTTCAGAATTATTTTCTTCGAAGATAAATTTTACTTTAATAACTTATATATTACGCACTTAATTTTTTCACTATTTTAATATTATAGCTATGAATCATACATAAAAGAAATCCGGGAAAAATGTGATTTTAGATCCGGGAAAACCGGGAATTTGTCGGGAATTTGAAAATCATGTTTCAGTAGACACCCTGTTATTAGTATTTTATAAATACTATAAAAATTTACTCAAAAATGACCTTCTGCCAACAGTATATAGATAATATAGATAATCGTTTCCTATTTGAAGAATATAATTATATTATGGAACAACTTTTACCCATATAATACAATTCTGTGATAATTATTCTTCAAAATAAAATCAAACTGTCAATATAAAAGTTGTTTATTCTTTAATATTTAGAGTAAAATACGAAAAATCTTGTCACTTCTGGTTATTATACACACCTAACTAAACCTAGGAACTAATGAAGCGGGAAATTTGAAAAAAAAAATCAAATACATTCTTGCATTTATTGTGTTTAAACTTAATTAAAAATATATAAATGTTTTCTAATTAATTTTTTTTTTATAATAGATTGATTCTGGTAATTTTGTACAGAAGTATTCAGATTAAATTAAAAAGCTTTTAAAAACCGGGAAATTACATTAAAATATAACCTCAACATCTGACAGTTTAATATAATTGATTACCTATATTGTTGATTATCTACTTTTGGAATTTTTTTTTATATTATTTATTTTAATTTTTTTAATGCATACATTTACTATTTTAAATTAAATCATTGTTTCATAAATTTTTTTCTGTGGGCAAAAAGGTACATAAACCTTGATAGTTTTTAGGGAAAAGATATGAAGGAAACGAACCATTACAGTTTAAAATAATTGAAGTGATAAAGAAATAATTAAAATACAGTTTCCTTACACTAAAGTTCCATTAAATTCTATTTATAAAAAATAAACTAAATAATTGACAAGGCACTTGATGAACACGTGCTTAGGGTTGTAAGCTGTGAATCGTTTCATTGAAACATTGAAACTTTCATTGAAACTTTCAATGTTTCATGGACGAAAGTTTCAAAGTTTCATGAAACTTTGAGTGGAGGGGATAGAATTTAAATTTCGCGCCTTTAAATTTATTTGTCAAGTAAGGTAAGGTTAGTTTGCCCATGTATTTGCGCCATATTGAAACTTTGAAATGTTTCATGAAGCATTGAAACTTTCATGAAACATTTCAATTAGGAAAGTTTCATGAAACTTTCCAACCCTACACGTGCTTCCTAACAAAATTGGTAATGTTATTAATATTATTTAAAATACATCTTAATCGTTGAGGTCACGAAAATAAATTTTAGCATTATATTTAATAAATTGTTTCAATAAATCATTATAAAAATTAGAACTTTATTAATAAATTTATTATTTTAGTTTTAACGAGGAATTGGACGCATACTAGAGAAGAGGTTATGTTAAAAGGCATTATTTGCCTCTTAAAATAAAAAAAAAACTAATTTTAAATATAATGTTTTTAGATAAAAAATTTCAACTTTAATTTAAAACAAAATAAACCATTATAAAACCTATAATTGGATAAAAATTATAGATTTTTGAGAGTCAGAAAAAATTTATACAGATCGACTAGTTATTAAAGATTAAAGTTAAAAATAACTAATTGTTAAATTTATTTTTAGGTTATGTTCGAAACTGATTAAAGTTTCGAATTAATCACGATTTTCATCAATTTAACATTTTCTTCCTGAATTTATTTTAGTAAAAAGGAAATATTGATTATTCTAAATATAATCCATTCAAATGATTTTGATTTCAATTTGTTGTAATTTTATTTAAGCTCAGTCTCAATCGAACGAAACTCAAATTTATTGAAATTTCAATGTTTTCAAATTGTAACCAATAAAAATAAAAAAATTTCAAATTCAATCCTTCTAAATTTCAATTAATCCAAATCTTAATTTAATTAATTTAAACTTTAATTGATAAAATTAATATTGAATCTTATATACAATTTTTAAGAGATTAAAACTTCAAGCTATCATTATTAATATCAATTAATAATAAATATGATGATTATGCTAAATAAAAATTAGTTAATTATTTTTTAGTTAAAAGTTTATTTTGAACACATCTCTTTATTTATTTTAAACTTAATGCAAAACTCAATTTTTATTTGTTTTTTTTATTTATTTAACTATTTTTTAAATACTTTTTCACTTTCTCAGTTTTCAGTTTCAAGTTTCTTTAGAAACTAATTTAGCAATATATTTTAAATTCTTTGTATATTTTTAGTTTCTTTTAAAAATCAATTTACTTTTTAATTATTTAGTGATTTTAATTTAATTTCTTTCAACTAATTTAAATTTAATGGAAAACTGCTACCAATTTAGTTTCTCGTTTCTGTGAAATAATTTTTTTTCTAATTTAAAATTTGTTACTTTAAGGATTGATTTTGTATTCTTTAAAATCCAAAATTTCTCTTGTAATTCATATTTTTTCTTTATTAGTTTAAAGTTTCTTAAAAATATTTAGACAAATTTCGAACTTCATTTATTTATTTTTATTAATGAAAAATCTGCTTGTTTATTATTAATACTTGTTTTTTTTTAACAATTATTATAAAACTTAAAAAGCCATTGGTTATGCTTCATTAAATTTTTTTTATTTTTTAATTTAAAATTTGTAAAGTTTTATGTTTCCTTTAAAATCTGAATTTATGTTCTATTTTTACGATTATTTTATGAATTATTTTATTGATATTAGAATTTTAATGAGACAGTTTTATTCTTTTTACCCCTAAAATTTTTTTGTTTCTTTATAGCATAAATTTTCTTTCTTTAGAATTTTTGTTATATTAGTCTATTTACTTTTTTGATTAGATTTTGTTTTTTATTTCAAGTTGAATTTTGAAACTGTTTATTTTATGACTAATTTTCTATTTATTATTATTTTTAAATTTACTTAATAATTTTTTTAGCATTGATATGCTCGAGAATTTTGATAATTAATTTTTTATTGTCATTATTTTAAAAAAGTTATAAACTTTGTAAAAATTGTGTTTTTTATAAAAGAACAAACTTTTAAAAATATACAAAATAAATTTTATGTCAGATTTATATGAAGGCAATTCTTAAAATTATTGTATTGTGATCTAGATAAAATGAACTAGAACTATCTAATAAAAAAGATATAAAGTTTTTGATAATTTGTGTTAAAAACACTTCATTAAATATTTCAATCGAGAAATAAAGGAAACTAACACCTTAATTGTTCTCTTGACTTCTGATCTAGTTGTTTCTTAACTACTTTAGAAAATATAAATAAAATTTTTGACGTCTTATGTACTTTCTAAAGTACTTTCTATAAATAAAAATTAAATAATATTATAAATTCTTGATGAAAATTTTGAGTCAATCAAAATTAAAATTTGATGAAAATATTATAAGTTTTAAACACTATTAACAAAATAATTAAATTTTAAATTAACAAATTTTGTTAAATAAATAAAATAGTAAGAAAAGAACACGGAAAGCAAATTAGTTATAAATTTTTTTATTAAGATTAATTTTAATTATAGAAAAACTAATTTATTATCTACTGTATAATATAAATTTAAAGAAACTTTTATTTTCACTTTCAACTCAAGGTTACATCAATTATATTTTTCTTTTAGTCTTCTACCATTTTCAAAGTAATAATTCTCTTTAATCACGTGTTTTCAGCCAATTAGTCGAAAACGTTTTTAAAATCAATTTAAAAAATTGAATTCTAATTATAGTTTTCAGTATTTTGAAAGAGATGTTTGCTTTCAATTTAGAAAAAATTGATTCATTTTTTTTTCAATAGGAATTTTAATATTGTTTTTTAATTCAGAATTTATTTAATTTATTATTTATTTTTTGTCATAAAATAAATTGTTAATATTTGAAAAGAAATTGTTAAAAAAAAATAATAATTTTACTTATCTTATAAATATATGTACATAACTATTATTTGTAAATGTGAACGCACAAACTACTTTAACCTTTTGTATAAGGGTCGTAGGAAAATTTACTCATTTTATTAGACATGAGAGATCTCTCTACTTTTTTTATTATTTTCTTGCGCATACCTGATTATCTCTTATATAAGCTTTCCCAGTAAGCAAGACTCGTAATTATTTAGGCAACAACCTCTTTTTATTTTCTAGCAATATCCAATAATTCACTAATAATAGTTAATAAAAATAGATATACTCAAGAATTGTCATTTTGTGTTTCGAAAAATTTCATTTTACAATGACGTCAAATAAAAATAATTATATAACTTTAGAAACCATATATTACGAAGAATATTGTCTCAATATTCATGACGCACCGTTATTTTCCTCTCGTATTAAAGATGCTCGACCTATTGCCTTAACCTTAAAAAAAACGGTTTATAAGAGCAGGAAAAGTGTAATTACAATATTTTTTACTTATATTGCTCATTACAAAAAAAATTTTCTGCGAGTCATCGTTAATGAAATTGTTAAAAATATTTTCTTTAAAATACAAATTGTTAGTTTATTTACCATCATTTTTTTGTTTTCAAATAAAAAGAACTTTAAAAATCTAGTTTAAAGAAATATAAAAAATTAGCTTTTATATCTATGTATAACTTTAAATTAAAAAGAAATAAACAAGATTCGGCAAAAACTTACAATTGAAAAAAGTATAAGTTTAATTAAAATTGGTTTGTAGTAAATCAATTAAATTAATTGTCAGTACATTTTGACATTAAATATTTTTATTTTAAAAGATGAATTCTGTAAAAATTTCTGTAAAAAGTGATTTTTATTCAAATTTAAAAAACAATATTGTTATCCAATTTTTTAAAAATCCATTTTGTAGATAATTTTTTTCACGAGAAAATTGAGCTATTGTTTCTTAAAAATTAGAGATAAATAAGAAATAAATTAATTTTAAACAAAAAACTAAAAATAGGTATTAAATAAGTAATTATATTTGATACTAAATATTTGATCTAAATACTTTTTTCGAGTCTTTTTAAATTTGATGAAGTCAATTTTGATTGTAAATTCATTTTTTGTTAAAAACCATTTAATAGTTTGTGGTTATGACAAGAGTTAAATGAAAAATATATTTAAGTTTCTAAATTAAACATAAAACTATTTGAATTGCAATAACAATTTTTTATCTTTGGAAACATTTTTTACGAGACCTTTGAAATTTTTAAATCATATTTCTCCTTTTCAAAATGTCATCAAATTTTAAATTTATAGCAATTTTAATTTCTTCAATTTTTTGTTTATTTGAACTTGCATTCATTACAAGTTTATTTAATCTACGGTTCAAATATACTAAATAATTCTTTTCTCTTATGATTTAAATTACTTAAACTACAATTTTCAACTATTTTTATCATTCTTCAAATCTTTTATGCGATTTTTAATTATTTTCATTAAAAATTTTTTTTTTCCCTAAATCTTAAATCTACCTTCCTTAAATGTCAATTATTTACTTTAATTTTTTCAATTTCTTTTTCAATTTTAATTATTTTCTCTTCGAGAATAAAACAATTTCCTTATTATTATTGCTTAATTTTATATTATTTATCACAAATTGAAATTAATTTTGTCAATTTACAATTATTATTTTCAATTTGCAATTATCTTTAATTTTCAATTATTTTCATTATTTCTGAATTTATATCTTGAACTTTCAAATATACATCTCAATTTTCAATTATTTTTTTCAATATTCATTTTGCAAATATTTCCTCCTTATTTTTTATTTTAATTGTTTCAATCATTTTTAAATTAATTTCCTAAAATTTCGGTTATTACCTCAAATTTAGATTATTGTCTTCAATTTTTCAAATGATTTTTCAATTATTTTCTTTTGCTTAAAAATAAACTCTGTACTTTTTCTATTATTTTCTCTAATTTCTAATTATTTTTATTATTTTTGTATTATTATTTTTCAATTTTCAGTTACTTATGTTCTTTTTCATAATTTCGAAAAAGTTTTTAATTAATCATCTGAAATTTTCATTTAAAATTTCCTTTATCTTTTTTCATTTAGTTATTTTCTCTAATTTTTAATTATTTTCTTTTTTTTAATGAGCTTCTGAAAGTTTCAAGTATTTTTCAGAAATTTTCATTAACTTTTCATTCATTTTTCTAAAATTTTTTCTATAATTTTTTTCAGTTTTTAATTGAGAATTTAATATTCTCCTTTAATTTTATAATTAATCTTTAATTTTTTCTATAATTCGAATATTCTCGACAGCTTTCAAATTTTTTTGTCAATATTGTCAATTATATTTTCCTCATTTCTCAATTATTTTCTTTAATTTTTAATTATTTTATTCAGTGTTCAATAATTCTCGTATTTTTCCAATCATCAATTATGTTATTGAAAATTCTATACAATTCTTTAGTTATCTTCTTCAATTTTCAATTATTTTCTAAAATTTTTTCTATAATTTTCTTCAGTTTTTAATCGTCAACTTAATATTCTTCTTCAATTTTATAATTATTCTTTAATTTTTTCAATAACTTTGTTCTATTGTCGATTATTATCGCTATTTTTTAAAACTTTTTTTACTTTTTTTTTCAATTGTCAAGTATTTTTCTTAAAGTTTAATTATTTTAGTCATTTAGTAATTTTTCTTTTAATTGTCAATTATTTTCTTACCATTTCAATTTAATTTTTTAATCTTCGATTTATTTCTTCAATATTTAATATTTTCTTCAATTATTACTGTCATCATTTTTCAATTATTTCTTTCAATTATTAATTATTTTTCATAATTTACATTTATTTCCTACAAATTTTTTCAATTTTTCCCTTAGAAACTTATAATTATTCTTTAATTTTTACAATTTTTTTGTTTTGTTGTCTGTTAATCTAGTCATTTTTCGAATTTTGTTTTCAATTGTCTATTATTTTCATATATTTTTTCCATTTTTCATTTATTCTCGTCATTTTTCAATTATTTCTTTCAACTATTAATTTTTTTCATCAATTTTCAATTATTTTCTACTAATTTTTCAATTTACAATTATTTTTCTTGAATTTTATATTTATTCTTTAATTTTTAAAATTATTTTGTTTTGTTGTCGATTATTCTCGATAGTTTTCTAATTTTTTTTTTTAATTGTCAATTACCTATTTTCTCAAAATTTTAATTCAATTCCTTAATCTTTAATTTAAATCTGCAATTTTTAATTATTTCCTTCACTTCTCAATTATTCTTTTCAATTTGAAATTGCGTCTTCAATTTTAAATTATTGTATTCAATATTCAATAATTCTCTCCTTTTTTTAATTATCAATTGTATTTTCATATTTGAATTTAATTCTTAAATTTTCAATTTATTTCTTCATTTTTTATTATTTTCTTTAAATTTCAATACCATTCTTCAATTTTCAATGATTTTCTTTTATATTACATAATTCTCAGCTTTTTTAGTTATTTTTTAAAATTTTTAATTTTTTTTCCGATTTTCAATCCAGTTGTTCAATTTGCAATTATTCCCAACAATTATTCCTATAAATTTCTTAATTATTCTTGTTTCTTAATTTATTAATTTAATATTTTTCTTGTTTAATTTTTTCAATTGTTTTTTTCAGTTATCTATTAATCTAATCATTTTTCGAATTTTGTTTATGAATTGTCAATTTTTTTTGTCATTTTTCTGATATTTTCTTCAATTTTTCAATTATTCTCCTGATTTTTCAATTATTTCTTACAATTATTAATAACTTTTTTCAATTTTTTTCAATTTTCAATTGTTTTATGAAATTTTTCAATTATTTCCTACACTTTTTTCAAAATTTACTATATTTTAAAATTAAAAAGAATTGCAAAAAAGAATTGAAATTCAACATAAAGAAAATAATTTATTTTGAAAAAATACTTGAGAATCTTAGAGGTAAATTAAACAAAATTGAATAATGAAAAATTAGAGAAAATAAATGAATATTGAAAAAACATGATAAAAAATTGAGATAAATAAATTGAAATTTAAAAAAATAATTAAAATTTGAGAAAATAATTGAACAAATTACATAAAATATTTTAAATAAAGGAAAGTTAAACAAAATTTGAGAAAAATACTTAAAACTTTCAGAAAAGTTCATTGAAATAAAAAAAAATAATTAAAAATGAAGAAAACAATTGAAATTTTAGAAAAACTCTTAAAAATTTTAGAAAATAATTTTAGAAAATGAGAATAACTAAAAATTGGAGAAAAGACTGGAAGAATGCCAAAAATAATCGAAATTTACGATAACTAATAACATTTTGTGGAAATTATGAAAATAATTAAAAATGGAAGAAAATAATAGAATTTTGAGAAAAATACTTTAAAATTTTAGAAATTAATTTTATAAAATGAGACAAACTAAAAATTGGAGAAAAGTCTGGAAGAAAGCTAAAAATAATTGAAATTTACGATAACTAATAACATTTTTTGGAAATTATGAAAACAAAAAAATAATTAAAAATTGAAGAAAATAATAGAGTTTTGAGAAAAATACTTTAAAATTTTAGAAATTAATTTTATATAATGAGAAGAGCTAAAAATTGGAGAAAAGTCTGGAAGAAAGCTAAAAATAATTAAAATTTACAATAATTAATAAAAAAAATTTGAAATTTTGATATTGAATGAAAATAATTAGAAATTGAAGAAAATATTTGAATTTTCAGAAAAATACTTTAAAATTTTAGAAATAATTTTAGAAAATGAGAATAATAATTAACAATCGAGGAAAATAATTAAAAAATGATAAAGTTAATACAAAATTGAAAAAAATACTTGTAATATGCTGAAAATAATTTTAGATTCAGAAAGAAAATTGAATTACGATGAAAATAATTTAAATATGAAAAATTGAAAACATTCAATAAAATTTGAGAGAAATAACTAAAAAAAATTATAGAATATATGTTTAAAAAAAATAATTATTACAAAATTACTTAAAAATTTTTAATTAAAGAGAATAATTACAAAATCGCAGAAATAACGAAAATTGATGAAAATAATTGCAATATTGGATAAAAAATTGAAAATTTTAAATGTAATGCCAAAATAATGAATATAATTATAAATTGATGAAAATCAAGAAAAATTGCAGAATTTATTTTTAAGCAAAAGAAAAAAATAAATAAAAAAAGAAAAAAAGATCATTATATAATGGAAAACTGATGACAATAATCTAAATTTGAGATAATAAATGAAAATTTAGGAAATTAATTGCATGTGTATATATTTTAAACTTCTTCAAAAGCCATAAGTTTTTAAAGCAATTTTCAAAACTTTTTTTTTACATAAATGACAGTTAAAAACCAGCACAACTCAACACTAACGAAAAAGGTTACCTTATTATTTCAATTCAAATTTCAAAATATTTCCTAATAAAGAGAGTCAAAATCACTTCACTTCATTTTTTAAAACGTGGACAGAAAAAGATGAATAAATATTAATACTAACTAACTTCACTTCAGACTTTAAAACGTGGACAGGAAAAGATGAATAAATATTAATACTAACTAACTTCAGGAGTTTACGGAGATTATTATTATTACTAGCGAAATAAGACGCGCGCAAGCGCGCGATTATTTTCTCATACATTTTCAAATTATAAAATACAATAATAAATATAAAAATCGGTAAATACTATTTATCTAATAAGAAAATTAAATATTTTAAATATAACATTTAAAAATCAGTTAATATAAATAAAATAAATATTTATTTAGGACAAAATTTATAATATTTTAGAATTAAAAAGAATTGCAAAAAATAATTGAAATTAAACATATAATTGCAAATTTTAAAAATTAATTGAAAGAAAAAATTTTAAATCAATTAAAAATTGGGGAAAGTAATTTAAACAATCATAAAAATGTTTTAAACATAAAGAAAATAATTAAAATTTGAGAAAATAATTAAAAAAATTACATAAAATATTTTAAATAAAGGAAAGTTTAACAAAATTTATCTAAAATACTTAAACTTTCAGAAGTTTATTGAAATATAAAAAATAATTAAAAATTAAAGATAATAAATCAAAAAAGATAAAAATAATTTAAAATTGAACAGAACAAGTTTTAATTAAAGAGAAATAAGTGAAAATTTTCGGCAATTGTAAAAAAGAACGAAAAAAATATAGGTATATAAAAAATAATATAAATAATGAAATAATTGAAAAGTCAGCTAAATAATAATTAATTTTTGAAATTATGAAACAAATTTAAAGAATTGAAAATTGAAGGAAATAGATTTTGGAAAATAATTGAAAAATGTTTTTAAATTTTAAAACTTGACGAAAATAATTAAAATATGATACAAACAATGATAAGTTGTAACAAATAAATGATATTTAAGTGTGATAATTGAAAAAACTACAGTATTTTTTTAAATAAAGAAAAAATAATTGAAATTTGAAAAAAATACATGAAGATCTTAGAAATCAATTAAAAAAAAAAAAAAAAGGGAAATTAAATAAAAATTGAAGAAAACAATTGAAATTTTAGAAAAATTCTTAAAAATCTTAAAAAATAATTTTAGAAAATGTGAATAACTAAAAATTAGAGAAAAGACTGGAAGAATGCTAAAAAAAATTGAAATTTACGATAAATAATAAAATTTTTGGAAATTATGAAAACAAATAAAAATAAATAAAAATTGAAGAAAATAATAGAAATTTGAGAAAATTACTTGAAAAATTTTAGAAATTAATTTTATAATATGAGAAAAACTAAAAATATTGACTAAAAATATTGTCTGGAAGAAAGCTAAAAATAATTGAAATTTACGATAATTAATTAAAAAAAAAATCTGAAATTCTAATAACAAATGAAAATAATTAAAAATGGAAGAAAATATTTGAATTTTCAGAAAAATACTTAAAAATCTTAGAAAATAATTTTAGAAAATGAGAATAATGATTAACAATCGAGAAAAATATTTGTAAAATGATCAAATTAATTTAAAATTGAAAAAAATAATTGAAATATGCTGAAAATAATTTAAGATTGGGAAAGAAAATTAAATTATGATGAAAATAATTTAAATATGAAAAATTGAAGACATTCAATAAAAGTTGAGAAAAATAACTGAAAAAGTCATAGAGTATATGTTTAAAAAAAAATAATAATTACAAAATTACTTGAAAAATTTTAATTAAAGAGAATAATTAAAAAATCGCAGAAATAACGAAAATTGATGAAAATAATTGCAATATCGGATAAATAATAATTGAAAGTTTTAAAAGTAATGACAAAATAATGAATTTAATTATAAATTGATGAAAATTAAGAAAAATTGCAGAATTTATTTTTAAGCAAAAGAAAATAATTAAAAAATCGTTATATAATGAAAATTGAAGACGATAATTTAAATTTGAGATAATAACTGAAAATTTAGGAAATTAATTACATGTGTACATATTTTCAACTTCTTCAAAAACCATAATAAATTTTTAAATCATTTTTCGAAACTTTTTTTTTATTTAAATGACAATTAAAAACCAACACAAAATAAAATAACAGGGACTAACTTCACTTCAGTTTTTAAAACGTGGACAGAAAAGATGAATAAATATTAACACTAACTAACTTCAGGAGTTTACGGAGATTATTATTATTTAATAATAATTAATTAATTAATTTTCATAATTACAAAAAAATACTTCTAACCTAAAAAAAAAAGTATTAAATCAAATTTATTAAACCTCGGCTATACTCATTTCTTCAAAATGTTAAAAAACCAAGTACACATTTTTTTTTGTAATACATTCAGAAACCTCCTTAAAGTAAACACAACCATGACCAAATTATCTACTTTGAAATTGCCTTCACTTCTCAAGATTTAAAAACTAATATAGCAATTTTCCAGTTTTTACAAATCCTTTTTAGACTGCAGTCCATTATCGGAGCTAGTTGTATATAAGTGGGCCAATGTCGGCCTAATGAGAATGCACAGATACATTAATTATTACTTATCATCATATATATATGATTCTCACATTTATCTCGATTCCTGGAAAGTGCAACATTGACTTTCTTTTGTGATTGTTTTGACGAGATTTTTTTTTTAATTCTGCCAAAGAGCGGAAGCAGATTTTGATAAGACGATGAAGTAGTCGCGAAACGAGATATAAGTTACTCTTTGAGTACGATGAGTCAGGATGGTTTCGATTTTTTTTCTCTTTCGGAGAAAGAGCAATCAATTCGAACGAAATGAAGCAACGTCTTATAACGGTAATCTCATGCAGCCTCGATATTTCTGTTACAGTATACTCGAGAGGATAGCGATGTCTTCCTTGCAAGGATTGCCGCCTCTTCCTCGGAGCCTCAGTGGATTCAACCTTAACAGTGGAAGGGGAGAAACAGGTGAACCACCTCCACCTCCAACGCGATCCTCCAGTAGGACTCAAAGAAGCGCAAAAACACCGACCAATGTAACACAATCTAGCTCAAGACCCTCGCCACCTGCGAGACAACTAACCACCCTTGACACTCAGTTGGCCATACTCAGGAGGGAAATGGTATATTTCATTCTAATTTCTATTATCTGCACACTGTTAGAAAAATCTGACTGAATTTTCACTCACATATGCTGGAAGTTTTTTCCATTCACGTAAATGAAAATTAAAAACACGTGACTGAAAATTCATTTACGCGTGACTGAAAATCCATGCACATGTGCATTAATTTTAATGTAGGTGGTTGGAAAAAACTTCCAACATAGGTGAATGAAAATTCATTCATAATATTGTCTTAGATTTTAATGAACTATTTGTTTAAATACGCGTATGCAAGAAAGTCCAAAGAAACAATACGTGTAGAAAACTTTTTGAATAGAAGCACAGCAATTTATGAACACTTTAATTATTATCTTAAAAAAACACACGAATAAGAGTATTTACTTAATAATTATTCATTTGTTTGCAAAATACACACGCGAATAGAAATAGACGCACTGAAAACATAACCTACAAATTGTTGGTTACAATATTCATTAAATTCAGTTATTAAAAATAAAGAGGCAAGAAACCATAGTCACAAGGTTAAAGTTCATTTTAATCTTCATCAAAGAAGTTTATTTTTAACACGATTTACACTATAAGTATTATAAAACTGTACCACAAACTGCACGACAATAATTCTGCAACTTATCTTACTACCGACGCAAAAATAACTGTCATTCATCGGTAACTCAAAGTTAAGGTAATATTGCATTAATTTTACTTTAATGCGCAATTAAATTAAAATTAATGCATACTTGAATAAAATTCAATTTATTTGTGAATTATCATAACTTTTCTTCAACATTAAATGAAAATTCAGTGACGTGAATGAATTAAAAGTGCATTAATTTTCAGGTTTTTTCTAACAGTGTGGCAACTCTGAGAAACAAATTTAAAAACATTGTTCCCTCTTAAGTGAATCCTTTCAATTTTTTTCTCATGTTTTCATTCAATCCGTGTCTATTAAGGATTAAGAAGAAAAGTTTAGTAGAAATCTAGTATTTTTATTAGGATTTTTAGGATTAGAATTTAAAAAAAACCCAGTTCAAGCCAGTCATTTTAAACTGGATTTGTATAGGATTGAAGAAGGCACCCCAAGTTTAATCTAGTAATTTTTCGTAGACTTTTTTAGGATTACATGGTGTCTACTAGTCCTGGAATGTCCTGGAATTTTAATATTTTTTTAATTTTTTGCGTTCAACTCATACTTTTTGCTTTCATTCATATGACATAATTGTAATAAAAAAATTGATATAAAATCCAGGGATCACAGCTTGTCCTCTATTCTCCTTTTTTGCCCTATTTTGAAGTTTTGTCCCTATTTCCTCTATTTTAAAGATTTGTCCCCTATTTCCCCTGTTTCTAATTTTCAAATTTAAATTTATAATTTATTAAAGATATTTTGTACTTAATTCTCAATTTGTATCATTTAATAAATTTTTAATTTAAACGCTTTTGTAATTTATTTATTTATTTATAACAAAAATACGGGTTATACGGTAATGTAGAGAACACAAAATTTTGTTCAGATTTTTTTTGAAAAAAAAAAAGAACTATGTAACCCATAGTGTGGGGCGGAGTTAACGTAAAACTACTTTTGTTTTTCAGATATTTGTCAATTACCATTTATTTTCCGTAATTTTTAATTAATTTAAACAACTTTTTCAATTTCCACTTATTCTTTCAGAAATTTTATAACTATTCTTTAACATTTTTAATTATTTCGTTCTCTTCCTAATTATTCCCGCCAGTATCCAAATTTTTTTCCATTTGTCAATTTTTTTCTTTAATATTTAATAATTTTATCATTTTTTAATTTTTCTATCAATTATCTATCTGTCTTCTTAAAAATTTAAATAATGTTTTCAGTTTAAAATGTTTATTTAAAAAATTTGTTTAATTCTCGACTTTTTTCAATAATTTTTTTCAATTATAACATCTAGTTTAGATTTCAATTCAGTTGTTCAATTCTAAACTATTTTCTTCAATTCCCAAATATTTTTTTCAATTTTAAATATCTCATTCTAATTTCATTTCCATTTTTGAAATATGCTTAATGATTCTTGCCTTTTTTAAAATACTTTCTTCAATTTTTAATTATATTCTTTAAATTTCAATTTAATTTTTAACTTTTCAGTTAAATTCAGTTTTCAATTTTTTTTCATTCAAAAAAATTGTTTCAAAATTCCAATTCAATTGTTTAATTCTACAACTATTTTCTTCAAATTTTAAATTCCATTTTTCAATTTTTAATTATTGTCTTTAATATTAAAAGATTCTCAGCTTTTTTTCAATTACTTGTTTCTATATTCAATTACTTTTTTCAATTTTTAAGTTTATTCTTTAAATTTCAATTCCTTCTTGCAATTTTTAATTATTTTCTTCAATTTTAATTATTTTTTTCAATTTGCAATCTAGTTGTTCAACGTTCAACTATTTGCAACAATTAGATATTCCTATAATTTTTATAGTTTTTAAATTATTTTGATTAAATTAAATATTGTTTGAATTATTTTTTCCAATTGTGAATTAATCTACTTTTTAACTATTTCTTTCAATTATTATTTATTTCCCTTAATTTTCAATTCTTTGCAACAATTTTTTCAATTATTCTTTAAAAATTTTATAATTATTCTTTAATTTTTTCAATTATTTTGTTCGATTGTGTATTAATCTGGCAATTGTTAGAATTTTGTTTTCAATTTTAATTTATTTTTTCAAATTTCAATTCAATTCTTATTTTCAATTTATTTCTTCAAGTTTTTATTATTTTCTTGAATTTCAATTATTTTTGGCAATTTTCAATTCAGTTTTTCAATTTGCAATTATTTCCAACAGGTATTTCTATAATTTTCTTAATTTTTCAATTTTCAAGTTTAAATTTAATGTTCATTATTTATTTTTTTAAATTATTCTTCAGTTGTGTAATTGTCTAAATATTTTTCGAGTTTTATTATCACAAGTGTCAATTATTTTCATTATTTTTTAGTTACCTTAAAAAAAAAATTTAATTCTGTTAATTTTTATTATTTAAATTTCCAAAAAATTTATAGTTTTGAATGACAAAAAACAATGCAAAGTTTCTCGCGCGCTTTAATGTTGCTAGTATACATAATATTTCAATGTTTAATTGTTTACATGAATAACGTTATTTGTTTAAAAAATATTAATTTGACATTTTAGGATAATTAAACACTAAATTTTATTCTATTTAAAAAGTTAAAACTATTAAGACCATGTTTAACATCTTCAATTTTTCAATGGAAGTCGACATCAAAGACTTTAAAGCAAATTTTTTGTCCCCTTTTTATCCCCTATTTAAAAAAAAAAATTGCCCCTATTCCCTTTTTTTACTAACAATATGGGCTGTTATCTCTGAAAATCTGTACAAATTCATATTATTTGATCCGACAATGATATGTATTTCTCTTCAGAAATGTCAAAAGAATGAAACCCGATGCTTTATTTTTTAATAAATTATTTGTACTATTTTCAAAACATCCCAAAAAAATAAGTAATAAAAAATGTTTCTTTACTCTATCATCTTGTTACTTATGTCTATTTTAAATGATTTTAAAATAAAAATGCTTTTAATAATAAAAAACATATTACTATGTCATTTTTTAATATTTTTTAAATTGCTTAAATTATTTATTATTACTATTATTTCATAATGTTTTTCTTTTTAACTTGTAATTTTGTGTATTAATAAACAAAACAAAAAGATTTATACATTATAAAATTATGTACCTATAAAAGGATTTATAGGTACATACATTAAAAATTGGTTACACAAATTATTGTTATTATTATTTAATTGTTTCTCAATTTTAAATTTAATTTTTTTAGTATTCCTCTGGCACGCTGTACAAAAATTCGGAAAAATATCATTGTTTTGATACAGATCTACAAAAATTAAAAAATAATAACAATAATTTGTTGAACCATTTTTTAATGTAACTACTAATAAATCTTTTTTTCTTGTTGAACAATATACTAAATTATAACTTAGGGAAAAAAGTACAACTGTCAATATAAGATTAAAAAAAATACCTATTAATAATTAACAAACAGAAATTATTTACACAATTGTTAAATTGTAAATTATTAAAAATAATTCAAATAATTTGTTGACAAATAAAGCATCGAGTTTCATTTTCTAGACATTTTTGAAAAGAAATAAGATTTGCATGTTGAATATAATCAATTTTTATATTTTTTATATCAGATTTACGAAAAAAAAAAATTAAAAATATTAAATAAAAAAAATATAAAAATACATGTCTCATTTTTTGACACCTTAGTAAATATAATTTTCAGCTTTTTTTTAGTTTTATTGTAAAGGAAATGTGCTTTCTATAAAAATCATTAAATTTAATATCCTCGAAAAATAAAAAAACTGTCCTGAAAAAGTCCTGGAAATGTCCTGGAATTTCAAATTAGGTTTCCAGTAGACTACCTGGATTAGAATTAAAAAACCCCAGTATAATCTACTCATTTTAAATAGGATTTTTAGGATTAAAGAAGGCATCACAAATTAAATCTAGTATTTTTTAGTAGGATTATTTAGGATTAGGAAGAAAAATTCAGTAGAAACCCAGTAGCTATTTTTATTAGGATTTTTAGGATTAGAATTAAAAAACCCCAGTGTAAGCCAGTCATTTTAAATAGAATTTGTAGGATTAAAGAAGGCAACCCAAGTTAAATCTAGCATTTTTTAGTAGGATTATTTAGGATTAGGAAGAAACATTCAGTAGATATCCAGTATTTTTATTAGGATTTTTGGGATTAGAATTAAAAAACTTCAGTATAAGCCAGTCAATTTAAACTTGATTTGTAGGATTAAAGAAGGCACCCCAAGTTTAATCTAGTAATTTTTAGTAGACTTATTTAGGATTAGAATTAAAAAAACCCCAGTATAATCAAGTCATCTTAAATAGAATTTTTAGGTTTAAAGAAGGCGTCCCAAGTTAAATTTAGTATTTTTTTAGTAGTAAGATTATTTAGGATTAAGAAGAAAAATTCAGTAGAAACGCAGTACCTATTTTTATTAGGATTTTTAGGATGAGAATTGAAAAACCCCAGTGTAAGCCAGTCATTTTAAATAAGATTTGTAGAATTAAAGAAGGCATCCCAAGTTAAATTTAGAATTTGTTAGTAGAATTATTTAGGATTTAGATAGAAAAATTCAGGAACAACCCAGTATTTTTAAGATTAGAATAAAAAAACCCAGTACAAGCCAGTTATTTTAAACTGGATTTGTATAGGATTAAAGAAGGCACCCCAAGTTAAATTTAGTATTTTTTTAGTAAGATTATTTAGGATTAGGAAGATAAATTCAGTAGAAACCCAGTATTTTTATTAGAATTTTGAGGATTAGAATTAAACAACTTTCTCTCTAAATCTGAATTAGTGGTTTTCTACTAATGAGTTAGCGAAAAGTGAGCTATTATTAAAATAGTAAGAATTTTTCTAATTCTTAGTAGAAAACTACTAATTTTGTAGTAGAAAACTACTAATTAAATTAGTAAAAAAATTACTTTTTTTAAAAGTTAAGTTTCACTATTTCAATTAGTAGTTTTCTACTATATGAATTAGAGAAAAATGAGCCATGAATTTAACTAATTCATAGTGGAAAAATACTAATTTAGATTTAGAGAGTTAGTATAAGCCAATCATTTCAAACTGGTTTTGTAGGATTAAAGAAGGTATCCTAATTTAAATCTAGTAATTTTAGTAGGATTATTTAGGATTAGGAAGAAAAATTCAGTAGAAACATAGTATTTTATTAGAATTTTTAGGATTAGAATTAAAAAACCCCGGTGTATGCCAGTCATTTTTAATGCGATTTGTATAGAATTATAGAAGACATCCCAAATTATATCTAGTATTTTTTGTAGGATTATTTAGGATTAGGAAGAGAAATTTAGTAAAAACCGAGTATTGTTATTATGATTTTTAGGATTAGAATTTAAAAAAAACTCTAGTATAAGCCAGTCATTTTAAATAGGATTGGTAGGATTAAAGAAGGTATCCCATGTTAAATCTGGTAGTTTTCAGTAGTTATGTGAATCTTGGCGTATAAGAGAGTTACGTGGTTCTAGAGGTATAAAAAGTTACATTGTTTTTGATGTATTAGGGAGTTACGTGGTTCTTGATATTTGTGGGATTTACGTGGTTTTAGAGGTACCAAAAAGTTTTGTGTTTCTTAATGTATGAGACAGTTATGTGGTTCTAGAGGTATAAAAAAGCTACGTGGTTCTTGTGTAGGAGGAAGTTATGTGGTTTTTGATGTATGAAAGAGTTACGTGAGTCTAGATGTAGAAGAAATTTACGTGATTCTTGATGTTTGAGGGATTTACTTGGTTTTAGAGGTAGAAAAAAGTTACGTGTTTCTTTATGTATGAGGGAGTTACGTGGTTCTAGAGGTAGTAGAAAGTTACGTGGTTCTCAATGTATGAAGGAGTTACGTGATTCTAGAGGTAGAAGAAATTTACGTTGTTCTTGATGTTTGAGGGAGTTACGTGGTTCTAGAGTTAGAAAAAAGTTACGTGGTTCTTTGTGTATGAGGGAGTTACGTGGTTCTAGAGGTAGCAGAAAGTTACGTGGTTCTTGATGTATGATGGAGTTACGTGTTTCTAGAGGTAGAAAGGATTTATTTGGTTTTTTAAGTATGAGATTCCAGACGTAGAAGAAAGTCACTTGGATCTTAACATATGAGAGAGTTACATGGTTCCAGAGGTAGTTTATATAAATTTATAATAAATATATAAAATATAGTATAAAGTTTATAATTGATCAAAAATTCGTAAAATAATTTATGTTTTTTTATTTTTTTTTTGCATTTAAAATCCTTTTTTTAAAATAAGTTTTGCCAATTCACTTTTATACTATTAATTTATTGCTTCTGCTATGAGAAAGCAATTTTTATGGCTCACTTGGAAGAGAAATGTCCACTAAATGGGCATAATTTTCACCTCGTTTTCTTTTACATTATCACTTATTTTACAATGATAAAAAGAAAATCTTTGAAATTAATTTTCTTAATCATTTTTCTAATTTATAAAAAATCGTTCTGATCTGTAAAAAAGTTACTTCTTCAATGTAGAATACTATACCGGAAAAGTTGAAAGTTTAGAAGGAAAAAGGAAGGACAAAAAATTAAGCAAAACTGGGTTGGAAATCTTAAACTATCGATCCGAGGAAAGCCCTCAGCTCAGACGAAAGCCATTGAAATTAATCTACTTGGTTCTAGAGAAGGAACGAGTTTCAGGAATTCAAAAAGATACCAACAAGCTTGAGAAGCAAGGTCAAAAAATTCGACTACCGGTCTGAATTAGCTCTCAAATAAAACAAATCTCTCCCGTGTTTGAATACGTAATCTATTTAGATTAGAGAATGAATTAATGACTTCCTTCTGAATATTATGCATTAGTGTTGTAAAAGTACAAAGCACATGTGCAGAATTGCTATAGTTAAACAACTTTATTATTCTAAGCACACGTATCCTTGATTCAAAGACACTTTTTCAATGTGTGGACTACTTGCAATGCATTGTTCAAACTTCACTTGTTCGATATTTGAGTCATGAATTCATATCTTTGCATTTCAATTCAATATTAAGATTAGTGTAAAAAATTTAGAATATTCAGCTTTAAAGAAAAAAAAAATAACTGAACCTTCTTTGACTTTTAGTTAATAATTATAATCGTACTATGTAACTTTCTATTATTTTTTTGCATTTAATCGTAAAGTTGGTGATCAAAACAAGTGTTTTGGTCTAAGTAGTTTTAAACAATTTAAATAGTTCGAAATAATTTTTAACAGTTTTGAACCAGTTAGAAACAGTTTTAAAATGGTTCCAAACAGTTTTGAATCGTGTCTGAATAGTTTAAAACAAATTCTGAACAGAGTCAGGAAAGTTTAATTATTGTGACCAATTTTATTAAAAATTGAATTCAACTGAGCTGCAAATTGAAACGTACAACCGATAAATTTGAGAAATATTGATAAAAATTCATTTATGCAACAGGCACGAAATTCTCGATTGGAGGCTCTGTGTACCTGCTTCTTGTACTAATATCTTGACATTTCGTGTATGGAACCCTTAAAATGTGCAAAAATTGAAGGTGATATTTTGTCATTTTTTTAAAACAGATATATATCTTCTCTCCCCATAACATTATTCTCCATATTTAAACCAAATACTTTCTTCAATCATCAATTGTAAAATTGTATCAAATCTGTATCTTGAAAGTTTCTTCAATACACCCACTTATTCCAGATAAAATTTCAAATAATCTGAAATATTGTTAAGAATTGCAAAATATTTGAAATGATAGTAAAATATCAAAACTATCACGAAGTCATTACATGAACTATCTTTGATTATTTTGTAGGAAGAAAAGTAGTTAATTGAAATCCAAGAAGAATGACGGTCTTCATATTCATATGTATACAATCATAAGCAGTAAAATCTCATTATCGGTTCGAAACAGTATATATCTGTAACGGGTTAAAAATTGCTCTGCAATCTGAAGTAGTCGCGTGTTTCCAATTGACGTGAACGTCATGGCTCCTCGCCTCTCTGGCGAAACGTTCACTTTTGCTAAGGTAAAGCACCAGCTCGTGATTTACGACTAAAATAATGCAACCAGCTAGCATTTGCAACGTGGCCCGTGTTGATCGTGGGAATGCATGAAGAGGGAACGAAGCAAGCGTAAAATGAGAATTAAAATGAGTCGAACAGTGTGAGACAAAAGAGCTCTCGAGGTGCACAGTGGAATCGCGAACGAATACGTGAAGGTACAAAGAGTTAAAGAGTAAAGAGGAACGGGACACAGAAGAAAGAGGGACTTTGAGAAAGAATCAGAGGAAAAGAGGGAGAGAGTGGCACGAACTGAAGGGTCACGCCTGAGGGAATGTAGCGTGGGAGCGGCTGTGGTAGTCTGTTCATGTCTGGGTTACCTATCAGTCTATTATATTATATTATTCACCTGACTTTGAAATCAACAGAGCCAGAGACCCTCCAAACAAATCCATTGTGATGTACTTCAGTTGTTATTCAGAGTTTCACGATGAAAATATATCAAATTAAACACGAGGTAATGCCAATTGTCTTCACAAAAATGGTAAAGTTCAGAAAACACCAACTCTTGGGACTTCTTCGAACCTCTAGAGGAAGTATCGGTGTTGTTCGGAAATTTTCGGGCACGATCGGAAGCTTTTGGCAACTATCGACACCATTCGGAAGTTTCCGACTCGACTTGGTAACTTTTAAAAACCGTTCGGCAATTCTCGGCATCATTCGGAAGCTTTCGGGTTCAATCGGCGCCTCTGGATATCGTTCGGAAACTTTCGGGGCAACATCGGAAGCTATTGGCAACTGTCGACACCGTTCGGAATTGTTCGGGCACGATCGGACGCACTCGGGAACTTTTAGATACTGTTCGGGAATTCTCGGCATCATTCGGAAGCTTTCGGGTAAGGTCGGAAGCACTTGGCAACTATCTACACCGTTCGGAAGTTTCCGGCTCGACTCGGTAACTTTCAGACACCGTTCGGGAATTCTCGGCATTATTCGGAAGCTTACGGCTTCAATCGGCACCTATAGACATCATTCGGAAACTTTCGGGTACCATCGGAAGCTTTTGGCAACTATCGACACCGTTCGGAAGTTTCCGGCTCGACTTGGTAACTTTTAAAAACCGTTCGTCAATTCTCGGCATCATTCGGAAGCTTTCGGCTTCAATCGGCACCTCTGGATATCGTTCGGAAACTTTCGGGGCAACATCGAAAGCTATTGGCAACTATCGACACCGTTCGGAATTGTTCGGGCACGATCGGACGCACTCGGGAACTTTTAGATACTGTTCGGGAATTCTCGGCATCATTCGGACGCACTCGGGAACTTTTAAACACCGTTCGGGAATTCTCGGCATTATTCGGAAGCTTTCGGCTTCAATCGGCACCTCTAGATATCATTCGGAAACTTTCGGGTAAGATCGGAAGCTCTTGTCAACTACTGACACGGTTCGGAAGTTTCCGGCTCGACTCGGTAACTTTTTAAAACCGTTCGGGAATTCTCGGCATCATTAGGAAGCTTTCGGCTACAATCGGCACCTCTAGATATCGTTCAGAATCTTTTAGGTACGATCGGAAAGTTTTTGATACTGTTTTGAAGTTTTCGGCTCGACTCGGCAACTCTTCAAAAAACGTTTGAAGTAAAACTTTTAGGTCTTATTAAAACACACATTTTATGTCCTATAAATTGCTTCGATATTTATGATAGTTTTTGAGAAAATCGGTATTAAAGTTTTTTGCATAAATCAGGGCCGAGACTCTTGAGTTGTGAAACTGCGGTATGTTTTTAAAACATTTTGTAGTAAATTTATAGATTAAACTTTGTAAGTAGCTTGTATAAAATTTCAACAAAATAAATTTTTTTTTCTAAAATGTTACTTACATTGACAAATGAAATAATGTTTCGGTTTATTTAACGAGACAATTAAAACTAAAAACGAATGAAAATAGTTTCTCTCTTACTACGAGCAACTCTATAGGCATACCTGAACTGCAATAAATTGAGACTTGCCTCATTAACTAACATTTCAGAAATTTAATAATAAATCCTCGAAAGACAAGATCAGTTCCTCGTTTGTCGTTTCTAAAAAAGCCATTCGTTATTCTTTCTTGAATAATAAACAAGATTTTTTTTCTCGCAGACCTATAATAGACTCAATTATCTTTCATCATCCTTTATTCTCTATTTCCTCGTGAAATAAATATTCATCAGGCTCTGCAGTTTGCCCACGCGTCGATGCAAGGTAACGGATCGACAAGTCGTGAAAAGCGGATGCGGAAGACTTGGAAAAAAGGGAATTGTGATAGACGAGGTCGAACGTGAAAAACAACGTGTGTTCTATTAAAAAAAAAAAGAAGAAAAAAAACTAATAAATAAAGTAATGAAAAAATGTTTCAACTCGCCGCAAAACTTTCCATTCTAGGTGCCAGCCTAGGTAAAGATCGTTGTGAAACTGGAGAACTTAACTCAAATGTCGCAAAAAAAACCTGTACGACATTCCAGCAGCTCGTGATTGCTAATTCTCGAGTTGAAATTGTAAGAGAGAAAAATATGAAAAACATAAGACTTTGAAATGTTTTTTGCGTCAAATTGAATGTTTTTTAACTTCTTTTTTGACAAATTTTACAAAGGGTACTCTAATTATAATTTTTATCTACTCTACAGCAATTAAGGAGCGTTAAAAAAGTATTCGTTAAATAAAAAAATTACTTCTGGAAGTATAACATTTTCCCTGATGACAGAAAAAATGGCGCTAAAAATCAACGAACAAACTTCTTATCATTCCGACATTTAGGATTAAAAAAAAACCTACAAATTGTTTACAGACACTAACTCTCGATGAAACACAATATCGTATTAAATTTTTAACAAGAAAATTAAAAGAAAAGTCACGGATAAAGAACTGGAACGTATCAGCGTCGTACGCTGTCAAACGCTATGTACAAAATTGTAAGAAGATGGTTCGGTCATGGTCGTTATGACGTCAGATTAGTTCACGCGCATCCAAAGTCAGTAGAAAAAGGATGCGCAAAAACTAACCTGGTGTTTTATATCGGCCATGGGCGTAAGTTTTTCTCCTTATAATTTTGTAGATAGAAACACAATATAATTGTGAACTGGATCAAGTTCCCTTCATTTCGTTCCGGATTATCCGTCAAAAATGTTACGTTATATTTTTATTTATACATAAATGGAAAATTCTCGATTGGCAACAATTCCTAGCTATCCAAAATGGCCGATTCCCTACTGTACTGGAAAACGATGCGCAAAATATATTTACTATTTTGTTCATCATATAACACAGTTTTAAACGTTTATTTAAATACATTTTTTTCATGGGAACATTTTTTTAAATACTTTTTGCAATAAAAAATAAAAAAAGGGAATTCGACTCGGTTGAATTAGATGGCTGGAAAAAAATTGCAACTTTCGAAGTCCCAATTTGGTTAATTAGAGCTTTTTATAATTTTCATTTTTTTTTTAAATACGAATTGACGCTTTAAAAAGTAAAAAAATAATTTAACGGATGATATTTAGAAATAATAGTCCTTGGGATGAGTTGATAAACTATTTTCGTATTAAAAAGCCAAATATAACTTGCATTACTGAATGTTTACAGATCAGTGGATAATAGTAGAAATATTTACAATCGTTTACCGACATTTGAATTATTTTTGAGGCAACAATTTCTGTTTAAATAACCTTCATTTTTTTAAATTAAAAGAAAAAAACGATTAGCTTTCTATTTACATAACCTCAAACTAGAAAGTCGTTTTTCAAGCGGAATAAAAATATTATTAAAATCAATTTTACCATATTTTGAAAGATCCAGCTCTACATTTTTCAGAAAAAAATAGTTTCAGCTAAAATTTGTTGTCAAACAAAAATTATTTTAAATTTTATGTTTTTTCTTTAAATCTAGTTAAAATCTGTAATTTACATCCAATTTTGACAAATAATAGCTCATTTTTCTCGTTGAAACATTCTCTACGATTTTATTTGTTGGGTTTTCTTAAAGAATATTTTTGTTCAAAGTTACTAAACAAATAAAATTTGTTTTTTACGTATTGTTTAAACAGTATTGTAAAAATATTGTATTGTAATATTGTAAAAAATCTAATAAATAAAATTGTAGAGATTTAATAAAACGACACATTCGGACTGAAAATATTGTTCTTTTTATTTACAAATATCTAACGTCTCGAGAATTATATAACTTTTAAGCAGCAAGATAAAACTCAATGACCCAAATGCTAAAACGAACTTACCTGTGTTCTTTTCAAGATTCCAAAAGAAATGAACTTCACAGTTATTTTCTTGATATTTAAATTTAATAAATTGTAAATGTAAACATTGGGTATTTCTGTTTTGGATTTTCAAACAAATCAATATGGCTGCGCGCGTATTTCCATCTGAGAGGAATGAAGTTATACGAACCATATTGATTTGTTTACAAACAGAAATCTCCAATGTTTACATTTATAATTTATTAAAATTAAATATCAAGAGAGTAACTGTAAAGTTCATTTCTTTTGGAATCTTAAAAAGAACACAGGTAAGTTCGTTTTAGCATTTGGGTCATTGAGTTTTATCTTGCTGCTTAAAAGTTATACAATTTTTATTTAATAACTTTTTTAATATTAAAATTATAACAAATTGCCCTAAAATAGAAATATTCCTTATATTTTCCTGAGCATTTAAAAAATTCGAAAACGTAAATTTCACTTGGAATCGTACATTAATTAATTATTTTAGAATTAGAAAAAAAATTATATCAATCCATTGAAAATTACAATTTGTAGACAATCATAAACAGCAAATTCTCAAGTTAAAACCACTGTACGTTCTCTGAATGGAAATTTTACGGAATTTTAATCGAACCTCGAGAAAGAAAATCGGAAGAGGAAACCGCAGAGATTGCCGATCTTAATCTCGCCCAGATGCTGTAAACAAATGTTAGTTTTTATGTAACTCTCGGGCAACTATTTCGTAACTCACTTCTATAATCGAGTGCTTGCAATTTACAAGTGCATTAGAAGTACTAAACACAATAGAAACTACTTCTTACTTTGGAATTTTCTTAGAATGGATGTGCGTTTCAATTTATTGACTTCCGCAATTTGTTAATTTGGCTCTTTCAACGATTCTCTTCTTTTTTTGCCACTGAAAAAAATTTGCATTACAATGATAGAAATATGTTGGCTGCAATTTTAAAACAATTGAGACGTTCTTTTCTGAAAATAGAATTTCTCAACGCTATATTTGTACAATTTCTTTATTTCAGTTAGTTTCTCAATTCATCCATATTTTTAATTTAAAAAAAAAAAAAAAAAATGGTTAATCCAGTAATTATAAGAGTCTAAAATTGATTGCTATTAGGGACTTTCATAAGCGTGCACTTTTAATATTTAACACCGAGATAAGACTTCTCACGCCTGACATTTCTAGATAACAGTAATTTCCCTCCTGATAATTCAACCGCCTGTTTTAATCTTTATTTACCGTAAATCGTGCAAGTGAAAAATTTCCGAAGTAGGTATATGTTTTCAATTAGAAGACGAGATAAGAAAATGTTTTACAACATTACGCTCAGAGCTTTCAAATTTCAATTACATTTTTTTATAAATGATGCTTTTCAATCTAAAGTTCTTGTGTATAGATCTAGAACAGGAATTTATTTAATCAGAAGTACTTTTCACAGTTTTTGGTATTTTTTCCTTTCAGAAAGTTTCTTTATTTTTTGGAACTAAAATTTTCTTATTTATGAAAAGTCGTTTAGAAAATTAAAAATGATGCTTTTTTTAAAATTGTTTTTGTGAAATTTGAACTTATGTTTTAGTTAAAGTTTATTTAACATTTTTAAGTTTTTTCGGTTAACATTTTCTGTTTTTTCTTAAAATCTAGTGAACATTTGTAATTTTCATGAAATTTTGAAAAGCTCATTTTGTTCTTTGAAATATTATCTGCAATTTTGTTTGTTGGATTCTGTTAAATAATACTTTGTTTAAAAGTATATTTAAAAAATATTTCAATTGTTTAATAATTTTTTAATAAAAGTATTATTATCAAAATTCAACAAACAAAATTGTAGAATGTTATTACTTTCTAGTCTGAGGTAATAACAATTGGATGAACCCCCTTATAACTTTTAAAAATTAAAAATAATATTTAATTTCTCGTTCTGCAAAAATTTGTCCAAATTTTGGTAAAATTAATAAAAAAAAATTCTTTTCGGTAAATTTTTTCAATAGACATTTTAACTTAATTAAAAATAAACTTTTTTTTATGACTTCTTTTTTATTCTTAGAATATTAATAACTTTTCTGATTTCATCGTAATTTTTCTATTCTTTTAAATTTTTTTTTAATTTCTCCAAACTAGAGGAAAATCTTTTTTATAATTTTCTATTGTTTCAAATATTTTTCTGCGTTTTTGTTTTAAACTTTTCTATCTATTCATCGTTTGTTTTTATTCTTGCGCAGTTTTTATTCTTTACTTTTTTTTTAATCTTCTCATTTTATTTGTTAATTTCTATCATTAATGGGGCGGGAGTTAAATTATTTTTTAATTATTTGATTTCTGTTCAAGTATCTTCTTTGTAGATTTTCTCCAAGTTTGTACATTTTTACACCATTTTTTTCATTTATTTTCTTTCTTGTTTAATTTTATAATAATTCAATAATTTAAAATAACAATTTGAATAATTATGTGTAATTTTAATATTTTCTTTTTTAATTTCACCATTTTTTCGTAGATATTTTTCCAAAATTTTCATTAGTTTTAAATTTACAATTTATTGTTCTTCTACAATTTTATAATTATCATTAAATTAAAAAAAATGTTCAAATGCCGATTATTTTCACCATTTTTCAATTTTTTTTTTTTTTTTAATTGTTAATTATTTATTTATTTATTTTTTTTTTGTTAATTATTTTCGTCAATATATACATATATCTAATTATTCTTGTCGTATTGAAATTATTCTTTTAAATTATAAATTATTTTCTTTAATTTTCAATTATTTTTATTGATTTTCAATTAATTCCTCAATATTCAATAGTTCTCGTATTTTTAAATTATTTTTTTCACTCAAAAAAAATTGTTTCAAAATTTCAATTCAATTATTTAATTCTAGAACTATTCTATTCTTCAATTCTTATTATCAATAATTCTCGTTTTTTTTCAAATATTTTTTTCACTCATAAAAATTGTTTTAAAATTTCAATTCAGTTATTCAATTCTAAAACTATTCTCTTCAATTCTCAGATATTTTCTTCAAATTTAAATTCCACTTTTTAATTTTCAATTACTTTCTTTAATATTAAAAAATTATCGCCTTTTTCCATAATTTTTTTTTATTATTATTAAGTTTCTTGCATTTTTATAAAATTGTTTAATTACTTTCTTTAATTTTAAATTCCATTCTTCAATTTTTATTTCCATTCTTCGGTTTTCCATTGTTTTCTTTTATAATAATTACTTCTTGGCTTTTTTCAATGACTCTATTTTAACTCTATTTTAACTCTATTCTTTACAATTCAATTCCATTTTTCAGTTTTTTAATACTTTTTTCAATTTTCAATTATTCTTTTCGATTTTGAATCCAGTTGTTAAATGAGCAATTATTTCCAATAATTATTCCAATAATTTTCTTAATTTTTCAATTTGCAATTTTTATTTAACTTTCATATTTCTTGTTTAATTTCTTCAATTATTTTTTCAGCTGTCTATTAATCTCGCCATTTTTCGAATTTATTTTTCAATTGTTAATTATTGTTTTTAATAGTTAATTATTTTTGTCAATATTTAATTATTTTGTCATATTGTTTTAATTATCAATTATTTTCTTGAGATTTCTATTTAATTCTTTAATTTCCAATTTATTTCTACAATTTTTAATTATTTTCTTCAGTTCTTAAATATTTGCTTTAATTTTCAATTATTTTGACCTATTTTCTATTAATTCTTCAATATTGAATAATTCTCGGATTTTTTCAATTATTTTTTTCACTCATAAAAATTGTTTTAAAATTTCAATTCTAAAACTATTGTCTTCAATTCTCAGATATTTTCTTCAAATTTAAATTCCACATTTCAATTTTTAAATTATTTTCTTTAATATTAAGAAATTACCGATTTTTTGCTATTATTTTTTTCGATTATCATTCAAAGTTTCTTTAACTTTAAATACAATTGTTCAATTATTTTCATTAATTTTTAATTCTATTTTTCAGTTTTCAAATGTTTTTTTTAATTCATTAATTTTCTTTTTTTTTAAATACTTTTTTTCAGATTTTAGGTATATTCTCTAAGTTTCAATTCCATTCTTCAATTTTTATTTGCTTATTTTCAATTTTTTATTGCTTCTTTCAATTTTCAATTATTTTTTTCCATTTTCAATCCAGTTGTTAAATGTGCAATTATTTCTAACAATTATTCCTATAATTTTCTTAATTTTTCAATTTGCAATTATTTTCCATAAATTTAATATTGCTTGTTTATTTTTGTCAATTATTTTTGCATTTTTCAAAATAATTTTTAAAATATTAATTATTTTGTCAATTTGTAATTTTTCTTTTAATTATCAATTATTTTCTTGAAATTTCCATTTAATTCTGTAATTTCCAATTTATTTCTTCAATTCTCAAATATTTGCATTAATTTTCAATTATTTTTTATCCATTTTCTATTAATTCTTCAATATTTAATAATTTCGGATTTTTTCAATTATTCTTTTCACTTATAAAAACTGTTTTATAATTCCAATTAAGTTATTTAATTCTAAAATTATTCTCTTCAATTCTCAGTTATTTTCCTCACATTTAAATTCCACGTTTCAATTTTTAAATTATTTTCTTTAATATTAAAAAATTACATACTTTTTTCTATTATTTTTTTCGATTATCATCAAGTTTCTTTAATTTTAAATACAATTATTCAATTGTTTTCTGTAATTTTTAATTCCATTTTTCAGTTTTCAATTGTTTTCTTTTATATTAATTAATTTTAGTCTTTTTTTAAATATACTTTTTTTCATATTTTAGGTATATTCTCTAAGTTTCAATTCCATTCTTCAATTTTTATTTGCCTATTTTCAATTTTTAATTACTTTTTTCAATTTTAATTATTTGTTTCGATTTTCAATCCAGTTGTTAAATGTGCCATTATTTCTAACAATTATTCCTATAATTTTCTTAATTTTTCGATTTGCAATTATTTTCTTTAAATTTAATATTTCTTGTTTATTTTTTTAAATTATTTTCTCAGTTTTTGATTAATCTACTCATTTTTCAAATTTTGTTTTCAATTGACAATTATTTTCGTCATTTTTCACGTGCTTTTTTTTAATTTTTCAATTATTCTCGTCATTTTTCAAGTATTTCCTTCAATTATTAATTATTTTCTGCAATTTTCAATTACTTTCAACAACTTTTTCAATTTTCAATTATTATCTCAAAATTTTATAATTATTCTCTGTTTTTTTTAATTATTTTGTTCGGTTGTGTATTAATTTAGCCATTTTTTGAATTTTGTTTTCAATTTTCAATTATTTTCGTCATTTTGTAATTTTTTCGCATTGATTAATTATTTTTTCAAATTTTAATTTAATTCTTAAATTATCCATTTAATTCTTACATTTTTAATTTATTTTCTCAATTTTTTATTACTTTCTTCAATTTCAATTCTTTTTTTTCGATTTTCAATCCCCTTGTTCAATTTGCAATTATTTCCAATAGTTATTCCTATAAGAATTAGATAAAGTTTGATTGCTCTCCATTTTTGTTAACTTGCGAAAAAAATCGATCAGTTGGAGCAAGAATGTATTAGGTTTATAAATTAAAAATTTTTTTTTGTTTTTAAAAGTGTTTAGTGTTTTTTAAAATTTTTTAATTTAAAAACCTAACACATTCTTGCTCCAACTCATCGATTTTTTTCGCAAATTAGTTATTCCTATAATTTTTCAAGTATTTTGATTTAAATAAATATTTATTGTTTAATTTTTTAAACTATTCTTTTCAATTGTGTAATTAATCATGGGACGTCGTCTTTAATTATAAAGTTTATCTATAAAAAATAAAAAAATAATTGAAAAAGTCTGATTTACTTCATTGAGAAATTTATTTTTCAGTTTGGTCTTCGACAATTGGACCTCTCGTTACTTTCACAACTTTGGTCACTGAACGAGTCGATACAAGAGTTCCGGCAACTTTTGCAAGACCAAGAAGACAGAGCGCCGTCCCCGTCACCCAGCAGTGAAGATGGAGACGACAATTCCTACGGACCTCAACCTCGAAGACCGGCACCAACTCTACATCATCACAGACCTCCGAGACCTCCAAGGCCTCCAAAACCTCCTCCTAGTGACGAATCTCCGTCCAGCGAAGAATATGGAGCTGTTTAATTTTTTCCACGTCCACTAAACTCTTCTCTAAATTGCCAAAAAACAAAAAAAAAAACAAAAATATTAACAGGTGACGTGGACCTGGAGGCGAAAGACGTTCCTTTAATTATAGTACTTAAAATGTCCAATAATTTTGGATTGATCTCAATCGAGTGAGCTTAACTGTCGACTTTGCTTTTCAATCTCAAATAAAAATCCTTTAAAGAAGGAATTTTTATTGAATTTTTCAAAAATTTTTTGCAAACATAACCTCTTCTCGAGTATATGTTCAGATGTTCTCAATTTAAACTATTTAAACTATAGTTAAAATCTCATTTACTTTTGAAAAATGAAAGTTTTTTGAGTTCGTGTTTTAGGTTTTATTAAATTTTACGTTTCATAAACATGATAAATACCGTTTTTTATTAAATTCTTTGGATTGGAAAGCAATATTGACCGAAAATACCGGGTGGCCGAAAAGATCTGCAAATTTTTTGTTCGCCTTATACTTTCAAGATTTACTAAAAATTAGCGAAAAAGAATGCTAAAAGTTGATAAAAAACTGAGTGTGCCTATATAATCAGTTATTATTCACTGAATTAGAAAAAATAATATAAAAGCAATAGCGATATTAAATATTACAAAATAATGATTTTCAGAAAAAAATTTTGTAAATTATTTTTCAATGTAAATAGTTTTAAAGTAGTACAAAAGCGTACCGGCATTTCAAAATGAAAAGAACATCTGTCCACGTGATTTTTATTATCAAATAATTGAAATAAATTGTAAATAATCGTCATTTTTAATCGGCCACCTTGGTAATTGAAAAAAAAAAAAACTAATGATAATTCGTTCGATGAAAATCGAATATGGCTAGTGAGTTCCAAAGAAGTCTTTTAAGATTTCTTCTTCCCTCTAATGACGCTTGAAGTCAGATCAGTATGTTTTCTGATCTTGTATATCGCGTCGATTTCCGTCAATTGTTAACAGAGCGATTCGCATGTAAGTGATGTAAAATATAAAAAAAGGAGTAAATGAAGTTTAAAGAATGATTATTTAAGACGAGATATGTTAAGAGAATTCTCAGATACATCGATCCTTCACCAAATACCATTGCCCTGTTGAACGTTACGGGCTGGCCATAATAATTTGTTGTTACAAGAGGTTCAGAATGTAAAATATCGTTCTTTATATCACGATAGGGTTGCAGGAATAAAAGTCGATAAGGGTGTAGATATTAATAATAATATGTTCTAAGACTTAGGATCTAGCCATTCACGTGAATTGTATATTTGATATTAAAACAAGATTGGAGTGTTTATAATTATTAAAGAGCCACCAGCTCTTTCTTTTTTTCTTAAGAGTTAAGGAGGTTCTCTCGATTAACATAACCTCAAACTAGAAAGTCGTTTTTCACCTCAAATAAAAGGATTATTCAAATTGATTTCAACAAGTTTTAAAACATCCAGTTGTGCATTTTTTAGAAAAAATTAGGTTCCCCAGTAAGAAGAGAGTAATTGAAAAGTATTTAATTTTTTTTAATACTTTTGAATACCTTTTTTTGTCCAATACATTTGTATCCGGCGATAGTATCTACTTTTATTCGAAAATCAATCCTTATTAATACGCGTTTCTAAATATTTTTCAATCCAAATGAATGCATTTATAATACAAGAAATAAAATTAATATTTTGTAATACCCACAGTTAAGATTAATCGAATTTAATTGAATCCCTTTATAATGAAAATAAAAAAAAATAAAATGAATATTTTCGAATACCCACAGTTCAGATTTATTTATTCCAAATGATGCCCTTTAGAAATAAAACAATAAAATAAGTGTTTTTTAATACCTCATAATTCAGATTTACTAGATTAAAAAAAAAACATAAAATGTTAAATAATTATTATTTGACAACAAATTTTAGGTTAACCAAATTTTTTCTAGAAAATTTACAACTGGATCTTTCAAAATTTTGTGAAATTAATTTAAAAAATAGTTTTATTTGATGGGAAAAGACATTTTTTACTTTAAGGTTATGTCAATAGAGAGAACCTCCTTAAAATGAAAATTTTAATAAATATTAATCACAAATGTCAAGTGCTTTTAAAGCATTGTACAAGTTTCTTTACATTTTTTAAATAGAAATACCAACAAATCTGTGTCAACTGTTAATGGAATTGAGCTGGAATTTTTAACCAGAATTTCGTTCAAAGTTTACCCGTTTGAGTTAATAAAAATGAATTTTTCTCTTCTATTTTCAGAAGTATTTTCAGATTACGCTTTTTGGTTTATTATGCTGTTTGTGGTTGTAAAATAATCTCAATAGAAGTTTTTATGGATTAATACTACTATATTTCAGACTTTTGGGATTGAAATTAAAGATCAATTATATTGTGAATTTTGTCATATACGAAATGTTTATATAGAAGGGAGAGAAATTTTTCATTTTAAATGAGAAATTGAGGTTTGGCTCAAAAATAGAAATAATAGAGTTTGCGGTGAATGATAAAATAAAGTTTTTTTTCCAAAATTGAGTAACTTATTTTTAATAATCCCTGACTTATATTTTAGAAAGTGTATTTCTTTTAATTTCTCAGTTTTATGAGTGGAATGAAATGAAATAAAAAATGTTATTCTCAAGAGTCTAAGTAAATTTAAAGCAAACTAAAAGAAATTCTTCATAATTATTTGCAGTAAAATTTAAAATTGAAAATATTGAATGTTTTTTTAAATAGGGTGTCTACTCACCGGGAATTCCGGGAAAACCGGGAATTTGCCGGGATTTTAGTTCGACTGGGAAAAACCCGGGAAATTGCCGGGAAAAAAAAATTATATCCGGGAATTTTTATAAATTTCAGCTGATTCGTTTTCATAATTCTTCAAATTCGCTTGAACCTTATTAGTGATAAGTTTCAAGCGAATTTGAGCATTTTCAGGGCTGCCAGTGACTTACTTTCTCACTATTCATTTTTTTTAAAATCACTCACTATTACTCACTTTAAAAAAAATCACTTTTCTCACTTTCTTAGTAAAATAATGATTATCTATCATTATTATATACAATTATGTTCTTCAAATTTCAATAAATTTTGACATTGTTTAATTAGTTTCCTCTAATTTTAATTATTTTTTTTTTAATTTTTTAATTAATGTCTACAAATTGGTAATTTTTAAACCAGTATTGTCAATTACTTTCGTCGTTTTTCAATTTTTCCATCAAATTTCAATTATTTTTATCATTTTTCAATTCTTTTTTGCATATTTCTATTAGTTTTAACATTTAAAATTTTTTTTTATCAAATTTCAATAATTATATTCAATCTTTTTTTTATGGTCAACAATTTCTCAATTTATTACACAGTTTTCAATTTTTTTCTTCAATAATTTTATTATTATGTATCAATAATTTTTAAATACTTTACACGAATTAACATTTTTTTTATGAAATTTTAATATTTAAATTTTTTGTAATTTCTCAATTTATTTTCTTCAAATTTCAATTATTTTTGTCACTTCTCGACTATTTTTTCCTATTTTCAATTATTTTTGTCATTTTTTAATTGTTTTTTAAAAATTTTCAATTAATTTAGTAATAATTTCTTAATTATTGTCAATATTTTCGACGTTGTTTTATTACTTTCTCCAAATTTTGTATTTGTTTTCTTATATCTTTAAATTATTGTCATGAATTTTTTAATTTCTTACTTCAATTATCTTTTATTTTCAATTCTCAATTTCTTTTCAAATTTTAATTATTTTTAGCATTTTTCAAGTCTTTTATTTTTTACTTAATTTTTAATTCGTTTTGTCACTTTTCAATTATTTGTCTCAAATTTTTAGTATGTTTGTTATTTTTCACATATTATCTTCAAATTTAATTCTTTTGTCATTTCTCAATTATTATCAATATTTTCGACATTTTTTTATTACCTACTTTCTCCAAATTTAACGTATTTTCTTATAGGTCGAGTCCATACCAAGTGATCACACCAATTTCAGTCATATTGAGTAATATTTACGAAATTGATATTTTGGGTTCCTTTAGGAGTAAAAAAAATAAATTTTAATTATTTTTAAAAAATTCAAAATATTTTCGAAAATATTCAAATTCGAAATTTTATGTACTATTTTTTTTGTGTTATCATAACTTCTGTAATTTTGAAGCAATTGAGATCATTTTTTTTTTAAATTACTCGTATTTAAATAATCTTTCAAGAAAAATTATAATAATTAAGAAATTGTTTATAATTAAATTTTTATTAAAAAAATTAAATTATTTATTTAAACAAAATCTAAAGTATATCATCGTTCTTTTTCAAAAAAATCATAAACATAGCCTATAATGTGCTTAAAAATTTAAGCCAAAGAAAAAGATGGTATGTATTATAGTTTTTGAGAAAAAAATTATTAAGTTATGCTAGCGCGGCGCGGACCGGTGTCACCGCTACTCAACGCGTAGTTCCGTAGTAACCGAAATGTATGTATATTTTTACATAATGTAAATATAGTTAGGGTATTATATTTAAATTATAAGCTTCAGAAAGTCACACTGATCTTTTCATAGTACATGGACATCAAACTTTAGAATTAAAAAAATCGGAGAAAATAATTAAAGTAAAAAAAAGTAATTAAAAAATTGGTAATTTATAGAAAAATAATAAAAATAACTAAAAATTGGGAAAATTATTAAAATTTAAGAATAATAATTGAAAATTTGTTAAATCAATTGAAAAATAATTAATATAATTAAAAACTGGTAAAAATAAGTGAAAATAAGTGAATAATTAAAATAATTTAAAACTGAAGAAAGAAAAATAATGGACTGGTAAAATTATCAAAATTCGCGATGTTCAGGGGTGTTAATTTTTTTTCTTATGCAATTTTAGACCTAAAATTATGGGGTAATGTCAAAAATAGAGAAACAAATAATTTGCGGAGTTTGAGAAATTTATTCTAAGAAAAACTTAAATTTTAAAAATTAAACCTCTTTCACAATTTTCATTTTTTCCATCGACAATTTTTTTGTGGGATTTTTAAATGATTTTCTACAATCCATCGTATGGATTTTGAAAAATAAAATTTCGAAAATGACCAAAAAAATATTGTTTTTTAATTTTTATGTAATACCATAATTCTACATCTTAATTGATGTAAGAAAAAAAATGACACCTCTGAGCATCAAAAATTTTGTTGAGTTAAAATTTCACCTATCTCTCCCCTTAAAGAATGATAAAAATAGTTTGAAAATAGTTGAAAGAAATGAAAACTATAATAAATTTAAAAGATGACAAAATTTTATAAGGAGAAAAATGATTAAAAATTTGAAACATAAAGTATGAAACATAAAATTTGTCAGTACTGCGAAGTACTGACAAACTTCGCAGGTGTTGACAGATTGAATTAATGAATGAAATTTGAAGATTATTATAAATAACTATTTTTAATCAATGTTTGTAAAAAAAAATTTCAAATCAATCTTATAAGTTCACATAATAGAAAAAATTATATGAATTTGTGTTGATATCTATAATTAAATTCAATATTTAATATTTTAAAGATTTCGAATTTGCCGCTAATCTAATTACGCAGAATATGAAGCTGAAAAACAATTGTTAAGTGAAAGATTTAATCAAGCTATGACCATTAAAGGTACACAAAAATTTCATTCCTTCGTACCCCTTGAGAATAAAATTGAAACAAAAATTTTTTCAAATTCTGTGCACAGCACAATTTGTAAAATAAAAAAATAAACATGACGATTAACTGTATTTATATTATGTAAAAATATACATACATTTCGGTTACTACGGAACTACGCGTTGAGTAGCGGTGACACCGGTCCGCGCCGCGCTAGCATAACTTAATAATTTTTTTCTCAAAAACTATAATACATACCATCTTTTTCTTTGGCTTAAATTTTTAAGCACATTATAGGCTATGTTTATGAATTTTTTGAAAAAGATCGATGATATACTTTAGATTTTGTTTAAATAAATAATTTAATTTTTTTAATAAAAATTTAATTATAAACAATTTCTTAATTATTATAATTTTTCTTGAAAGAGTATTTAAATACGAGTAATTTAAAAAAAAATGATCTCAATTGCTTAAAAATTACAGAAGTTATGATAAAACAAAAAAAATAGTACTCAAAATTTTGAATTTGAATATTTTCGAAAATATTTTGAATTTTTTAAAAATAATTAAAATTTATTTTTTTTACTCCTAAAGGAACCCAAAATATCAATTTCGTAAATATTACTCAATATGACTGAAATTGGTGTGATCACTTGGTATGGACTCGACCATATCTTTAAATTATTGTCATGGGTTCTTTAATTTACATTAAATTTTTCCTTTTTCAATTATTTTTGTCATTTGTCAATTGCTTTTTATTTTTAATTTTAATTATTTTTATCATTTTTCAAGTATTTTCTTCAAATTTCAAATTTTTTGGGATTTTGCAATTATTTTGCCATTATTTAATTATTTTCTTTAAACGTCAATTTTTATCTCCAATTTTTCAATTATTGATTTCTAATTTTTATTTTGTTTCTCCATATTTCAATTGTTTATGTCATTTTTTACGTCTTTTTTTCAAATCATAAATTTTTTACATAATTTTAAATTAGTTTTATCATCTTTAATTTTTTTTTCAAGGTTCAATTATTTTTGTCATTTCTCGACTATTTGTTCCATTTTTTGATTATTTTTGTAATTTTCAATTATTTTTGTCATTTCTCAATTATTTTTTTTTAAATTTAATTATTTTTATCATTTTCAAGTATTTTTTTTCAAATTTCTATCAATTTTATGATTTTTCAATTATTTAATTATTTTCTTTCATGGTCAATTTTTTTCTCCAATTTTTTAATTATATATTGACATCAAATTTTTATTTTGTTTTTCCATTTTTCAATTATTTTTGTCATTTTCCAAGTCTTTTCTTCAAATTTTTAATTATTTATTTAATTTTTAATTAGTTTTGTCATCTTTCATTTTGTTTCTTCAAATTTCAATTATTTTTGTCATTTTCCAATTATTTTCTTCAAATTTCTATTTTTTGCCATTTGAGAATTATTTTCTTCGAAGATAAATTTTACTTTAATAACTTATATATTACGCACTTAATTTTTTCACTATTTTAATATTATAGCTATGAATCATACATAAAAGAAATCCGGGAAAAATGTGATTTTAGATCCGGGAAAACCGGGAATTTGCCGGGAATTTGAAAATCATGTTTCAGTAGACACCCTGTTTAAATGAAAAACGTAATAATTTAGTGTCTTATATATAAAAAAAGGTTACTGAAACTTACATTTTTAAAAAACTTAATTTGAATTTTAGATAATTTCTACAAATTTTATTTGTAGGATTTTGTTAAATAATAATTTATTCAAAATTAATTAATTAATTTTAGTTTTATTTTCTTTATATTTCATAGTATATCTTTACCAAAATTTAAATATTTATGTACTTTTTTTCATATTTTTATAGTTTTTAAGATTTAAAAAAAATCCTGTATTTCTCAAATATATATATTTTTTTTTTTTTTGAATACTCTTAATTTTTCCCATATCTTCAAATTTCTCGACTCCTCTTGAATTTTTTTCAATTGCCTTCAGTTATTTTCTGTTTTTTTTTTATAATTTCTTTGAGCTTTTAATTAGATTTTCAATTTTATCATAATTCTATTTTTTAGAAATTTAGAAATCGTTAAACAGTTTTTTGAAATTGTTTAATTTTTTCCTATAATTTCTAACTTTTTAAAAAAGTTTATTCGGTATTTTATTCTGCATCTTTAAAATAATCTTTTTCTTTTATTTTAAATGTAAATTTAATTTTGAACTATATTTTGTCATTTTGTCATCATTTATTAACTATTTAAAAGTATTTTCCATTTCTTAAAACTCTTTAGAGTTTTTAATTTTTTCTAAATACTCTGTGCAATGTTTTTATATCTTTAATTTCTAAAATAATTTCCTAATGTAAACATTTTTTCTCTTATAAGTAAAATTTTAACTGTTTTTTATTTATTTTCTAATTTAATATTAAACAGGATTTTGTAGTTTTTTGTATATTTTCTGTCATTTTTGTCACTTATATGTAATTTTAAAAGTTTTCTTAGTTTTTAAGTAATAATAACTTTACTTTTTAACAAATTTTAGCATTTTCTAATTTATAACCTTTTTTTTATCTTTTCACATTTTTATATTTATATTTATCATCATTCATCTACTATTTAAAAGTTTTCAATTTCATAAACTGTTTTATTATAGAGTTTTTAATTTTCCCTTTTCAAGTATTTAAAAACTATGCATTCTTTCTATGTTTAATTTCTAAAATAAATAATTTGCGAATTTAAAAAACTTTTTTTTATAAGTAAAAATTTAACGGGGTTTTTATTTATAGATTTTTCTAGTTTGTTGTATTTTTTCTGTAATTTTTTTCATTTATTTGTATAATTATAAAACAGTTTTCTCTTTTTTTTTTTTTTTTTATAAAAATCCTTTAATTTTTTAATTTTTAATATTTTTATGCATTTTCTCATTTCTAACCTTTTTTCATATCTTTTCACATTTTTATATTTTTCGTTTATTGTGATATTTTTTATAATTTTTTTTTCTAATTTTCTTATTTATAACTTGTTTGATTTTGACTAAAAGGTTTCCTTCATTTTTCATTATTTCTTATTAAATGTTCTCATATTTTATTTTTTCTACTTATAAGACTTTATAGTCAAAAAGTATATGGAGATTCGTTGTATCACTTGAGATTTTTTTGATTTTTTCACGGACTTTCATATTTTTTAAGTTTTTTAAAACCGCAATAAAAACAAGAATTTATTTTAATTCAAATTAAACTATTAGAATAGTAACGGATTATTAAAATTATTACAAATTCAAACTTAGATTTTAAAAAAGTTAAAACTGTGAAAAAACATTTGAATAGGCGAAAGAATTTCAAGTTCAAATTAATAATTCTTCTTTCTCTTTTGTCAAGTGAACAAAATTTTTGAAAAATTCTCAAAAACGTCCGCCAGAGGACATGGTTTTGTTTATCAGCTGTTTTCCACGTGTTTTTTTTACTAGGTTATGTTTCTCTTGTCAAAGTAAGCCGCGAGTATAAACGACGATCAAAAAAATACCATTTTTGACCTAAAAAATCGTTGATAAAACAGACAAAAATGTCCGAGGAGCAAGTGGAGAACATTAAAAAATCTACAAAACGCAAGAAAAAACGATCATTTAATCAAATGGCCAAGAAAATGGCCCGAAGTCGAAGCTATGCTGGTGAACTTGATTCTGACGCCTATCAATATATGGTACGTGTTTCTGAAATAATAAGAATTGATTTTCCAACAATGGAAGATAAATTGGTTTTTGCAAATAATGTTTATGAGCAAACAATCGATCATGAAGTTGATTATGCCAGAAATCAAGTTGGATCGAGGGTTTTGGAATCGTTAATGGATTTTGCAAATTTGGAGACAATTCAAAGACTTATTCAGGGTTTTCAAAATGATTTAAGACCCATGTGCAGTGACAGATTTGCGAGTCACGTTTTACAAAAATTAATCTGTGTTTGTGCCGATCGAGGAAACAGAAAATTCTCGGAGAAATCGTCGACAGATTTGGTCCAAGTTACAGAAGAAGATGAACAGACATATAGCGAAATGGCATTAAAATTATGCAAGTATGTGATAAATAATATGGAAGAATTTGCTTGGGATACGTATGCGAATCACGTTCTCAGAACAGTTTTTAAATGCCTGTCAGGATTGATTGAAAAAACGGACGATCAGAGCAAGAAAAAATCTCGACCTTCTCTCGAGAAAAAGCGAAAAGTTGCTCAGAGTTTTCTTGACTTACTTATTGACAGCGGCAAGAGAATGCATAAGTAAGACAATTTACTTGTTTATTTATCAATTATGCACTTTTTTCCTAATTGTTCTCATTTTGTTTTCTACTATTTTGTTTGCATTGTGGAAGAGAGGGCCCATTGACATAACCTCAAAACTTATTATTCATTTTTTTCTTTTAATTCGTAAAAGGTCATTGTAAAATAATTTTGCATTGATTCTGAAATGATAAACTCAATAAAGTTTGTAGAATTGCAAAATATTTTCCCCAAAATTTAATTTGAAATTAAGCATTAAATGATTATCATTTTGTAATTTTTCTTTCAATTATCGACTATTTTTTTAAAATTCTTTCAGAATTTTCTCCAATTTTTAGTTTTTCTCATTTTATAAAATTAATTTCTAAAATTTTTTAAGTACTTTCCTCAAATTTGTATTATTTTCTTCAATATTTAATTATTTTTATTTGTTTTCATAATTTCTAAAAAGATTTATTAATTATTGTAAATTTCAATTATTTTTAGCATTCTTTCAGTCTTTTCTCCAAATTTTAGTTATTCTCATTTTGTAAAATTATTTTCTAAGATTTTTAAGAATTTTTCTAAAATTTCAATTGTTTTCTTCAAATTTTAATTATTATTTTAATTTTCATTTGTTTTCATTATTTCAAAATTTGTTTATTAATTATCGTAAATTTCAATTACTTTTAGCTTATTTCTTCAATTCTTTTCTCCAATTTTTAGTTATTTTCTTTTTTTTTTAAATTGATTTCTAAGATTTTCATGTATTTTTTTCAAATTTCAATTATTTTTTCTTTATTTAAAAAAAATTCTGAAGTTTTTTCAATTATCAGACTTAAATGTCATTTATTTTTTACAACTTATCATTGTTTGTATCATATTTTAATCATTTTCGTCAAGTTTTAAAATTTAAAAACATTTTTCAATTATTTTCCAAAATTTATTTTCTTCAATTTTCAATTTTTTACATTTGTTTCACAATTTCAAAAATTTTTAACTATTTATCTGACTTTTCAATTATTTCATTATTTATATTATTTTTTATATTATTTTCTTCAATTTTCAATTACTTTCGTTTTTTTCTCGTTCTTTTTCATAATTGTCAAAAAGTTTTTATCTACTTCTCTTTAATTTAAACTTGTTCTGTTCAATTTTTAATTAGTTTATCTTTTTTAATTTATTTTCTCTAATTTTTAATTATTTTCTTTTATTTCAATGAACTTCTGAAAGTTTTAAGTATTTTTCTCAAATTTTGTTTAACTTTTCTTTATTTAAAATATTTTATGTAATTTGTTTAATTTTCTCAAATTTTAATTATTTTTTTTAATTTTAATTTATTTATCTCAATTTTTAATAATGTTTTTTTAATCTTCAATTATTTTCTCTAATTTTTCATTATTCAATTTTGTTTTAATTAACTTTTAAGATTCTCAAGTATTTTTCTCAAATTTAAATTATTTTCTTTATTTTTAAAACATTTTTATGATTGTTTAAATTACTTTCCTCAATTTTTGATTGATTTCATTTTTTTTTTCATTGAATTTGCAAAATTTGCAATTATATATTATTTTGTTTAATTTCAATTATTTTTTGCAATTCTTTTTAATTCTAAAATATTATAAATTTTGCCCTAAATAAATATTTATTTTATTTATATTAATTGAATTCTAAATATTAAATTTAAAATATTTATTTCTTCTAATTAAATAAATATTATTTACCGATTTGTTATATTTATTATTGTATTTTATAATTTCTAAAATGAATGAAAAACTAATCGCGCGTTTTATTTTGCTAGTTTCAATTTAATTATTTAATCTTCAATTTATTTCTTTAAATTTTAATTATTTTCTTCAATGTTTAATTGCATTCTTCGTTTTTCATTTCTTTTATTCAAAATTCAATATATCTCGCATTTTCTTAATTAATTAATTATTATTATTAATTATTTATTAAATAATAATAATCTCCGTAAACTCCTGAAGTTAGTTACTATTTATATTTATTCATATTTTTCTGTCCACGTTTTAAAATCCAAAGTGAAGTTAGTCCCTGCTTTTTTTTCATTAATTTTGATTCTCTTTAGGGTAATTCCACTGACTTTCATCTGAGGGCTGTTGCTGACATATTTTTAAAAAATCTTGTTTTAATATATGTGAAACTCGATGAATTTCTACGTTCATTAGCCATAATATTATAAAATAAATTTTAATTTCTTCGATGATATTATTAATCAAAAATAGGATGTTCACTACCTGATTTCGTAACCTCAAATTTTTCATTTTTTTAAAAACGTTATTATTAAAAAACTACTTAACAATATGTGTTCTTACTTACAAGAAACATAAATCACTTTATTCTATCTATAGAAATTATGATATCATAATTTTTTAAAGCTTGTAATTTTTTTCTGGAAGCTCAAAAAATTTTGAAACTTTGCATATATTTTATTCTTAATATAATTTACCTGCTATTAAAATTTGACGAGGGTATTTTGCTTCGTTTCGAAAATATTAAATTTGAAAAATTTTTACTCAAAAAGGTTAATTTGAGGATTTAAAACATTTTACATCTCTCTTTTCTTATGAAATAACAGAGATATGTGAAATTGTTTTGCTAACTTCAAGTTCTCGAATTAACCTTTCTGAGTAAAAATTTTTCAAATTTAATATTTTCGAAACGAAGCAAAATACCCTCGTCAAATTTTAATAGCAGGTAAATTATATTAAGAATAAAATATATGCAAAGTTTCAAAATTTTTTGAGCTTCCAGAAAAAAATTACAAGCTATAAAAAATTATGAAATTTTGTAAACGAAACATTTTTTAAATTTAATTATAATCATAACATAAAATAATTTTATAATAATATCATAATTTCTATAGATAGAATAAAGTGATTTATGTTTCTTGTAAGTAAGAACACATATTGTTAAATAGTTTTTTAATAATAACGTTTTTAAAAAAATGAAAAATTTGAGGTTACGAAATCAGGTAGTGAACATCCTATTTTTGATTAATAATATCATCGAAGAAATTAAAATTTATTTTATAATATTATGGCTAATGAACGTAGAAATTCATCGAGTTTCACATATGTTAAAACAAGATTTTTTAAAAATATGTCAGCAACAGCCCTCAGATGAAAGTCAGTGGAATTACCCTTTATCAGAAAATTTTAAAATTGCTTTAGTTTACAGACAAAATATGTTTTTTTTTTTGGTTGTTTTTTAATCTAGTCATTTTTCGAATTTTGTTTTCAATTGACAATTAAATTTTCTAATTTTTTCGTCATTTTTCAATTATTTTTATCTTTTTTCAATTCATTTCTCCAATTTGCAATTGTTTTCATGCAAATTTCAATTATTTTCTTCAAATTTCTTCAATAATTCTTTAATAATTAATATTAATAATTTATATTTTCTCGTTGATCAATTTTATTGGTTTTTATTTTCAATCAGTTTCTTCTTTAAATTAAATATATTTTTTTAAATTACAATTCTATTCTTCAATTTTAAATTGATTTCTCAAATTTCAATTACATTCTTCAATGAAAAAAATGTTTTTAAATTATTTGAGCCAGTATCATTTTGACACGTGACTTAATTTTAGATTGTTATATTGTACAGAATGGAAATGTTATTTTGTACAACTGCTAAATGTTATTTTGTACAGTTTTGAAAAATGAATTTGTTATTTTGTACAATTTTTTAAAAAAGCAATAAAACATTGGAAGTACAATATTTTAGCTTTTTTAAAGAATTGTACAAAAAAACAAATTCATTTTTCAAAATTGTACAAAATATCATTTAGCAGTTGTACAAAATAACATTTCCATTCTGTACAATATAACAATCTAAAATTAAGTCATGTGTCAAAATGATACTGGCTCAATTATTTTGGTCAAATTTGAACTATCTGCTTAAATTTTTTTTTCAATTATCTCCGTCAACGTCCAATTGCCTTCTTTAATTTTAAATTGGATTCTTAAATTTCAATTATATTCTTGAGTTTTTAAAAATTCTTTACTTTTATTTTCAATTACATCCTTCAATTTTCAAATTATGTTCTTTATTATAAAATCTATTTCTTCGTTTATCAATTATTGGTTTTTACTTCCAATTATTAACTTCTTTAATTTAAAAATATATTTTTTAAAATTACAATTACATTATTCAATTTTCAATTATTTTCTTCAATATAAAATTATGTTCTTTAATTTTCCAATAATTTTCGTCCATTTCTAATTGTAAACTTTAATTTTAAATTGATTTCTCACATTTCAATTATATTCTTCAATGAAAAAAATGTTTTTATCAATTTTCAATTATTTTGGTCAAATTTGAACTATGTGCATAATTTTTTTTTAATATCTCCGTCAATGTCCAAATACCCTTTTCAATTTTAAATTGGATTCTCAAATTTCAATTATAATTTAATTTAATTTAATTTATTGACTCCTTGTATACTATTACAATATAGTTTTTACAATGGTACCCCAATGTCCATTCTTACGTACTATTAATTATAATTATAATGAATATGATAATTGAATAGTTAACAGAATTTAGCCCATATACACTCATATATACACATATATACCTATGCAAACATACACGTGTACAATGTACATAGATACATTTAAACAACGTAAATTTCGAGTTTTAAATTTAAGATCAAATTAAATATAATTAATATAATGAATAAAAAGTTCATTTTAATTGCACTAGTGTAATTATAACACAAAACACATTATTCTCGCCGTCTTTACTATGGCCTTGTGTCCCTACACCTCTCTTCGAACTCCTTTGCAAATCGACATAGGTTGAGATTTGGATTGTTCTGTAGAGTACGTATTAGATGTCTTTCGAGATCCTCTCCTGTTCTTCCATTTCTCCATTCATTAACACCATCCACCCATTTTTTGGTAATAATAGCATCTTTCGCTTTGCATATCCATATATGCATTATGGATTCTTCTGCTTCTCCACATAATCTGCACGTAGTATCTTTGTACCCCTTTTTCCCTGCTTTACCTACATTCCCACATCTCATTCTAGCCCACTGCTTCTTGTCTTGCATTCTGATTTTCTTATCCTCCCAATATTCTTCTCTTCCCACAGCACTTTTCCAGTATTTAAAGTTCTTACAGTATGAAGATTTATCTGACATACACCAGTCCCGTTGCAGTTCTTGATTGATCAGTGTTTCTATATTCCTGGCTAAGTTCCTTTTGAGCTCGTCGTCTTTATTTTCCATTTCCATCAAATTAATCGTCTGTCCATCTCCTACCTTCTTGAATGACTTGGTTAATCCCTTGGCCCATTCGGAAGGGTTTCTATTCTTTATGCCTCTGATTTCTTCTTTCAGACAAATAAGAGGCCATCTCTCTTCGTTCATTTTTTGTATTTCCAAAAGGTATTTTGCTGCTCTTTTCGTTGACTCTATCTCTATACTTTGTCTTCCTGATTCCAATCTCCATATGTATCCTGGCGTCTTTTCGCTTATCCCCATTGCCATTTTGATCATTTTGCCATGCGCTCTTTCCAATTCTTCTCTCCTTTCCCACCCCCAAATTTCTATTCCATATAGCCCCCAGGCTATATTCGTTGCCTTTCGGACTTTTCCTGCCATCTTTGAAATGTGTGTTTTGTAAGTTTCTCGATAGTTGAACCAAAATCCCAAATATTTAAAGTTATCGACTACTTCTATTTCTTCACCATTTATTTTCCATCTTTCTCCGTTATTTCTTCTCCCACCCTTTCTAAATCTTATTATTTTTGTTTTCGCAGTATTTATTTTCAATTTATTTTTCTCCACATATTTTTCTAAACTTTTAATCATCTGCGCTAGTCCCTCCGCTGTGTCCGCTACAACAGCAAGGTCATCAGCGAATTTTAATCCATAGATCTTGGTTCTTCCGATCACCGATCCTCCAAGATTCCTGGCTTCCCATTCCTCTTCCAGATCGTTTATAAAGACATTAAATAGGGTTGGACTAAGAGGACATCCCTGTCTTATGCCTCTTGTTGTAGTGAAGGTCTCTGTTAATCCGTCCCCAGTGATTACCTCGTTCGTCGTCATCCCATAGATTGCTTTTAACATCTGGATCATTCTTCCTTTGATTCCTATCCTTTTTAGTTTTTCGAGAAGTATTCCCCTGTCGATTGTGTCGAAGGCTTTTTGGAAATCGACGAATGCCACGTAGAGTTTCCCTCTTTCTCTTTTTAGTTTGTTAATGATTAGAGAGTTTAGAACCATCACGTGATCTCTAGTTGATCTTTTTGCGCGAAAGCCTGCTTGACTTTCTCGTAATATCCTTTTTTTCTCTAGCCATGTTGTTAACCTCTGGTCCATAATTTTTGCCATGATTTTGTATCCTACGTCTAATAATGCGATGCCTCTGTAGTTTTCTGTCGACTCCTCGCTTCCTCCTTTGAAGATGGGATATAGTCGTGCCTTTTCCCATCCTTCACCTAGCTCTCCCTTGTTCCAAAATCCGTTAAACACTTTGTGTATTTCCTCCGCCCAATTTCTAGTTACTTCTTTTATAAATTCAATCGAAACTCCGTCCTCTCCCGCAGCCTTTCCCTTCTTCATTCCCTTCACTACTTTTCCCAACTCTTCGAATGAAATATCTTTGTTAAGGACCTCTAATATTTCCGATTCTTCGTCGAATTCCGTTTCGTCTTCATTCGTGTTTTGGTTGACTGAATTTTCATCTTCCCCTGGTAAGTTTTCTGCTCCCAATAGTTTTTCAAAATGTGTTTTCCATTCTTCTTTTCTGATGTTCCCAGTATTTATTTTTTTCCTCTTTTTTGGCCTGAATTCTCCTATTGCTTTCCAGAAGTCTTTCATATTCTTACTATTTTTAATGTTCTCCCATTTGGTTTGTCTTTCCTCGTTTCTTTTTCTGTTATAAAGACTTTTTAGTTTGTTCCGTGCTGTCAGCCATTCTTCTTTTTCTTTATCTTCTTTTTTTGACAAAAAGGTTTTAAGATTTTTCCACACTAATCTTTTCTGCTCTTTAATTTCTTTATTTATTTCCGTATCATCCTCATACCATTTATTTAGATTTCTTGCTTTCGTGTTTGCTGTCGTATGCTTTTTCATCATGCCTACTTTTTCTGCTGCTTTGTTTATATTTTCTAAAACAATATTCCATCTACGTTTCCAGTTCTCTCCTTCTTCAATCTCTCGACTCTCCCACAATTTATCTATTTCGCGTCCATATAGGTCCTTTTTTTCTTCGTCCCATACTAACCTTTTAATTTCTTTACTTTTTTCCATCTTTGTTCTATCTTTATGTCTGGTAAGTCGATCTACCTTTATAACTACTTTAGATGCTACTTCAAAGGTGATTGGTAAGTGATCCGATTCTGTGCGAGTAACGATTCTCATTTCTAGGATTTCACTTTGTCCCTGGTCTTCCGTTTCCAAGATATAATCTAGAACTGAACCACCTTCTTCTCCAATATGTGTCCATCTACCTAATTCGTCCCCCTTCACTCTTCCGTTTAATATTGTCAAACCCATTTCCTCACAAAACGAAATAAGTTTCTTACCCGCACTATTTAATCGTTTGTCTTCTGATCTTCTTTCAGGATAGAGAGCCCTATTTCTCTGATCTATTTCCAACTCTTCTACTCCCTGTTCCTCCCCAATTCTAGCATTCCAGTCACCAACTATGACTAGGCCTTCTCCTTTACCCTTTAAGTTGTTAACGATCTCTTTAATTTCTTCGCATACTTTCCCTACGCCTACGTTGTTATAAACCGTTATAATATTTTTAATAATTCCCTGAGATCCTATTAAGTTACCACTCACCTTTAAACCATATTCCCATTCTTCGATCTTAATTTCCTTACTCAGACTTTTTCTCACTCCTATCAGTTTTCCACCTTTTGCTCTGCCTTTCTTCTTGACTCTTATCGCACTTTTTGTAGTCCATGAGTATTCCCTGTCTAGAGTTTTGATGAATTCCTTTTCCTTGTCTACTTCTATCCATGTTTCCAGTAACATTATGATGTCAAACTCCTTTAAGAAATCCCAAACGTTTTTTATCTTTCTTCCTCCAGCTATATTCCAGATCACTCCTTTAATTATTCCTTCCTTGGAACCTTGACTCACGAAATCTTGAGTCGCAATATCGGGGGTTTCGCAATCTCGACTCACGAAATCCCGGGTCCCGAAATCCGGAGTCACGAAATCCTGTGTCACGAAATCTCGAGTCACGAAATTCTTGTTCATTAACTCGCGGTTCTCCTACTCTCGAGTCATTAAGTATCGGTGCATTTAATCTCGAGTCACTAAACCTCAGGTCATCAAATCCTGGTTCGCGAAATCCTATGTCACGAAATTCTGGTTCGCGATATCCTGGGTCACTAGTTCCTGGGTCGCAAAAATTCGTCTCGAAGTTTCCTCCGAATCTTTTTCCTCTTTGTAATTCTCTTCTGTCCGCGATTTTTTCTTTTAACCCAGTTTCTTCGTTCCACTGGAATTCCTTATTGTTGATTTTCCATTTCATGTATGCAAAAGTTGCGTCAGTTCCTGTATTCCATGCTATCTCTACTTCTTCTTGTATGCAGCTTTGCACTTCCTTTTCCCTCTGTGTCAGGTCATCTTCTATCATTATTTTTGTTGATCTTAGTTTGTGCTTATTTCTCATCAAATTTCTTTTTATTCCCCATGAGTTGAGTCTGATAAGAACACCACCTGCCACGTGTGTCATTTTCGTGATCCTGATGTTCACTCCCGTCAATTTCCATAGAACATCAATGATTTCATTTCTCAGATTCTTACCCCTTGATCTGAATCCACGAACAATTATGGAATTTTTTCTTCGCTTTCTTTCTGTCATTTCCCATTCTATTTCATTTGCACTGAGCTTTGTTAGACGACTTATGCCCTTTGTTGATTGATCATTTTTATCTTTTGTTGTTGACTTACTTTTTTCCCTGTTGTTTATGTTATCATCGTTTTTTCCGCCTGTACTAGGCGGTCTGCTTAACTCTGCGCCTAAATCTTGCGTTCTTTTGCTTCCTCCATTTTTATTAATTTCTCTTAACATTTGATCAGCTGCTTTTGGGTCTTGTATTTTTCCCTTTAAATGAGTTTTTTTCTCCACTGTTTCCCTCCTTGACAATTCAGCTTTTAAATATTCGATTTCATTTTTATACTTTTCCTCCCGGTCATAAGCTCTACTTAAAGCTACAGCTGTTTCACTTTCTTTTTTATTCCATGCTTGCATGTCCTCTTGTATCTTGTGGATTTGTTTCACAAATTTATCCATTTCACTTTTCACTTCACTTTTAAGCAAACTAATAAACTTTTCCATCATCGTTTCTTCTAATATTTCCTTGTTTGTTGTGGGGGTTAAATCGATCGGGTTAGTCGCATCTTTTTCATTTCTTTGATTTTTTTCCTCTTGTTCCTTTAGTTCATTTGTTTTTTCCGGATTCTTAAACTTTTCCTGATCTGGGTGTTTCGCATTTGGCGATCTTTGTATTTTTGTAGAGGTTTTAAAAATCGATGTGTCGTCTCTGATATCCCTTGAATCAGCTGATTTGCTTCTAGACAAGTACTCTTTCAATTTAAGTCCACTTTTTGCTTCTTCTCTGGCCAATATTTCTGCCTTGCTAGGTCTTCCTCGTCCTCTCCTTTTCGTATTTGTACTTTTATCTTCTCCTTCATTTAATGTGTTTATCTCATTGTTGACATTGTTGTCGTTTAAGTTAACCTCCTCAAAATCTATAAGAAGTGGTTGCCCGGTCTCTTCATAGGTGGAGCTACCATGCTGTACATCTGATTGATTGTCGTCATTTGATCGTGAGTTATGGTTTTCTGACTTCCGTAGTAAGTCAGAGGTCCCGCCATTTTTTTCTTCAGTCATCCTAACCTCTTATTCGTCGTTGCTCTCTTTCCCTTAATTTAGACTCCAATGCTAACTTGTTTGATTAGCCAACATTTACACGAAATCACCGGATTGCCCTCTTCACTCAAAACAACACTACGAAACTTTTATGAACCACTAGCACCTAAAAGACTATGAAAACTCTCACTGCTTTTTGTACGCGTGTTATCAATCCCAAATTTCAATTATATTATTATTTAACAAAAAAAAAAAAATTAATTTAATTTCAATTACATCCTTCAGTTTTCAAATTATTTTCTTTAATATTAAATCTATTTCTTAGTTTATCAATTACTGGTTTTTATTTTCAATTATTTTCTTCTTTAATTTTAAAATATTTTTTTTAAATTTAATTATATTCTTCAATTTTTAATTACTTTATTCAATATTAAATTCTTTGCATCAATTTTTCAATTATCTTCGTCAATGTCTAATATTAATCTTCAATTTTAAATTGATTTCTCACATTTCAATTATATTCTTCAATGAAAAATGTTCTTTTTCTTGAATTTTCAATTATTATCTTCAATATTAAGTATATTTTTTCAATTTATATAATGTCTTTCATTTCAATTACTTTTGTCATTTTTCAAGTTATTTCTTCAATTTTTAAATTATATTTAAGTATATTCTTCAATTTATCAAAAATCTTTATCTTCGCTGGACATACATTTTCTAATTTTTGTAATTCCTTTTCTCAAAACTTTTACAATTTTTTCTGATAATTTCTTATTTTCTCAAGTCCTTAATTTATTTAGTAATTTTACCTACATTTTCTATAATTTCTTAATTTTTTCATTTTTGAATGATTTTTATTTTTATTTTTTTTCATTTTTTCATTAAAAGTTTATTTTACGAATTTTAGTTATGACATTTTGTAACAATTTTCATGTTGTTTTGTTGATTCCTTTTTTTTTATTTTTATAAATTTACAAAATTGGTTGCTTTTTATCTCAATTTTAATTTACGTAAATTACCGTATTATTTTTAAGGATTTTTTCTTATATTCTCTAATATTTTAATTTTTGTCTTTAATTTCCATCTTTTTGTATAATTTCTTTAACTTTTTTTTTTATTATTTTATTTATAACATTAAACAATTTTTTCCCCTAATTTTCTCGTTCTTTCATAAATGCTAATTTGTTATTAAATATTAAAGAAAAAAATTAATTGTTTCTAGTTCTAAAATTTTTCCTTATTTTTTGCAACAATTGTTCTTAAAATTTTTTATTATTTCAAGATTATTTCGTTTTTTTAAGTTTTATTCGTGTATTTTTTTAATTTTTTGAATAAATCCTTTTAACGAGTTTTTTTATTTCTTTTGTAGATATTTGACTTATATTTTTACATTTTCTTATTTTATTTATACGTTTTCTTATTTCTAACAGATTTTACCCAATTTTTTTATTTTTCATTTCGTACATAAAAATTTTGATATTTTTAATAATTTTTTCGGTTATTTATATTTTGTTAAATTTCTTTTTCTAGTTTTAATTAATTATTTATTTTCTCAATTTCACCATTTTTTTTACATAATCGCATTTAATTTAGTTAATTCAAATTTAAATCGTTTCAAGTTTCAATCAAAGCAAAATGCAATTTATAAATTTTTTTAACTTCGATTCGAGTTCCAAAAACTTAAAATTTAAACTTAATAAAATTCTAACAAATGAAAACTAGAACTAATTCAAATTCCCATCCATCCCAATATTTTGTTCATCATTTTTGATTTTAAAAACTTCTTTTAAAGAAAATATTGATGAATCCTAAATTTAATTCCTTCAAGTTAAACTTAATTTTAGTTTCTTTTCATTATCTTAATTTCAAGCAAACTTAAAGTTATTCAAATTTTTCGTGAATTAAAATAAAAAATTCATATTTTCCTATATTGATGTCATCTTTTTTAAACATTGTTTGTCACCTTTATTGACCTATTTTCAAAAAATAATCAAAAAAATAGAACAATTACTCACTTAATTAATTTATTGTCTCTCATTTGTAATTCTTGAAATATTATTTCTAGATGGCCGCAGTTTCTGGAATTTGGACACCACGAGCTCACATCGGGACTTTTACAAACTGTCTTGTATTCCTTAAAAGACATTGACTCTGATTTGTGCACAGTAATAATCAATAAAATAACAACTGAATCTTTCACAGCAGAAAACGATCAGAATTTAATTGCTTTTCTCGAGACCGAATCATCTTCCAGATTAATAGAAGTTTGTCTCGCGGTCTCGGATCCAAAAACCTTTAATCAAATTCACACCCTATTTTTCGCTAAAAGACTGAATCAACTGAGTCTCATGAGAAGTGGCAATTATTGTGTACAAAGATTACTCGACCACTGCAGCTCAAAAGAATTATTCGAGGAGATTTTCGACGAGATTTCAAGCAATTTTGAAACAATTTTAAAGCGAGGTTTTACCGGTGTTTTGGCCAGTATTGCAAATGCCTGCTCAAGACTGCATTCAAAACAAGGACCATTTATTAATTGCATGATGAAAACTCTAAATTGCGAGGAATCCGAGAAACAGATTCAAATTGCTCGTCTTACAGCGAGTCTCGTAACTTTAACAAAATTGGAGCAAGCGAAGAAAGAGAAAAAAAATGTCCCTCTTCAGTTACACGGCAGTTTAATCGTTCAGGCGATGCTCAATTTCAATAAACCGATAAAAATTGTCAGTTCAATTTTACAGGCCGATTGTGACGATCTTGTTTTTCTTTTTGGCGATACAAAGGGCAGTCGAATTTTGGATGCTTTCATGGACAGTCAGTACGTTGGGGAGAAAAGTCGTGAAAAATTGGCGAAAAAATTGCAAGGTTACTGGGTGCAATTGGCTTGTAGCACTCACGGCTCGAGATGTTTGGATAAAATTTGGGAGAAGGCAAAGGAAAGCCAGAGAATGATAATAATGGAAGAATTAGCCAAAGTTGGAGAATCACTTCGTTCTAGTAAGACTGGACGGGTTATTTCCTCGAAATTAAATGTGCCTTTATTTGCGAGAAGCAAAAAAGATTGGTTGGAGGCTCAAGGCAAGGATGAGAAAACAAAGGCTTTATTTGCTGATATTATTGGCTCCAAGGTAAAAAGCGAGGATAAGTGATTTAATCTGGATAGCAGACTCGAAAATTTTATTATTTAGAACAAAACGAGATTCAAGGAAAATAGTAGTTTACATCTACTATCTATTTAGATGATAATATGACATGTTTATTTTTTAGTCCTTTTCTACGATTCCACGATTTTTATCATTGTTAGTTTAAACGTAAAAATTGATTGTATAACGGAATTTTTGAAATTTAGCTTAAATAAAAGGATATTTATAAAAAAAAGTACTGGGAATGATTTTTAAAAAGTTGGAGATTTTTTTATTACTAATTTAAGGATGAGCTGTTACTGTTAATAGTGCACTTTATTTAGTTTTATTGATTCTATGTAATGGAATAATTATCACCGAAGATGAGAAATATATGGAGAAATTGATATTTTATATTTCAAAATCGAATTCGAGTCTTTGGATGTTTTTTGGTCAAATAACAAAACTGGGCTTTTTAGTAAAGTAGAAAGCACGGCTGTTGTTGATTTAAATCATTGGGAAAATTGCATTAAAATCATGATTTAAATCTAAAAGAAACTTAATAATTCTCCGGATGTCTAATACTCAGTCTACGCATGTAAAAAGATTAACAGAATTTAAGAATTTCAGTTTTTTAGTCAATTTTTTAGTTTTTAAAAGGCCGCCAAGTATCAGGTAAACCGAGAATATTCTCCTTTCGGAGAATTATGAACAGCGTTTTATATAAATTATAAAAATTGTAATTTCTTATATCCAAGTTATCAACAATTGTAAATATTTTAACTATAATATTTAAAAAACATCATGGCAAATTTGACAAATTAATTGAAAAAAAAAAATAATGAAAACGATTAAAATTGTCAAAAGTAATTTAAGAAATCATAGAAATGTTTGAAAACTAAAGAAAATAATTTAAATTTGAGAAAAAAAACTGCAAAATCTTAGAAATAAATTTTAAAAAATTAGAATAATGAAAAATTGGAGAAAATAATTGGAAATTGAAAAAAATTATTGGAATTGAGATAAATCATTAAAAGTTTAGAAAATTAATTAAAAAATGATGATAATGATTAATATTTTAAGCAAATAATGAAAAAGTACAATAAATAATTTAAATTGAAGAAAATAATTGAAAAAATGATATAATACATTTTTAATGAAGGAAAATTAAAGAAAATTGCAGGTAAATAGTTGAAGATTTTAGAAGTTCATTGTACCTAAAAGTAAAAAGAAAATATTTAAAAATTAAAGGAAATAAATGAAAAAAAATTACATAAATTAAAATTAAAAAAAAAAACGATTTTTACTTTAAGGGAAATAATTACAAAAAATACAGAATATAGGTATATATAAAATCCAAGAAAATCGTAGATATAATTGAAAATGATGTAGAAAAATGAAAGTTTCAGACAAATAATTAAAAAATTTTTGAAACTGTGAAAAAGAACGTAAGTAATTGAAAATTGAAGAAAAATAATTGAAATTTGAGAAAAATACTTACAAACCTTTAAAAATAATTTTGCAAAATGAGAATTATGCCTAAGAATTTAAAAGAAATAATTTAAAAATGATAAGAATAATTTAAAATTGGAAAAAATAATAATTTAGAATTTGAAAAAATCATTTAAATATGATGAAAATAATTAAAATTTCAGATAAATAACTGTAATTATTGAAAATTATGCAAAAGAATGAAAAATAATTAGAAAATGGAGAAAATAATAGAAAAATTACAGAATTTATTTTTAAGCAGAAGAAAATAATTGAAAAATTGGTTAAAAACTGAAAGTTAAAGATAATAATCTAAATTTAAGATATAAAAACTGAAATATTGAAAATTTATTTAAAAATAATTAAAATAATTTAGAGATGCAGAAAATAATTGCAAAAGGATGAAAAGAAATGAATATTGAACAAAATAATTGAAAATATTGTGTTATGTAAGTGAAAGTTTAGGATATTAATTCAGAAATAATGAAAATGATTAGAAATTGAAGATAAAGATTAAAAATTTTATAATAATTAAATTAAATTTTAAATTAAGAAAATTAATTTAAAATTACGATAAATAATATAACATTTAACAAAAAAATAATAGAACTGTTTTATTTTCACAGAGTGAGTAATTTAAATTGTAAAAGTTATTGAGAAAATTAAAGAAAATAATTGAAATTTTAGAAAAATATTTGAAAATCTGGAAAATTAATTGAAAACATTAAAATAATCAAAAATTGAAGAAAAGAATTGAAGAAAACTTAAAATAATTGAAATTAAGATAATTAATAAATATTTTTGGAAATTATAAAAACAAATTAAATTAAAGAAAAATTGAAGAAAATAATTGAAATTTAAGAAAAATACTTACAGATTTTAAAAAATAATTTTACAAAATTGGAATATTATTTAAAAATTAAGGGAAAAAGTTGAAAAATATGATGATAACAATTAAAATTTCAGATAAATAATTGAAAATTTTGAAAATTATGACAAAAGAATGACAGTAATTAGAAATTGAAGAAAATAATTATAGATAGGTAATTACAGAATTTATTAAAAAAAAAGAAAATTGAAAAATTGAAGACAATAATCTAAATATTCGATAATAACTGAAAATTTATTAAATTAATTGAAAAATAATTAAAATATTCGATAATAACTGAAAATTTATTAAATTAATTGAAAAATAATTAAAATATTAAAAAGATAAAGAAAAAATTTCAAAATGATAAAAAGAAATTAATTTAAAACAAAAAAATTTTTAATTTTTAAAAATAATTGGAATAGAATGAAAATAACTAAAATTTCAGATAAATAATTGCAATTTTTGAAAATTATGCAAAAAGAATGAAAATAATTAGAAATTGGAGAAAACAATAGAAAAATTACAGAATTTATCTTTAGGTACAAGAAAGCGTTGTTAACATAAAACTTCTTATGGAAGATCTGTAATATAAGCGTTATTAACAATTACCTTTTATTATATGTAAAATTTATTTTATAAACGATTGGGTTTGAATCTCTATTGTAAAATTTGTGAGTTAATATTTTTATTTATTTTTCTTTTCAATTTTATTAGAAAAAAATTATTTTCACTTTAAAATTTAACTTAAAAACTAATTTTATTTCACTTAAAAAACGATACTGTTTTGATACTTTTATGCAATTTTTAGGCTACTTTTTTTGATAAGAACACTACTTTTTCATACTTTTTTTAGTCTCTTACTAATACGCTTCGAAGTCTGAATATTACATGTTAAAAATCGAAAACCATAAAAAAAAACCAGTAATTTGTGGATAAATCTTGAAGATTTTAATTTTAATATTTTTTTCTTTATAAAATTTAAAAAATTGTGCTAATACAGATAGTCAAAATACCTGCAATTTACAAATTTTTGGTATGAAGATAGCAAAAAATAGAATTAAATTTTTATATATCTCTAAGTCATTATAATTTAAATAAATTCCAAACGTCAATAACTCATATTTCAATTTGTTCCAACTTTTCAATTTCAATTAATTGAAATCCTGAATACATATTAATTAATGAAAAATAATTAAATATTAATTATTTTCCACATTTACAATAATCCTTTTTTTAATTCTTACAATATTTCTAAGAGATTTTGCTTCTTCGAAACTGTTTAATTTTTATTTTATAATTTCTTATTTTTACAAAATTTAAAAAATTTTCTAATTTTAATTTTGAAATTTTTTTTGTATTTGTCTTTTTATTTTAGGATTTTCTTTAATTTTCTTATTTTTATGCAAATTATTTAATATTATTTTACACAATATAACTAAACTTTTTATTTTGCTAATTTTCATAATTATTTCCATATTTTTAAAAGTAAATACTCTTATTTTTCTGTATATTTATTTAATTTGTTTTCAAATCTTGTCTATTTTTTGCGACATTTTTTGCAAACTTACTTATTCTTTCATAAAACTTTTGATTTTTCTTAATTTTTCTAAATTTATTGTTGGTCTTGTTGTAAGTGTATAATATAATAAAAAATCTTTTTTATTTTTAAAGGATTTTTAAATTTCTTTTATGAACTTTTTATTTATCTTGATACATACATTTTTTTTATTAATTCTAATTTTTTAGTAGATTCTAACCAAATTTGATTATTTTTTGTACTTTTTACATTTTTTTTACATTTCTCCATTTTCTTCCTATTTCTTTAATTTTTTTGATGTTTCACTATTTTTTCAGTTCTTCCTTGCGCTTTAATTAATTCTTTAATATTTTTGTCATCATTTTTTCATTTCTTAGAAACATTTTTCCTTCTTTTAAATTGTTTAGTTTTTCTTTTATAATTAATGCTTTTATCTACGTTCTTAAAATTTTTAAATTTTCTACTTTTTTGAAAGCTTTTATTCTTTTATTTTATATTATGTAAACTTGTACTAAATATTTTCATTTTAACATCGTTCTTCTATTTCATTGAATTTCTCTTCTTTTAAATTGTTTTCAAATGTTCCAAAATTTTATTCATTTTTCTTTTGTTCAATTTGTCAAATAATTCTCTAATTTTTCTAATTTTAAAATTTTGTTCTCTTCAGTTATTTATTTGAACGTTTTGTTAATTATCATCTCATTTATTATTTTTATTTAAAAAAATAAATAATAATTGTAAATATAAATATAAATAAACAGTAAGTCTTTTCACTTTCTTGAAAGATTTACTTATTTTTTACTCATTTTGTTTTGATTTTCTCTTTTTTAACATTTTCATCAATCTTGCCAAGTTTTATATTCTTTATTTTTTTACTGTTTTAACATTTAATATTCTTAGTTTTTGTCCTTTTTTTTTTTATAGAGACTGTCTTTTTCTTTAATTCATTAATTTCTTTTAAATTTTATCTTTTTTTATGTTGATTTTCTTAATTTTAAAACACTTTTTTCAATTGTGCCGGAAAATGTTTGTTTAATTTTTCTCTTCTTTTAAAACTCTTTATTTTTTGTAAGCTATGAGGACATTTAATAAAATACGAAAATAACTTTGAACAAACGAAAAAGGCTTTAAAAAAGAGAAAAACTCAAAATTTGTTTTATAATTTTTAATTATTCTAAATAGATTTTCTTAACTATTTCTTCTTTGCAGTCTTTACTCATTATTTTCTTAGGCTTTATTTTTTCTATTTTGTTTAATTTCTGTATATTTCTTGTTTTTTCGTATTTGTTCTTATTTATAAATATTTTTCTAAATTTATAATTTTTTTAAAAACATGTTAGATTTATTTTCCAGTTTCCACATGTTGGTCTCATTATTTAAAAATCGCCCAATTTTTAAAATTATTTTTAATTAGCTAATATTTTCGAATACCTGTATATAATATTCAATAAATAAAAAAAATATTTTCGTTTCATCGTTAATTATATTTGTCTATTTTCTCATATTTAGTGTCTCATTAATTATTATTATTTTATATAATTATTAATTTCTGTACATTTTCATTATTTTTCAGAATTTCGTAAATTCAAGATCTCACTTTCAACACCATTTTTAGGTTTTTAACTGTTTCTAACTCATGATTATTTAAAAATAAATAATTGTATGTTTGTTTAGTTTTTGTTTTTTCTTCGGTTTGTAATTGTAAATTTTATTTTACTAGATTGGCAAAATGTCAATCATTTCTTTTCTTCTGTTGGTCGTGCTGACAACCTAACTTTTCCTTCCTCAATAAATCTAACCTAACCTAACGAATATTACGTCTTACGTCACAGTAAAATGTCAAAATGTCAGATCGCGGTTGACAGTTGTGTGATTTTATACACAGTTTTCCCTCTAATTACATATTTTATTTAATTTCTTTTATACTCTCGTATTATTAATTCGATTTTTTTATTATGTCAATTTGCAACAGTTGACAATTCTCATCGGCTAATAGAATAAGTGTTAGATTATCGATGTAAATAACCTAATTTATCAAAGAACAATCATATCTTAATAATCTGTGCTATATACGTGGTTCATCTTTTATTATAACCTGCAATTAATAGCTCCATTTAATATCTCAATCAAACAGAATGACGATAAATACTGACGTATATGAGGACCTGTACTTGTAAGTATTTATCTCATGTTCTTGGTCATTTAAAAACATGCATATTTTTAAATGCTGTCTCATTTTTATTGGTTTAAAAACCGAATATTGATTTCAAATTTTATTTTACATTCGTTTTGTTTTAAAAACTTAAAATTTATGTATTTATTCTGTTAATTAAAAATGTTAATAACTTATTACAACTGGATAAAAATTAGATTAGAAAAAAAATTGAATGAGAATTTTTTAATCTTTGAATAAGTAAATATTTTTGTAATTTGATATAAATTAATTTTCTCTTTATTTATAGTAAAATTATAAAAATATTATTAGTTTTTTTTTAAAAACAAGGAGAATAATTGTAATGATTAGTATTTTATCTTTATAAATAAAAACATAAAAAACTAATTTTCATTAAAACTTTTATTGTTGACGTTAAAAAAAACAGTAAAATAATTATACCGATTAAAGAATAATTTAATGCCTATTTTTACTTAAAATGTATTTATACTTATCTCATGACATATTTATTCTCTTCAGAAATAAATACAATATTCTAATGAATTATTCATTCATTAAAATTCGATTAGATCAATTTAAACTAGATAAGAATTTCATTTATTTTTCTAGAAAAATAATTGCAACCTTTTTATTCTAGATTGGAAATCTTTCATTTTTTAAAAACTTTTTGTGACTCCATTCCATAATTAATTAAAATCCACATTTGACTTTTGAAAAAATTAATAATTCTTTTTTTTAGGTACGCCACTCCAGAAAAATTTTATATAGAACCAGTAGGAACTAAAGTATTACTTGTAGTGGATAGAGTAAGTCAGCAAATTTACACGCAAGGTAATTAAAAAAAAAAAGAAATTGTTAAATATTGTAATAATCATAAAGAAAATTTATTAATATTTTGAAATATTAAATTTTTTTGTAGCTGGGACAGCTAGTCAAATTCCACAAACAGCGAGCAGTCGAAAAATATGGGGCATTGTTGGAACTATAAGGCTTTTAGCCTCTCGTTATCTTATTGTAATTACCGACGCAGAAAGAATTGGCACGATAGCAGGTCAACAAATATTCAAGATTGTTTCAACAGAAATAATTCCCTATGCAAGATCGTTGCTGCATTTGAATGAAAGTCAAAAACAAAATAATGCTACGTATTTGGAAATGATCAAGTCCGTTTTAAACACGCCTCACTTTTATTTCAGTTATACGTATGATCTCAGTCATACGATGCAAAGGTTGCATAATACCAATCCAGAATTTTTGCAGGCAAGTATGAATGACTAATAAATTTTATTAAAACTGATGGAAACTATACAAATTGAAAATTTAAAACTCGCGGCTCATGAATATCTCATTAAATTCATTAGTTGGAATCTTCATTTTAAGGAAGTTAATAATGTTCTTTTAGCAGAATTTTATTTTTTCGAATTTGTTGTCAATTTCAATTTTCAATTAAGGGAATTTTTAGGTCGTCAAATTTTTATTGAATAAAATAAATACATTATATTACACAGAATTTTTATTTAACTGAATTTTTCTTTTATCAACTTTTTATTTAAGAGAATTTTAATTTAACTAAAATGAGATAATGTGTGGAAATATTAGGGAAGAAGACAAGAAATGTTTTTATAAAGTAACGTATTTTGATAGAAGAAACTGTAACGAAAACGAAAAAATTATTACAAGAGTTGAATTTATTATACAGGGATGGATTAAGATGGCGAAAAAATTAAAGAATATGAGAAAAAGAAGGGAAATTGAAAAAAAAAATTCCGAAAGAATAAAAAAGGTTGAAGATTTAATAAAAATGTATGTTGAAAATGAAGAAAACTGTCAAATTATCTGAATGATTGGCAAAAAAAACCGAAAATTACGAAGAAATAATAATATTAAAAATATGTAATTTATAAAAAGAGACTGAAAATGTAAAATTAAAATAAGAAATAGTAAAAAGATTAGCAAAAAGCCAAGAAAAGAAATAAAATTCTTTAATAAGAGAAAAGATATGGAAAGTTCAAAAATAGGGAAATTGTAAAAAATCAGGGCTGATAAAAATCATGATTTTTTTGTAAATATATAAAATCAGTATATAACATATTGAAATGTTTATTTATAAGTAGTTTATTTTTTAAACTCAGAACATTTAATAAGAAATAATGAAGAATAAAACATTTGATCAAAAACGAACAAATTATGATGAATGAATGAGAAAATTTAAAAAAAAAAATCTTCAAATTTATGTATGATCGCAAAATTAAGAAAATTAGGTAAAAGCAACAAAAAATAATAAATTGTAAAAAAAATACAACATAAAAATGTAAAAAAAGATAAGAAAACAGTCTATTAAAAAAATGAGAAAATTATTTTAAATAAAAAAAGTCATGGACATTATAAAAGAAATACAGAAAGATTAAAAAAAACAACACAAGAGTGAATAAATAAAAAATAAATAAAAATGAAACAGAGACATAAAAAAATATGAAAAAGTAGAAACTCTTTTCGAAAAATTCAACTATTTTTTAACTGACATTATTTTAAATTAAAAAAATGAATAAGAAGATAATTAGAAAAACGTTAAAATATGTTACTAAAGAGAAAAAAAAATTTAATTTTGAAAAACCAGAAAATTATTTTACAAATTAAAAAAAAAGAATGAGTAAAATTTTGGAAAATTTTATGAAATAGAAGAACGATGTTAAAATGAGAATATTTAGAACAAGATTAAATATATATTTAATATAAAAATTATAAAATAAAAGAATACAAATTTTGAAAAAAGTTGAAAATTGAGAAATTTAAAAAATTTAAATAAAAGCATCGAATAAATGTTTTCACAATTTTTTAATTCTAAAATAAAAACTAAACAATTTAAAAGAAGGAAAAATTTTTCTAAGAACTAGAAAAATGATGACAAAAATTAAAAAATTAATTAAAATGCAAGGAAGAACTAAAAAAATTGTGAAACAAGAATAAAATTAAATAAATAGGAATAAAATGGAGAAATGTTTTTTTTCTTAATATAAAAAACTGTAAAAAAAAATGTAAAAAGTATAAAAATTACAAAATTTGATAAGAATCTACTATAAAATTATAATTAAAAAAAAAATGTATATAAAGATAAATAAAAAGTCCACAAAAGAAATTAAAAATTTTTTTAAAAATAAAAAACTTTAGGAAAATTAAACCCAAAATACATAATTTTATAATATTACACTTAAAACAAGTCTAACAATAAATGTAGAAGAATAAAATCTAAAAACTTTATGAAAGAATAAGTAAGTTTGCAAAAAATAGACAAGATGTGAATTGAAAAAAATTTACAAAAAAAATTAACGTATTTATTTTTAGAAATGTGTAAATAATTAAGAAAATCAACGAAATAAAAATGTGAATATTATAATAAAAAAATTGTGTAAAATAATATTAAATAATTTGCATAAAAAGAAGAAAATTAAAGAAAATCCTAAAATAAAAACACAAATACACAAAGAATATCAAAAGTGAAAAATTCGATAAAAAAAAATTTTTTAAAAGATAAAAATTAAACAGTTTCAAAAAAGGGAAATATCTTAGAAATCTTGTAATAAGTATTAAAAAAAGGATTATTGTTAATGTGGAAAATAATTAATGTTATTCAGTTATTATGCTTCAATTAATATGCATTTAAAATGATAAAAATTAAAAATTTTATTAATTCGGACAAGAAAATAGAAAAATAAATTAAAAAAATACTAATGAATTAACATAACATTGTCCGGAAACAAAAACAAAACAAAAATGGTATAATTAAAAACATCAAAATTAAAAAATCCGAAAAATTTACATTTTTAACAAATTGAAATTAACAAGAAACAAACATAAAACTAATGTATAAAAATGTAAAGTAACTGAAATTCTTTAAATTTTGATTTTTTTTTAATCATTATGAAATTAAGTATCGAGTTTTAAATCGTCATTTCATTTTCATTTCTAGAAGAAAATTAAAATATTCGAAAAGCAGAAATTTTATTATGAAATGGTACAGAAAAAAATAGTATTAAAATTCTAAAATCGAGAAAACAATATTCTTAAAAATCAAAGTATTTATTATAATTGAAAAAAATACTGAATCGACGAAATAGAAAACTCGAAAAGCAATATTCTATTATTTTGAAGAATATCCAAGTTTTTTCAAAAATAGAAAAATGGTAAATCAAAAAAAAAAAATTCTAAAATGAAAACTGTTAATAATGAAGTACGAAAAATGAAAAAAAAAGAAGCAAACTTACCAGGAAATTGGAAATTAAAAAAATTATTTTAAAAGCTAAAAGAATTAGTATTTCAAAAGTCCAAAATGAAAACAAATGGAAATTTTCATTAAAATTGTGGATGATAAAATTAAAGCTAATTTAGAAAATTCTAAAATAACGAAAGTTGGAACTTTTTTATGAAATCGTAAGAAGTAGAAAATGAAGGTAAAAGAAATAAGGAATAAGGAAAAAATTATAATAGAATATAAAATAGAATATTTTTAAAATCCATAAAAAAATTTAAATAAATTAGAATTAGTTATTTTTTTTTTTTAGTAAAATGAATATTATTTTACACTTTCATTTAAAAAAAATTCTTACTTTTCTACTGTATTTTTTATATATAAAAATGTATTCAGGTAAATTTTATAATAATCTTCATCATAATTTAATTTATCTAATTTTTTTAGATGCCACTTTATGACAGAGCGGATCCACGTTTCGTATGGAATGCGTATCTTTTGCAAGAATTGACTTCAAGACCAGAACAATACAAATTTTGTCTACCAATTATTCATGGTTGTATCCTTTTCAAACTTACATGAATTATAAAATTAGGTATTATTTTCTATTATGAATTTTTATTTATTGATAAATTAAGAGAAATTAAATTTTAATTGAATCTTAAAATGATCAAATTTATCAGAAAGCTACAATAAAAATTGTTTAGAAAATACAGAACAATTTTTTTCTAACTCTAGATGATTAATTTTAAATAGATTTTAATTTCAATTATTATTTTCCCACAAAATTTGGATGATCTAAATTTCTATTCATTCTATTTTTAATAAACCTGAAATTCAGTGGATTTAAACTTTAATTTATTCTTTAATCATTTAAATTCTTAAAATCTATATAGTCAAACTTAAAATACAAAAAAAAAACTGACATACTTCGTCTTCTGGAATAAAATGAAATTGAAAAGCCTTAACAAATTAAAATAGTTGTTTCATTAAACACCATTGTGATTAATGGAATTGCATTTAATTGGGGAATCGTGTCTCGACGAAGTGTTCAACGAGCTGGCACGAGATTATTTTCGAGAGGGATCGACGCAAACGGCAACGTTTCAAATTATGTTGAAACTGAACAATTAATTGAAGTTAACGGAGATCGAAGCTCTTTTGTACAAACACGAGGATCCATTCCACTTTTTTGGCAGCAAGCACCAAATCTCAAGTACAAACCAAAGCCACAGTTGATTCCTCATGAAGATCATCAGACCGCTTGTACGAGGCATTTTGACGCACAGATCTTTCACTACGGAAAACAGATTTTAGTTAATTTGGTAAATTTATTTATTTATTTATTTTTTTAAACCTCAACTGCTAGACTGGGTCTGACAGACCCGGTTTTTTAGAACCTGTTTTTTTTCACTATTTTCAATCTACATTTCGCTGCAGGAGAGAGCGGAAAAGGTCCACCGGGTCTCTCAGACCCAGTCTAGCAATTGAGGGTTAAACTAAATTTCTATTGAAATTTGAGGAAAAAAAACAGGGACTGACACGAAAACCGAATTCTGTTTCTGTTTTGAATTGTTGTGACGAAACAAAAATGTACAATCAATATTGTTTTGTATTGAACCTGAAACGAAAAGGCTCTGAATTACGTTTTCGTCTCATGCCCGAAACGAAAATCAACTCTGAATTTCGATTCAGTCTCATGCCCGAAACGAAAAGATTCTGAATTTCGTTTTCGTCTCCTGCAAGAAAAGAATTGTGTTTAAAATTGTTTTTGTGAAATTTAGAGCCTTTTTTATGAGAAACGAAAACGGAATTCGGAGTGGATTTTCGTTTCGGGCATGAAACGAAAACAAAATTCGAAGCCTTTTCGTTTCGGGCATGAGACGAAAACGTAATTCATAGCCTTTTCGTTTCAGGTTCAACACAAAACAAAATTAAATTGATATTTTGTTTCAGTTTTTCAAAACCGAAACGAAACAAAAATAAAATATATTTTGTTTCGGTTTTCGTGTCAGTCCCTGAAAAAAAAATGCTTCAAATTTTAAAAAATTGATTGGATAAAAATGAGAATAAATAAAATTAGGTAAAATAATTGAAAAATGATAAAAATAATAGAAAATTGAAGATAATTATTGAAATTTAAGAAAAATAATTTTAAAAAATACAGAATATAATATATATGTAAATTAAAAGAAAGCACCTAATTGCAAAATGATTTCAAGAATTTTGAATTGAGGAAAATAATTGAAACATTATAGAAGTAATTAAAAATTGAAGAAAATAATGTAAATTTGTGATAAATAATTGAAATTTGCCGAATTAATGAACAAATAATCAAAATAATATAAAATTTGTAAAAATAGTTGCAAATTAAAAAAAATAATTGAAGAATGATTAAAATATTAAAAATTGGATACAATAACTTAGATTTGAGATAATAAATGAAAATTTAGGAAATTAATTGAAGAATAATTAATATATCTAATTAAAAGGTGGAGAAAATAATTGAAAAAAGATTAAAAACAATGAACTTTTATTGGTTATTAGGCTTTAAATTATCTAAATTTTAATCAATCCTTGCATTTTTATTATTCTGATTATTAATATCTAAACATTTAAACTTTTCACAATTTTCATTTTTTTTGTAAATATAAATTTTTCTTAATTTCAAATTCCATTAGACCCAATTTTCATTGATTTAAACTATAGTCTAAATTATTAATTTTAAAATTTTGACTGATTAAAGCTTTAATAGACAATGAAATTTTTTTGTATAATTAGAAGTTTTAATATAATGATTAATGTTAAAAATAATTTAAATATGCATTATTAGATTTTGAAAATATGTAAGGTTTATAACAGTTCAAATTTGAATTAATTAAAATTTTTATTATTTAAAATTTAAAGGAATTTAAAAAAAATTAAATATAAGTCTTAAGACTTTAACAAATAAAAATTTGAATTAATTAAAGTTTAAATAAATTTGGAAAAATTAAAACTTGAATTGTTAAAACTTTTGAAGAATAGAAATAATCCTCAATAGAAATTTGGAACGATTAAAGTTACTATAAACTATAAAAGTTTGAATACATTTTGTTCAAAAAACTATTCTTTCAATAAAAATATTTTAATTTTTTGTAATGTATCTACCTACACTATTTTCTCCTTTTATTTATTTTTCTTATTATTTTTTCTTTTCTAAATATAAAATTGGAAAATTGGTGCTCTTTTATAATATTTTTTATTTACTTTCACTTATTTGTTTATTTCTTAAAGTCGGCAGCAATTTTAATTTGCATAAAATAAAAGTTATATTTATCTAGAATATTAAGTTTATTTGAATTACAAATTTCATTAAATTATTATTTATCTTATTTGTACTTGCAAAAATTTATAGTTGTAAATGACCAGAAACAATTCAATGTTTTTCAATGCTTATGTTATTATTTTCAACAGTTTTCAATATACAATTATTCTCTTTAAATTTTATAATTATTCTTTAATTTTTTTTAGATATTTTGTTCTATTGTCGATTGTTCTCGAAAGATTTTAAATTTTTCTTTCTTTCTTTATTGAAATTTCAATACAATTCTTCAATTTTAATTTATTTTTTACAATTTTATCCATAATTTTCATCAGTTTTTAATTAACAATTTATTATTCTCCTTCAATTTTATGATTGTTCATTAAATTAAAAAAAAATTCTAATCCCGATTATTCTCACCATTCTTCGGTTTTTTTTTCAATTGTTAATTCTTTTTTTTAATACCTAGTTAATTATTTTCGTTAAATTGTAATTTTATTTCAAATTTTATAATTATTCTTTAATTTCTTTAGATATTTTGTTCTGCTGTCGATTATTCTCGACAGATTAAAATTTTTTCTTTCAATTATAATATAATTATAATAATTATGATTATTCATTAATTAAAAAAAAAACATTTTCTAATCTCGATTATTCTCACCATTCATAAACTTTTTTTCAATTGTTAATTATTTTTTTTAATAGTTCATAACTTTTGTCAATATTTCATTAATTTCGTCATATTGTAATTTTTCTTTTAATTATCTATTGTTTTCTTGAAATTTCCAATTAATTTCTTTAATTTTTAATTAATTTCTTCAATTCTCAAATATTTTCTTTAATTTTTTTTATCGATTTTCCATTAATTCCGTAATATTCAATAATTCTCGGATTTTTTCAATTACTTTTTTCACTCATCAAAATCGTATTAAAATTTCAATGCAATTATTATTATTATTATTATCGCCTACTTTCTATTATTATTTTGATTATCATTAAAATTCTTTATTTTTTAAGTTAATTGTTTAATTATTTTCTTTAATTGTTAATTCCATTTTTCAATTTTTAAGTATATTCCACAAATTTAATATCAAATCATCAATTTTTAATTGCTTTTTTCAATTTTTAATTATTTTTTTCGATTTTTAATCCGGTTGTTAAATGTGCAATTATTTCCAACAATTATTACTTCAATTTTCTTAATTTTTCAATTTGCAATTATTTTCTTTAAATTTAATATTTCTTGTTTAATTTTTTGAATTATTTTTTTCAGTAGTCTATGACTCTATTCATTTTTCGAATTTTATTTTCAATTGACAGTTATTTTCGTTATTGTTTACACATTTTCATGAATTTTTTAATTATTCTCGTCATTTTTCATCTATTTCTTCAATTATTGATTATTTTCCGCAATTTTCAATATTTTAAACAATTTTTTCAACGTTCAATTATTATCTTAAAATTTTATAATTATTCTTTGATTATTCAAATTATTTTGTTCGGTTGTATATTAATTTAGACATTTTTTTAATTTTGTTTTCAATTGTTAAATATTTTCGTCATTTTGTAATTTTTGTTCCAGTTATCAATTATTTTTTTCAAATTTTAATTTAATTCTTAAATTGTCAATTTATTTCCTCGACTTTTTATTAGTTTTTTTCAATTTTAATTATTTTTTTTTGATTTCCAATCCAGTTGTTCAATTTGCAATTATTTCGAACAGTTATTCCTATAATTTTTCAACTATTTTGTTTAAATTTAATATTTATTTTTTAATTTTTTAAACTATTCATCTCAAATGTGTAATTATGTAGTCATTTATCGAATTTTTTTTCAGCTGTCAATTATTTTCGTCATTTTTCAGATATATTCTTCAATTTCGTAATTTCCATTATTTGTATTTGCAAAAATTTATAGTTTTAAATGACCAACAACAATGGAAAGTTTGTCGCGCGCTTGGGCGCGCGTTAATGTTGCTAGTTTAAAAATATTTAAAAAATGGTTATGGAATACGATAAAAATAGTGAAACTGATAATTAATTTAACAAATTTGATGAGTCATGTCTTTCCATTTTTAATTGACATTAGAAATTGATATTATTTCGATATTGAAGAAATTAATTGTAACTTGAAGAAAAAAATTACAATTTGATAAACAAAAATCATATTTTGTAAAAATAATTGAAGAAATAAAACAAAAATAAATAATTTAATTTCTTATTTTACGTAATTATTTTTAACGCAAAAGTTGATAATCTTATTTAATTTTGAGTACAGGACAAAATTTAGAAAATTTCGGAATTAAAAAAATTAGAAAAATTAATTGAAATTTGAGAAAAAAATGCTTAAAATTTTTACAAATTGATTGGATAAAAATGAGAATAATTAAAATTGGATAAAATAATTAAAAAATGATAAAATTAATAGAAAATTGAAGATCATTATTGCAATTTAAGAAAAATAATTGAAAAAATACAGAATATATGTAAATTAAAAGAAAACACCTAATTGCAAATTGATTTCAAAAATTTTAAATTAAGGAAATTGAAGAAAATAATGGAAATTTGAGATAAATAATTGAATTTTTTGGAATTAATCAACAAATAATCAAAATAATATAAAATTTGTAGAAATCATTACAAATTTAACAAAAATAATTAAAAATTGACAAACGTAATTGAAATTTGAGGAAAATAAAAAATGAAGAATGATTAAAACATTGAAAAGTGGATACAATGACTTAGATTTAAGATAATAAATGAAAATTTAGGAAATTAATTGAAAAATAATTTATATATCTAATTAAAAGGCGGAGAAAATAATTGCAAAAAGATAAAAGACAATGAAAATTGCAAAAAAGTAATTGAAAAATGAGATAAATAATTGAAAATTTAGGAGTTTAATTAAGGATTAGTAAAAGTAATTAAAAATTGAAGAAATTGATTGTAAAATGATAAGAATAATAATTGAAAATTGAAGAAAATTGTTACAATTTGAGAAGACAATTTTAAAATCTAGGATATTAATTGAAGAATAATGAAAATAATAAAAAATTCGAATAAGAAGAAATAAAAATAATCGCAGAATATTGCAGATAAAAATACCTAATAGGAAATTGAAAAAATTTATTATTTTAAGATAATCTAGCTTTATTTATAAAGATAATAAAAAAAATTTGAAAATTAATTAAAAAATAATTGAAAATGACAAAAAGTAATTGAAAAATGATAGAAATAATTGAAAAATTAAAGAAAATAATAAAAACTTGTAAAAAATAATTAAAAATTGAGGTAAACAGGACTATTTAAAAAATGATACAAATAATCAAAAATTAAAGATAATTATGGAAATTTAAAAAAAATTAAGAAAATTACATATTTTATTTGATATAAGAGAAAGTGATTGAAAATCGAAGAAAATCATTTAAATACATGAAAAATACAACTAATATCTAAAAACAATAAATAAAAATTTAATAATATATTTTTTTTAATAAAAATTGATAAAGCATGGAACAGGTTTTCTAATATTGAAAAATATTTGGAAAATGATTATGGAAAACGATGAAAATTGTAAAACTGATAATTAATTTAACAAATTTGATGAGTCATGTCTTTCAATTTTTAATTGACTTTAAAAATTGATATTAATATTTCGATATTGAAAAAATTAATTGTAATTTGAAGAAAAAAATTATAATTTGAAATACAAAAATCATATTTTGTAAAATTAATTGAGAAATGACGAAAGAAATTGAAAATTAATTACTAAATATTGAAACTAATTTGATATTGAAGGAAATAATTAAAACTTAAAAGTTTTATTTGAAAAAATTAAAGAAAATGATTGAAACTTGCGGAAATTGAATTTAAATAAAATTGTTTTACTTATAGAATTTTCAAATATTCTTTTTTTAAGTAGTTTATTTTCTAAACTTAGAATATTTAATAAGAAATAATTAAAAATGGATAAATCATTTAATCAAAAGCAAACAAATTATGAAAAAAATGAGAAAATTACAAAAAAAATTTAATCCCTATGCAAAATTAAGAAAATTAAAGAAAATTAAAGAAAAGCATCGAAAAAATAATAAATTAGAAAATAGAGAAAAATCTTAAGAACTACAAAAGAATGGAAAAAATGATAAAAAATATATAAAAATGTATCTATTTATTTAATTAATGTACAATATATAGTATAACCCATTAAAAATAATAATTTATTATTAATTATATATAATAATTTACAAGTTTCATTCATTCATTCATTCATTTTGTCCACATCTAAAGTTTGTCAGTAGATGTTTTTTTTGTTTTACATTTTAAAACATTTTTCACCTATTTAAAATTTTATCAATTTTTAAATTTTTATAGAAATTTTAATTACTTCAAACTTTAATTAACTTTGACTTGCATTGATTACAAATTCAATTAATTCACGGTTTAAGTATACTAAATTTGAAACTATTAAAAATTTTCTTCAATTTTTAATAATTCTTTTTCTATTATGATTTCAATTACTTGCTACAACTTTCAAAAATTTTTATCATTTTTTAATAATTCTTTACAATTTTCAATTATTTTTCAATTATTTCTTTAAATTTTAAATTTACTTTCAGCAAAGTTTATTTATTTTATTTTATTTTCTTTAATTTTTTCAATTTCTTTTTCAGTTTTAAATATTTTCTTCAACATTAAACATTTTTTTCTACTGATTTTCTAAATTTTCATTTATTTATCTTTAATTTCATTTAATTTTGTTCAATTTACCACATTTTTTATCACTTTTCAAGTAATCTCTCAAATTTATAATTATTTTTATCATTTTTCTAAGTTTCCAATCATTTATCTCTAATTTCAACTATATTTTCCAATTTAACATTTTTAAAATCATCTTTCAATTAATTTTCCCAAATATTATTTTCAATTTTTTTTCTAATTTTTAATTATTCTAATTTGTTTCGCATAATTTCTAAGATTTTCAATTATTTTCATTATTTTCAAATCAATTTTCAAAATTTTCAATTATTTAATCTAAAATTTCAATTATTTTGATCATTTTGCAATTTTTTTCTCCAATTTTGAATTATTTTCATTATTTTAAAATATATTTCCAAAATTTGTACATAATTATTCTTCTTAAATTTCAATTATTTTTTTCCATTCATCATAGTTTTTATCATTTTGCAATTAATTTTTTTTTAATTCATTTATTTATTTAGAAATCATACACGGGCTACAATACATTTTTCAATTATTTTTCTCAAATTACAATTATTTTCTTCAATTTTCGATTATTTTTTAATTATTGTTTACTATTTTTTATTATTATGATTTTTTCAATTAATTTCTAAGATTTTCGAGTATTATTCTCAAATTTAAATTATTTTCATTAATTTAAAAATAGTTCTATGATTTTTTAAATTTTTTTCCTCAATGTTTATTTATTATCATTATTTTTCAATTATTTGCTTTAATCTTTTTTTTAATATAAAATTTTATAAATTTTGTCATATATAAATAAAACTTGATTTATTTATATTTAAGTATTATATTTAAAATATTTATACCTAATTGTTGATCAAACAAACTTTAGAAACGAAACACGCGCTGAAGTTGGTCACAAAATGATTTTTTGTTTTAATTTTAAATCACATTTCACCTATTCAAAATTTTGTCATATTTGAAATTTATAACAATTTTAATTTTCTCAAACTTTAATTAATTTGAACTTGCATTGATGAAAAATTTAATTAATGTATACTAAATTTGAAATAAATAAAAATTTCTTCAATTTTCAATAATTTTTTTTTCTATTATGATTTCAATTGCTTACTACAATTTGCAACTATTTTTGGCAGTTTTTAATCATTCTCTTCAATTTTCAATTATTTTTCAATTCTATCCTTAAGTTTTAAATTATCCAGCAATTATAAAAAAAAAATTTTTTTTAAACAGATTGATCACACTGGAGCAGAGGGAGAATTGGAAAGAGCTTATCGAGATATTGTTAATCGAATAGGAAATCCGGATGTGAGACTTGAGTCCTTTGATTTTCATGCAGAATGCAGAAAAATGCGCTGGGATCGACTGACAATTTTAATGGATCGTTTGAATCACGATCGAGAACAAATAGGTTACTTTTTACTGACCAGAGATGGTGCATTACTTTCAGTGCAAGACGGTGTTTTTCGGACCAATTGCATTGATTGTCTGGATAGAACGAATGTTGTTCAAAGCATGCTCGCGAAAAAAGTTCTCTCTGAAGCTCTAAATAAACTGAAAGTTCTCAGGAGTGTTAATGAGCACCCACAACTGGAAAATTTATTTAAACAGGTATGTCTATATTCACTCATTTATTTACTGTATACTTTTAGAGTTTAATAATTGAAATTAAAAATTTCAGGTTTGGGCGGACAATGCGGATATAGTAAGCATAGAATACTCGGGAACAAGTGCATTGAAAACGGATTTTACTCGCACTGGAAAGCGAACTAAACTTGGTGCTATTAAAGATGGCATCAACTCTTTAACGAGATATTACAAGAACAATTTTGCCGATGGTTATCGACAGGTTTGTAATTAAAGTTTATTACCAAGCGAAACAGGTTGAAATGCAATTGAAGTTGTAAACAAAAAAATGTGAAATTTACACATGGGGCATTCTTTCTCGATTTGACCACCCACCCTGCGCATTTTAATTTTCAAGATAAAAGACTTTATTATAGCTTAACAATTTTTGTCAAAACATCAAATTTTTTCATGTCAAAGGGTGTTTTTTACTTCTACCTAAGAGTTGGAAAATATCGCGCATAATCGCTCAAAAACCTTAAAAAAATATGTAAATTGTGCGAAAATTAAAGGAAAAAATAAAAATTATTAATCTAAATAACTACGAGATTTAGATAAAATAGTTAATTGCACTAAAAAAAAAAATCAAAACTTACCAAGTATAATAATAAGGAACAACCCTTCAAAATCATCCCTTAAACATGAATTTAAATATATTGAAAAATATTCTTAAACAAATAGACCTGTTTTTGGAGGATTCACAAACTTTAAAAGTCACTAAGAATAAATACCTATGAAACTTACCTCTAATAGAATCAAAAATCACCCTTTAAAATCATCCCCAAATTTGAATAAAACGATTGACAATTTTTATTAAAGAAATAAACTAAAAAAATTTTAAGGGTATCGAAAATCACCCTTTAAAATCCCCTATAATCTTCAATTACAAATTTGACAGTTTTTGATAAACAAATAAGCTAAAAAAAAATTTAAGAGAATACCCCGGCTGTAAAAATCGTCCAAAATGTATTTTTGTCTACCCTACCACATTCAGTATCGAAAACCACCCTTTAAAATCATCTCTTAATTAATCCATAAAATGGAAAAATTTTTATTAAATATGGTCTTGACTGTGGGCTTAATATTCTGGCAAATAAAAAACAATAAATATCAGGCATCACAGACAATCACCTTTTCACCTTTTTTCACTTTTTTTCAATTTTGTAACCTTTTTCACTTTATCTGATGATTTGTGACCTTTTTTGATGACTTGTCACCTTTTTACATATTTTTTCACCTTTTTTTGGGATCAAAAATATATAATTTTTTGTAAATATTTCGAAGTATGTTCATAAAATTCAGATTTAATATTTGAATTTAGTTTTATTGATGATTGATACAACTAGGAAAAATCCGATTTACTAATAAAAAAAGCCATAAAACAGAATACAGTCGAATAAACAGTTAACTAATCTTTTCTATGTTCCTGCTATTTATCTAAATAGAATTAAAATTACCACAACATACCATTTTCATCATTTTGTAATTTTTCTTTCAAATCTTAATTATTTTATTTATATTTCAATTTAATTCTTAAATTTTTAATTTTAGTTCCTCCATTTTTTATTATTTTCTTCAATTCTCAAGTATTTTCTTCAATTTTCAATTATTTTATTCAATGTTCAATAATCCTCGTCTTTTTTCAAATGTCAATTATTTTTTTTGAACTCTCAATATAATTCTTTAATCATCTTCTTCAATTTTCAATTGATTTAATAAATTTTCATTTATTTCCTAAAATTTTTTCTATAAATTTCTTCAGTTTTTATTTGACAAATTAATATTCTTCTTCAATTTTGTAATTTCAATTTTTACTTTTTTTTCCAATTTTCAAGTATTTTTCTTAATATTTAATTAATTTAATAATTTAATAATTTTTTTTTTCAATTATCAATTATTTTCTTATAAATTTAATTTAATTCTTTAATCTTAAATTTATTTCTTCAATTTTTAATATTTTCTCCAATTATAATTCTCCTCATTTTTCAATTATTTCTTTCAATTATTAATTATTTTACACAATTTATAATTATTTCCTACAATTTTTTCAATTATTCTCTTAAAATTGTATAATTATTCTTTTTTTTCAATTTTTTTGTTTTGCTGTCTATTAATCTATCCATTTTTCGAATTTTGTTTCTAATTGCCTATTAATTTCGTCATATTTAAGATATTTTCTTCAATTTTTCAATAATTCTCGTCATTTTTCAATTATTTCTTTCAATTATTAATTTTTTCCGCAATTGAATATTGAATAAAACCATTGAAAATTGAAGACTGGGATTTCAAATTAAAAATAATCATTGAGAAAAGAAAATAATTAAGAATTGAAGAAATAAATTAAAGATTAAGGAATTAAATAAAAATCTGAAGGAATTAATTGACAATTGAAAAAAAATTAGAAAACTGTCGAGAATAATTGTCAATAGAACAAAATATTAAAGAATAATTATAAACTTCAAGAGTAATTGTAAATTAAAAAATTTGTAGAAAATAATTGAAAATTGCAGAAAAAATTAATAATTGAAAGGAAAAATTGAAAAATAACGAGAATAATTGAAAAATTGAAGAAAATATCTAAAAAATGACGAAATTAATAGACAATTAGAAACAAAATTCGAAAAATGGCTAGATTAATAGACAGCAAAACAAAAAAATTGAAAAAAAAGAATAATTATAGAATTTTAAGAGAATAATTGAAAAAATTGTAGGAAATAATTATAAATTGTCTAAAATAATTAATAATTGACAGAAATAATTGAAAAATGAGGAGAATTATAATTGGAGAAAATATTAAAAATTGAAGAAATAAATTGAAGATTAAAGAATTAAATTAAATTTGTAAGAAAATAATTGATAATTAAAGGAAAAATGATTAAATTACTAAATTAATTAAATATTAAGAAAAATACTTGAAAATTTGAAAAAAAAGTAAAAATAATTAAATCTAATAATTAATCTAATTTTAATTAATTAATTAATTCCAATTAATTAAACCTATTTTTAAATTAATTTAATTAATTAATTCTAATTAATTAAATCTATTTTTTTCAATTGTCTATTACTTCCTTAAAATTTGTATTTAATTCCTTAATCTTTAATTTATTTCTTCAATTCTTTATTATTTTCTTTTCTCAATGATTATTATTAATTTGAAATCTTAGTCTTAAATTTTCAATTATTTTATTCAATATTCAGTAATCCTTCCTTTCTTCAATTATCTATTATTTTTTTCAAATTTGAATTTAATTCTTAAATTTTCAATTTATTTCTTAATTTTTTTTTATTATTTTCTTCAAATTTTAATTTTTCAGTTTTCATCTATTTTCTTCTATATTCTACAACTTTCAGCTTTTTTAATTACTTATTTTCAAGTTTTAATTATATTCTTTAAATCTCAATTCCATGTTTCAATTTCAATTTTTTTCGATTTTTAATCTAGTTGTTCAATTTGTAATTATTTCCGACAATTATTCCTATAATTTTCTTAATTTTTTTATTTTTTTAATTTAATTTTTTTTGCATAATTTTTTCAATTATTTCTTTTAGTTGTCTATTAATCTAATCATTTTTCGAATTTTGATTTTAATTGTCCATTTTTTTGGTCAGTTTTCAGATATTTTCTTCAATTTTTCAATTATTCTCGTCATTTTTCTATTATTTTTTACAATTATTAATTATTTTTTTACATTTTCAATTGTTTTCCGAAATTTTTCAATTATTTCCTGCAATTTTTTCAATTTTCAGATATTTTATATCTTTAATTTTCAATTTATTTCATGAAGTTTTTATTATTTTCTTCGATTTTCAATTATTTTCTTCAATTTCAATTAATTAGGTGATTTTCAGTAGAGTTTTTCAATTTGCAGTTATTTCCAACAGTTATTTATATAATTTTCTTATTTTCTTATTTTTTTTATTTTTTGTTTAATTTTTTAAATTATTATTTTTAAATTGTGTAATTATCTAGACATTTTTCGAGTTTTTTTTTAATTTTAAATTATTTTCGTTTTTTTCCAGTTACTATTTAAAATTTTGTAAATGTTGTCCTAATTTTCATTATTTGATTTGCAAACACTTTTAGTTAAATTTAATCTTAAATTCTTTAAATTTCTTTTACATTTCTTTAAATAAAGGAGAAAAACTTTTTTCATAGAAAAGTGCCCCAAAAAATAGTGAAGGATAGGTTTTTCTAGAAGAATTATATTAATTTAATTTTTATAATAAATGTTTTTGTGTAAATTAAAATGGAAAAATCTCGCACAAAAAAGTAATTTTTTGAATTTTTACAATTTTTATGTTTTTACTTTTAAGATAAAATATCTTTAGGAAAAATTAGCTACTTTAATTTTAATAATTTACGATTGCAAAATTCACCTGATTTGAATTTACCTGATTTGAGACTTAACTTTACCAAAATATCAATTTTACTAATTTCATAAATTTCATGAAAAGTTTCATGGATCATAAAGTTTCCAAATGAAACTTTCAACGGCACATTGCTAAGTGTAAATTTATAGATACTAAATCTCAGCAATTTTTAAACTTTGTGCATGAATTCTTTTTAAAAGTATATCCATTTCTTTAACAATATTAGTCAATTTTTATGAATTTGTGTTTAGGGAAAAATACTAAAAAGTTTTTTTTTTTAGGGATATAAAAAAGATTAATATTCTCGATCAATTTAAAGATATAAAATATTTAGTTATTGGATCAAAAATGAAAAATAAATTTGTTATCATTTAAATTTAAATAAATTTATTTTTAGTTCAATTTTTGTATTTATTATTAATAAGTTTAGGCTTCAATTATAAAAATTAAAATAAATTAATTGAATAGTTATTATAAAAGATTCTTTATTTCTTCTTTTTTGATTTAACCATTTTTTCGTAGATAATAACATGGTTTTCTTTATTTTTATAAAATTGTTATTAGAATTGTTTTAAATCAAATATAAAACACTCTTTTGATGTAGTTTTCCTAAACTTTTTTATTTTTGCAGAAGTTTCATTTCTTTTGTATAATTTTTATTAATCTTTTCTAATTTTTTATTTTTTTTACAATCTACTTCTTAATTTTTTAGTAGGTAGATTTTCACCAAATTTTGTATTTTTTTTCATAGCTTGTTAGATTAAAAAATTTTCCCCCATTTTCTTCTTTTTAATTTCATTTTGTTTGCTCTTTCGTATTTTTTTTATCACTCTTTGAATTTGAATTGATTTTGCGATTTTATAATTATTTTTCTATTTTTGAGAAATATTTCCCCTTCTTTAAAATTGTTTGATTTTTATCCTATAATTTCTAATTTTTTAAAAAAATTTATTTGATAATTGTATCTACATTTTTTCATAATTTCTTAATTTTTCTAATTTTTTTAAAGACTTATCTAGATTTATTTTATTTTATGTACTTACCTAAATTTAATCTTGCACTAAATTTTATCATTCTATCATAATTTTTCTATTTTATAGATATTTCTTCCTTTTTAGAAAAGTGTTAATTTTATTTCTTTTAAAGTCTCATTATTTCAAGTTTTAAAAAAATGTTTTCATTGTTCTTTCCTTAATGTTTGAAATAATTCTCTAATTTATCTCATTTTTGAAGATCTCTCTAATAACTATTTAACGATTTTTATTAATTTATTTAAATCTGATTTAAATAAAAGTCTTGATTTTAATCGGCCCTGTTTGAAATATAACGTTTTTTAAAGTTTTTTATTGTTGTCAAATACGATATATTTAATGCTTTTGATTAAATTTATTTAACAACCATAAATTATTTTATCCAATTATACTAATAAGATCTTAATGTTGTGTTTTGTATTTTATTTATCCCTTTGATAATTCGGTTTTTGAAAATATTTTTTTATTATTCAGACTCTTGATTAATGTGCACTATTAATTTAAATATTTAATATCTTTTATTCGTATTTTTTATTTATTTTTACGAGGTTTTTAAACATGAATCGAATTGATATTTGTACAAAAGTGACTATATTGGCTTGCAACAAAAAGCTGGGATGAACGTAATAAAATTCCTGTTTTATGAATTTTTGGTTTTCAATAAAATCCTGAAGCTTGTTCATTTGTCGACTTTAAAAAATTACACGTGTTTGTACTGAAATATTTGATTTGCAAAAATTTTGGTAAAAAATGTGATAAAGCTTGTTTAAATTCATTTTGTTTGATTAAATTTAAAAATTGAATATGAGAATCTCGTAACAGTAAACACAAAGCTATTAAAATTCATTTGAATTTATTTTATTTTATATTTTATACTGTATATTAATTTTTGTTACAATCTTTACATTCATATCTTTTAGTTTTTATTAATGAAAATCAAATTTTTGGACATTGATTTCTATTCCCTTTAATTTTTTTGTTATTAAGATTTTATTTAGGTTATTTCAATTATGAAAATTATAATAAATTGATTGGAAAGTTATAATAAGAGATATAATAAAAAATATCATTACAATTAATTTTAATTAATTTATTTTAATATAAAATTAATACAAATCATTTTTATGTCATCTTTAATTTTAAATAATTTTAAATAGTTTAAAGTAGAAACAAATTTAATCATTTTGCATATTTTAATTTAATATTTTTTTTATATTTTTGGGTTAGTAGTGTTTATTCTATTTATTCTTTAAATTATATTTAATAATAATAAATTTAAAGAGATAAATTTATAAAATCTTTTTAATTTTTTGTCCATTTGTGTTATTTTTTTTTACTACAATTAATTAAATCAAATTTTTCTTCTTTACAGAATAAATAAGAGAAAAAAAAATTGAAAAAAAAAATTACTTTTTCAGGATTCTCTAGAGCTCTTTTTGGGCCGTTATGTAATTCAGGACGACGAGTGTTCTGCGAGAAAGTGCCCACTCGAGTCCGAAAGGAACTGGCGTTACATTACCTTCCCTCTGGTTCTTTTGGTCGCATCTTCTATGCTAATTGCGCACGTAATTCTACCTTCAAGATACACCACAGAAGTTTTGCTCTATATGCTTTTCTGGGGAGGTATGGTGGCAGGAACTTTCGCAACAATTGTTCATCACGGAAAGCAATATGTAGACAAGCCAAGACTCACTTAGTATTTTTTACGAAAGAAGTTTTCGGAGTGTCAGAACTGTTAAGGGAATCATGGTATGTCAAGACTACGTGTCAAGGAGTCATTGTACTTTTGATTATAAAATATAGGTTATACATGTTAAAACATTGTCTTCTTAATCATTTTGCAAAATGATCTATTTCACTTTATATATCCTTTATTTATTTTCTAACAAAGTAAATTGTAAGCATAAAATAAAAGAAATGTATTTTATATTTATTTAATTTAATATTTGTTGCTTTATGTTTATTTTATATTGGAAAAATTAATTATATTTAAGCGCGTGAGAGGCAAGTTTTCAATTATTCCTATTTAATAAATATAAAAAAGTGCAGACATAATTGTAAAATTAATATGATACAATAGGAATTTTATACCAAAGAATTTTAAAACCAAGATTTATTGATTAACTTACCTTAAAAAATAAAAATCGAATCATATACCCTGCTGAAAATAATAGGATAGAAACTATATCCGTTCGAATCTTTTTTAATTGCTAAGACTAAAATGCTGAACTTTATCCTTTTCTATTCACTTCTATTATTTATCCTCTGTTTAATACCAATTCCAATTTCCAATTGGTGGGTTCTGTCACCATGTCTATCTTTTTTAATTCCAAAAATTTTATTCAAACTAATTCCAACTTTATCCATTCGAATCTATTTGCATCTCTAAGACAAGAAAGAATAAAATTTTAAATCCTTTTCTATTTAAGTTTATATTTTCTATCCTCTGTTTAATCCTAACAATTTAATTAAATCTCTTTTTTTCTCCTTCCGGAGAATTTATGAGAATTTTCTATGTTAGAATGAGCCCCACTATTTTGAGATACAATCAATTTTTAAAAAAACAAAAAAAAATAGATAAATATCAAAATAATTATTGTTACAAATTAACTATAAGTCAATAAAGTGTAAAAATTATTATTAAATATAACAATTATGAACAATTTTAAAATGAAAGAAAGTAATTTAAATTTGAGAAAAATACTTCAAAATCTTAGAAATGAATTGAAAAAATTAGGTTAATGAAAAATTGGAGAAAAAACTTGAAAATTGAAAAAAAAGATTCAAATTGAGATAAATAATTAAAATTTTAGAAAATTAATTCAGAAAATGATTAAAAATTTAAGAAAATTATGACGAAATAATATAAATAATTTAAAATTGAAGAAAATAATTAAATTGAAAAAAAATAATTGCAAAAATTGCATAATATATTTTAAATAAAGAAAATTTCAAGAAAATTTCGGAGAAATACTTGGAACTTTTAGAAGTTAATTGCAAAAAAAAAAAGAAAATAATTAAAAATTAGAGAAAATAAATGAAAAAAGGTTATCATAATTTATAATTGAGAAAAACAATTTTTAATTTAAGAGAAATAATTGTAAAACGTAGGTACAGAATATAGGTACATAAAATACAAGAAAGTCGTAGATGTAATAGAAAAATGAAAATTTTAGATAAATAATTAAAAACTTTTTACAAATTATAAAAAAGAACGTAAGCAATTGAAAATAATAAACAAATAATTCAAAATTAAATCAGTAATTGAAAATGATTAAAAATTAAAGAAAATAATTTTAAAAAATGAGAACAGTTCAAACTTGTAGAAAATAATTGGAAAATGATTTTCAATTTTGAAACTTGAAGATAATAATTAAAATGTGATGAAAACTATGATAAGTTGAAAAATATTTTGTAATTTTCCTTCAATTATCAACTATTTTTTTAAAATTTCAATCTTTAATCTTTAATTAAATTCTTTAATCTTCCATTTAATTCTTGGATTTTAATTATTTTCTTCAATTTTAAATTGCATTCTTCGTTTTTCAATTATTTTATTCAAACTTCAATAATTCTCGCATTTTGTCAATTATCAAATATTTTCTTGAAATTTTAATACAATTCTTCAATTTCCAATTGATTTCTTTAATTTACATTTATTTTTTACAATTATTGTTTCCATTATTTTCATCAGTTTTTGATTCACAATTTATTTTTCTCCTTTAATTTTATGATTATTCATCAATTTAAAAAATTTTTTTGTTCGAATGCTGATTATTCCCTACCATTTTTCAAATTTTTTTGTTAAATTCTCAATTATTTTGTTTAATAGTTAATTATTTTCGTCAATATTTAATTATTTTCGCCATGTTGTAATTTTTCTTATAATTATCAATTATTTTCTTGAAATTTTTATTCCATTCTTTTATTTCCCATTTATTTCTTCAATTTTTAATTATTTTCTTTAATTCTGAAAAGTTTTCTTCAATTTTAAATTATTTTGATCGATTTTCAATTATTCCTTAATATTAATTAATTCACGCATTTTCTCAATTATCAATTATTTTCTTTCAATACAATTCTTGAATTGCCAATTGATTTCTTTAATTTCGATTTATTTCCTACAATTTTTGCCATAATTTTCATCAGTTTTCAATTGGCAATTTATTATTCTCCTTCAATTTTATGAATATTCATTAATTACAAAATTTTGTTTGTTCGAATCCCGATTATTTTTTTAATAGTTAATTATTTTCTTCATACTGTAATTTTTCCTTTGATTATCAATTATTTTCTTGAAATTTTCATTTAATTCTTTAATTTTCAATTTATTCCTTCAATTTTTAATTATCTTCTTCAATTGTCAAAATTTGTTTAATTTTCAATTTTTCATATCGATTTTCCAATTAAGGTATTCCTCAATATTATATAATTCTCGAATTTTTTCAATTATTTTTCCACTCATAAAAATTGCTTTAAAATTTCAATTCAATTTTATTCAATTCTAGAACTATTCTCTTTTATTCTCAGTTATTTTCTTCAAATTTAAATTCCACTTTTCAATTTTTTTTCTTTAATATTAAAAATTAAAGAAAATTATTGAAAACGGATTCATATAATTATGAATAATCAAAAATAGAAGAGTATGATTAAAATTTGAAGAAAATAATTGAAAATTCAAAAAAATAAATTATAGAAAATAATTGAAAATAGTAAAAAATAACAAAAATAATGTAAATTAAAAATAAAATAGATTGAATAAAATATCTGTAAATTAAAAAAAATATTTAAAGTTAAAAAAAAACAAGAAATTAGGAAAATAATTGAAAATTGTAAAGAAATTGCTATAAATGTGCAAGATTTGATTTGATTGATTTGAATTCAAATTACAGAATATAATTACATCACTTAATTAAAGAATCTAACAAAAAATTAAAAAAAAATAATAAGAAATAAGGAAAATAAATTTTAAATAAGGGTTAATAGTTTAAAACTGAAGAAAAGAATTCTAAATTCCTGAAAATAATAATTACAAATTCAAGCAAATACAGTCAACCTTCTGCTTAACGGACTTCTACTTAACGGACACTCATTAGGGAAGCGTAGAAGGGAGTATATCGGTGAGAGTTATGACTGTGTGCGTACCATCAAATTCAGGGCCGAAAAGTTTAAGTGTCACTTAGTTTTGAGCAGAAGTTATTATGTCGCCAAAAATGATGAGAAAATTTTTAACATTTAAGGAAAAAAGTGAAGTGTTAAAAGATATTAGTGCGGGTGTTGCGAGGACTTTTATTTTGGAGAAATATAACATTAAAAGAACAACGTATTATGAGATAGTGAAAAGTAAAATTGATTTAAATTCAATGAAAAAGGAAAACAATAAATTTTACAGTAAAAGGAAAAAATTTCAAAAAACATGTTCTGCCTTTGTTGATGAGGCGGTAATAAGGTGGTTTAGAGAAAGAAGGGACAGAGGTGATCCGATAAGTGGACCAATTCTGCAAGAAAAGGCTCTTATTTTTAACGAAATATTGAATGATCCTTCTTATTGCAGCCCAAATTAATAAATAAATTATTCTTTAATAATTATTATAATTTTGATTTTATATTTAAAGATCCTGTGATTTAAAATGGTTGTTACATCCCTGAACGTTCACTCACTAATAACATTTTAATGACCTTCTACTTATTGCTGTCCGTTAAGTAGAAGTTTGACTGTAATTAAAAATTAAAGAAATAATTGAAAACTAAATTTTTTTTTCCTATTTTAATTAATTATTTTTATTTATTTCATAACAATTTATTAATTAAGATACACGCATCACAAATTTAGACGTTGAAACCGACAAACGGATCTTTTAAAAATTTTGAAAAAATTGCGCAATTTTTTCAATTATTTATTTCAAAGGACCAGGCACCAAATGCACTAAAAAAAAGTCTCTGTCAAAATGGCTGTAACTTTGAAAAAAAAATAGTTTAGGATATGTCAGACAAAAAATACATTGGCCAAATGTAATTGTATGAACAGTTTTTGAGAAATATCAACCCTTAACTTTATTTATTTTAACTGTAAACAAGGAATGATAAATACAGTGGACAACAAATTCTAATAGATGTTGCAGGTCAAGGTCTGAAAGTTCATAAATAAAGTCGATAACACCAAAATTCCCGAAAAAACTCAAAAATATATTTCACCCCTTTAAATAATCCAAAGCAACCCCTAAAACCATCCCCTAACGAATAGTTCTCAAATATAGCACTTATACTCTTACGGATTAAGAAACAAATGATCAGTATGCTAAACTGACACTGCAGATTAATAAACAAGTAATCCAAATAAAAAAACAACCCTGTAAATCATCCCCTAACTACCATTTCGATACCTGCTCAATTCTTCATACACAAACAAAGTTGAAAATGTTCTATATGTAAAACGGCTCACAAAATCACACTAAAACATTCACGTCAAAATAATACTACAAAAATATATTCATATATATTTATATACAAAAAGGCATTAAAATCAACCCTTAAGCAAAAATACAGAAACCTGAAACTTATGATTCGAAAAGAAGTACAGAAAAACTTCAATATATATTAAACACACAAAAAAAATCCTGTTCACAATATTTCACTTCAAATCGAAGCCAATTAAATCACAACACAAAAAAGTTAAAAAACAACCCTTAAATATTAATACAAATAGATGACAAGTTTAATAATACATGTCAACTGCAAAATACTCATTAAAAAAGAAAAAAAATAATAACAAGTCTCTTAAGAAACTCAACTAAAAACAATATGTTTTCCGACACAAGAGATATTCTGAAAGGGTAGTTTTTATCCCGAATCATCATCCAAAATACCTTCATATCTCAAAAGTTTATTATTACCCAGAACATCCTTCCAAAAAACTCCCTAGAATATTTCGATGGATTCAAAGTACAAAAAAATAGTATTTCAGCACAAGGGTTGTTCTGGAGGGGTAGTTTTCATCAAAAATCACCATCCTGACTACCCTCATATCTCAAAAGTTTATTATTATCAAAAACATCCCTCCAAAAAAATCCCTAGAATAAGTAGATGGATTCAAACTATAAAAAAATAGTATTTCAGCACAAGGGTTGTTCTGGAGGGGTAGTATTCATAAAAAATCACCATCCTGACTACCCTCATATCTCAAAAGTTTATTATTATCAAAAACATCCCTCCAAAAAAATCCCAAAAATAAGTAGATGGATTCAAACTATAAAAAAATAGTTTTTCAGCACAAGGGTTGTTTTGGAGGGGTAGTTTTCAACTTAATCATCATCGTGACTACCCTCATATCTCAAAAGTTTATTATTAACGAGAAAATCCCCCCAAAATAATCCTTAGAATAAGTAAATAGATTTAAACTATAAAAAAATAGTTTTTCAGCACAAGGGTTGTTCAAGAGGGGTAGTTTTCAACCTTATCACTTTCGTAACTACCCTCATATCTGAAAAGTTTATTATTACCGAGAACATCCCTCCAAAAAAATCCCTAGAATATTTCTATGGATTTAAAGTATAAAAAAATAGTATTTCAGCACAAGGGTTGTTCTGGAGGGGTAGTTTTCATCCAGAATCGCCATCGTGACTACCCTCATATCTCAAAAGTTTGTTATTACAGAGAACATCCCTCTAAAAAAATCCTTAGAATATTTCGATGGATTCAAAGTATAAAAAAATAGTATTTCAGCACAAGGGTTGTTCTGGAGGGGTAGTTTTCATCAAAAATCACTATCCTGACTACCCTCATATCTCCAAAGTTTATTATTACCGAGAACATCCCCCAAAAAAATCCTGAGAATAAGTAAATGGATTTAAACTATAAAAAAATAGTATTTCAGCACAAGGGTTGTTCTGGAGGGGTAGTTTTCATCCAGAATCGCCATCGTGACTACCCTCATATCTCAAAAGTTTGTTATTACAGAGAACATCCCTCTAAAAAAATCCTTAGAATAAGTAGATGGATTCAAAGTATAAAAAAATAGTATTTCAGCACAAGGGTTGTTCTGGAGGGGTAGTTTTCATCAAAAATCACTATCCTGACTACCCTCATATCTCCAAAGTTTATTATTACCGAGAACATCCCCCAAAAAAATCCTGAGAATAAGTAAATGGATTTAAACTATAAAAAAATAGTATTTCAGCACAAGGGTTGTTCTGGAGGGGTAGTTTTCATCCAGAATCGCCATCGTGACTACCCTCATATCTCAAAAGTTTGTTATTACAGAGAACATCCCTCTAAAAAAATCCTTAGAATAAGTAGATGGATTCAAAGTATAAAAAAATAGTATTTCAGCACAAGGGTTGTTCTGGAGGGGTAGTTTTCATCAAAAATCACTATCCTGACTACCCTCATATCTCCAAAGTTTATTATTACCGAGAACATCCCCCAAAAAAATCCTGAGAATAAGTAAATGGATTTAAACTATAAAAAAATAGTATTTCAGCACAAGGGTTGTTCTGGAGGGGTAGTTTTCATCCAGAATCGCCATCGTGACTACCCTCATATCTCAAAAGTTTATTATTACCGAGAACATCCCCCAAAAAAATCCTGAGAATAAGTAAATGGATTTAAACTATAAAAAAAATAGTATTTCAGCACAAGGGTTGTTCTGGAGGGGTAGTTTTCATCAAAAATCACCATCCTGACTACCCTCATATCTCAAAAGTTTGTTATTACAGAGAACATCCCTCTAAAAAAATCCTTAGAATAAGTAGATGGATTCAAAGTATAAAAAAATAGTTTTTCAGCACAAGGGTTGTTCTAAAGGGGTAGTTTTCAACTTAATCACCATCGTGACTACCCTCATATCTCAAAACTTTATTATTAACGAGAAAATCCCCCCAAAAAAATCCTTAGAATAAGTAAATGGATTTAAACTATAAAAAAATAGTTTTTCAGCACAAGGGTTGTTCAAGAGGGGTAGTTTTCAACCTTATCACTTTCGTGACTACCCTCATATCTCAAAAGTTTATTATTACCGAGAACATCCCCCAAAAAAATCCTGAGAATAAGTAAATGGGTTTAAACTATAAAAAAAATAGTATTTCAGCACAAGGGTTGTTCTGGAGGGGTAGTTTTCATCAAAAATCACCATCCTGACTACCCTCATATCTCAAAAGTTTGTTATTACAGAGAACATCCCTCTAAAAAAATCCTTAGAATAAGTAGATGGATTCAAAGTATAAAAAAATAGTTTTTCAGCACAAGGGTTGTTCTAAAGGGGTAGTTTTCAACTTAATCACCATCGTGACTACCCTCATATCTCAAAAGTTTATTATTACCGAGAACATCCCCACAACAAAATCTTTAGAATAAGTAAATGGATTTAAACTATAAAAAAATAGTTTTTCAGCACAAGGGTTGTTCTAGAGGGGTGGTTTTCAACCTTATCACCATCGTGACTACCCTCATATCTCAAAAGTTTGTTATTACAGAGAACATCCCTCTAAAAAAATCCTTAGAATAAGTAGATGGATTCAAAGTATAAAAAAATAGTATTTCAGCACAAGGGTTGTTCTAGAGGGGTAGTTTTCATCAAAAAACACCATCCTGACTACCCTCATATCTCAAAAGTTTATTATTATCAAAAACATCCCTCCAAAAAAATCCCTAGAATAAGTAGATGGATTCAAACTATAAAAAAATAGTTTTTCAGCACAAGGGTTGTTCTAAAGGGGTAGTTTTCAACTTAATCACCATCGTGACTACCCTCATATCTCAAAAGTTTATTATTACCGAGAACATCCCCACAACAAAATCTTTAGAATAAGTAAATGGATTTAAACTATAAAAAAATAGTTTTTCAGCACAAGGGTTGTTCTAGAGGGGTGGTTTTCAACCTTATCACCGTCGTGACTACCCTCATATCTCAAAAGTTTGTTATTACAGAGAACACCCCTTTAAAAAAATCCTTAGAATAAGTAGATGGATTCAAAGTATAAAAAAATAGTATTTCAGCACAAGGGTTGTTCTGGAGGGGTAGTTTTCATCAAAAATCACCATCCTGACTACCCTCATATCTCAAAAGTTTATTATTATCAAAAACATCCCTCCAAAAAAATCCCTAGAATAAGTAGATGGATTCAAACTATAAAAAAATAGTTTTTCAGCACAAGGGTTGTTCTAGAGGGGTAGTTTTCAACCTAATCACCATCGTGACTACCCTCATATCTCAAAAGTTTATTATTATCAAAAACATCCCTCCAAAAAAATCCCTAGAATATTTCGATGGATTCAAAGTATAAAAAAATAGTATTTCAGCACAAGGGTTGTTATGGAGGGGTAGTTTTCATCAAAAATCACTATCCTGACTACCCTTATATCTCAAAAGTTTATTATTACAAAGAACATCCCCTCAAAAAAATCCTTAGAATAAGTTAATGGATTTAAACTATAAAAAAATAGTTTTTCAGCACAAGGGTTGTTCTGGAGGGGTAGTTTTCATTCAGAATCACCATCCTGACTATCCTCATATCTCAAAAGTTTGTTATTACAGAGAACATCCAACAAAAAAATCCTGAGAATAAGTAAATGGATTTAAACTATAAAAAAATAGTATTTCAGCACAAGGGTTGTTCTGGAGGGGTAGTTTTCATCAAAAATCACCATCCGGACTACCCTCATATCTCAAAAGTTTATTATTATCAAAAACATCCCTCCAAAAAAATCCCAAGAATAAGTAGATGGATTCAAACTATAAAAAAATAGTTTTTTAGCACAAGGGTTGTTTTGGAGGGGAAGTTTTCAAGTTAATCACCATCGTGACTACCCTCATATCTCAAAAGTTTATTATTAACGAGAAAATCCCCCCAAAAAAATCCTTAGAATAAGTAAATGGATTTAAACTATAAAAAAATAGTTTTTCAGCACAAGGGTTGTTCAAGAGGGGTAGTTTTCAACCTTATCACTTTCGTGACTACCCTCATATCTCAAAAGTTTATTATTACCGAGAACATCCCTCCAAAAAAATCCCTAGAATATTTCGATGGATTTAAAGTATAAAAAAATAGTATTTCAGCACAAGGGTTGTTCTGGAGGGGTAGTTTTCAACCTAATTACAATCGTGACTACACTTATATCTCAAAAGTTTATTATTACCGAGAACATCGCTCCAAAAAAATCCCTAAAATATTTCGATGGATTCAAAGTATAAAAAAATAGTATTTCAACACAAGGGTTGTTCTGGAGGGGTAGTTTTCATCAAAAATCACTATCCTGACTACCCTCATATCTTAAAAGTTTATTATTATCAAAAACATCCCTCTAAAAAAATCCCTAGAATAAGTAGACGGATTCAAACTATAAAAAAATAGTTTTTCAGCACAAGGGTTGTTCTGGAGGGGTAGTTTTCATCCAGAATCGCCATCGTGACTACCCTCATATCTCAAAAGTTTATTATTACTGAGAACATCCCTCCATTAAAATCCTTAGAATAAGTAGATTGATTCAAAGTATAAAAAAATAGTATTTCAGCACAAGGGTTGTTCTGGAGGGGTAGTTTTCATCAAAAATCACCATCCTGACTACCCTTATATCTCAAAAGTTTATTTTTACAGAGAACATCCCCTCAAAAAAATTCCTAGAATAAGTTAATGGATTTAAACTATAAAAAAATAGTTTTTCAGCACAAGGGTTGTTCTGGAGGGGTAGTTTTCATTCAGAATCACCATCCTGACTACCCTCATATCTCAAAAGTTTGTTATTACCGAGATCATTCCTCTAAAAAAATCCTTAGGTTAAGTAGATGGATTCAAACTATAAAAAAATAGTTTTTTAGCACAAGGGTTGTTCTGGAGGGGTAGTTTTCAACTTAATCACTATCGTGACTACCCTTATATCTCAAAAGTTTATTATTATCGAGAACATCCCTCGAAAAAAATCCCTAGAATATTTCGATGGATTCAAAGTATAAAAAAATAGTATTTCAGCACAAGGGTTGTTCTGGAGGGGTAGTTTTCATCAAAAATCACTATCCTGACTACCCTCATATCTCAAAAGTTTATTATTATCAAAAACATCCCTCCAAAAAAATCCCTAGAATAAGTAGATGGATTCAAACTATAAAAAAATAGTTTTTCAGCACAAGGGTTGTTCTGGAGGGGTAGTTTTCATCCAGAATCGCCATCGTGACTACCCTCATATCTCAAAAGTTTGTTATTACAGAGAACATCCCTCTAAAAAAATCCTTAGAATAAGTAGATGGGTTCAAAGTATAAAAAAATAGTTTTTCAGCACAAGGATTGTTCTGGAGGGGTAGTTTTCATTCAGAATTACCATCCTGACTACCCTCATATCTCAAAAGTTTATTATTACCGAGAACATCCCTCGATAAAAATCCTTAGAATAAGTAGATTGATTCAAAGTATAAAAAAATAGTATTTCAGCACAAGGGTTGTTCTGGAGGGGTAGTTTTCATTCAGAATCACTATCCTGACTACCCTTATATCTCAGAAGTTTATTATTACCCAGAACATCCCTCCAAAAAAATCCCTAGAATATTTCGATGGATTCAAAGTATAAAAAAATAGTTTTTCAGCACAACGGTTGTTCTGGAGGGGTAGTTTTCATTCAGAATCACCATCCTGACTACCCTTATATCTCAGAAGTTTATTATTACCCAGAACATCCCTCCAAAAAAATCCCTAGAATATTTCGATGGATTCAAAGTATAAAAAAATAGTTTTTCAGCACAAGGGTTGTTCTGGAGGGGTAGTTTTCATTCAGAATCACCATCCTGACTACCCTTATATCTCAGAAGTTTATTATTACCCAGAACATCCCTCCAAAAAAATCCCTAGAATATTTCGATGGATTCAAAGTATAAAAAAATAGTTTTTCAGCACAAGGGTTGTTCTGGAGGGGTAGTTTTCATTCAGAATCACCATCCTGACTACCCTTATATCTCAAAAGTTTATTATTACCGAGAACATCCCCCAAAAAATCCTGAGAATAAGTAAATGGATTTAAACTATAAAAAAATAGTATTTCAGCACAAGGGTTGTTCTGGAGGGGTAGTTTTCATCCAGAATCGCCATCGTGACTACCCTCATATCTCAAAAGTTTATTATTACCGAGAACATCCCCCAAAAAAATCCTGAGAATAAGTAAATGGATTTAAACTATAAAAAAAATAGTATTTCAGCACAAGGGTTGTTCTGGAGGGGTAGTTTTCATCAAAAATCACCATCCTGACTACCCTCATATCTCAAAAGTTTGTTATTACAGAGAACATCCCTCTAAAAAAATCCTTAGAATAAGTAGATGGATTCAAAGTATAAAAAAATAGTTTTTCAGCACAAGGGTTGTTCTAAAGGGGTAGTTTTCAACTTAATCACCATCGTGACTACCCTCATATCTCAAAACTTTATTATTAACGAGAAAATCCCCCCAAAAAAATCCTTAGAATAAGTAAATGGATTTAAACTATAAAAAAATAGTTTTTCAGCACAAGGGTTGTTCAAGAGGGGTAGTTTTCAACCTTATCACTTTCGTGACTACCCTCATATCTCAAAAGTTTATTATTACCGAGAACATCCCCCAAAAAAATCCTGAGAATAAGTAAATGGGTTTAAACTATAAAAAAAATAGTATTTCAGCACAAGGGTTGTTCTGGAGGGGTAGTTTTCATCAAAAATCACCATCCTGACTACCCTCATATCTCAAAAGTTTGTTATTACAGAGAACATCCCTCTAAAAAAATCCTTAGAATAAGTAGATGGATTCAAAGTATAAAAAAATAGTTTTTCAGCACAAGGGTTGTTCTAAAGGGGTAGTTTTCAACTTAATCACCATCGTGACTACCCTCATATCTCAAAAGTTTATTATTACCGAGAACATCCCCACAACAAAATCTTTAGAATAAGTAAATGGATTTAAACTATAAAAAAATAGTTTTTCAGCACAAGGGTTGTTCTAGAGGGGTGGTTTTCAACCTTATCACCATCGTGACTACCCTCATATCTCAAAAGTTTGTTATTACAGAGAACATCCCTCTAAAAAAATCCTTAGAATAAGTAGATGGATTCAAAGTATAAAAAAATAGTATTTCAGCACAAGGGTTGTTCTAGAGGGGTAGTTTTCATCAAAAATCACCATCCTGACTACCCTCATATCTCAAAAGTTTATTATTATCAAAAACATCCCTCCAAAAAAATCCCTAGAATAAGTAGATGGATTCAAACTATAAAAAAATAGTTTTTCAGCACAAGGGTTGTTCTAAAGGGGTAGTTTTCAACTTAATCACCATCGTGACTACCCTCATATCTCAAAAGTTTATTATTACCGAGAACATCCCCACAACAAAATCTTTAGAATAAGTAAATGGATTTAAACTATAAAAAAATAGTTTTTCAGCACAAGGGTTGTTCTAGAGGGGTGGTTTTCAACCTTATCACCGTCGTGACTACCCTCATATCTCAAAAGTTTGTTATTACAGAGAACACCCCTTTAAAAAAATCCTTAGAATAAGTAGATGGATTCAAAGTATAAAAAAATAGTATTTCAGCACAAGGGTTGTTCTGGAGGGGTAGTTTTCATCAAAAATCACCATCCTGACTACCCTCATATCTCAAAAGTTTATTATTATCAAAAACATCCCTCCAAAAAAATCCCTAGAATAAGTAGATGGATTCAAACTATAAAAAAATAGTTTTTCAGCACAAGGGTTGTTCTAGAGGGGTAGTTTTCAACCTAATCACCATCGTGACTACCCTCATATCTCAAAAGTTTATTATTATCAAAAACATCCCTCCAAAAAAATCCCTAGAATATTTCGATGGATTCAAAGTATAAAAAAATAGTATTTCAGCACAAGGGTTGTTATGGAGGGGTAGTTTTCATCAAAAATCACTATCCTGACTACCCTTATATCTCAAAAGTTTATTATTACAAAGAACATCCCCTCAAAAAAATCCTTAGAATAAGTTAATGGATTTAAACTATAAAAAAATAGTTTTTCAGCACAAGGGTTGTTCTGGAGGGGTAGTTTTCATTCAGAATCACCATCCTGACTATCCTCATATCTCAAAAGTTTGTTATTACAGAGAACATCCAACAAAAAAATCCTGAGAATAAGTAAATGGATTTAAACTATAAAAAAATAGTATTTCAGCACAAGGGTTGTTCTGGAGGGGTAGTTTTCATCAAAAATCACCATCCGGACTACCCTCATATCTCAAAAGTTTATTATTATCAAAAACATCCCTCCAAAAAAATCCCAAGAATAAGTAGATGGATTCAAACTATAAAAAAATAGTTTTTTAGCACAAGGGTTGTTTTGGAGGGGAAGTTTTCAAGTTAATCACCATCGTGACTACCCTCATATCTCAAAAGTTTATTATTAACGAGAAAATCCCCCCAAAAAAATCCTTAGAATAAGTAAATGGATTTAAACTATAAAAAAATAGTTTTTCAGCACAAGGGTTGTTCAAGAGGGGTAGTTTTCAACCTTATCACTTTCGTGACTACCCTCATATCTCAAAAGTTTATTATTACCGAGAACATCCCTCCAAAAAAATCCCTAGAATATTTCGATGGATTTAAAGTATAAAAAAATAGTATTTCAGCACAAGGGTTGTTCTGGAGGGGTAGTTTTCATCAAAAATCACTATCCTGACTACCCTCATATCTCAAAAGTTTATTATTATCAAAAACATCCCTCCAAAAAAATCCCTAGAATAAGTAGATGGATTCAAACTATAAAAAAATAGTTTTTCAGCACAAGGGTTGTTCTGGAGGGGTAGTTTTCATCCAGAATCGCCATCGTGACTACCCTCATATCTCAAAAGTTTGTTATTACAGAGAACATCCCTCTAAAAAATCCTTAGAATAAGTAGATGGGTTCAAAGTATAAAAAAATAGTTTTTCAGCACAAGGGTTGTTCTGGAGGGGTAGTTTTCAACCTAATTACAATCGTGACTACACTTATATCTCAAAAGTTTATTATTACCGAGAACATCGCTCCAAAAAAATCCCTAAAATATTTCGATGGATTCAAAGTATAAAAAAATAGTATTTCAACACAAGGGTTGTTCTGGAGGGGTAGTTTTCATCAAAAATCACTATCCTGACTACCCTCATATCTTAAAAGTTTATTATTATCAAAAACATCCCTCTAAAAAAATCCCTAGAATAAGTAGACGGATTCAAACTATAAAAAAATAGTTTTTCAGCACAAGGGTTGTTCTGGAGGGGTAGTTTTCATCCAGAATCGCCATCGTGACTACCCTCATATCTCAAAAGTTTATTATTACTGAGAACATCCCTCCATTAAAATCCTTAGAATAAGTAGATTGATTCAAAGTATAAAAAAATAGTATTTCAGCACAAGGGTTGTTCTAGAGGGGTAGTTTTCAACCTAATCTCCATCGTGACTACCCTCATATCTCAAAAGTTTATTATTACCGAGAACATCCGTCCAAAAACATCCCTAGAATAAGTAGATGGATTCAAAGTATAAAAAAATAGTATTTCAGCACAAGGGTTGTTCTGGAGGGGTAGTTTTCATCAAAAATCACCATCCTGACTACCCTTATATCTCAAAAGTTTATTTTTACAGAGAACATCCCCTCAAAAAAATTCCTAGAATAAGTTAATGGATTTAAACTATAAAAAAATAGTTTTTCAGCACAAGGGTTGTTCTGGAGGGGTAGTTTTCATTCAGAATCACCATCCTGACTACCCTCATATCTCAAAAGTTTGTTATTACCGAGATCATTCCTCTAAAAAAATCCTTAGATTAAGTAGATGGATTCAAACTATAAAAAAATAGTTTTTTAGCACAAGGGTTGTTCTGGAGGGGTAGTTTTCAACTTAATCACTATCGTGACTACCCTTATATCTCAAAAGTTTATTATTATCGAGAACATCCCTCGAAAAAAATCCCTAGAATATTTCGATGGATTCAAAGTATAAAAAAATAGTATTTCAGCACAAGGGTTGTTCTGGAGGGGTAGTTTTCATCAAAAATCACTATCCTGACTACCCTCATATCTCAAAAGTTTATTATTATCAAAAACATCCCTCCAAAAAAATCCCTAGAATAAGTAGATGGATTCAAACTATAAAAAAATAGTTTTTCAGCACAAGGGTTGTTCTGGAGGGGTAGTTTTCATCCAGAATCGCCATCGTGACTACCCTCATATCTCAAAAGTTTGTTATTACAGAGAACATCCCTCTAAAAAAATCCTTAGAATAAGTAGATGGGTTCAAAGTATAAAAAAATAGTTTTTCAGCACAAGGATTGTTCTGGAGGGGTAGTTTTCATTCAGAATTACCATCCTGACTACCCTCATATCTCAAAAGTTTATTATTACCGAGAACATCCCTCGATAAAAATCCTTAGAATAAGTAGATTGATTCAAAGTATAAAAAAATAGTATTTCAGCACAAGGGTTGTTATGGACGGGTAGTTTTCATCAAAAATCACCATCCTGACTACCCTTATATCTCAAAAGTTTATTATTACAAAGAACATCCCCTCAAAAAAATCCTTAGAATAAGTTAATGGATTTAAACTATAAAGAAATAGTTTTTCAGCACAAGGGTTGTTCTGGAGGGGTAGTTTTCATTCAGAATCACCTTCCTGACTTTCCTTATATCTCAAAAGTTTGTTATTACCGAGATCATCCCTCTAAAAAAATCCTTAGATTAAGTAGATGGATTCAAACTATAAAAAAATATTTTTTCAGCACAAGGGTTGTTCTGGAGGGGTAGTTTTCATCCAGGATCACCATCCTGATTACCCTCATATCTCAAAAGTCTATTTTTACCGAGAACTTCCCTCCAAAAAAATCCTTAGAATAAGTAAATGAATTTAAACTATAAAAAAATAGTTTTTCAGTACAAGGGTTGTTCTGGAGGGGTAGTTTTCATTCAGAATCACCATCCTGACTACCCTCATATCTCAGAAGTTTATTATTACCCAGAACATCCCTCCAAAAAAATCCCTAGAATATGTCGATGGATTCAAAGTATAAAAAAATAGTTTTTCAGCACAAGGGTTGTTCTGGAGGGGTAGTTTTCATTCAGAATCACCATCCTGACTACCCTTATATCTCAGAAGTTTATTATTACCCAGAACATCCCTCCAAAAAAATCCCTAGAATATTTCGATGGATTCAAAGTATAAAAAAATAGTTTTTCAGCACAAGGGTTGTTCTGGAGGGGTAGTTTTCATTCAGAATCACTATCCTGACTACCCTTATATCTCAGAAGTTTATTATTACCCAGAACATCCCTCCAAAAAAATCCCTAGAATATTTCGATGGATTCAAAGTATAAAAAAATAGTTTTTCAGCACAACGGTTGTTCTGGAGGGGTAGTTTTCATTCAGAATCACCATCCTGACTACCCTTATATCTCAGAAGTTTATTATTACCCAGAACATCCCTCCAAAAAAATCCCTAGAATATTTCGATGGATTCAAAGTATAAAAAAATAGTTTTTCAGCACAAGGGTTGTTCTGGAGGGGTAGTTTTCATTCAGAATCACCATCCTGACTACCCTTATATCTCAGAAGTTTATTATTACCCAGAACATCCCTCCAAAAAAATCCCTAGAATATTTCGATGGATTCAAAGTATAAAAAAATAGTTTTTCAGCACAAGGGTTGTTCTGGAGGGGTAGTTTTCATTCAGAATCACCATCCTGACTACCCTTATATCTCAAAAGTTTATTATTACCGAGAACATCCCCCAAAAAAATCCTGAGAATAAGTAAATGGATTTAAACTATAAAAAAAATAGTATTTCAGCACAAGGGTTGTTCTGGAGGGGTAGTTTTCATCCAGAATCGCCATCGTGACTACCCTCATATCTCAAAAGTTTATTATTACCGAGAACATCCCCCAAAAAAATCCTGAGAATAAGTAAATGGATTTAAACTATAAAAAAAATAGTATTTCAGCACAAGGGTTGTTCTGGAGGGGTAGTTTTCATCAAAAATCACCATCCTGACTACCCTCATATCTCAAAAGTTTGTTATTACAGAGAACATCCCTCTAAAAAAATCCTTAGAATAAGTAGATGGATTCAAAGTATAAAAAAATAGTTTTTCAGCACAAGGGTTGTTCTAAAGGGGTAGTTTTCAACTTAATCACCATCGTGACTACCCTCATATCTCAAAACTTTATTATTAACGAGAAAATCCCCCCAAAAAAATCCTTAGAATAAGTAAATGGATTTAAACTATAAAAAAATAGTTTTTCAGCACAAGGGTTGTTCAAGAGGGGTAGTTTTCAACCTTATCACTTTCGTGACTACCCTCATATCTCAAAAGTTTATTATTACCGAGAACATCCCCCAAAAAAATCCTGAGAATAAGTAAATAGGTTTAAACTATAAAAAAAATAGTATTTCAGCACAAGGGTTGTTCTGGAGGGGTAGTTTTCATCAAAAATCACCATCCTGACTACCCTCATATCTCAAAAGTTTGTTATTACAGAGAACATCCCTCTAAAAAAATCCTTAGAATAAGTAGATGGATTCAAAGTATAAAAAAATAGTTTTTCAGCACAAGGGTTGTTCTAAAGGGGTAGTTTTCAACTTAATCACCATCGTGACTACCCTCATATCTCAAAAGTTTATTATTACCGAGAACATCCCCACAACAAAATCTTTAGAATAAGTAAATGGATTTAAACTATAAAAAAATAGTTTTTCAGCACAAGGGTTGTTCTAGAGGGGTGGTTTTCAACCTTATCACCATCGTGACTACCCTCATATCTCAAAAGTTTGTTATTACAGAGAACATCCCTCTAAAAAAATCCTTAGAATAAGTAGATGGATTCAAAGTATAAAAAAATAGTATTTCAGCACAAGGGTTGTTCTAGAGGGGTAGTTTTCATCAAAAATCACCATCCTGACTACCCTCATATCTCAAAAGTTTATTATTATCAAAAACATCCCTCCAAAAAAATCCCTAGAATAAGTAGATGGATTCAAACTATAAAAAAATAGTTTTTCAGCACAAGGGTTGTTCTAAAGGGGTAGTTTTCAACTTAATCACCATCGTGACTACCCTCATATCTCAAAAGTTTATTATTACCGAGAACATCCCCACAACAAAATCTTTAGAATAAGTAAATGGATTTAAACTATAAAAAAATAGTTTTTCAGCACAAGGGTTGTTCTAGAGGGGTGGTTTTCAACCTTATCACCGTCGTGACTACCCTCATATCTCAAAAGTTTGTTATTACAGAGAACACCCCTTTAAAAAAATCCTTAGAATAAGTAGATGGATTCAAAGTATAAAAAAATAGTATTTCAGCACAAGGGTTGTTCTGGAGGGGTAGTTTTCATCAAAAATCACCATCCTGACTACCCTCATATCTCAAAAGTTTATTATTATCAAAAACATCCCTCCAAAAAAATCCCTAGAATAAGTAGATGGATTCAAACTATAAAAAAATAGTTTTTCAGCACAAGGGTTGTTCTAGAGGGGTAGTTTTCAACCTAATCACCATCGTGACTACCCTCATATCTCAAAAGTTTATTATTATCAAAAACATCCCTCCAAAAAAATCCCTAGAATATTTCGATGGATTCAAAGTATAAAAAAATAGTATTTCAGCACAAGGGTTGTTATGGAGGGGTAGTTTTCATCAAAAATCACTATCCTGACTACCCTTATATCTCAAAAGTTTATTATTACAAAGAACATCCCCTCAAAAAAATCCTTAGAATAAGTTAATGGATTTAAACTATAAAAAAATAGTTTTTCAGCACAAGGGTTGTTCTGGAGGGGTAGTTTTCATTCAGAATCACCATCCTGACTATCCTCATATCTCAAAAGTTTGTTATTACAGAGAACATCCAACAAAAAAATCCTGAGAATAAGTAAATGGATTTAAACTATAAAAAAATAGTATTTCAGCACAAGGGTTGTTCTGGAGGGGTAGTTTTCATCAAAAATCACCATCCGGACTACCCTCATATCTCAAAAGTTTATTATTATCAAAAACATCCCTCCAAAAAAATCCCAAGAATAAGTAGATGGATTCAAACTATAAAAAAATAGTTTTTTAGCACAAGGGTTGTTTTGGAGGGGAAGTTTTCAAGTTAATCACCATCGTGACTACCCTCATATCTCAAAAGTTTATTATTAACGAGAAAATCCCCCCAAAAAAATCCTTAGAATAAGTAAATGGATTTAAACTATAAAAAAATAGTTTTTCAGCACAAGGGTTGTTCAAGAGGGGTAGTTTTCAACCTTATCACTTTCGTGACTACCCTCATATCTCAAAAGTTTATTATTACCGAGAACATCCCTCCAAAAAAATCCCTAGAATATTTCGATGGATTTAAAGTATAAAAAAATAGTATTTCAGCACAAGGGTTGTTCTGGAGGGGTAGTTTTCATCAAAAATCACTATCCTGACTACCCTCATATCTCAAAAGTTTATTATTATCAAAAACATCCCTCCAAAAAAATCCCTAGAATAAGTAGATGGATTCAAACTATAAAAAAATAGTTTTTCAGCACAAGGGTTGTTCTGGAGGGGTAGTTTTCATCCAGAATCGCCATCGTGACTACCCTCATATCTCAAAAGTTTGTTATTACAGAGAACATCCCTCTAAAAAAATCCTTAGAATAAGTAGATGGGTTCAAAGTATAAAAAAATAGTTTTTCAGCACAAGGGTTGTTCTGGAGGGGTAGTTTTCAACCTAATTACAATCGTGACTACACTTATATCTCAAAAGTTTATTATTACCGAGAACATCGCTCCAAAAAAATCCCTAAAATATTTCGATGGATTCAAAGTATAAAAAAATAGTATTTCAGCACAAGGGTTGTTCTGGAGGGGTAGTTTTCATCAAAAATCACTATCCTGACTACCCTCATATCTCAAAAGTTTATTATTATCAAAAACATCCCTCCAAAAAAATCCCTAGAATAAGTAGATGGATTCAAACTATAAAAAAATAGTTTTTCAGCACAAGGGTTGTTCTGGAGGGGTAGTTTTCATCCAGAATCGCCATCGTGACTACCCTCATATCTCAAAAGTTTGTTATTACAGAGAACATCCCTCTAAAAAAATCCTTAGAATAAGTAGATGGGTTCAAAGTATAAAAAAATAGTTTTTCAGCACAAGGGTTGTTCTGGAGGGGTAGTTTTCAACCTAATTACAATCGTGACTACACTTATATCTCAAAAGTTTATTATTACCGAGAACATCGCTCCAAAAAAATCCCTAAAATATTTCGATGGATTCAAAGTATAAAAAAATAGTATTTCAACACAAGGGTTGTTCTGGAGGGGTAGTTTTCATCAAAAATCACTATCCTGACTACCCTCATATCTTAAAAGTTTATTATTATCAAAAACATCCCTCTAAAAAAATCCCTAGAATAAGTAGACGGATTCAAACTATAAAAAAATAGTTTTTCAGCACAAGGGTTGTTCTGGAGGGGTAGTTTTCATCCAGAATCGCCATCGTGACTACCCTCATATCTCAAAAGTTTATTATTACTGAGAACATCCCTCCATTAAAATCCTTAGAATAAGTAGATTGATTCAAAGTATAAAAAAATAGTATTTCAGCACAAGGGTTGTTCTAGAGGGGTAGTTTTCAACCTAATCACCATCGTGACTACCCTCATATCTCAAAAGTTTATTATTACCGAGAACATCCGTCCAAAAACATCCCTAGAATAAGTAGATGGATTCAAAGTATAAAAAAATAGTATTTCAGCACAAGGGTTGTTCTGGAGGGGTAGTTTTCATCAAAAATCACCATCCTGACTACCCTTATATCTCAAAAGTTTATTTTTACAGAGAACATCCCCTCAAAAAAATTCCTAGAATAAGTTAATGGATTTAAACTATAAAAAAATAGTTTTTCAGCACAAGGGTTGTTCTGGAGGGGTAGTTTTCATTCAGAATCACCATCCTGACTACCCTCATATCTCAAAAGTTTGTTATTACCGAGATCATTCCTCTAAAAAAATCCTTAGATTAAGTAGATGGATTCAAACTATAAAAAAATAGTTTTTTAGCACAAGGGTTGTTCTGGAGGGGTAGTTTTCAACTTAATCACTATCGTGACTACCCTTATATCTCAAAAGTTTATTATTATCGAGAACATCCCTCGAAAAAAATCCCTAGAATATTTCGATGGATTCAAAGTATAAAAAAATAGTATTTCAGCACAAGGGTTGTTCTGGAGGGGTAGTTTTCATCAAAAATCACTATCCTGACTACCCTCATATCTCAAAAGTTTATTATTATCAAAAACATCCCTCCAAAAAAATCCCTAGAATAAGTAGATGGATTCAAACTATAAAAAAATAGTTTTTCAGCACAAGGGTTGTTCTGGAGGGGTAGTTTTCATCCAGAATCGCCATCGTGACTACCCTCATATCTCAAAAGTTTGTTATTACAGAGAACATCCCTCTAAAAAAATCCTTAGAATATGTAGATGGGTTCAAAGTATAAAAAAATAGTTTTTCAGCACAAGGATTGTTCTGGAGGGGTAGTTTTCATTCAGAATTACCATCCTGACTACCCTCATATCTCAAAAGTTTATTATTACCGAGAACATCCCTCGATAAAAATCCTTAGAATAAGTAGATTGATTCAAAGTATAAAAAAATAGTATTTCAGCACAAGGGTTGTTATGGAGGGGTAGTTTTCATCAAAAATCACCATCCTGACTACCCTTATATCTCAAAAGTTTATTATTACAAAGAACATCCCCTCAAAAAAATCCTTAGAATAAGTTAATGGATTTAAACTATAAAGAAATAGTTTTTCAGCACAAGGGTTGTTCTGGAGGGGTAGTTTTCATTCAGAATCACCTTCCTGACTTTCCTTATATCTCAAAAGTTTGTTATTACCGAGATCATCCCTCTAAAAAAATCCTTAGATTAAGTAGATGGATTCAAACTATAAAAAAAAATTTTTACAGCACAAGGGTTGTTCTGGAGGGGTAGTTTTCATCCAGGATCACCATCCTGATTACCCTCATATCTCAAAAGTCTATTTTTACCGAGAACTTCCCTCCAAAAAAATCCTTAGAATAAGTAAATGAATTTAAACTATAAAAAAATAGTTTTTCAGTACAAGGGTTGTTCTGGAGGGGTAGTTTTCATTCAGAATCACCATCCTGACTACCCTCATATCTCAGAAGTTTATTATTACCCAGAACATCCCTCCAAAAAAATCCCTAGAATATGTCGATGGATTCAAAGTATAAAAAAATAGTTTTTCAGCACAAGGGTTGTTCTGGAGGGGTAGTTTTCATTCAGAATCACCATCCTGACTACCCTTATATCTCAGAAGTTTATTATTACCCAGAACATCCCTCCAAAAAAATCCCTAGAATATTTCGATGGATTCAAAGTATAAAAAAATAGTTTTTCAGCACAAGGGTTGTTCTGGAGGGGTAGTTTTCATTCAGAATCACTATCCTGACTACCCTTATATCTCAGAAGTTTATTATTACCCAGAACATCCCTCCAAAAAAATCCCTAGAATATTTCGATGGATTCAAAGTATAAAAAAATAGTTTTTCAGCACAACGGTTGTTCTGGAGGGGTAGTTTTCATTCAGAATCACCATCCTGACTACCCTTATATCTCAGAAGTTTATTATTACCCAGAACATCCCTCCAAAAAAATCCCTAGAATATTTCGATGGATTCAAAGTATAAAAAAATAGTTTTTCAGCACAAGGGTTGTTCTGGAGGGGTAGTTTTCATTCAGAATCACCATCCTGACTACCCTTATATCTCAGAAGTTTATTATTACCCAGAACATCCCTCCAAAAAAATCCCTAGAATATTTCGATGGATTCAAAGTATAAAAAAATAGTTTTTCAGCACAAGGGTTGTTCTGGAGGGGTAGTTTTCATTCAGAATCACCATCCTGACTACCCTTATATCTCAGAAGTTTATTATTACCCAGAACATCCCCCCAAAAAAAATCCTTAGAATAAGTAAATGGATTTAAACTATAAAAAAATAGTTTTTGAGCACAAGGGTTGTTCTGGAGGGGTAGTTTTCATTCAGAATTACCATCCTGACTACCCTCATATCTTAAAAGTTTATTATTACCGAGAACATCCCTCCATAAAAATCCTTAGAATAAGTAGATTGATTCAAAGTATAAAAAAAAGTTTTCAAGCACAAGGGTTCATTTGGAGGAGTTGTTATCATCTAGAATCACCATCCTGACTAATCCCATATTTCAGAAGTTTATTATTACCCAGAATATCCAAAAGAAAAATTACTAGAGTATTGAGATGTATTTAAAGTATAAATAAATAGTTTTTCAGCACAAGGGTTGTTTTAAACAGGGTAGTTTTTATCCAGACTCACCACCCTGGCTACCCCCGTATCTCAGAAGTTTAGTATTACCCGAAATATTCCCCAAAAAAAAAATCACTAGTTTATTGAGTTGGATTTAAAGGATAAAAAATTAGTTTTTTAGCACAAGGGTTGTTCTGAAAGAGTAGTTTTCATCCAGATTCACTAAACTGATTACCTTGGTATCTCAGCTGTTCATAATTATCCATCATATTTTATCAAAAAATTGACTGCAATAATGATATCAATTCAACGTATATAAAAATTGTGCTTCGCCGCAAGGGTGGTATATATATTTGCTTAATTATTCGTAGTTTCTGTTGCTGCTAGTGGTGTTGAGATGCTTTTGAATGAGTTATCAATATACTGTTTTGTAGTTTTTTTTTTTTTTTTTTTTTTTTTTCTGAAGTGGAGAATCTGCTATCAGATATCCCTGAGGCTGAACCCAAGGATTATGTGTGGTTGGCAAAATTTCTCTATTAATGCCGACCCACTAAACTCCACTCCCTTTTTTGAACCGTGCATGCCTTAGGATTTTTATGCTGTTAAGTGGTAGTGGTATTTTCTTTCTGAAGACTAGGACAAGGTGATTATTTGTTGTATTAGGAGATTAGCGTGTAATTATTGCTTCTAACCGTCTAAGATAAGACTATCAATTTAGGGTAATATAGTTGTTATACACGCTGAATGCGAGAATATTATCTTTGCGTTCTTATAACTATTAGATGGTTTCTGATTTAACTCTGGAGGTGTACGAATATATTTATGCTCATTAAAGGCAAGATGTAGATCTAAACAGTAGATATTTATTTTTGAGCTTATTTATGCTTTGTGAGATGGGGATCTATACGATAAATGCAGAGTATTTCGTATTTTTAGTATGATAAGTCAAAATTAGTGATATTTTTGTTTTCTTAAAACTTAAATTTTTCTTGTTTTAAGGACTAATAGTAGGTCATCATTAGTAGTGAATGAGGAAGATGTATGAATAGTACATCGATCCAACTTGGGCGTGAATATTAAGTAAAATCATTGTGGTTTGTACATTTTTGGTCAGTTTAAAGAATAGCCTTATGTTAGGCTTAGCTAACCTTCAACAACCTGAAGTTCATTATTGTTCTGTTGGTTGCGATTGCCTGCATCATAGATATGATTAAGCAATTTTGTTGTTGGGTAGCGAACATTATCTTCGTGTCGAGCGGTTCCTAAAAACCATGCCACGCTGGTCACATGTGCACAAGCGCCAACTGTTCGTGCGCCATTCTTGCATGTGCAATAGTACCCTTTTATAGGATTGTCCTCGTTTTCCATTCCATGGACCATCACACCATTAGCGTTTGGTTGATACGAAATCCAGAGTTGATACTTGGTCGCATTACGAAATCTGGAAAACACTCTTACTCTAATCAATCCTGCTATTGGAATTTCATCAGAATTTCGCAACATTTCAAGTTGGAATTCCTCGTCATTTTCTCTTTGCAACTTATCTTGCACATAAGAAGGTGCAAGTTTAACTTGATAAACTCCAACTGTAAGACTTTGCAAGTATTCAATTGGTAAGATTGGAAAATCCAACAATTGATCTGCATTGAGAGGAACCCATCGCTGAGCGTTCCGGTTTCTCAGATTCCGTTCTTCTACTAAGGCTTGAATTTCGTTGGGTTGTCTAGCCTTCTCAAGCAGTTGGCGTGCTATTGCAACATTCTTATTTGCCATGATGATAGGAGGGTGGTATTTGTTAATGATTGCTCCAGCAATACGATAAAAATCACCAATGTTTATAACATGGTGCATCTGTATCACTTGCTGGAAGAATTTGAAAATAGACTTAATGTGCCCGTTCCTTGCTTCAACTATCCATCTTAAAATCGTGATAAGACGTGATTCATTAGCGTCTTCAGTAGTAAGTTGTTGTTCGTTTCTTGCCAATAGCGCTGGCATCTTACAAACAATCCCCAAGCGGGCCAAAAGTTCAGTCGCATCACGATATCCTCGATCAACTAACATAATGTCATCCTCCTGGAACCATCTAAGCATTCTGTCAGCGTCCTTTTCAAATTCATTGCGCAGAATCGCAGCATCATTATTTTTGCTGTCAGAAAAGTACGGCCCCTGAATGTCTAGGATGTAACCATCAGGTGCAACTATAAGGACTGGTTTGACCAAGTGCCGTCCTTTGTGCACGCAATAAGACATTCTGAGAGCTTTAAAATTAGCACTCTTCTGAATGTACGCATATGTACCGTCAATAATTGTTATGACTCGAGGAGTTTCCGGTTCTGAATTGTACAATTCGTTGGCAAAATCCGTTACATGTGTGTTTAGATATTCTTCCCTTGTAATGGCGTCAAATCCAATATTGTTGGGCACGAATCGTTGCATTAACGATTGTCGAACCGTAGCAATGATTTGACTAACTGTCTGCCTACTTGGATATTGGAACATTACTTTCAGGAAGTTATCAGATAAACCTTGACGGATTTTGCACAAGAACATTAACAGGTCCTTTTTGGTTACATACCTATAACCTCCTTCACGAGGTACCTTGTCGCAAAAAGTAAACAAGTCTCGAAATTGTTCCTTCGTCACAGGACAAAGACATTCCATTTCCTCGTCAGTAAAGCTATTTTCATCGACAATTCTAGTTTTATTGTTTGAGACCTTACGAATTCCTTGTAAAAAAACTTGCATTTGCGGACCTTCAATGTCAATTGGTCTGTTTACATAAAGCAAGCCGCCTAATAATGGGGCCAAAAGGAACCCTTCATCATTCAGATGTTCGTTGCAGGATTTCACACCCTCTGGAATATAAATATTACGAATAATAAATGCGTCCGCTCTGCATTCAGCTGATAATTCATGAATATTATTGACAGCTTCGCAGATTAGACACGTGCTGTTTGTAGTCTGAGTCAAGACATTTAATCTTAAACAATTAGGTTTTACTCTTAACAAGTCAATTTCATTAATAATCGACCTATTACAGTTAGCACATATCTTTGTTAGATTTGTAATATCCAGTGGGGGTAAATCCGCTGCTTCTCGACGACGGATACTAATTTCCATTTTGGGTGCATCTTCTGCTCTGTCAATTCGTGAAAGTTGCCTAGGTCCAAACTGCTTGTTACAGATGTAACACCTCGATACGATTCTAAATGCCATTATAAACAAGAAAAGTAACGAAAAAGAACGCAATTATTTACATCAGTTACATAAAATTATACCGTGAATGTAACTAAGATTGAAACAATTTAAAAAAACCAAATAAGTTCTATTATTCTCAATGGAAGAACTCATAGAACTAAAAGAAAGAAGTTATGTAGTCAAGCAAACTATGACACCGTCTTTTGAGGTTTCAATGACATTCAGCTATTTTCCGAATAAATAGTTCACTGGTAAATTCGAAAAATAATGAAATAAAAAAAGAACGAATCTGTTCTGTTATCAAAAACAGAAAAATCTTAAAACCTATGAAGAACGAACAGGTTATGAAGATATGCCCTCTATGAGATCGTATTTTGTTTTTTCAATTACAATATACTCCTTTCATACTAAAGATTCATCCGTAAGTTGGAAAAATAATAAAGCAAAAAAAAAAAGAATCCGTTCTGTTATCAAAAACAGAAAACACTTAAAACTTAGGAACAACAAATAAGTTAAGAAGATATACACTCAACACGAACGTGTTTCGTTTTGTCGCAGACAATCAACTGTTTTCTTTAAACAAAACGGTAACGTGAATACAACTTATAATAAAAAAAATTCCGAATGCCCACTCAGTTTTATTGTTATCAATAAAACAGATCATAGAAATGAATAAAAAAATAAGTTAAGTAGCCAAACACACTATGCGATCGTCTTTTGTTTCTTCAATGAGATTCAACTGTTTTCTTTAAGTAAAATGATACGTGAATACAACCAACATCAAAATAATTTCCACTGTCCAATCAGTTCTATTATTGCTAATAAAACAGATCATAGATGTGAATAAAGCAATAAGTTAAGTGTCCAAACACACTATGCGATCGTCTTTTGTTTTTTAAATGACATTCAGTAATTTTTCTTATAAAAAATTAATCCAAAATTTCAAAAATAATAAAACAAAAAAAGCGTCCGTTGTGTTATAAAAACGGAAAACTCTTACGAACTAATATATGCTAGGTACCTATTTGAGGCACATTACGGATAATAATAAACAGCTAAGATACCTGCGAAGTCAGTTTGGAGATATTGGATGAAAAATACCCTTTCAGAACAACCCTTGTGCTGAAAAACTATTTTTTTATACTTTCAATCCATATACTTATTCAAGGAAATTTTTTTGGAGGGATGTTCTCAGTAATAATAAACTTTTGAGATATGAGGTTAGTCACGATGGTGATTAAGTTGAAAACTACCCCTCCAGAACAACCCTTGTGCTGAAATACTATTTTTTTATACTTTGAATCCATCGAAATCTTCTAGGGATTTTTATGGAAGGATGTTTTCGATAATAATAAACTTTTGAGATATGAGGGTAGTCACGATGGTGATTAAGTTGAAAACTACCCCTCCAGAAGAACCCTTGTGCTGAAAAACTATTTTTTTATAGTTTAAATCCATTTACTTATTCTAAGGATTTTTTTGGAGCGATGTTCACGGTAATAATAAACTTTTGAGATATGAGGGTAGTCAGGATGGTGATTCTGAATGAAAACTACCCCTCTAGAACAACCCTTGTGCTGAAATACTATTTTTTTATACTTTGAATCCATCGAAATATTCTAGGGATTTTTTCAGAAGGATGTTCTCGGTAATAATAAACTTTTCAGATATGAGGGTAGTCACGAAAGTGATAAGGTTGAAAACTACCCCTCTTGAACAACCCTTGTGCTGAAAAACTATTTTTTTATAGTTTAAATCCATTTACTTATTCTAAGGATTTTTTTGGGTGGATTTTCTCGTTAATAATAAACTTTTGAGATATGAGGGTAGTCACGATGGTGATTAAGTTGAAAACTACCCCTCCAAAACAACCCTTGTGCTGAAATACTTTTTTTTTATAGTTTGAATCCATCTACTTATTCTAGGGATTTTTTTGGAGGGATGTTTTTGATAATAATAAACTTTTGAGATATGAGTGTAGTCAGGATAGTGATTTTTGATGAAAACTACCCCTCCAGAACAACCCTTGTGCTGAAATACTATTTTTTTATACTTTAAATCCATCGAAATATTCTATCGATTTTTTTGGGGGGATGTTCTCGGTAATAATAAACTTCTGAGATATAAGGGTAGTCACGATTGTGATCAGGTTGAAAACTACCACTCCAGAACAACCCTTGTGCTGAAATACTATTTTTTTATACTTTGAATCCATCTACTTATTCTAAGGAATTTTTTGGAGGGATGTTCTCTGTAATAACAAACTTTTGAGATATGAGGGTAGTCACGATGGCGATTCTGGATGAAAACTACCCCTCCAGAACAACCCTTGTACTGAAATACTATTTTTTTATATTTTAAATCCATCGAAATATTCTAGGGATTTTTTTGGAGGGATGTTCTCGGTAATAATAAACTTTTCAGATATAAGGGTAGTCACGAAAGTGATAAGGTTGAAAACTACCCCTCTTGAACAACCCTTGTGCTGAAAAACTATTTTTTTATAGTTTAAATCCATTTACTTATTCTAAGGATATTTTTGGGGGGATTTTCTCGTTAATAATAAACTTTTGAGATATGAGGGTAGTCACGATGGTGATTAAGTTGAAAACTACCCCTCCAAAACAACCCTTGTGCTAAAAAACTATTTTTTTATAGTTTGAATCCATCTACTTATTTTTGGGATTTTTTTGGAGGGATGTTTTTGATAATAATAAACTTTTGAGATATTAGGGTAGTCAGAATGGTGATTTTTTATGAAATCTTCCCCTCCAGAACAACCCTTGTGCTGAAATACTATTTTTTTATAGTTTGAATCAATCTACTTATTCTAGGGATTTTTTTGGAGGGATGTTTTTGATAATAATAAACTTTTGAGATATGAGGGTAGTCAGGATGGTGATTTTTGATGAAAACTACCCCTCCAGAACAACCCTTGTGCTAAAATACTATTTTTTTATAGTTTGAATCCATCGAAATATTCTATGGATTTTTTTGGGGGGATGTTCTCGGTAATAATAAACTTCTGAGATATAAGGGTAGTCACGATTGTGATCAGGTTGAAAACTACCACTCCAGAACAACCCTTGTGCTGAAATACTATTTTTTTATACTTTGAATCAATCTACTTATTCTAAGGATTTTAATGGAGGGATGTTCTCAGTAATAATAAACTTTTGAGATATGAGGGTAGTCACGATGGCGATTCTGGATGAAAACTACCCCTCCAGAACAACCCTTGTGCTGAAAAACTATTTTTTTATAGTTTGAATCCGTCTACTTATTCTAGGGATTTTTTTAGAGGGATGTTTTTGATAATAATAAACTTTTAAGATATGAGGGTAGTCAGGATAGTGATTTTTGATGAAAACTACCCCTCCAGAACAACCCTTGTGCTGAAATACTATTTTTTTATACTTTAAATCCATAGAAATATTCTAGGGATTTTTTTGGAGGGATGTTCTCGGTAATAATAAACTTTTCAGATATGAGGGTAGTTACGAAAGTGATAAGGTTGAAAACTACCCCTCTTGAACAACCCTTGTGCTGAAAAACTATTTTTTTATAGTTTAAATCTATTTACTTATTCTAAGGATTATTTTGGGGGGATGTTCTCGGTAATAATAAACTTTTGAGATATAAGGGTAGTCACGATTGTGATCAGGTTGAAAACTACCACTCCAGAACAACCCTTGTGCTGAAATACTATTTTTTTATACTTTGAATCCATCTACTTATTCTAAGGATTTTTTTAGAGGGATGTTCTCTGTAATTACAAACTTTTGAGATATGAGGGTAGTCACGATGGCGATTCTGGATGAAAACTACCCCTCCAGAAAAACCCTTGTGCTGAAATACTATTTTTTTATAGTTTAAATCCATTTACTTATTCTCAGGATTTTTTTGGGGGATGTTCTCGGTAATAATAAACTTTGGAGATATGAGGGTAGTCAGGATAGTGATTTTTGATGAAAACTACCCCTCCAGAACAACCCTTGTGCTGAAATACTATTTTTTTATACTTTGAATCCATCGAAATATTCTAAGGATTTTTTTAGAGGGATGTTCTCTGTAATAACAAACTTTTGAGATATGAGGGTAGTCACGATGGCGATTCTGGATGAAAACTACCCCTCCAGAACAACCCTTGTGCTGAAATACTATTTTTTTATACTTTAAATCCATAGAAATATTCTAGGGATTTTTTTGGAGGGATGTTCTCGGTAATAATAAACTTTTCAGATATGAGGGTAGTTACGAAAGTGATAAGGTTGAAAACTACCCCTCTTGAACAACCCTTGTGCTGAAAAACTATTTTTTTATAGTTTAAATCTATTTACTTATTCTAAGGATTATTTTGGGGGGATTTTCTCGTTAATAATAAACTTTTGAGATATGAGGGTAGTCACGATGATGATTAAGTTGAAAACTACCCCTCCAAAACAACCCTTGTGCTGAAAAACTATTTTTTTATAGTTTGAATCCATCTACTTATTTTTGGGATTTTTTTGGAGGGATGTTTTTGATAATAATAAACTTTTGAGATATGAGGGTAGTCAGGATGGTGATTTTTTATGAATACTACCCCTTCAGAACAACCCTTGTGCTGAAATACTATTTTTTTATAGTTTGAATCCATCTACTTATTCTAGGGATTTTTTTGGAGGGATGTTTTTGATAATAATAAACTTTTGAGATATGAGGGTAGTCAGGATGGTGATTTTTGATGAAAACTACCCCTTCAGAACAACCCTTGTGCTGAAATACTATTTTTTTGTACTTTGAATCCATCGAAATATTCTAGGGAGTTTTTTGGAAGGATGTTCTGGGTAATAATAAACTTTTGAGATATGAAGGTATTTTGGATGATGATTCGGGATAAAAACTACCCTTTCAGAATATCTCTTGTGTCGGAAAACATATTGTTTTTAGTTGAGTTTCTTAAGAGACTTGTTATTATTTTTTTTCTTTTTTAATGAGTATTTTGCAGTTGACATGTATTATTAAACTTGTCATCTATTTGTATTAATATTTAAGGGTTGTTTTTTAACTTTTTTGTGTTGTGATTTAATTGGCTTCGATTTGAAGTGAAATATTGTGAACAGGATTTTTTTTGTGTGTTTAATATATATTGAAGTTTTTCTGTACTTCTTTTCGAATCATAAGTTTCAGGTTTCTGTATTTTTGCTTAAGGGTTGATTTTAATGCCTTTTTGTATATAAATATATATGAATATATTTTTGTAGTATTATTTTGACGTGAATGTTTTAGTGTGATTTTGTGAGCCGTTTTACATATAGAACATTTTCAACTTTGTTTGTGTATGAAGAATTGAGCAGGTATCGAAATGGTAGTTAGGGGATGATTTACAGGGTTGTTTTTTTATTTGGATTACTTGTTTATTAATCTGCAGTGTCAGTTTAGCATACTGATCATTTGTTTCTTAATCCGTAAGAGTATAAGTGCTATATTTGAGAACTATTCGTTAGGGGATGGTTTTAGGGGTTGCTTTGGATTAATTAAAGGGGTGAAATATATTTTTGAGTTTTTTCGGGAATTTTGGTGTTATCGACTTTATTTATGAACTTTCAGACCTTGACCTGCAACATCTATTAGAATTTGTTGTCCACTGTATTTATCATTCCTTGTTTACAGTTAAAATAAATAAAGTTAAGGGTTGATATTTCTCAAAAACTGTTCATACAATTACATTTGGCCAATGTATTTTTTGTCTGGCATATCCTAAACTATTTTTTTTCAAATTTACAGCCATTTTGACAGAGACTTTTTTTTAGTGCATTTGGTGCCTGGTCCTTTCATTAATTTTTTACAACTTAAAATTGTTTTTATCATATTTTAATTATTTTCTTCAAGTTTCAAAATTTAAAATCATTTTTAAATTATTTCCCCTAATTTTTAATTATTCTTATTTTTTAAAATTATTTTCTAAAATTTTAAAATAATTTTTTTTAAATTTCCCATTATTCACTTCCACTTTAAATCATTTTCAATTCTTTTCATAATTTCCAAATTTTAAACTATTTATCTGATATTTCAATTATTTAATTCAATTTTCAATTACTTATGTTCTTTTCTATAGTTTCCCAAAAATTTAAAAAAATCGTTTTTTTTTCTTACATAATTTCGATGCCTATATTTTTACGGTCATTTTAAGACGTCGATTTTAATACCTTTTTCCGAGTTTTAATACCTTAAAGTACTTTTTTATCTTCTTTTGCGTTTTTTTCAAAAATACATTTTTTGGAGTGGTGTACATGATTTCTCAAAAACTACTCGACCGATTCTCTTCAAAATTTGTACACAGCTTCTCTATAACATTCTCTATGGCATGACGTAGGATTTTCTCGATATAATTTTTTTTGAAAAAGTTATACATTTTTAAAACAGAAATTTCGTACCCAAAAAAAATTTTTTTTCTCGAAGTGCTCCCATTTGTTCAAAAATTTTTTTTTTTAAACGGCTACGTCATGCTGTAGGTAATTTAATATAGTTTTAAAAAAAATTTTGTTTTTGGATTTCTGATAAAAATTGTGCCTACCAGCATGTACACTGCACGGCCGTGCGCTAAGAAAAGTGACTTACTAGACTCGCTATATCTCCGCCATTTTTGAATTTTTTTTCTTCTTCCAAGAATTTTTTTTTAGTAAAATATATGTACTTTGATATTCCAATTATTAAAAAGTGGTATTTATAATAGTTTTGTTAAAATTAATTCTTGAAATACCCTCCAATTTTCAGGCGTTCAGGGTGGTGTAACCCCTTAATTATTTATCTGAATTTTCCATTATTTTATTTAATTTTCAATTATATTTCTTTTTTTTTGCAATGAACTTTTTTCAAATTTTAATTATTTTCTTTAATTTTAAACTATTTATTTTAATTTTTCTTAATTTTCTCAAATTTTTAATTATTTCCATCATTTCTGAATTAATTCTCTAAAATTTTAATTATTATTTCTATTTCAAGCATTTTTTTCAATTTTTAATTAGTTTCTCCAATTTTACATTATTATAATTTTTTCAATTTCTTTCTAAGATTTTAAAGCATTTTTCCCAAATTTAAATTACATATTTTCTTTAATTTACAAACATTTCGATGACTTTTTAAATAACTTTCGACAAGTTTAATTGTTTTCATTTCGTTTTTAAATTATTTTGCAAAATTTTACATTATTTTTTTAAATATTATATTTTAATTATCTACAGTTTTTGATAACATAAGACGTAGTTCATGATTGTTATATTTAATAATAATTTTTACACTTTACTGACTTACAGTTAATTTGTAATGATAATTATTTTGTTATTTATCCAGTTTTATTTCAATAAATTGTTTATCTTTCAAAATAGTGGAGCTCATTCAAAAATAGAAAATTCTTATAAATTCTCCGGAAGGAGAATATTCTCGGTTATATTTTCGGGAATGTAACCAGATTTTAAATTACCGAGAATTATGCAACTCTAGGAGAATCCATGGAAGTTACTGAAAAATCCCTAGCTATTTCCAGAAATTCCTATTGTAATTCCTAAGAGTTCTTGGGTAACTCTTGTAAAAACATTATAAATCTCTAAGAATCCCTCAGAAATCTACGGGAGTCTCTAGAAAATCTCTGCGAGTTCCTGGGAATTCTCTGGAGAATTTCTGGGAAAGGCCCGAGAGTTTGTTAAAAATCTCTGAAAATCCCTAAAAACTCCCTGAGAGTTCCTGTGATATTTGTGGAAAATACTTGCGAGTCCTCGAGAAATCCTTGAAAGTTACTGGGGAATCCTTAAGAATTCCTGGAAAAATTCAGGGAAATTTCTGGGAGTTTCCAGAAAATCCCTGGAAGTTCCCGGGAAATCTTTAGGAGTTCTTAGAAAATGTTTGAGAATCCGTGGGAAATTATGTGAAATCTCTGAGACCCCCTGAGTAATTCCTGGTAAGTTCTTAGTTAATTCCCAAGAGTTTCTGGGAATTCCCTGAAAGTTTCTTTGTTACCCTTGTGAAAAAATTGGAAATCGCTGTCAGTCCTTGAAAAATCCCTGAAAGCTCCTAGGAATTCCCTTGAAATTCTGAAAAATCTCTGTGAGTTTGTTGAAAACTCGAGATTCCTACTTTTACCCATTTTTGCCTGGGAGTCTGTTAAAAAACGTTTGGTGGGATTTCACAAAATGTCACAGCACTTTTATTTTCGCGTAATAAAGTTTATTATTATTACAATTATACAATACGTCACATTTGTACACCCGTCATGAACACAATAGAGAAACAGTAAACAATTCGTCAAGAAATGCACGAGAAAACGTGCCCAATATGGACTGAATAAAGCCAAAACGGAACTGAACTGCCTCATCACATCAGGCCCTCGCTGACAGACCAAGAGGGTGGGAGAGCTCCCACCAACGATCCGAGCTCCATCCTGTAGAGAGAGAAGAAGGGATAACATGTCCCTAGAACAGGGAAAAACCCAGCTCATTAGGAGCTTCAAACTCTATTAAAGTTTTATGACAGATTAAGCATGGTTTAACAATGATTACAGAAAGCCATAAACCACCTATTCAAATCCCGCAAGAAACCTTCCTTATAACTTTAAACATTTTAAACACCTTGTAAATTTCTGGTATGTAGTTCCGAAAAAATCCCTGGTAGTTCTTAGAAAATCTCTGGGAGTTCCTGGGTAATCCCTAGTTATAGCTGGGAAATCCATGGGAGTTTCTGGAATATTCCTGGGAGTTCCTAGGCAATCCGCACGAGTTTTTGGGAAAAGCCTGGGAACTTGTTGAAAGTCCTTCAGAATCCTGTAGAAATAACTAGGAGTTCGGGGAAAAACCATAGATGTCCTTGGGAAATCCCCGGAAATATCTGGTAATTTCTTGAAAATCCAAGAAAGTTCCTAGGAAACACCTAGTAATTCCTGGAAGTTCATGGGAAATCTCTAAGAGTTTTTCGTAAATTTCTGAAAGTTTCTGCGACATCCCTAGGAGTTCCTGGATAATTCCTACGAGTTTCTGAGAAATCCGTAATAATTCCTAAAAATTCGTGAGAGTTCCTGAGTAAACCTTACGAGTTTCTGGGAAATTTCTGGTACTTACTTAAAAACCCTAGAAATCATGAGAAATCTTCGGTAATTGCTAGAAAATTCCTAGGTGTTCCCGGAAATTTCTTTGGAGTTTCTAGGAAATTTCTATGAGTTTCTAGGAAATTCATAAGATTTTGTTAAAAATCGTTGGGAAGCCTTTAAAGATACCTGGGAAATCCTTGGTATTCCCTGAAAAAACCCTGATGAGTCCTTGGAGATTTATAGCTAATTCCTGGTTATTCTTAGAAAATTCCTGGCAGTTTCTGGGTAAATATGTGTTTTAGGAAATTTCTGGAAATTCCTGCGAAATTCTTGGAAGTCCTTTGGAAATACCAAGAAACCCTTGGTAATTCCTAGGAAATCACTGGTAATTTCTGGAAAATTCCTGGAAGTTCTGGATAATCACTACGAGTCCCTGGGAAATTTCTGGTAGTTTCTTGGAAATTCCTGGGAGTTCCTGGGAAATACCTAGTAATTCCTGTAAAATTCCTGGGAGTTCATGGGAAATCCCTAACAGTTTAATTTCCTTTTGACATCCTGGGTAATCCTTTCGAGTTTCTAGGAAATAAATAAGAGTTTGTTGACAATCATTGGGAAGCCTTAAGAGATACCTGTGAAATCTCTAGGATTTTCTGGGGAAAACTTAGTATTTCCTGAAAAATTCCTGATAATTCTTCGGTGATTCCTGGCAATTTTTAGAAACTCCCTGTCAGTCCTTAGAAAATCCCTGAAAGTTACTAAGAATTCCCTGGAAAATTTCTGGATAATCTCTGTGAGTTTGTTGAAAACTAGAGAATTCCACTTTAAACCATTTCTGCCGGGGAGTCCTTGGGAAATCCGTGCCAGTTTCTGGAAAGTCCCTTAGAGTTCCTGAGAAATTTTCAAATGGTCTTAGAAAATCTCTGGGAGCTCCTGGGCATTCACTGGTGATACCATGTAAAACCCTGAGAGTTACTGGATTATCCCTACCAGATTTTCGGAAATTCCTGGAAAATCCCTGGTAATTTATGGCAGTTTCTTGGAAATCCCCACAGTTCCTGAGAAATCCTTAGTAATTGCTAGAAAATCCCTGCGAGTTCTGGGAAATCCTTGATAATTTCTGGAAAATTCCTGGGAGATCGTGAGTAATCCCAACGAGCTCCTGGAAAATTTCGGATAGTTTCTTTGAAATCCCTGGAATTCCTGTGAAATCCTTAGTTATTGATAGAAAATCCCTGAGAGTTCCAGGGAAACCCCAAGTAATTCCTGGAAAATTCCTGGGAGTTCATGGGAAATCCTTGGGAGTTTCTGGGTAATCCCTACGAGTTTCTGGGAAATACATGGGAGTGTGTTGAAAATCGTTGGGGAGCCTTAGATAATTCCTCGGAGATTCCTAGGAATTTCCTGGTAATTCTTAGATATTTCCTGGCAGTTCTTAGGTAATCCCTGCGTATTTCTGGAAGATAGCTAGAGGTTCCGGATAACCCCTTTAAAACCATGGAAAATCTCATGGAGTTTGTTGAAAAGTCCTGGGAATCTTTCAGAAATAGGTGAGAGTCTCTAGGAAATCTGTGTTAATTCCTGTATACCCCTGGTAATTCCTAGAAAATGCATCACAATTTCTGGGAAATAACTATTTTAGGAAGTCCCTGGGAGTTTCTGGGAAATCCCTGGTAATTTTCAGAAAATCCCTTAAGTTACTGGCAAATCTTAAGTAGTTCTTGGGAAATCTTTGGGAGTTCGTGGGAAGATTCTGTGAAATCTCTAAGGCTCCCTGGGAAATCCCTGGTAATTCTAAAGATATTCATAGAAAATCCCTCGGAGTTCCTAAGAAATATCTGGTAATTCCTTGGAAATCCCTGGAAATTCCTAGGTAATCCCTCCTCAGAGTTTCTTGAAACTCCCTGAAAGTTCCTTTGTTACCCTTTAAAGAATATTTAAAATCACTGTCAGTCCTTGGAAAATACCTAAATGCTTCGGGGAATTCCCTAAAAATTTCTGGGAAATCTCTGTGAGTTTGTTCAAAATTTGAGATTCCTACTTTAAACCATTTCTGCATGGGAGCCCTGGGGAAATTCCTTAGAGTTCCTGGGAAATTTCTGGTAGTTTCTTGGAAATCCCTGGAGTTCGTGAGAAGTCCTTGGTCATTACTAGAAAAAACCTGGGAGTTCCTGGGAAATCCCTAGCTTTTCCTAGAAAATTCCTGTGAATTCAAGGGAAATCCCTACGGGTTTCTAGAAAATACATGGGATTTTGTTGAAAATCGTTGGGAAGCCTTTAGAGATATCTGGAAAATCTTTAGGATTCTCTGTGAAATCCCTAGTATTTTCTGAAAAATCCCTGCTGGTTTCTTGGCTAGAGATTCCTTGCAAATTTCTCGCATTTTTTAGAAAATTTCTGGCCGTTTCTGTGTAATCACTACGTGTTTCTGGTAGATAACTGGGGTTGCCGAAAATTTTTTGAAACCATGGAAAATCGCTTGGAGTTTGTTAAAAATTCCTGAGAATCCTACAGAAATTAATGGGATATTTTTAGAAAATCTGTAGGAATTCTTGGAAAATTCTTGGTCTTCCCGTGAAGAAATTTCCCGAAGTTTCCTTGCCTTATGCTGAAATCTAATAGGTTTCTAGTATGGAAAAATATAGGGAAATGGTTTGGCCCTGGTATATTTTGTGACGCTCGAATCTTGTCAGAAGTTCCTTGTGGGGAAATATAGCAAAGGCCCTACAAGAACCCTACGATGGACTATCGAAAACTCTCATTTTACTACAATTGTCATTTAAGCATGAGTTTAGGTTACTTTGTTAAAATTTTATTTATTATAAAGAATAAAATTAAAAAATGAATAGAAAATTAAAACCTTTTAAATTTTCAAAAATAAGAATCGTTTTTTAAATTTTAAAGATCTTATATGATTTAAGAAGATATTTCATATGATTTTTGTCTCATAATAGGTACTTAAATTAATTATTGAACAAGATTTTATACAAACATTCAAATTATATTTATTTAATTTGAAAGAAAAAAAGTTTTTTATCTTTTAATTCACATTAAATAATGAATAGAAATTTAAGATTAGAATTACAGAAATTACATAATTATCAGAACAGTGTATTAAATTTCTCAAAAAATTTTTAAGAAACTCCAGAAAACTTAGAAAATTGATTTTTACAACACCATAACTTGATTTTAAAAAGTTTAAATAATTATTTTAATTCAATATTTTAATATTTCACTTTTAAATGAATTATTTTTAAATATAATAATAACGTGATGAAAAATTATTATCAAATAAAGAAATAAATAATAATAGTTTAATAATTTTACATACCTGAGGTTATTATTGAAAATCTTTACTTGCTCATATTTTGGAAGATTCCCGGGAATTTTTCTTGAACTTATACATGTGGGAGAAGATAAAAAATTCATTTCAGAGTTTAGGCAATAAATTTCCTCAACAAATGTTTGTTGATATTATAAAATATTATTATTTTTTTACATAAATTATTATTTATAAACAAAATAACCTAAGATCATGGTTATGTGACAATTGTAGTAAAATGAGGATTTTCGATAGGCTCTCGTAGGGTTCTTGTAGGGCCCTCACTGTGTTTCCCCACAAGGCACTTCTGACATGATTCGAGCGTCACAAAATTTACCAGGGCCTCATTATTTTTCCCCATCAGATTCATCTTAGTAATAGGGAAGTCTTACAAGGTCCCTACCAAAATCCTACTGAAAATTCTCCACGGGTTGGGAGATTCTTGAAAATCCCTGGTAATTCCTAGAAAATCAGTGAAAGTTCCTAGGAAATCCCTAGTTTCTGGGAAATTTCTGAGAGCTTTTAGGAAATCTTTGGGAGTTCCTGGGTAATCCCTACAAATTTTTGAGAAATCCCTTGTAATTCTTGAAAAATTGGAGAGGGTTCCTGAGTAATCCCTACGAGTTTCTCGGAAATTTCTGGTAGTTTCTTGGATATCACTGAAGGTCCAGAGAAATCCTTAGTAATTGCTAGAAAATCCCTGGGTGTCCTTGGGAAATCCCTGCAAGTTTCTGGGATACCCCTTAGAGGTCATGGAAATTTCTGGAAGTTCCTTAGAAATGAGATTTTAACTATACCTGAGTTACAAAGGGAAAGTCTAAATCCCTTTTCCTTTTGGTCTTCCCTTTTGTTTCTGCTTTTTTTTCAGTTTTGAAGAATGGGAGGTGCTGGACGAGTATCTACTTGACAAATCTTTAAATGATTGGCCTGGTTGTGCGATTCTCTAACCGGTGGGTATTTGAGGGTTTCAAAAAGAGTTCAGTTTAAGTTTGTCCGCGGTTGAGAGTGAGTGTTTAACTGTTTCGCCTAGTAATTGGAGAAGAACCAGTTGGCCACCAAGCGACTAAAGATCCATCACGGGCCTCTACTGAAGACAGCTGTTCAGGAATTGGTTCGCTTAATTGTATTTATCCATGTATATTTAAGGTTATTTTGGTTTTCGTTTTATAGTTCTATTATTGTGTATAATTTGTGTTTTCGATGTGTTTTCTCAACTTTTGAGTCATTCGTTGGCTCGGCGACAGTACGTGCTCTCTTCGTGAGATTGTTGAAAGGTGGATCGCTCTCGAGTGATGCCCTTACTGGATCGTTCGTCGATCGAGTCTTTGTTCCAAGTCATTGAAATCCCTGCTTTAAGCTTGTAACTGACCGTCGAGGTCCTCGAAGAGCATAATTTAAGTCCTGCATCGATCGCACCTCTCTTAAAATTGTGGAATTGGATCTCCTCTCCTTGAATTAAAACTATTTAATCTTACTCTTAATGTGTTCGTTTCATTTGGCTTCCCTTTCCTGTCCCTGATGCTACATCCTTACAATATTTAACATTGGTAAATTCCTATTAATTTTAGAAAATCCCTGGTAATTTCTGGAAAATCCCTGGATGTTTCTGGTGAATTTTAACGAGTTCTTAGGAAATCTTTAGGAGTTCGAGAGGAATTTCTGTAAAACCTCTGGGACCCCTAGATAATCACTGGTAATTCTATAAAAATTCATAGGAAACCCCTTAAAATTCCTAGATAATCCCTAAGAGTTTTTGGGAATTTCCTGAAATTCCCTCTCATTCATTGGAAAATCCCTGAAAGTTAATGCGAATTCCCTGGAAAATTTCTCAGAAATCTCTGTGAGTTTGTTGAAAACTCGAGATTCCTACTTTTAACCATATCTGCCTGGGTGTCCTTGGGAAATCCCTGCAAGGTTTTGGAATATCCCTTAGAGTTCCTGGAAAAATGCTGGGAGTTCCTGGGTAATCCCTACGAGCTTCTGGTAAGTTTCTTGGAAATCTCTGGAGTTCCTGAGAGATCCTCAGAAATTGCATGCTAGAAAATCTCTGGGAGATCCTGGGACATCTCTGGTCATTTGTGCTAGAAAAATCCAGAAAAATCCGTAGTAATTGCTAGAAAATTCCTGGGAGTTCTTGGGAAATCCTTGGTAATTTCTAAAAAATTCCTGGGAGTTCCTGGAAAACCCCTACAGGCTCCTGGGAAATTTCTCGTAGTTTCTTGGAAATCCCTGGAGTTTTTGAGAAATCTTTAATAACTGCTACACTGTAAAAAATTTTGGGATTTTTCCCTTGCAAAAATTAGGGAAAATTCCCAAATCTCATAGGAAAAATTCATTTACCGAAAAAAAATTGGATTTTTCCCTAACTTTTTATAGATCTCCCAAAATATTAGGAAAACAGTATTTATCCCTCATTATAGATGTATAGATTACCTGAGTTTGAAAAAAGCCATTAATATATTAAATGAATTTCCTGGGAAGTTTCGAATATTATCTTGCTCACTCTACTTGAACAATAGACCCTTTAATCTATTGTTCCAATGGCTTAAAATTTTATGACTTAAAAAATTTGTAATTTCAACAATTCAAGTTTTTAAAAAGCATATTTATAATCTGTAATATTTCATGATTACAAATATCTAAAATTTATTGTAAAATAATTATATCTGCAAAAGTTATAAATTATCTCGCAAACCTTTAATGTTAAAAAAAAATAGATAGCATTTTTGAATTTAGATGCCAAAAGATATGTTATATAAATGATACATAAAAGTATTATAAGTTCATAAAAAATAAACATAATGTTAAAATAAACTTTTAATTTTTATTATAAACATTTTGAAACAGCAGGTACTAATCCTTCAAATTTAAGAGGGTTGGTCATAATAAAGTCGATCCTTTTGCAGGTAAAAATTTCTTCCGAATGTTTGGAAATAATCACAAATTATCTGTGGAAAAAAGCGTCAACAGAATTTTAGGGAATTTTCCACAAAAAATTTTTACAGTGTAGAAAATCCCTGCAAGTTCCTGGGAAATCCCTAGTAATTCCTGGGAGTTCATGGGAAATCCTTGGGAGTTACTAGGTAATCCTTTTGAGTTTCAAGGAAATACATGAGAGTTTGTTAACAATCGTTAGGAAGCCTTTGGAGATACCTGGGAAATCTCTAGGATTTTTTGGAGAAATTCTGGTATTTCCTGAAGAATTTCTGATAACTCCTCGAAGATTCCTGGTAATTCTTAGAAAATCCCTGGAAGTTTCTGGGAGATTCCTGGAAAATTCCTGGCAATTCTTAGAAAATTCTTTGCAGTTCCTGGGTAATTAATTAATTAATTAATTAATTTTTTTCGGAAGATAGCTGGGGGTTTCCGGATAACCCCTTTGAATTCTTAGGAATCCTTCAGAAATACTTGGAAGTTTCTAGGAATTCTTTGGGAAAATCCTAGTAATTTCTAGAAAATTAATGGGAGTTCTTGGTAAATCCCTCACAGCTTCTGGGAAATTCTTGGGAATTCCTAGGGAATCCCTACGCGTTTCTAGGAAATCCATGGGAGTTTGTTGAAAAATGTTGGGAAGCTTTTAGAAATACCTGGAAAGACTCTAGGATTTTCTGGGAAATCCTTGGGAATTCCTGGGTAATATCTACGAGTTTCTAGGAAATTCATGGGTGTTTGTTGAAAATTGTTCGGAAGCCTTTAGAGATACCTGGGAAATATTTAGTATTTTCTGGCAAATCCCTGGTATTTCCTGAAAAATCCCTGATTCCTGGGCAAGCCCTACGTGTTTCTGGAAGATAGCTGGGAGTTCCCGGATAACCCCTCTGAATTCTTGGGAATCCTACAGAAATATGTGGAAGTTTCTAGGAAATCTGTGGGAATTCCTGTAAAAAAAATTCTTGTAACTCTTTGGGAAATTCCTCGAAACTACATCGAAAGTCCTGGAAAATTACTATTAATTTTAGGAAATCTTTGATAATTTCTTCAAAATTCCTGGGTTGAATACTCCAATATTATACTTTAAACACATTTTGGATAGAAAAAGATAAGACTATTTTTTTAATGAATCAAATGGATAGAAGTTAAAAGACTATATAGTGGACAAAAGAGATGAGTATACATTGGAAATATTTAAATGTATAAAAATTGGAGCAATAGATCAGGGTTAGAAAGAAATATAAATAATTTTGTAAAAATTTAAAAGGATGGAAATTGAATTAATATATCGTGGATAGAAATAAGGCATAGAAGTGTTTTTGAAGAACATTAAAATGGATAAAAATATTAAAACAATGTATGGTGGACGCAGATAGAGATAAAAACTATTTTGAAAGTATTTAAATGGATATAGAAATCTACATAATGTAACGTTTATAGAAACAGATAAGAATATTCTTGTAAAAAATAATTCAATTTGTTTGATATTCCACAAGATTCAAAACCGTTTTTATTCATTTTAATCATCCTCTTTTTGCCGGAGCAAAATTAATAAGTTTTTAGAAAGAAGTAAAAATAAAAAATTGTAATTATAATAAGCTTTTCTGAATTTTGAGAATGTTAAGGATTTTTGTAAATTTTTCCTTTTATGTGCAGAAGAGTCGTAATAGAGACACTTTGTTCTCTTTGGGATTATTCAGACGTAGAGGAAGAGGATGAAACCGAATAATGTAATTAAAATTTCAAGTGTCTTCCAGATCCGGACAAAGCAAGCGATTATGACAATTATTATCAGGCACCACTTTGATTATGTATTATTCTTAAAATGGGTTTTAAGTTTCCTTTGTTATATAAATGCAAACTGAATAGGGAATATTATACGAGAGTTATATTCAGATCCGAATTTCGTCTCTTTTTTCGTAAAAGAGTCTTCTCGTTAAATTAATCTAATTTAATCTAATTTAAAAAACCATTTTAATCACAGCTAATAAAAGATCTTTTAATTTAATTTAGAAAGTTTAGTAAATCCATTTGAATCCTTTTTTATCTCATTGAATAAAAAAAAAATTCATAAGGGTAAGATTTAAAGACATTGCTATATCAAAAATTCACTTCTAGAAGTTAGTTTTAAGTTAGATCGGATAAGATCGGCATTATCATAAATCTCGTTGCTAATTTTTAGGAAAGAAAAACACGTGATCTTATTTTTTCGTGATGGTTCACTGTTAAGTTTATATCTTTCGGTTTGATACAAGCAGTTTAGTAAAGCCTAATCTTTATTGCAACTTTATCTGGCATTCTCTCTGGTACGATAGAAGTACCAGGTGGATCCATCTCGTAACAATCGATTACTTGCGCCTTTTCTTTCAATTCAGATTTTCATGTCTCATTAAAGTTTATTCTACTCAATGTAACCCTAACGAAAGTATCGGATTGAATTTTATTCTGTTTGAATTTTTCCGAGCCAATCCGAAATTTGTTTTCGAGCCAATCAGTTTATATCCGAATCTAAAAATAAATATAACTTGACAAAAAATTCTTTCCGAAACATTCCGAAACTACATTTTTTACTCCGTATGAATCCTGCTACCCTACTGAAAAATCCTATATAGGATCCTACATAGGATCCTATATAGAATCCATATGGATTCCTATGAGAATCCACGTAGGATCCTATATAGGATCCTATATAGGTATTGTCCTATAGGAATCCACGTGGATTCTCATAGGAATCTATGTGGATTCCTATAGGTCGCCTATAGGACAAGTTCTACATAGGATCCTATGTGGACTCTCCTATAGGAATACATGTAGGATCTCATATAGGATCCTGCATAGGCGTCCCAAAAAATTTTTGTACACCCTCCTACATATGATCCTACGTAGGTTCCCATATAGGATCCTATATGGGAACCCATATAAGATCCTACATGGGTACCCCCAAAAAAATTTTTTGTACCCCTTCCTTATGCGCAGTCGTCTTTTACGTATTCTACAATACTTACGCCTGCGCAGTAAATATTTTTCGTCCTTATAATGGTGCTTAATGTATATTTGAATAAAGTTGCTAAAAAAAACAATTAATTCTGTGTACATAATTTTTTTTGGGCGCCCATAAAAGATCCTATATAGGATCCTATATGGGAACCTACGTAGGATCCTATGTAGGGGGGTTTACAAAAATTTTTTTGGGACGCCTATGTAGGATCCTATATGAGATCCTACATGTATTCCTATAGGAGAGTACACATAGGATCCTATATAGGACGTGTCCTATAGGCGACCTATAGGAATCCATATAGATTCCTATGAGAATCCACATGGATTCCTATAGGACAATACCTATATAGGATCCTATATAGGATTTTTCAGTAGGGTATTTTATTCCGACTTAAACTGTTTTAATTCTAATCCGGATTATTTGGATAAAAACTGATTGTCTCGGAAACAAATTTCGGAATGCCTCGGAAAAAACTGATTGAAGTTCAATTCTATACTTTTGTCAGGGAATTGAATTCTTTATTTTATGATAAATAAGTGAATTACCTAGTCAAACGTTTCCATTTATTTTTTATCTTTTAAGTTCCACGTTTTTTTAAAATGTAGAATAAGATGTTTTTTAGAAATTTATTTCTCAATTGCTTTGTGAGACACACGCAATTATTCATTAGATTAATTGTGTGTATTTAATTAAACTAAATTAAAAATTCAAATAAGCATCAGCTAAAATGTATAACAATGAGAACATTTAATGCAAATAAGATGATCACAAATTTCCAATCGTGATTGTACAAAGATAAATATAAATATTAATTGCATGTAAATAATATTTATAATTTTAGTTTTAAAATGTCTCATGAGGAGGCTTACATAATTTTTGGCGAAACCTTGACGTTTTTTATGCAATCACGATTGTGGATTTGTGATTATTTTTTGTCGCTTTTATAAGATGAATTTGGTCTGAAAAGACTAACCCTGTTCATTATATTAAAAACCTATTGTTAAATAACAAATAGTTACATAAAACGCAAGAAATATATAATTACCTAGTAAAAATAACATATTAGCTTTGATAGTTTGTTTAATTTTAAAGATAATGGCTTGCAGTCGCGAGTTGTGTCACTTATTTTTAGGTTATAATCATGCTCCAAGTCACAAGGCTACCAACCTCACAATGCCGAATTTATTCAAACTATCATCGGCGCTAAATTTAAAAACTTATTATTTATTTTATTATTATTTTATTATATATTATGTAAATTCTCGTTTCAGATAAATCATTATAATTATATTACATTAATAAAAGTAAAATAAATTGTTATTTGAAATTTCATGCTTATATTGGTTTAATTAAGTTTTTAATTTATAATTTATTAATTTCTGTGGCATTAATAAAATTTGTTAAAAAGAAAATAATAAAGAAACGAAATATTTTCTCTTTTAATAATAATTTCCAAAGCTCCAGATAATTTGAAAAACTCTTGTTTTATAATATTGGACAACTAGAATGAAAGATGAAGAATGTTTCGACTTGATGAAATGCATGCTTCGAGAGAGGATTTTCAAGAGGACAAAAGATTATCACCTTTGTTGTTCTCGGTTCTCGGAAGAGTGAAACTTTCTCAAGATTTTCCAGGCTCTTTTCTTCACGACTAGAATAATGGAGCTATTTTGGAGTTTCAGAAATTGCTCAGATATGAAGGATGATGAATACGGAAAATAAAAGCAGTGTTTGGTTATTCAGCCAGTTTCAGTCGGAGTTAGCAATTATGGCAATGATTGCGATGCCAATTCGGTGGCTTTGATTGAACATTACTCTCAAAATGGATCGTAATTCTGGAGAATATATTTCGGAAATTGAAAATGGACCCTGCATTTAGTTGAGCATTTTAATGGTAAATAAAATATGAAATATGGCTATTGATTTGCAATTCTAGAATAAGTTCAATTTAAGATAAAGCTAGAAATCGTTAAATAAAATATTCTGGATATTTTTCTTATTGCAATATTATGCGCAGAAAACAATTGCCAAAATTTTTATTGAATTTATTTAAAGTTATGTGAGAAACATTGTATTTTTAACTCAAATCACTTGACTCGTTACAATCAATTTTATTGAAGTTTGGAATTTTAAAAACTTTTATGAAAAATTATTAAATCTTTTTTTAAACGTTTCAAATTTCAAACCACCGTTTATTAAAAAGTAATACAATTTCACATTTTTTAATTGATCGAGAAATTTGATTCCTCGGGTGCTTCCTTCTATTGTCATATCAATTTTTTTAGTGAATTTTTTTCTTCTATAAAAATAAATACAAAGGGAAGTTATTATATATATTTTTGTTATTACATATATTTTCACCTTGAAAATCACCTTCCATTTCAAAACAAATGGATTTGGTCGATGATTACGAGTTTGAAGTCAATTTTTGAAAATTCAAAATTAATTATAAATATGTAGTCAGTTTTTAAAAAATTTTAAATAGTAGATCTAATATAGCAGACGAACTTTAAAAAAATTGTTTGAGTCTCATAAGGCTTGGTATTTAGGGGTTTTTAGGGGTATAGCTAATTTCGAATCTGAAGTACAGCTACTTTTAGGAAGTGTCGTCTCGGTCTCGTTCAATCCAGAATATTGTAGTCTTGTCTCGGTCTCAGTCTCGAACTCAAAAAAGTCTCGAAAAACTTGGAAAGTTATTTCAAGGTTTGCAATTCAAAATTCGAGGCGCATGAATATTCCCTAAAACCCATTTAGCCTAAATCCCATTTAACCTAAAATGCACTCAGCCTAAAACACATTTAACCTAAAATGCTTTTAGCCTAAATCTTATTCAACCTAAATCCCATTTGACATTAATTCCATTTAACCTAAATTGCATTCAACCTAAAACCCATTTAACCTAAATTCCAATTAACCTAACATGCATTCAGCCTAAATCTCATTTAACCTAAAATTCATTTAACCTACATCCTATTTAACCTAAAATGCATTCAGCCTAAAATTCATTTAACCATAATCTTATTGAACCTAAATAACATTTAACATAAATTCCATTTGACCTAAAATGCATTCAGCCTAAATCCGGTTGAACCTCAATTTTACATTATAAGTTAGGTTCAATGAAATTTAGGAAACATGATTTTAAGCTATATGCATTTTAGGTTAAATGGGATTTAGGCTGAATGAATTTTAGTTTAATTGGGATTTAGGCTGAATGTATTTTAGGTTAAAAGGGATTTAGGTTAAATGAGATTCAGGTTAAATGGGTTTTAGGCTGAATGCATTTTAGGTTAAATGGGATTTAGGCTAAATAAGTTTCAGGTTAAATGGGTTTTAGGCTGAATGCATTTTAGGCTAAATAGAATTCAGGGTAAATGGGATTTAGGTTAAATAAGATTTATGCCAAATGCATTTAAGCATTTAAATTGGAATTTAGTCTGAATGGATTTTTAGTTAAATGGATTTTAGGTTAAATGGGATTTAGATTAAATAAGTTTTAGGCTGAATGCATTTTAGGATAAATGGGATTTAGGTTAAATGAGATTCAGTATATATGGAATTTAGGTTAAATGAGATTTAGGCTGAATGAATTTTAGGTTAAATGGGATTTATACTGAATACATTTGAGGATAAATGGGATTAACGTTAAATGAGATTTAGGTTAAATGAATTTTAGGCTAAATGCATTTTAGGTTAAATAAGATTTAGTTTAAATATGATTTAGGCTTAATGTATTTTAGGTTATAAGGGATTTCGTCTGAGTGCATTTTAGGTTAAATGGGTTTAGTTCTGACTGCATTTTAGGTAATATGGGATATAGGCTGAATGCATTTTAGGTTAAAAGTGTTTTAGGCTGAGTGCATTTTAGGTTAAATGGGATTTACGCTGAATGCATTTTAGGCTATATGGTTTTAGGCTAAATGGGTTTTAGGGAATATTCATGCGCCTCCAAAATTTAAGTGCACGTAACTTCGTTAAAAATATCTTTAATCAGAAATCAATGCAAATTGAACTTTGAAAAGTTGTCAAGACATAGTTACCATCAGCGCCGCAGCGGCAGCCAAATTATTATTATTTTAGGTTAACATTAGTAGTGAAGATAAACTGTTTTTAACTTTACGACAGTTTTAGTCTCGTATAAGAAATATAATTTCGCAAATTGTTTCACAATGAAACGACGTTATAGAGATCTTGAAGATCTGCAAGACATCAAAGGCGAATAATAGCCGCTTTGAGAGAATTAAGCTCATCTGACGAGTCGAATTATTCAAACAAATCAGATGATTTAAAGGATGAGTTGAAAGATTTGCATTCTGTAATTAGCACTTTTAAAATACTATATTTTATTTGTATTTGTTGCGATACAAAATAGTACAAATCTATCTCTAATTTTAATTTTTTGAGAAATTAAAATTCTGAAAATTTTCAGGATCATGATGATAATAATTGATTGAGTAAATTAAAAAATTTTATAGTGTTCGTCACATTTTATTATTTTTATAATATATTCTAAAAAATTCATTTTATCTACGTGCTTTGGTTACAAAAGTTTACCTACTGTCAGCCATATTTATTTTTTCTCGTCACGACTGCCAATCCCAATTAAAGTTGTATAATTGGCATTTAAATTTGAATGAATAAATGTTGGAAATTAATACTATTAAAATTCTTTGAACACAATACAATATCATTAAAAACTGCATAATAAATTTAGTTCTTACTTTTGTGAAGAATTTTCTTGGCTGAAGTAAAGTTTAATCTTTTATAGCGACTTTATCTTGCACTTACTATATTCTTTCATTGCGGAACAGCGGAAGTAGCAGGTGGATCCATTTCGTAACTGAAATGTTCACAGTCGATCACCTGCGGTTTTTTTTGGGATGTAATTTTTTTAAAAGCTTCTTCGAAACTCATTCTGCTCAGGGGAATATAGTTCCTTTTCTAATAAACACAATTGGACTTTTCGTTTGATGTGAAATGCACTTTATGAAGATTGCACTATATACTTTTGTTTCTCAATTTGTACAGCTTTCCTCAATCCAAGCAATTTCAAACAATTTTTAATTGAAAGCTGTTGTTTCTTACTTAATACAAAGTGGAAAATTATTTCTCATTTTTTCTACTTTTACTTTATTGTTCTTATCCACTTTCTCATAAAAGTGCTATTCTCAAGTTTAATTAAATTACATGTAATTAAATGCATTTATGTGAGAAAAAAGTTTTCTTGGTAAAGTCTTTTCTTTCATGTTAAGAATTATTAACAACCAGTTTTGAAAAAAGTGTCTCATTGATGTCGACTTTCCCCTATTTATTACATAAATTTCGTATGTTTTTCTTTTGTTAACTGTCGCAAATTCATTTAGTGTATGAGAAAGATGTCCATCTAAAGTTGCAAGCTCGTAGGACGTTCATTTAATTTTAGATTGAAGAAGACGAGAACATTTACTTGACAAGTTAACGATGTTGGTACAGTTAAGGTAAACGACGTATGCAAGTCAATGTCTGCGTATAAGTTTAATTGAGAGCCTTAAATGATAGTCCTGCTAGTTTGAAAGTCACTCAGAAAAGAATTTCCACCTTCATAAATTGCAAATACTGCTTGTCGCAACTTTAGTGACTTGTACAATGACAACTGAATAGTATTTAATTTTGGTAGGTATATTAAAGAATCCAAAAAAATATCAATAAGAGTGATGAAATTTAACAATAATAGAGGGAACAAAATATCATTAGAATAAAATAGAAGCTGTAATTGATCCTCAAATGAATAAAATTATATTTAGTCAACAAATTAAAAGCACAAAAATTATAACAAACATAAATCATATTTTGCAGGCCTGTGTAATCCACAGGAATTGTGGCTCATGAACAAAACCTATCTATTAATCTGTAATTAATTCTCAATGTCAAATGCAAAAGTTATTTAAAAATTCATGGTTATTAATATAATTTCTACTTTTAATCGATTCCATAAGTATGTTCATAAAAAATTCCCGCAGTGACAAGTTTTTCCTTTTTATTGGGAATTTGTTAAAATAAGAAATATTATTCTTTTCACTTGAAGGCATTTCTAGAAATACCTAGAAAAGATTTGAAACCAGAGAAATCATATTTTTATGCTTTTAGGCGCTTGATTGATACCGAATTGGAATCAGTGAAGCTTGAAAACTATGAAATTCGATAAGCGCCTAATTTGAAAGCATCCAGATTTAAATCCAGTTATCTCTTCAAGCAGCAAATCCTCACTATCAAATTATGATTTTTCGGATGAAACAAATTTTAATTTTTACCAGTACTTAAAGAATTTATAAAGTGGATTTTCATGCTGTTGACATTTGTTACCAGATACACATATTATATTATATCCTGACATTAAAATTTTTATTTTCGTTCAGGTATTTGTGCAAACAAATTTAAAAAAAAAGACATAAGAAATAAGAAATAAGATTTCCCAAGAAAAATATAATTGTTTTCCGTGAATCTCATTAAGTAATTCTGAATTTAAGAGCGGTAGGAACTATGGAACTTTTATTATCTGTATGAAAAGGTCATTGAATCACATTATTGGAAAAACTTTATAAATCTTTCAAGGCGTTAATATAAATGCTTGCTAAACGGAAATAACGTTTTCTTCAGCATTTGATTCTTTGATAAACTGCTAAACGTAATTGCAGCCGTTTTATATATAAAGTTTCAACGAAACCTGGAACAGCGGGTTTCTGCCATTAATAGGAGATGGTAGCGAAAATTGTAGAAAGGAGGGGTTGTGATTAATTTGATTCAATTACAAACCGGAGCAAATCCGGGGCATCGATTTTATTACGGTTTCAAGCCAGCCATAGAATCTTTCCTTTTTCTCTTAACACCCTTTACAAAAAAAAGTATAATTACTTCCCTTGTATGAGCCAACTCTTTTCTTATTATATCCGATCATTTTTATAGCTTCATTAATTTATAAATTATTTTATATGTCAGAATAATAGCTTTCATTCCTTTCAAATGTAAGATAAAATTATATTATAAGAAAATTTTTTCAATTCACATCCTCCAGAAACGATCTATTTTTAATTTTATAGAAGTTAATGTAGCTTTAAATTGTGCCAATTTTTATAAAAATATGTTTTAGTTTTTCTGAATTTGCCCTTGAAGTTTTTCCATTTTAGGCCTAATATTATCAGGAAGTTTGTCAAGAACGAAACAATAAAACGAACAGGTACTGGGATTACACGTAACTGAATTATCAAGCACATGACGAATCCTAATCGACCGGTAGATCCTCTTTTCCGCGATCCTTCCCTTTCCACGTCTTCTTCTCAATTGCTGCGTCTCACTCTCTCAGCCGCTAGGAAACTATACACCCTCACGGTTGTACTAAGGAAAGGCGTCACCTAAAAGAATAATACGGATCCTCTCGCTGACCTTCGTTACAATTGGTGAACTTGACCTGCGAAAATGGCAATTTATAAATTCAATGAAGAACGACAATAATGAAATCGCTGATCCTGTTACACTTGTGAGAGTTTAATTATTTGAACAAGATAGGAAAAAAATGTATTTATCTTGAATTACATAACGATAAATTACTGATCAAACAAACAAAAATTATGTTACAAATAAATAATAATTAAACAAAACACTTCGAAGTATAGAACTTATTCTGAAATCAAGAGACTTTTTTTAAACAAAAAAATTTCATTGAAAGCTTCCCTGACGATTCAGTAAAACTTTCCCTGTAGATTTCTGAAATCAGGAAGCTTCCAGAAAGCTTCTGGGAACCTTAGGTCGCCATCTCCAGGGAGGCTTTCACCAGAATCTCCAAGAAAAATTTCATCACAATCTGCAAGGAAGCTTCCCCAAAAATGTCCAGGAAAGATTCCGCTATAAACTTCTATAACAAAGTATTTAAATTTAATTAGAAAATTACTCGTCCAATCTGTTTTTTGGTTTTATTGAAATTTTACTACTAAAACTAACACAAAGAGAAGTTCCATCTAGAGATTAAACGACGTAGAGACACTATGTGAATTTTGAAAATCAACACTGAACTTACAATTGCTGAAACGACCTTGAAAGAACTGTTGTTTCTGCTTGAGTTGGATGTTTGATCATCAGAGAAGGGATGATTGGATTTAAAATTACTCAATAATTTTCTTTAAGTAACAGCCAGAAGACGTAAGTCTTCGCCCGGTCGCTTGTGGATTAACCACTGCCACTCGTGGTGGTTAAAAGTCTACATCGTTTGGACTAGAGATTGGTGTCAGTGAGGGAGTCCTTGCGTGTTAAAAGTCATGATCAGACTCACTGATTTTGCATTTGATCTCGAAATATGAGTTGTGTTCACCTCGGGCAGCAGCCTCTAAATCTCCAAATCCAATTCAAATAGTAAAATTTACTATTTCTACTCAAAAATTAGTAAAATTCTTACTATCTAATAATAGCTCACTTTTAGCTAATTTATTAACAGAAAAAGACATTAGTCTTTTTCATTAGATTTAGAAAGCAAGTTCAAATTTTTAAAGAACTCGTTCAAATCTACTTCAAACTTGTTAAACACATTCAGAACTATTTTAAAAATGATTAAAAATAGTATATAACAGTTACTAACTGCTTCTGACTTGTTTCGGTTTTTTAAGACTAGTTTAAAATTGTCAAAAACTATTTACAACTGTTTAGAACATATTTCGAAATAATTAGAACTAATTTAAAACTGCTAAAATTACTTTAAAGTAGTTTGAACTGTTTCTAATTTTTTAAAACTGATTTTAAAACTAGTTTAAAACTGCTACAAAATAGTTTAAAAGTAGTGTTAACTGTTTCCCGTTTTTTAAAATTGATTAAAACTGTTTAGGACTGGTAAGAACTGTTTTTAACTTCTTCAAAACTATTTAAAACCATTTTCTAACTATTTAGAACTATTTTAAAAGTAGTTCCAACTGTTTCCAGTTTTTTAAAACTGACTGAAACTCGTATAAAACTGTTTAGGACTGGTTAGAACTGTTCTTAACTTGTTTAAAACTATTTAAAACAAGCTTCTAAGTATTTAGAACTAGTTTAAAAGTAGTTTTAACTGATTTCAGTTTTTTAAAACTGATTCTAAAAACTAGTATGAAATTGAAACTGGTTAGAATAGCTACACTCAAATCTCGCTATAACGACATTCGCCATTACGAACGCTCTCCATAACAATCTGATAAAATCTCTCTATTACAAGCTAAACAACTTCACATTTATTCCCACTACTTATTTTTTATTCAAAGCGTGCTTTCTTTTATTTTGACATCTGTTGTCATTTTTCGTGCACATTTAACCACAAATTGGGTTATTTACTATTATTATATGTAAGTAAATTTTATTTGTGTAATTCGAAAAAGGTTCATATTAGATTTTTTGATTTCTAAAAATAAAAATAATAATTTTTTTAATAATAGTTCGAACTTAAACAACTCATTTATTTATTGTGCTTTTGTTTACATAAAAATTACTTCTAAGGTTAAAAGTTGCCACTTAATAAAACAATCAAAAAACAGGTTTCGTAGTGGGAATTCGTTATAGCGAAAGTTCTGACTCCCGAATTTTTCGTTATAGCGAGATATGAGTGTATTAACTTGTTCAAAACTATTTAAAACAAGTTTCTATCTATATAGAACTAGTTTAAAACTGCTAGAAACTAGTTTAAAAGTAGTTTATACTGTTTCCAACTCATTAGGAATTTCCATGGACTAAAATATTTTGCCTACCCCCCCCCCCCGCCCCTAAAAATATTACCTGATATGTAGATGACCCGTTAGGACTTGTTAGAACTTTTTTTAACTTGTTCAAAACTATTTAAAACAAGTTTCTTACTATTTAAAACTAGTTAAACCTGCTAAAAACAAGTTCAAAAATAGTTTTAACTGTTTCGAGTATCTTAGAACTAACTGAGAGTAGTATAAAACTGTTTAGGACTGGTTAGAAGTTAATACTGAGTGAAACAAACCATTATTAATTAAAATCGATCGATGCATTTTCTCTGTCAATCACGCTTACTACATGATACTCCTATGGATCATCTCTTCGCCTACCCGTGGGCGAAACTATACTTTTCTTAAATGTGATCCGAAAATGCGAGTGTTTTGACGCGTCGACGTTCAAAATACTCGCATTCTGGGATCACCGCCAGGAGGGCGTTTAAAACAATTATAAAATACGTGAACTTAGTTTCACGACCACTCAAGACAACCAGGATGGAAGATGGTGGCAACAATTCGCGGATCGTCTTGTGTCTTCCCCCCTTCACCTGTTAGTCATCCTTTCTTCTTATCGATAACTTAGATTCTGTTAGAAATTGTTTGGTGGGATTTCACAAAATGTCACAGCACTTTTAGTTTCACATAATACAGTTTATTATTATTACAATTATACAATACGGCACATTTGTATACCAGAATACGTCACATCTGAATACTCGGCACAGGCAAAAATTAATAGAAACGGTTGAGAAACCGTCTGAAAATACACGGGTAGACGCGCTCGATGTGGACTGTATGAAAGTCGTAACGGAACTGACTGCTTCATCACATCAGGCCCTCGCTGACAGACCAAAAGGGTGGGAGAACTTCCACCAACGATCCGAGCTCCATCCTGTAGAAAGAAAAGAAGGGATGGCATGGCCCCAGAACTGGGAAAAACCCAGCTCATTCGGAACTTCATACTATATTGAGTATTTTATGACAGATAAAGCATAGTTTAACAATGATTACAGAAAGCCATAAACCACCCATTCCAATCCCGCAAGAAACCTTCCTTATAACTTTAAACATTTTAAACAGATTCTTAATCAATGTTAAAACCATCAGATGTTCTTTGCTGTACGAATTTGGACCAAACTTACTCGTCGAGAGAGTTTTGTAAAGCGAGAATCTCAACCGCTAAACGCCCTTGGTGTGCAGCTTTCAGCTGCGATTCCGACTAGAACTAGCGTAGCGCTGGTAACCTTCTTTGGAACGTTTTATTAGGCATTGGACGGAATAGTTTAATAAAAATAACAAAATAAACATTTTCAGTAACTGGTTTCTAACAAAAACGACTTCGGAAGAGCATGGAAATTCAAATGATTCGCCCACCTCTCAGAGAAAAGCAAATAATAGCAATAACTTATCTCCTAAATACGAAGCTTTTGCTCCCTGATTGCGCGAATACGCGACGGGCTTCTTCGAGAGTTTGTTAGATGACAAATAACGTGTCACCATCAATCTGCCACGTTATAATGAGTTTCGCTCTCCCCATTAGCACAAATTTAGAAAAGCTATGTGGGTACACACACCAGACTATTGTTGGTCTACCAGGCTCTCTACGGAATGCCATGTAACTACCAATCTCTACACAAATGTGGAGTGCCATTTGTGCAGTACCTGGATGAGGTACTGACTCCCATGCGTCTGACTCACAGGGCTCAAGTGTCCTGCAACAGCTCGCTCGAACATAGAACTATTAACCACTGCCACCACAAGTCCAACCTCAAATGACCGGACGAAGAACAAGTCTTCTGATCCATCCGGTCACCCACACGCACCCATCAGACTGGCTCATTCTTTACGGGCAAAATAACTGTGATGTTTTAATGACTCTTCAACGGAGTCCACAATCTGACAGTGAAAAGCTTTGTGGTCTCGAGTGTAAGGCACCCAGTACGTTGAGATACATTCTGACTATTAGTAGTAGTCCGATGTCTTGAAAGAATACGGGTGCCCAGATAAGAGGAGATGGTCTGCTGATTTGGAAGTGGAAGATGAATCGATGGTTACTACTCTGGCCTCGTAGACTCACTCCGAAATCAGAAGGCAAACCCAAAGAGGATCTGGAAGTGGAAAGTGAAACAGTCCACCAGTATGGGGTAGGACATCCACGAGGTTCCTGCTGGGTACTTCACTCAGTGTGCCCTGTTCGAGTAGCATCGGTCGGGTCAAAACGAGTGATGCTAATCATCCTCCCCCATGAGGTAACCCAGTCTTCTACGTCTTTTTGGTTCAAACGGACCTTATGAAGACTACTTTTCCTTTCCCAATGTTCTCTACAGGTGCAACTTGGATGCTTTCGATCACCCAGGTTTCATTATATAAAGAGCAATCGGCGTAACTAGAAACCGTAGATAGAATGACATCCAGAGTATAGCCCTTGGGTCCTAGATAGAAAACTACAGGGAAGCTTTAATCGAAAGTTTCTAAAAGCTTCTTGCCAGAATATTTTCGGAACCTTTCACAGGAATATATAAGGAACTGTGACTGGAATTTTTAGGCAGGGACTGACACGAAAACCGAATTCTGTTTCTGTTTTGAATTGTTGTGACGAAACAAAAATGTACAATCAATATTGTTTTGTATTGAACCCGAAACGAAAAGGGTCTGAATTACGTTTTCGTCTCATGCCCGAAACGAAAATCAACTCCGAATTTCGTTTCAGTCTCATGCCCGAAACGAAAAGACTCTAAATTTTGTTTTCGTCTCCTGCAAAAAAAGAATTGTGTTTAAAATTGTTTTTGTGAAATTTAGAGCCTTTTTTATGAGAAACGAAAACGGAATTCGGAGCGGATTTTCGTTTCGGGCATGAAACGAAAACAAAATTCGAAGCCTTTTCGTTTCGGGCATGAGACGAAAACGTAATTCAGAGCCTTTTCGTTTCAGGTTCAACACAAAACAAAATTAAATTGATATTTTGTTTCAGTTTTTCAAAACCGAAACGAAACAAAAATAAAATATATTTTGTTTCGGTTTTCGTGTCAGTCCCTGTTTTTAGGGAAGGTTCAATACATGTTACTATCTTATAGTAGACAAGTAGAGGTTTCCCTTGTAATTATAGTAAATATTACCTTTAGATTCTGTTAGAAATTTTCCTGGATACTCCAGTGGAAATTCCCTCAGAGACGGACATCCTAAGGTTCCTGACAGATTTTTGGAATCCTCTTACAGAATCCCTAGGAATTATTTTACCATAATCTTGAAAGAAGCTGGCTCTGAAATCTTCAGAGAAGCTTCCAGAAGAATTTTATGGCAAGCCTTTACCAAAATCTCTGGGGTAGCTTCCACCGAAAGTTACACGAAAGATTTCTTAAAAATCTACAAGGATGTTTGTATAGGAACTTGTAAAAAATCATCCACCTGGGTTTACAGAAAACTTTTACCTCAATTTCAAAAGCTTTCTTGTAAATTCTTGTGAAAGCTTCCCTAGCAGTTCTGGTAAAATATTTCTGGTAGATATTCGAAAAATTTCGCTTTTATGAAAAATTCGTTGGAAGCATTCGAAGCTTAAACAGTAGGGTGGTCCAAAAATACATTGGAAAAACAAAAAGTTGAAAATGTTTTGCTCTCACCCCCTAGGATTGTTCTATATTGAAAAAAAAATTACCCCTATTTTTTTTGTTTTTGTTTTTTTTTAATATTTAGAGGTCGCTCAAAGTGCTCAAAGTTTCCCATGCAAAATGCATGGGAAAAAAAAAACTTTTTCGTAGAATTGATATAAAATCCATGAAAATTAATATTTCTTGATCGGATAATGCTGCTTCTCTTCAGGAGAGTTCAAAAAACAAGATCCAATAATTTATTAAACAATTTTTTATTATTAATTATTTTTTAAAGGTCCCTAAAAAACCCCGTAAAATGAAAAAAACGTAAATTACGGGGTTCTTTAGGGACCTTTAAAAAATAGTTAATAATAAAAAATTGTTTAATAAATTATTGGATCTTGTTTTTTGAACTCTCCTGAAGAGAAGCAGCATTATCCGATCAAGAAATATTAATTTTCATGGATTTTATATCAATTCTACGAAAAATTTTTTTTTTCCCATGTATTTTGCATGGGAAACTTTGAGCACTTTGAGCGACCTCTAAATATTAAAAAAAACAAAAACAAAAAAATAGGGGTAATTTTTTTTTCAATATAGAACATTTCTGGGGGGTGAGAGCATAATATTTTCAACTTTTTTGTTTTTGGACCACCCTATTAAACAGTAGGGGTTTTATATTTCATATTTTTACGCTATTCCCAGCTATTCAATAATTGATAACAACTTCTGCAGCTGACATTAGGAATCCAACGTTCATTCAAATTTGAAAATCTCATTAAAACATTTTTTATAATTTTCTTTAATTTTGTCATTGATTTTTTTACGACTTTTTAAAGCTAAAAAACTTGCTGCAAACAAAGCAGAAACCAGCAGAAACCCCTGAGTAACAAGTTGCAAGGAAATACTAACATTTTTTTTATAAAATCCACCATTTTAGATCCGACATTTTAAATCTGCAATTTCTAAATTTTTGTTTATTTTCAAGTTTTATGTTATTAAAGTCACTGAATCCAAAGCAACATTTAGAAAAAGCGAAAATTCAGTTTTAGATGTAGAAATTAAATAAATTTCCATAGAATTTTTTGTGTGACTGTGTATAATTTTATATTTTATTACTATTTATTAACAATTATTAATCAATCGTGTGTGGATTTGAAATTATTTGCATGTTTATCTTCTTTTCTGTAGCGACATTATTGAACGTGACCTAGGCGCCAAAAACTTTTAAGGATATATATAGACATAGACGCAGATGGTAGAATGCGATAAATGCTATAGATCGTACAACAATCTCAAGTCAATTTTCCCAGAGTTTACTCCTTTTTTTATCTTCAAAACAATAACTCAAAGACCTTTGCTTGTGTTTTTTTCTTGTAAGAAAAAAGTATAAAATCTTTTCAGAACAGAGTAAAAATAATAATTAAAACATTATTTTTCGCATTTTGATACCAGAAATATGTAACTTCTTTTTAAAAATTCAATTTTGCAACAATATATTTACCTAAAAAAATTTGTTTATTATAATGTCACTTTGAAAGTCATGTTTACTGAAAGATGATCCATATTATGTTTTCTTATCCTTGTATTAAGAAGATAAATTGAGCTGTCCATCGCCGTTGGATCAACCCTCGTTCTAAAGGTTCAATGCCTTGCATATACGAACCCTCATTCTCATTCCGACATGTAATATTCCTCAACTCCTGAGGTATATTGCTCCAAGGTTGACAAGTAATAACTTGCCTTACTCTTTGTATAGTTTAACTATCACACGTAAATTTGACACAATTGTGCAACTTGACAAGCTGTGACATAAATGTAAGCCTGGGATCTAATTTTATTTATGAAAATGTTCTTCTACTTTAGAAAATAAATTTGTATCACAGAAGTACGTAATCAAGAATTCCAGTATAAAATAAAATTTAGATGAGAAGTAAAATCATCAATCTTCCAAGTCAAGATGTTGAAAAAATCAGAAAGATATTTTTTAACGTTTTGAAAGCTCTGCTGTCCTTTTCAGTGATTGTAATATTTATTAAGATTTTTATTATGTAGATCACAAAAACAATAAAATTAACATTAAAATTGACAATTTACAAAGCGATTGCTACAAAATGTGTTTATTTTTAAATTATAATGAATTTTTAAATCGAATTTATAAATATAGAGAATTCACACAAACTGTCACGAATTTAGCCAAATGTTATTGACTACCTAAGATTCACAAAAATGGTTTCTCTTTAAGATCTATCGTTTCTATCATAGGCTCTCCTACATATTTTATATCTAAAAATGGCTATAAATATTTTATACAAGGTAACTAAAAAAACCAAAAATACATAGTTTCACTTTTATTAATAAAATTAAAAATTTAATTATTCCAGATAACTATGTTCTAATTAGTTTAGGTGTACTGTGACGAGGTAAAAAGCTACCTCGCACAATATTTTTAAATTAATTTAAAAATATATCAATGATATATTAATTGTTTAATTAAATTATTACACACCAGTCTAGAATTAATTATTTTGAGTTTGCATTATTTAATTTTATTAAATATTTAAGATTCAAAAGTTTATTTTGATTCTTGTCGAATTTAAGATTTTGTTATATTAAGATTCACTTCTATTTTGATTTTGTATTTAATTAAGTAAATTGTTGAGATTATAATATTATTATTTGAACATCCGGTTTTTACCTGCTGACTTGTCAGACCGAACAAATGTTGTTTTGTGCGATAAACATTAAATTTTCCCACTGTTATTTTCTCATGTACGAAAACTGCTCTTGACTCTGACGTGGAGTTTTCCACAACATAATGATTCATCGAGGAGGTGGTCCTAGTGGTCGTTGAGGGAAAGGTCCTGGCACATGGGTTCGGATGTGAGTCCCGTTCTCTCAAAAGGGCCAGCACCAGAAGATGATGTCGACAGTCGTGTTTATAAACTGTCAAAATACTGGTGGCAGCCATCTTGTTTTAGCTCTTGACTTCAGCGCCACCACCACTATACCTGATTTACTTCCTCGGTCGATTGCCTCTCGATCTGTCCATTCACGGGTAATGCTACTGCGCGAACTTTTAAATGTGATTCGTGAAAGCGACACCGCAGCACATGTATCGCCGCACATTGACTTGACGACGACGCGTTCTCGCTGTCGCATCATTCTGAACTGGTGTGTTCGACCGTCTGGTCGGTTTTTTGTATAATAAGTGTTAAAGTTTTATAAACATGTAATCAACATTACTGACGGGGCTTTATTATTGGGCGTAAGCCGTCCTAGGTGAGCTACAATAATTAATTTTGTTTTATTTTTGATGGAGTCGATCTCCAAATAAACATTAAACTTAGAGTCAGTGTTCAGTGCGCGTCTTTTGTAAATGGCCGTGCCACGCGACAGACCATTTTGTTTTGTAATCTTTTGATCATTTAAGGTATTAGTCGCGTAAAATGATTTTCGTCAGATTTTTTTAAAACTTTGTATCTGTATTCATGAGGTATTTATCTATTAAATGAGATCTATCCTATCAATTTTGACCACTTCTGAGCTTCAAAATATAAATTCAAAGTTCATACCTTTTACATGCAAAAGCACTAAATGCATATAAAAAATGTCTCTTATATTCATTTGTATAAAAACAAGTCGTCAGATTTTCAAATAAAACTACTAAGTTACACATTCAGATAAAATAAATCCTTTAAAAAAAATTTAACTTTATTGACCACGCCGTATAAAAAATACAATAATTTAAAAATTCACAATTTTTAATTTTCACGTGGTTTCATTGAAAAATGTCGTAAACGTGTCAGCAATACATCATGTCAACTTATAGTACATGACTCAAAATCGTGAAAATTACATATATTACATTAGAAGAGGTCACAAGGAAGCAAGTGAGTTGATATAAAAGTTTATTTAATGTTCTTTTTATTTTGCGGGAGTTTTGCGGGAGCATTTACGCGACTAATACCTTAATATATATGCTCCTTTATAGTGTAAAATTTTAAATTAAGTTTTACTGCTCCTTATCCCCCACTCTCTGGAAAACTGGTTAGTCGAAGCTTGTTGGTTTAAATTTTGTTTAACAAATAGAGTGATTTGATTAGTTCCATTAGTTTATTGTTTTGTTATTTTCTTTGTTTAGTTATTTCTCACTAAAATAACTTGACGCTAAGGTTTTGTTTTTGCATTGTTTAATTGTTTTCATTAAAAATTTAATTGTAGATTTATTTAGATTTTAAACATTAAACATAATGTGAAAGAATGCGTCATAGTACCTAAAGTCTTTGTTTACTAATGTTGGTTCGCAACTTATGCAAAAAGTTATAGAAGCAATGTATGTCGATATCTAAAAACAGGCAATCATTTTTTATCGGTCATTTATGTCACACTTATGATTCAATCCATTAGATATCCCATGTTATCCGATTTGGCCTTTTTCTTGCGTCCAGAAAATTTCGTAGAGCGGTAATCTCATCCGCTCTTCGCCCTCGTTATACAACCATCAGCTGCGCTCTTGACAAAAGCTGACATTATGCTCTCAGCCTTCTCTGGACATCCCTCCAAGAGAGATAGATTAAGAGTCCAGCTGATGTCAGATCACCTGACTTAAAGAGCTTGTGATTGGCTGGAGTGATCTAGAGCGATAATTGCTTATCAGGAGTGCCAAAAAAAGCCAGAATCATCCTCACTTTTGGAAACTATTGACTAAAGCGCCGGCCTAAAGCAACTCTGTTGCTATCTGCTCTTCCTCACCCTTGTTCTGAAATTTAAAAGTACTGGTTGGTAAGTTCTTTCTGCTGTTGATTCAGACAACTGTGATCTAATTCATAATTAAGATTTATATCGACCCATATAACTAAACCTTTCTCAAGCAACTACTTTTGAAATTGTATTGATTAGAAAAATTCGTTATTGTTTTTTGGCTTTTGTTAAAATAAAATTATATATGCAAAAATTTGTAATTGAGTGGACGAAATTGATTCTTTACTAATTCCCATTAAGATAGATATATTTATAGTATTACCATTCGCAAGTATTTTATTCACTTGAAATTCACCATTTTAAAGTTTATCTGAATTCAAATGTTCACATAATGTATGCTCTCAACTGAGATTTCTAGTATACGTATCGGTTTCCCTTCAGTGAATCCTCATTTCTCATTCTTTACAAGAATAAAATTCTTCGTATTGTGAATAGTATTCCCTCTGTTGAAGACCTATGTATACAAATTTGAGGAAGGTGAGAATAGTGAGAACTGTGAACTCAAACCTTGAATCAGATAAAGAACAGCGCTTTTTATTCGAAATTCTGTATATCTGCTTCGTATATATGTAATACATACTTTGGTTACATAGCTACTTACGGAAGGTTTGGTGATACATGGAGATCGCACCTAAATTTCCCTTGGGAGTCATACGTCTCTCTGCTTCTCTGCTTTGCCTCCCTTTTACACCACCCCCGACCCACCACTCATGAATGAACCTTTTGTGGTGTCCGCAAGTCTATATTCCTACCTACACTTTTCTCTGATTTATATTTATAGTAGTTTCATAGTAGAAATATGTTTACACGTTTTGTATGTAGGAAGAAGGCAGTCTTTAAGCAACGACTGTGGTATCCTTTCTATTGAAATGTATTTTACAATAAAAAGTATTTATTGTTCGAACAATTACCTTATCACGAAACAAAGTTTTTTAAGAAATTGATATTTGAGTTCTGTGGATCTAGTCTTACAGTTTACCGACTTCTATAAACACTTTTCACTCCGAACGAGATTGGAAACCAGCAGACAGCAATTTTCAATCCTGATCCTCCAAGCCAAATCGGATCTCTCCATCAAGTCATGTTGTCTGAGATCTAGTCGAGAATCGAACGCCATCGAAGGGGCTTGCAATTGGGTAGTTCCTGAAATTCACTTTCCGCTAAGCGAAAACATCCGGCACATTTTAAATTATGGCTTACTAATAGGCGGCTTGACTATTGCATTAACCGATCAAACAAAACACTCTCAAAGTTTGAGATACTCGTTATAACGTGACAAAATCATTCTACCAAGGTATCTCTGAAGTGTAAACCAGCTCTCGAAGGTGCAAGTCGCGAAAATCTAACCAGGGTGCAAATCTAAAATTAAAGGTTTCTTTCTGTTAGAAAAGGTTTGATGGTAATTCACAAAAATTCACAGCACTTTTAATTTTAAACGAACGATAATTTATTCTTATGAAAATTGAGAATACGTCACACTTGTTCACCTGGTATAAACACAAATTAGAGAATCAGGTGAAAAATAGTCGGGAACTGCACCGCAAATGCTCTCGATGTAAACTGTATAAAGGACAAAACAGAACTGGACTGTAGAAGACCGCAACGGAACTGCCACGCACGAAGCCGATAGCAAGAAGGTTAAAAATGCACAGACTCCTCTCCAGAGAATTCGCCTGTGCTACTAGGTTACCTCCCATGATGCCCATTGGTTAAAGGCAAGAGGGCACCATCTAGTCCGCCGTAGACTGCACGAGGACCACCAGGCTACCAACGCATGATGCCGAGTGGTGGGGAGCCAAGAAGTTATAGCCGTGAAATAAGGCCCTTGCTCAGGCAGAAAAGTGGAAACCCCTCCCAACTAAGGTTCCAGGTCTGTCCTATAGAGAGAGAGATAGGGAACAAGCATATTCGCAGAACAATTGAAAACCCATCTCATTAGAAACATTGAACTCTATTAAAGATTTTATGACAGATTACAAAAGACCATGAACGACCCATCCACAGATTTCCAGAAACACTCCTTTCAACTTTAAACATTTTAAATACTTTTATATACTGACCACACAGCACCGGAACATCCCTGAACATTCCCAACATTCAGGGAAGTTTCAAAACTTCCAGTAAGTTCGCTGAAAGTTCTAGAACTTCCTTGAAGCTTGGGAATGGTCAGGAAAGTTCCGGTGCTGTGTGGGTGATGTTGTTAGATTTTACTTTTGTTGAAGGTTGGAAAAATTAAAAGAGTAATTCCATGCTTGGAGGAACTCATTTTGTTTGTTAAGAGTTTAGTCGCTCAGCAATTATTATATCATACCGTTCAACGTCTCGGAGAAATGTCCAGAGAGGGCTTCCCCACATTAAAACACCAGAGAAGCATTGTTTTATTTGGTAATTAATCCGTGTTAGTTCTTCCGTGATAGTGTGCTGACAGACCAAAAGTCTGACAACATTCTCCTTGACACAGTCCTTGTTTGGTGTTTGTTTGTATTAAAGGGTTTAATAAATTCAAATTTAGTTATTGATCCTTTCCTTTCGTTAGTTGGTAAATGAGAGTTTGGAATTATTTATAAAATCCAATAATGAGTAACAAAATCAATTTAAAATTAAACTCCTATTTTTTTTTGTAAGAAAAAGGTACTTGTGGTATAGATTAATGTTGATGTACACTTGAGGTGTAAATGTTAAAAAATTTTATATGCATTGTTTCTGCGTATAATAAGCAAATTTGAAGCTACTCTGTCAGAATTTAATTACCTTAGCAGTAAAAATTCCTCAGAAACCGTTTCTCTAATGCACGCGTTCTTCATTGTATCTTATTGAATGTGTGCTCGTTTAAACAATTTGGAAAATGTTAAACTCTCTTACAACCTCGACGATTTGAAGTTGAAAAAAGTGGTTTTGCGGCATAAACTGACATTATTCGCATTCAGAAGAGAGATTGCAATTTTTATGGTCTTGTGAAGTATAAAAGCAGAAAATGCGGCGAGTCTGTTGGATTTTTATGGTTCGGTATAAAAAGCTTATGTGTACGTGTTTTATAGCATGTTTTTTTATTAATGTAACTGTCTCTGCACAGATGGATTTTGACGCTGTTGTTTTTAAGGTCAAACATCATATACATATTTCAATGCGTTATGAGAAAGCCACATTTATATTTCATCCTCTTTTTTATTAGTTCATTTAATTTTAAATGGATCTTTAAAGCTAAAATTCACCCTCCCAAAAATACCGCACATATGTTTTTTTTTGTGGATTTATATTCAGAACCAAGTTTATGCAATATTTTATTTCATCATGGTGTTTAGTCAATGTATTTAAAATTTTAATAGCTTATAATTTGATTACCTGTGAAATACATACGTCTGATGTTTATCTATTAATCTGACAGGCTTGACAAAGCATTTCTTTATACGAGTGTTATCACTAACCTGCTTTTTAATCTGTAATCTCTAATTAAAACTTTTTGATTAGGAATATATTAAATTTATATTTAGCTTGTGCTTCCAATACTTGCAGAGTGAATTTCATTATCAGACATGCAAATGAGTTTATAAACGCACATGATGCATTATAACAAGTAGTTTTCTAATCTCGACGGTTCATAAAACGGCAATATATTCGGAGAAAATAACGACAGTAAAAATACAAAATATGCTCCAGTAGAACACTGAGTTCACTTCGTAATGTCAACCATGCAATTAGATATGTATCGAGGCTAGTATGGTTAGTCACGTAAGCTTGACAGTCGCTCATTAATTATTGTCGCTGTAATTGCGAAAAAAACACTTCGTCTACAACAATTCTACTTTTAGTAAATTATGTAGATTCTTAAGTAGAAGAAAGAAAAATTATCAGAAGCAGCAACTCAGCAGCTAATTTATATCTTTTACTTGAAACAGAAATAATTTTGTTTGCTCTCGAGAGTTTAATAAGGTTCATCTACTACATTTATAAAAATTCAAGGCGAGATATTAAAACAGTCTTTGAAACATTTGAAAGTACTTTAACTTTGCTTTTATCAATCTCTTAAGAAACTAAACAAACTCGTGTAATTTTAATTACATCTCTACTAAGATAATTTTAAAAATGTCTCTAATCGGTTACAATTAGGTAAAATTGATTGAGATTTATAGGGAATAAAAAATTTAAAAACAACTGAGATGAAATTAAAATATTTCCACAACAGGTGTCGTTGTACACTATAAGGCATTTTTATTATCAGTTAACACTTTTATTTTAATAGGTTACGTACAGTTAGAGCTTCAAAAAAAGCTCAAGAAAATGTTCTGAAATTATAAGAAGTAAATATGAAGAAACAGGTGAATGATACAACATTTGCGTGAGCTTCTTAGAAAAATGTTTTTGTCGTGATCACGCTATCTCTTGACTGGATCATCTGAAATCAAATCGAAATAAGGAATCGCTAGTTAATGAAATAATGCTGTACTTGGACGAAGGAATTGGAGGAATTTTGATTTTTCGCAAAATAGTGGATGTTGAAAGTCAAAAATTGTTTTTCGACCAAAATTTTACTCATATTTTCGGCTATAAAAAAATTAATTGTCAAAAAAAAAAAAAATCCTTCGTCCATATACTGGCCAACTATATATAGAATAAGTGGTATAAATTTTAAACCTATCGGTAAAGCCGTTTTCAAGTTACAGTGATCACGGACTCCAGTAACAAGGTTTCGAAAATACTTCTTAATAAAATTAAAAAAGGAATATAAATGTAATAAGTTGGCCATCTACATGACACGGACATTTTTACACAAGAATAACGCGCACTGAATACTGACTAAAAATTGAAAGTTTAATTATGCCGGGAAGCCGACTTCTTCATTTAAATAAACAAAAGTTAATATTGGAGCTCACTTGGGAGGGCACAACAACCACAAATGGAGCCCGTCCAGTAATATTATTTACATTTTTATAAAGTTTTAACATTCTTAAAAAGAATACGACCAAAGGGCAGAATACATTAGTACAGAAAGTCGAGACGAGAGACTCCTCGTCATCAATTCACTTTTCGGCGTCAATGGCGTCCTCATGCTGTTAATGAAAGTTGTACATAAAAGTTCTTCTGATAATCATTACCGACGGATGGAACTATTAAGCAACGATTGACCGACGAACGTCGATCGTTTGAAGTAGTGATGGCGCTGATGCCCATCGCTGAGTGAAGATGGCTGCTGCGCAAAGGCGGATCCAGACTAGGGTTTTGGAGGGGGCGATGTATGAGATAAAAAAAGACAACAATATAGTGCTATCTCTTTTTCTCTCGTAGGAGAATCTAAGGTTTTTGGGAGGGGCGATCGCCCCCAGCTGGATCCGCCCTTGCCGCTGCGAGTGTTTTAACAGGTTGTAAACAACATAATAATAATTATTTATCTTGCAAAAGATAATTCGGTCCGGTCCGGTACCTTGTCAGGTAGACCATAAGTTTTAATAATAAAATTTAAACAGTCAAATCAAATAAGTACAATGTTGAATTTAATATGTAAAAATAGCAATAAATATTGATAAACAACATCTGTAACTTATCTAAATAGGAACAAATATAAATTAAAATATCTTTCTGATTTTAGATAATCTTTAGAATTTAAGAAAATAAACTCAAAATTTTATTTAAAATTTTTACCTTGTCACAACATATAACGGTATCCTGTTGACAATTATCCCCTCTTTCACTTTTCTGTGAATCACCTTGTAACGGTAAGTTTCATACGAGTCGCGTTCTTAAGCGCGGGGCGAAAAATTTAAACTTCGTGCTTGAGCATAGTACCTCTGAGGCAACGGAGAGCCCGGTGGCCACAGAAAGGGTTCGCGAGTTCGCCGCAAGAGATCTCTCTATTCTCGCGCCGAGTAAAGATCGCTTGCTATCGAGTTGGAGAATTTAGGCTATAATTGTCCAAGCCTGCTCCAACTCGAAGCCGATCAGCCAGAAAAAGCCCACTCGACTGCCATAGGTAGTAGTCAGCCCTCAGGGTCGGTGAGAAGCCGGGGGCAAGGGACCAGATTTCAGCCCTCAAATCGCAGTCGTCGCTCAGCCGTTCGTCTAGTGATCCAGTGCCATTACTAAGAGTCATCATGGTGAGTAAACCCAGTCTCATTAAGTACGCCGTGAGGCTTTAGTGAACTGGTCGATATTAATTATCTCCCAGGGTACGCCGCAAGGCTCTTGGGATCTCTCAATTGTTGTCAGTGTATCATTTTTCTGGTGTACGCCGAAAGGCTACCAGAACATTTTTTGATTCCATTTCTGGTGTACGCCGAAAGGCTGCCGAAACATTTTTAATTTGATTTCCGGTCCACGCCAGGAGGCTACCGGAACTTGCATTTTTCAATCGTTCCCTATAAGGAGTTAATCCTGGGTCGACTATGGTGTCTGTCTAAACACTTACCGCTGATGAGTGATTTCCACCGGAGAACCGTAATGTAAAACCTGTAATAAAAGAACAGTGAATTTATTTTATAGACAATATTGAAAGTTTAGTTTTTCTTTTATACTTATTATTATTTTGACGAATGTAATTCCACCGAGGAATTCCGCCGGGTCATACCTCTTAAAAGAAAGAAACATTGGTTATTTTGTTATAATATTGAACGTTAAGTTTGTTTCTTATACCTACCTTTATTTGATGAGTGAGCCACTTCGGATGAATATTGTTGATTCAAAAATAAACGTTAATATAAGAAATCCAGAAAACACGATCACATTTCTTTCGTCATTTCAAACACCGAAACTCCTTTTTCTTCTAATGTTTTATTTATGGTTTAGGATATTGGTAACATAACTGAGGAAATGTTTACTATGCCAAAAATGTTTGGAACTTGGTCTGTTGTATTTGTAACATAATAAAGCAAACGAATATTACATTCTGACAAAAATTTTTGTTATTTGGTCTCTGAGCACTTAGTATTCTGTTTTGTTGGTAACATAATTAAGAAGACTTCCATTCTGACACAAAAATGTTCGTTATTTGGTTTTTAAGCACTATGAGAATTTTTAGATTGATAGCATAATGCAGGAAACAAAAGTATTTGATAACAGTAACAAAATTACTCAATTGTATCTTGTAGTTAGACTTGTAAAATCTTTAATTACACCATCTACTTTTTTCAAATTTTAACTAAATTTGTTTTAAAGTATTATATTCTTCCTACGTGTATAAAAAGACTCGGTTTGACTTTTTCCTTGTACCTAAATTTGTACCCGAGTGTCAATTTATTCCATCAAATTAATTAAAAGATTTCCTAAACACATAATTGAATTAAATTTAAGTTATTCTAAAATGAGACATATATTCGAGCACGAATAATGAAATCAAAAGTAATTGTGTTTCCAATAAACTGAGAGAAATAAAAGTAAAAAGGCGACTAAATATATCAGAGCGTGTTCTTTAATTCATGAGATTGCAGGTGAAGAAGATCGTCCACAAATTACTGGCAAGGGTGAGAGGTTAGTGGACAGAACGAAGGTAGAAAGGATCAACAAAAAGACCATAAAATTGTTGGAAATGGGATGAGACCTAAGAAGAGGAGTGGGGTAGGCGGTTAATAACATTCGGGGGTGCTTTCGATTCTCGAGGATCACCCTCTACTGACGATTGTCGTTCTCTGAAGCTCTTCTCACCCTCCCAAAATGAGACCAAAGTATTTCTACAGAGGCACTGCTGAATTCAACATCTAGCAACTTTTTTTTACTAGAGGTCTCTTTCCTCATAAAAATAAATAAGCTGGGCTCTGTTGATCCTTGGGAAAATTGCAGGAGAACCCTCTCTCTCTCCACTGCTCTTAACATTTTACGTCCTAGTCTCATTTTTCCCTTGTAAAAAAAACTATCCTCTCTTTGACTTTTTTCATCTTTCCCTATCGTTGGAGCAAAAGGTTTCTTCATCATTTCCACATCTGGAGTCACAATAACGTATCCATAGCGGATGCAGGAAGAGAGTTATCCCCCAGGACCATTTCTCATTTAACACATTTATAAGGAATTCTGTTCTGCATGAGAAATTGAAAAATCAACCCTTTTCTCATATATTTGACAGATGTAATTTTATTGATGTGGATGTGATCCTGAGGTTATTTAGAAAATGAGTTTAAAAATTGAAGAAGGGTTCCTTTCTTATAAAAAATTAGATTCCAGTTTATTTGAATTAAAAATTTTATATCAGGGTTTCAATTATAATCATTAAAATTGTTTAAATTTTTTTTTTACTTTATGGCCCAGGAATGGACGATTCAGTGTAAGTTAAAAAAAAATTTCCAGTTTTATTGTTACGCAAAACTTATGATTTTTTCTCGAAACTGTGTTTTCAAAGTCGGTTGTCAAAAATTCTCAAAAAACTACTTAATCGATCTTAATGAAATTTTACACAGGTCTTCGAGATACAATTCATGAGGACTTGGACGAAGGATTTTATTTTCAATCACAACTATTTAAAAAAAACATGTTGAGCAAATTTTCCCAAATTTTGCATTTTTTGTAAAATGATCTGCTAAAAATCCAATTTTCACTTTTTCTTTTTTTCCTTCGTCCAAATTCTAGTTTATGGTCTTTACTAAAACACGAATTTTTTTTTTCACTTCAGATGATCCTGTCATGAGTTCTACTGTCAACGCGGACGCACCTTTTTTCCGAGGGGTCACCGGAAATAACGTCACAATGGCGGAGTTATGAATATTTTCCTTTGAAAATTTCAGAAATTCTTTTTCAAATATATATCTTTAAGACAGTAAAAAGTTTGAATAAAATATTTTATTTTTTATATAAAAAAAAAATGGTGGAAAATATACATTGTTTCCCCCGAGTAAAGATAACAATAATAATAATTAAACTCTCCATTAATTAAAATTGATAATGAATGGAATTTCGAATACCTTAGTTGCGAATTGATTGAAACTATAGCTTAATTATACCATTGTAACAATATTGATTATGACTCTGATTACTGCAACAATACCAATATAGCAATGATATTTGGAACGCTTTTTATATCTTTCTTTATACTCTTGCTTTTCAGTCTAGAGCAAAATTTCTAATTATATTTTATTGATTGGAGTTTTTTAAGACAAAGTTTCCTGAGTGAATTTTCATCTATTTTGAAGCGTCAGTGATAAAGAAAGGGTCGAAAGACTGAAAAGTCAAATGAACCATAAATTTAAAATTGACCAATCGTAAACCACAGACCTTTCCTAAGTGGAAATTTAAATTCCACTTAAATTTTAAGTAACGAGGGCACAACCTGGTCGCAGTGCTCAACTTTCTTCCGAGGGATGCAATTTGAAAATTTATGACGTAAAAGTTCTGGTATCAGAACTTAAACTGGTGAAGGTATTCTCAGTATGTATTTAAAGAAAAATAGTTCTCTAAATCGTTTTAATCGTTATTTTCTTGGGAAAAGTTGCATCTGGTCGAATTTGAAAACTAGACTTCAATTAACTTAAGTTGTTTAAAATTGCTGAATTAATTAATTTTTATTTGTTAGAATTATAATTTATTCTAATTTCTAAACAATAGAATTGTTTTTGACTTAATCTTTGTTTCAACGAAAAATTATTTTGCAATTTTTATTTTATTTTTCCGATTGAACGCTTATCATAATTAATGACGACTCGGGAAAATACAATTTATGGTAAATAATTTCACGGTGAAAAGAAAATTATGTCGAACAAAAAATTTGGAAATTAAGATAAATTAGAATTCGACTAAATGAAAGATATATTAAATGGTTATTCGAATTGTAAAGTTTCTAACAAATAGGTAATACAAATTTTAATGTAAGCACATTATAAGATCGGAAATTTAGCATAAATCATGTGCTTCCTAAAAATTATGATTCCTTTCTTTTTTGCGTTTTCACTGTAGAAATTATTTTATAATTAAGTTGCATAAAATACCATAATCTTATTTACGTTTATGATGGTTATCACGTTAGCAGTGAATTTTACAATAGCGTTAAGTCTGAAGCAAGTAATTACCGTTAATTATAAGGAAGTATATATGTGTAGTGTGTACCTAAGTATTTTAGTACTTGCGTTTGCAATTTTGCTTCCTTTCAATTATTATAAATCTTCATAAATGTTCGTTTATATTAATTGAATTTTTCTATAAAGTGTGATATTAACTGACAAAAAAATATTGAATAATTAAGAAGATTGGTGTTAAAAAATTTTCTTAATTAATTAATACGACTTAAAAAACGGAGTGAAACCCTATTTAGAAAATAAAAAATATTGAATATCTAATCAGCATTTTAAATAACTTGATAAGAGATGTGAAAATAAACACGAACTTATTTGTAATTGGGACGTTTCACTTCAAAATCTGAAGTCAGATTTTAAAAATTCAAAAAGACGGATACAATATGGCGGAAAATTTTTTAAAAACTTCAAACTTGTTTCTCGGGGTTTTTTGGGGTCGCTGATTAATAATCTGAATTTAGAATTTAATAATTAAAAATAGCGGATCCAATATGGCGGGCTAATTTTAAAAAAAATATTGGATTTTCATAAAAATTGGTATCTAGGGGTTTTTGGTGTTTCTGATGATGAAAATGAAATCAGAATTACAAAATTCAAAATGCTGGATCCAAGGGGGCGGAATAATTTTAAATATATGTTTTGCCAAAAAAATAAAATTTTCATGTTAAAATTGCAAGTTAATTAATAAAAGGCTCATAATTCTCATCCGAAAATGAATCGATTGACCTACGTTTCATAGAGTATATAACTCACAACAAATTTCTACAATAATTAAAATTGTCTTACATTTAATATTCTTTTTAATTCTGTAACTTCTAAAATTAAAATTTTATTATTTTATTCTCTTTAGACAAAATATTATAGATTTTCGTTTTTGCTATATCTTCTCAAATTGTAATTTTTAGTGATGAATTATCTATCGATTGAAACGGAACATACATGTTTCTGGCAATTAGTAAAATTGTCGACTTTACATTTTTTATACGAAATTCAAATTTCCCTTTATTGCATTTTTAAATTTTATTGAATACATAATGGAAGCAAAGTGCTCATAAAATGGTCATAATTTTCAGCTTGTTAAAATTTTTATTACCTTAAAGATAACTTTCAAACCGTATAATGCAATCAACAAAAATTACTAATTAAATAGTAAAACTAGGAAAATAAGGAAAAATAAAATTTTTTAAAAATCGAAAAATCTTAAAAATTTTATTTTCTAATGATTTTAGAAATTTTATTGTGGAAAATATGACTTATCGGCTGTTTTACAAATTTTTTAGGCGTTTTATTTGTTTATATTGTTTATATTGAAAACTGTTGAAAATTATAGATTTTGTAATTAATGTAATTAAAATTATTTGAACTGATATTTTTAAATTTAAAATTTAATGCATTTTTATTTAAACGCGTTTTTTAAAAAGTCTCTGATTTAAAACAAAAAATATCTATGTGCTAAACTTCAGGTGTATTAATAAAAGAATTATTATGTTTTTTGTTTTAAATCAATAACTTTCCAAAAAATGTATTTTTACATATATATTAATTATAAGATTTCTAATTTTATTTATTTAACTATTAATTCACCTGAATCTAAATTTTTAAATCAATTGACAAATTTTTAAATTTTATTTTTAATAATAATAATGTATTACAATACAAACGAGTCTTATTTAAAACTTCTTTACAGATTATAATAAAGATTCATAACACTTTAAACATAATATGAAAATTAATGAATATTTTATATTATAATTTATAATAATAAATGAATAATTTTGATAATAATATTTCGTTCTACTATAATATTACTTCTAAAAATACAATGTAAATAAGAATAAAGAATGAAATATCATGATATAATTGAAAAAAAACCGAGCACTGTTTTCAAATACTTTTTAAGACTTCTAAATGCCTTTTTTATAATTTATTCCTCTTTTAATCATTTCCTTTCTTTTATTTTTAAACTTAACACTTTCTTCCCTACTTTAAATAAAAATACGTAACAAATTAAATTTCCCCAAATAAATGTTACATTTTCATCTCAAAATACTTATTTTTTATTGGTAAATTATTAAACTTATTTAATTTCTAATTTTATTATAGGTTTCAAATTAGAATCAATTATAATTTTAATCAGTTCAATTGGAAGAACAAAAAATAAGATTGACTAAAATATAGTTTTCACTATATTATTACATATTGGCAAAAAATTCATTACAACCAAGATCAAGGATCCCAAAATTTTCACAAAAAAAAAAACACTGATCTCAAAAATTAAATACTTATAATAACTGCCTAAAATTAAAGAAAAATAACTATTATTAATAGAAGTTTGAATTAATAAAAGAATTTAGAATCGATAAATTGAAATATTAATTGATTAAAGTTTGAATTAAATTAAAGTTCGAATCGATTTGAAATTTTCAAATTTCTATAAGTTGAAATTAATAGTTTTTAAATTTGCAAATGATTTCATGTTCTATTGTTTCCAATTTTTAAAAATATTTGTAGACTTCAATAGTGAAAATTGTAAGCATAAAGTTTGGTTGAAAGATTAATTAAAAATCAAAAAATGAAAATAAAAATTGATTTGCCGCAACCTTTCCCAAAGTTTCCAAACTTGCAGCAGACTTGATGAAAATTTTGGAACTTCAAACATGGTTAAAAAAGTTACAGAATAATTTAAGCTGTATTTAATTTTTTAATTTTAATTTTTTTCAATAAAGTAAAATAATTTTATTTGAATTTTTAATAAATTGGAATATTTGACACTTTAAATTAATCTAAATTATTATTAAAATTCATATAAGTGTGCAATATATAAATTATTATTAATCATAATCAATATCTCGTCATTAAGATTATCTCATCTGTATATTTTATCTATAAGCTAAAACAATTTTAAAATTTCCTGATAAAGAGAATCAAAATTAATGAAAAAAAGGCAGGGACTAACTTCACATTTGATTTTAAAACGTGGACAGAAAAAGATGAATAAATATTAATACTAACTAACTTCACTTCAGACTTTAAAACGTGGACAGAAAAAAATTAATAAATATAAATAGTAACGAACTTCAGGAGTTTACTGAGATTATTATTATTTAATAATTAATTCTTTTAGTATTTATTTCTTCTTATTGCAGCTCTGACAGAGACATACTTTTTAAATTTTTCTGACTTTTTAAAATCGATCACTATAATTCATTTTTTAAAAAATAATTTAATTTATAAATCAAGTAGTTTGTTCCTATTCAAATTATACATCGTCAATTTTTTAATTACAGTCTACAAATACTTAATTTCTACACCAATAATTTTCAATTATCTTTGTCATTTTTAAAGTACTTTTGTCAACTCTAAAGTATTATTGTCAATTTTCAAGTATTTTTGCGATTCTGAATTTAATTTTTTCAAATATTCAATATTCTCTTCAGCCTTTAAATTACTGTCATGAATATTTAAATTGATTACACAAGTTTTCATATACTTTTGTCATTTTTCAATTATTTTCTCAACATTTCAATTATTTTTTTCTATTTTTAAATTATTGACAGGAATATTTAAATATTTAACACTAGTTTCTATGCTACTTTTGATAATTTTCAATAATTTTTTTCAAATCTCAATTACTTTTGTCATTATTCAAGTATTTTTGTCATTTTACGAATTATTTTCTTCATATTTCTATTTTTGTTTGCAATTTTAGAATTATTTTCTACAAGTTTTAATTATTATTTTATTTAAATTATTGAATGCGACCTATTAATATTTAATATAGTAATTAAGAATAACGATCACTCGAAGTGATCGCTAACATCTTATTTAAATAATATAGTAATTGTTATAGTTAAATCAAATTTTAATTTTATTGTTACTTGAAATAAATTTTTAAATTTTATATTGTAATGAACTTTTGCACAAAAATAAATAAATAAATTCAATGTTTTTTATTGACATGAATTTTTAAATTTATTATATTAGTTTTCAATTATTTTCTACTAATTTTAATCATTTTCTTCATTATTTTTATTATTGTCACGAATTTATTAAATGTTTACATTTTTTTTCAATTAATTTCAACAAACTTCAATTATTTTGTTCAAATTTCAATTACTATTGTTATTAATCAATTATTTTTGTCAATTTCCAATTATTTTTTTCATATTTTTGTTATTTTTGCCATTTTAGACTTATTTTTTAGTAATTGCAATTATTTTATTCAATTTTTTTATTGTCATGAACTTTTAAATTTCTTACATCTGTTTTCAATTCTTTTCATTATTCTTTTTATTATTGTCACGAATTTATTAATTTTGTTTACACCTTTTTCATTTATTTTCTTCAAAATTTAATTATTTTCTTTCATATTTGAAATTTTTGAATTACTTTCTTTAAATTTCAATTATTGTCTTCAAACTTTAATTAATTTCTTCATTTCAATTATTTTCCTCAAACTAATAATATTTTCTTTAACTTTACAATTATTATCTATAGTTTTTTAATTTTTACACCTGTTTTGAATTATTTATTTCAATATTTCAATTGTTTTGTCAAGTTTTCAAGTATTTTCTTCAAATTTTTTATTCTTTTAAAGTTATCAATTATTTTTGTCATTTCTCAATTTTTTTTCAAGTTACAACTATTTTTGTCAATATTCAAATATTTTTGACATTTTGGAATTATTTTCTTAAAAAGTCATTTTCTTCAATTTTTTTATTATTGTCAAAAATTTATTAACTTTTTAATTTCAGTTAAGGAAATTGAAAGTTAATTAATAAATATGAAACTAATTTGATATTGAAGGAAATAATTCAAACTGAAAAAGTTTTATTTGAAAAAATTTTAAAAATACTTGAAACTTCTGGAAGGTAAATTTAAAATTTAGGGGTAAAATTAAAAAATCACAAAAATTCTTGAAAAAATTTTTTGGAAAGTGATAAAAATAGTTGAAATTTGTAGATTTTAATTCAAAATTTAAAAAATACAGAATATTTGTAAAGTAAATAAAAGTACCTTATTACAACATGATTTCAAGGATTTTAAACTTAGGAAATTAGTTACAATATTACAGAAATATTTGAAAATTGAAGAAAATAATGGAGATAAATATTTTAAATTTTCGGAATTAATCAACAAATATTAAAAATAATATAAAATTTGTGAAAATCATTGCAAATGAAAAAAAATAAGCAAAAATTGTCTAACCTAATTAAAATTTGAGAAAAACAATTCAATATTGATTAAAACACTGAAAAGTAGAGACGAGATAACTTAGATTTGAGATAATAAATGAAAGTTTAGGAAATTATTTGAAAAATAATTAATGTAGCTAATTAAAAGGTGGAGAAAATAATTTCAAACAGAAAAAAGAAAATGAATTTGAAAAAAATAATTGATAAATGAGATAAATAATTGAAAGTTTATAAATTTAATTGAGGAACGAATAGTGAGAATAATTGAAAATTGAAGAAATTGATTGCAAAATGATAACAAAAATAATTGAAAATTGAAGAAAAATGATAGAAATAAATTTCCAATATTTTCTTTAATTTACGATTGTAAATTAAAGAAAATATTGGAAATTTCAGAGAAATAATTGAAATTTTCGGAATTTATCACCAAATAATCAAAATAATATAAAATTTTTGAAAATCATTACAATTTCACAAAAAAATAATCAAAAAATGTCAAAAGTATTTTAAATATGAGAAAAATAATTAAAGAATGATTAAAACATTGAAACGTGCATACAGTAACATAAATTTGAGATAATACATAAAAATTAAGGATATTAATTTAAAAATAGTTAATATATCTAGTTAGAAAGTAACCAAAATAATTACAAAAAGATAAAAGTAAATGAATTTGAAAAAATAATTAATATAGGTATATGAGATAAATAATTTAAAACTTAGGGATTTAATTGAGGAATGAATAGTGAGAATAATTAAAAATTGAAGAAATTAATAGCAAAATGATAACAAAAATAATTGGAAGTTGTAGAAAATTATTAAAATTTAAAAAAAATATTTTAAAAACTAGGAAATTAATTTAAGAGTAATGAAACTAATAAAAAATTCGGAACAATATTTGCAAAGTAATAAAACTAATTAAAAATTGAAGATAATTATTAAAATTTCAGAAATATGTCTCAAAATCTAGAAAATTAATTGAAAAGTAATGGAAATAATAAAAAATTGGAGACAATATTTGCAAAGTAATAAAAATAATTAAAAATTGAAGAAATTGATTGGAAAATGATAATATTAAAAATAAAAAATTGAAGAAAATTATTAAAATTTGATAATGAAAGAAAATAATTGCAGAATGATAAAAATAATTGTACATTAAAAAAATAAGTGGAAGCTGTGATAAATTATATAAAAATTGAAAATTAATAAAAAATAATTGGTTATGACAAAAAGTATAATGGAAATTTGAGATAAATAATTAAAATTTATGGTATTACATTGAAACGTGGATATAGTAACTTAGATTTTAGATAATAAATAAAAATTTAGGAAATTAATTGAAAAATCATTAATATATATCCAATTAAAAGGTGGTGAAAATAATTGCAAAAATATAAAAGAAGATGAAAATTTGTAAAAAATGTTTGAAAAATGAGATAAATAATTGAAAATTGAAATTGATTGCAAAATGATAACACTAATATTTGAAAATTGAAGAATATTATTTTTGAAAAAAATATTTTAAAATCTAAGAAATTAATTGAAGAATAATGAAAATAATAAAAAATCGTAGAAAATATTTGTAAAGTAATAAAAATAATTAAAAAATGAGAAAAATAATTTTAGTTTGTTAAAAAAAGAAAATTGAAAAAATAACTAAAATTTAAGATAAATAATAAAAAATTAGAATATTAATTAAAAAATAATTGAAAAATAAATTTAATAATAAAATAATTGATAAAAATAATTGTAAATTGTAGAAAATTATAAAAATTTGTAAAAGATAATTTAAAAAATTGCAGAATATATTTGAGATAAACAAGACTATAATTACAATTATATATTATAATTCTTCGAACTTAAATTAAAATTTGAAGTTTCATTGATGAAAAATTTAATTAATCCACTCTTTGAGAATAGGTAGTAATTTAAAATTATATTTAAAAATATCCTAAATTTTTAAGAATTCTTTTCTTTTGTGATTTTAATTATTTGCTACAATTCTCAAATATTTTAATCATTTTTCAAAAAGTTTCTGCAATTTTATTTTAATTATTTTTCATTTTTTACCTTTATTTTTATTTTCTTTAATCTTTGAGGATAGTAAATTTAAATTTATTTAAAAATTCCTTAAATTTTTATCAATTCTTTTCTGTTATGATTTTAATTATTTGCTACAATTGTCAATTATTTTGATCAATTTTTCAACAATTTTTTTCAATTTCTAATTATTTCTATTATTTTGCAATTTTTTCTCTAATTTTTAAATTCAATTTCCGCAAGTTTCAAATCTTTTCTTTAATTTTTTCAAATAAAACTCTGTCAGTTTTAAATTATTTTCTTCAATATCAAATCAGTTAAATTGTTTATTAATTAATTTTCAACTTCTTTCGTAATTTTTCAATTATTTTTATCAAATATGATTTTTCTTTTTTAAATTTTATTCATTTTCTTCAAATTGTAAATTTTATTATCCACGTTTTTATTAAGAAATTTATTTTTTGTCTGTAATTTTGCCATATGGAATTCCTCAGGGCGATTTTTTTGCTCTATGGCGCGCGTTATATTTTGCTAGTTTAATTAATAATTATAGATTGTAAATTCATTTATCCACATTCTTATTAAGAAATTTGTTTTTTGTATGTAATTTTGCCATAAGGAAATTCAGTATGAATTTTTAGGTCTATGGCATATTGCAGATGTACCATACATGAGTTACCTCCTCTAAGCATTAAAACTAATTTTGGAAAAACTTTTTGACGGTAAAAATAGTTGCTTTGAAAACAAAAATCGTTGGAAAACTTAGGGAAAGTTTTCCCCTAAATTAAATTCGAATAGAAGCTGATTAGGTAGTTTGGGAAATAGATTCCCGAATACCTCGGATGTTCCTTTTGTATTGATAGACACACTTTACAAAAATTACATCATCAGTAACATATCCCTTCAATTTTAATTAAAAATTGATTTCAAAATTAAACGAAAATTGTCCCGTAGCAAGTTTCGTTTATGTAATATTCGCGATTCTAATATTATCAGCTGACTGAGTATCTCGGCAGGGTCAAGTTACACGGTCACGCAATCACGGAAATAGCATCACATAATCCGCAAGCTCTTTGAGTTGAAAGTCATTTGCGAACATTCTCTCGTTTCTTTTTAAATTTTATTCACTCACTGCTTTATTTCTCATCAGCTTTCTAAATAGTATATAAAAAGTTGATTAAAACCTGCAAAAGCCGCACTTACTCAAATTACACCGCTTAATTATTCAATAAGACTTGCAAAACGTGAGCTCGACGTGTGTGAGACGAGCACGTTATTTGAGAAGGTCTCGAGCGTGTCGAGGAAGTGAAATAATGAATAAAATGGGTCGAACGGTGCACTGTACCCTCAACTAAGTATTTGTGTCCGTACAATACTTTGATAATCTAACTCTAAACTGCAGCTCAACAGCCATTCGCCAGATCGAGTGTCTCTAACGTGGGGCATGTAGACTAATACGGAAGGTACACAACTTCCCAGTCTTCCTATGTCATTCAGAGATAACGTTTTTTAAAACACACTAATTGTGCAGAAGTGCTCTTGTTATTCACGTGATAGTGACATTGCCGTTTCTCGATCAACGATTATAAATAGTTTTTCCCGATATTTGATTATTAAGGATAAAAATTCAAAAACATTGTGAGTATAATTCTTATGTCACACGGCAATTAAACGGTAATGAGAAACCTCGGTTGGTATGCCTCGATACATTATTGATTTTTGCATCAATTGAAAATTTTATAGTCTCAATCAGGTGTTCAGTGAAACTTGTGTTTGTGATTTTGTGTATCTCGATTCATAATTTTTCAATATTACATTCATTTGCAATTGTTTTCATCAAAATGAAACCCTACAAAATATGGATGTTCCTGTTAGTGCAAGTGGTGCTTTTATGGAATGTGGAATCATCTCCAGAATTTACATCCAGAGGAAAGGAAAAATTAAAAATTCTCGGCGTCTTTCATCATCCTGGAAAAAGTCACTTTGACGTTTTTAAACCACTTTTGGAGGAGTTGGCCAGAAGGGGTCATGATTTAACAGTGATATCATTTTTCCCGAGGAAAACCAACGAAACGGGTGTTGAATCTCTGGAAAATTATAAAGATATCAGTTTAATTGGTTCTGTGGATGTTTGGGTGAATGTCGTGGATTTAAGATTAGTGCAGCATTCTTTCCTAAACCCCTTCATCGAAGTGTTCAAACTTCGGGATTGGAGTCTGGAGCATTGTCAGGCGAGTTTAAATGCCCCAAAAGTGCAGGAATTGATTCGTTCAAATGCAAAATTTGACCTGGTACTGACTGAAAATTTCAATAGTGACTGTTTTCTCGGTTTTGCTCACAGATTCTCGGCTCCCTTTCTTGCCCTAACGTCTCATCAGATTATGCCCTGGGGTTATGACCGAATGGGAAGTCCTGACAATCCGAGCTATATACCAACCACTTTTTTGGGATTATCACCTCGAATGCAATTTTTCGAGAGGGTTTTCAATACTGTTTTTGTGAATTATGCAAAATTGACTTTCAAGACGGCATACAAGTGTCCAACGCAAAAGATAGTGGATGAAGCTTTTGGGCCTGGAGTTCCTTCGCTGAATGAATTGGCGAAGCAGACTTCTGCTTATTTGCATAATACACATTATTCGTTGCATGGAGCGAAACCTACTTCACCAAACGTTGTGGAAATCGGAGGGATTCATATTGGAAAGGCTAAACCACTGCCTGAGGATATCAAGAGGTTTCTAGACGATGCAAGAGAAGGAGCTCTTTTGTTTAGTTGGGGATCAATGGTCAAGGCTTCTTCATTGCCTAAGGAGAAGCTCATGGCTGTTCTCAAGGTACTCGGAACCATACCGAGGAAAGTTATCTGGAAATGGGAAATGGACCAACTTGAAGGAAAACCGAAGAATGTTATGATTAAAAAGTGGTTACCTCAGTACGACGTCATGAGTAAGTGGATATAATTTAATCTCTATCATTATTAGTTTCTTTTGGGTATTTTTGGCTGATTCCAGAAAAAAATCGAAATTGATGTCCTTAATGATTTCTTGAAGCATATATCGTTCTCTCTCCTCTATTCCTTAACCGGGGAATCGGTAATCTGTATTTAAACAGAAGAAAGACAAGGCATCTTAGAGAGAAAAGGACATAAGTTCAAAGAATGGACATTTAAATCCATTAATCATCTAAGAAATTAGCCAAGAATTTAGCCACTTGTTTTCTTATATTCTGATTTCTCAAATTTTATTCTATTTAAATTTTGGTTTCAACTTTACTAATTCTATTTTCCATTATATTCCTTATTGTTCAAAATAAATTGATTATATTAGGAATCTCAGATTTGATTCTATTAATAATTTATAAATTTTATATCAAGCTTCATCATAGATTCCACATCCCATCTGAACAATAAACATTTAAAAATTCAACAAATAAAATAATAATTTTAGTTAATTATTGAATTTAATTATTCAATTGATAAATTAATAATTTTTATTTTAACTTACGTTATAAAATCAAAATAATGCTTGGCCAACAGAATCAAATTAGAAATAATCTTTTAGATTATTATATCTAAAACAAAATTGTATTTATTAATTACATTCTACTTTCATAAAATTCAAAATTTTAATATTTTCAATTTTCTTTATTTATCCTATCTAACATTCCTAATTTTTTTGGGGGGTAATTCTATGCCCTAAACTGTTTTCTTTTTTTATATATTTTTATATGGTTTATTGACAACCGTATTTTATTTATGATGCTCAAATTGTTGGTTGTCGCCAAACCTACAGCAAATTCTAACATTACACGGAGGACAAAGGATCATATTATTTAACAAACTTTCTACTTGTCAATGCAATGGGATCTGTGTAAATGCCATCGGCAAGCGAATTTTGTTAAATATATATGGGCATTTCCAAGTGAGATTTACCTATCAAAAATTAAATTAAGTTTAATGTATATTTTTCAATTCTAGGGTGAAAAACATTGTATACGTAATTTTTTATTTGAATTTTGAAGGCCAAGTTTTTGAGATACGAATTTTCAAAATTTTGATTTTGCAAATTTCAAATTTTTTTCAATTGTTTATAGTTTGCAAAATATTGAAGACACAAAATTTATGTGAAGAGATAAAATACTTATTTTCTTGTCAACTTTACAATTCTTTTAGCAAGAAAATTGATTCGTGTTTTTTAAATAACAAAATAACAATTTTTTATAAACAAATTAATTTTTTTCAAATTTGGGCGTGAAAAAAAAAAATTTTTTTTCTTTAAATAAACTTAAAAATGTTACAAATAAAATGCAAAAAGTCCCATAATGATCCGACTCTTAGTTTGATTTAAATAAATTTTATAAGTTCATCGTGCAACTGGGTAGATAAATTTTTAATACTAAATGTAAAAAATATGTGTATATTAATGTATGTATTAATAAATAAATGTTTAATTTGATCACTGAATTGCTTTGAGCATTTCGAATTATTTTACGCGCGAATTGCGTCACACTTAAAGCTGGCATGACGAAATTATAAAATTTATTTAAATCAAACTAAGAGTCGGATCATTATGGGACTTTTTGCATTTTATTTGTAACATTTTTAAGTTTATTTAAAGAAAAAAATATTTTTTTTACGCCCAAATTTGAAAAAAATTTATTTGTTTATAAAAAATTGTTTTTTTGTTATTAAAAAAACACGAATCAATTTTCTTGCTAAAATAATTGTAAAGTTGATAAGAAAATAAGTATTTTATCTCTTTACATAAATTTTGTATCTTCAATATTTTGCAAACTATAAACAATTGAAAAAAGGTCTAAATTTGCAAAATCAAAATTTTGAAAATTCGTAACTCAAAAACTTGGCCTTCAAATTTCAAATAAAAAATTACGTATGCAATATTTTTCACCCTAGAATTGAAAAATATACATTAAACTTAATTTAATTTTTGATAGGTAAATCTCACTTGGAAATGCCCATATATATCATTCAACTGGAAAGTATTGAATGTATAAAAATTATCAATTTGGGTACTATGTACTACAAATTTAATAATTAATGTAATTGTCTTTTTATTAAATATTCATAAATGAATATTTAATAAAGTTATCAATTACCCTTCAATCAAGAGATATCTTCAATTTGGTTGTATTATATACTCCAAATTGACGTTGAGTATTTCTTGAAAAATTCTTCAGGGAGACATACTTACCCTTCAAAAGATGATCAAAATAAGAGAGTGTACCCTTTGTAAACAGGTGTTTATATAGCCTTCATTCCGGAAATAACCTAATTCTAATTTGTTCCCACATTTTTAATAATATTTTTGGTGTCAGTTTGTTTCAATAATTCTGATTTGTGGAATTTTCTTGACCTCCAATCTTTCCGTCCCCCAAATTGACATTTCTATGTAATATTTATCGGTCAATTAATAAACTAATATTTATCACTTCCTGTATTCTGGACTTAACTATTAACCAATAACAATTCTTCATTTTACCTCCAATATTATACCGGAAATTTTAATTTTATTGAGAATCTTCTAGTACTTTCTAGAACCTTCTGTAACGAATTTTTATTTAATTTCTCAAAGAATAATAACAATAATAATAATTTTTTGGATTTTATTCTTTTTATTTTATTCAAAACAACTTATTTTCTAATTTATTATTAATTTTCTAATAATTTAGACGAAATCCTTATTATTTACACTTAAACTAACTTAATTTTCTCCTATAATTCTTTCTATTCATTAAATTCACTAAAATATCATATATTTATTTTCATAAATTTATTATTTATTTTATCTAAATTATCAATTTTCCTTCTTTTGATTGTTTTTCTCTTGTTTTCATGCTAAAATTGGCCCCTTCAATTCCCCGTGACTCAGCGGTCAAGAGCAACGACCACCAACCCAAGCATCGAGAGACCGATCCTCATCGAACACACTATTTTTTTATTTTTTAAATTTGCAATTAATTATTTATTTACTATTAAATTCTTTATTTTTAACTAAATTTTTTTTTATTTTTATTCATTTATATTCATTTTACGGTTATATTAATTGAAATGATCTTGACCATTGAATACCATTTCATTCTGTAAATCAGGATTGTTGATTATGAAAAGTTTTTTTTTTTTTTAATAATACTACTATACTAGATGTACGAATTTATGAAACAAATTTATTTCTTATATGATAAACAAACAAGATATGTCCAAGAGAGTACTCTGAAAATCATTCCCCCACTATGTTCCAACTGCTGAATTCGAAGAGGATCATTAACTCAAAACGTAAAATTCCTTAGTAATTGTTTGTTAATTTATTTTAAATTTATATAAGATAGTATTGACTGTAACTACAAGAGTTTATATATTTTAAAAACAGCGAGTGGAAATATTTTTAAATATACTTCAAAATTTGTTCATGAAAAATTTATCATTCCCTCACCGCTTTGAAACATTGTGATTGGAACAAAATTTGAATGTCTACTAAGTCCCGCCTTAAGTTTTTGAAAGTTGGCAACATTGTTATTGACAACCTATACTGCAGCGAACGTTTGTAGAAAGGATATTTTGTTAAAACTAATTTATCAATGAGATTTTTAAAAAATACATTTCTTCACGTCATTTACTCATGTTGATTTATAAATAGGTAAACACATTTTAATTTGCTAATCATAGTGTATTTGCATATGTTTCCAGTATTTATATCGCATTGTTTACAGTGCATAGAGAAGTAAGGTTATGTTTCTGAGGTTATGGTCATTTTGTTTCGATTTGTCATTCCCTCACTAAGTTTTACCTTTATATTCCATTAAAAAATTCGAACTTCAAACAGTTGGGGACCATTATAATATTTTAACCAAATAAGCCATACAATATGGCTTGAGAAAAAAAAATTCAATAATGAGTAAAAAAAAATTGATGAACTCGGTAAAGCCGTTTTTGACTTTTTTCTGGAATGAGCCTTAATTAGATTTGGGGAAAATTAATATACACTGAAAAAAGATTTGAATTGCAAAACAAAAGTTTTCTTGGCTCAACCTAATTTTCATGCTGATATACGATCAACAAAATAGTTTTGTTGTGTTAACAAAAAAATTTAGTAGTCTCAACAAAACTTTTTTAAGCTTGACAAAGATTTCAGGGGCGTCGCACAGTGGGGCAAAACTAGGTGGTCGTGGACAAATTCGTCTACAGGTCACAAATTTTAAGCAATTTCAAAGTTTGTTTTTAAATGAAAGGGTATAAAATTACGGATCGATATATGAGAGCCAAAATTTAAATATTGTTGCTAAATTTTTTTTAACAATAAAAACAAGAAATTTTTTTTTCAATAAAATCTATTTTTTATGGAAATGGTATTGTATCGACAAATATTTTTTTAACCGAAAGGGGAGATCCTCACAAACAATGTCTATATGGGTAAAATAATTAAAATAATGTTATTATTATAGTTATTAACAATTAAATTTTTATAATTGGCATTTTATGTTCCAAATGAAAATATTTATGTATAAAATATAAATATTTGCATAAATAGAAACATTTTCTCTTTTAAAAAGCAAAGTAGTTTTAAAATAATTAGTTAATAATAATTTTATAACAATCTTAGTTAAGAAATGTATATCTTTTCTAATTTTGATGATAAAAATGTTATTTTTGCTCCGTTTACGTACTTATAAATTAAACTTAACAAAATTATATTTTTTGCATAATAAAATTCCATGTGCAAAAATATTATTTAAACAATATTAATTAACAAATTAAATATTATTTCAATTTTTTCATATACAAATCTAATTTCTTCGCAGATGCAATTTTATCAACGAAAATTATATTAAATAAAGAAGGAGTACATCACTAACAATGTCTAAAAATTTTAACTACCGTCAAGTGGGGCTATTTTGTGCACGCGAGGTTTTTAATGAATAAAATCTTTATATTCAGTTGCTTAAATTTTCTACTTGGTATAAATATTTTCTAATATCTAGACTACAGAGAGTACTAAATGTATTTACTCAATTCTTTATCACAAATCCACATTTTAATATTTTAATCATTTTTTAATTATGTTTCTCAAATTCCAATTACCTACTTCGTCTATTTTTAATTTTTTTTTCATTTGCAATGATTTTCACAATTTTGATATTATTTTGAATATTTGTTTATTAATTCCCTAAATTTTAATTATTTATGTTAAATTCCATTATTTTCTTCAATACATTTTCGATTATTTCTATAATATTGTAATTATTTTCCTAAATTTAAAATTCTTGAAATCATTTTGTAATAAGGTTGTTTCTTTTACTTCACAAATATTCTGTATTTAAAAATTTTTTTTTATCTAAAATTGCAATTAATATCTACAAATTTCAACTATTTTTATCATTTTTCAAAAATATTCTTTAATTTCTAATTATTTTAATTATTTTTCAATTTTTCCCTTAAATTTTAAATTCAAAATTTCTTCAAGTTTCAATTATTTTTTTTTAATTTTTTTAAATAAAACTTTTTTAGGTTAAATAATTTTCTTCAATATCAAATTAATTTAATTATTAATTAATTAACTTTCAATTTCTTTCGTCATATTCCAATTATTTTTACAAAATATGAGTTTTGTTTTTTAAATTGGAATTTTTTTCTTTAAATTACAATTAATTTCTTCAATATCGAATTATTAATGTCAATTTTTAATTTCAAATAATAGAAGGACATAACTTATCAAATTTGTTAATTTAATTATCAGTTTCACTATTTTCATCATTTTCCAAATAATTTTCAATATTAAAAAACTTGTTTCATCCTCCATCAATATTTATTAAATTTTTATTTATTGTTTTTATATGTTATTTGTATTTTTCAGTTTTTTTTTAAATTTTAATTCAAAACACATGATTTAATTTAATACATTCCTACATTTTCTTAATCTTTCTGATAGTAAGAATTTTTTAAAAATTCCAAATTACAAAATTTTTTAGCCTGGTATCTAATTTTTGTCTTTTTTAAAAATTCATAATTAATCATTTTTGGTTTTTAGAAACACATAAATCAATATTTCACATAGAAACCAATTTCTTATTCTTCTCTTATTAAAAAAATATCTCACATTCCAATTTGAAGAATATAACTGGACAGTAACTAACTTTTTTCGTTTTTCAAAAAACAAAAATAATTATTTTTGCTTCTTATCAACAGATTAGTTAATTAATTTTATTAATTGTAATAAACAATAAGATAATTCGAAAATTAAAAATAAACTGACTAACTATTAAGTATATTATGTTTTATAATTATAGATTTGATTAAATTTAAAAATTAAATTAAACGTTTAATAAAGACATTATCAAATTGACTAATTATGGAGATTAAGTATTAAAAAATAATTGGTATTTTTCAATGAATTATACGATTTAAATTAATAGTTAAAATAATGATTCATGATATTTTATCAATTTTATTTTAAAATTATATAGTTAAAATAAAGAAAATTTCAAACTGTACAAAACATTTTTAAAAATATTAAATTTAATTCATTATTATTGAATTATATTATTAAGAATTTTCTGATAATAATATTTCAACAATATTTAAACAATATTTTGCTCGATTTTGGTAGAAAAGAAAAAAGTTAATTACCATTTTTTTCTTTTTTCTCAAAAAATACACTAGATATCAAAAAATTTTCCTTAACAAAACTTGCTCCTCTTCAAAAAATATAAAAAAAGTTTCTTTTTATATTTTTCTCTATTTCCTTTTTTTTCAACAAATTTCGTCAAAATTCGATAAGAAGCTAATTTTTCAAAAACTTTGCAGTCTTTTTGGATGCAAAGAAGCAAATAATTGGTATAAAAAACGTGTAATTCATCAGAAGCGTTTATAGTTTAAACATATATTACAATTCTTTCCATTGACATAACCTTAAACTAAACAATGGCTTTTATTTTCATATTAAAATTAATGTCACCAAATTTTTAAAGATTTTTAAGTGTACATTTTTAATGAAAAATTTGGTTGAGTTAAAATTTTTTGTCAAATAATAATCATTTAACGATTGGTGTTTTTTTTTGTTAAATCTATATATAGTTAAAAACTTATTTTATTTTGACCAATAATAGCTCATCTTACTTATTTAAACATTTTCTATAATTTTATTAGTTGGATTTTTTAAAATATTTCATTCCAAAGTTATTGAATAAATAAAATTTGATTTCGATGTATTTTAAAAAAAATGTTATTTAACAAAAGCCAAGAAATAAAACTGTAAATAATGTTTTAAAGAGAAGAATATTAGCTATTATTCGTCAAGATTAGATAAAAAATACAGATTTTCACTAGATTTAAAGAAAAAACATAAAATATTGAATAATTATTATTTGACAACAAATTTTGACTCAACCTAACTTTTTCTGAGGAATGTGAAACTTGATATGTATTTCAAAATTTGGTAAAATTAACTTTAATAATATCTTTATTTATCTAGAAAACCACTTCTCAATTTGAAGTTTTTATTGAAAAGAGTTTAAAAATATACAAAAAAATGCAATTGAACAAAAAATATTATTGAAATCAATATGTTTCAATATGTTTGAAATATAAACGCTTTTAATGAATTAAACGTTTTCTGGCAATTATTTGCATATTTGCATCCAAAAACACTGCAATGTTTTCTAAAAATTAGCGTATTATCGAATTTTGACAAAATTTGTTGAAAAAACGAGAAATAGAGAAAAATAGCAAGATAAACTTTTTTTATATTTTTTTAAGAGGAGCAACTTTTATTTTTGATTTTATTATTGAGTAATTGCAATTCAAAATTTTTTAGTAAAACCGCCTCCATTTTGTCATCTTTTACAACAATTTTTAAAAATTTTCAATGGATTTTTAAAAAGGACTAACAACTTTTTCAGATAGTAAAAAAAGGATAAGATAACAAAATTTTGTAAAATTGTTTTAATAATATTTTTATTTTACGTGAAAAAACACATTTTAGTTTGAGGTTATGCCAATATAGAGAGAAACTCCTTGGAGTTTACAATGAAAATTCAAACTAATGAATAAACAATTATCTTATATCTTATCTATATAATGTTTTTTTTCTTAACATTTAAATAAACGAGAGTTCCGATTTTAAACATTAAAATCTTTATAACTGCCTGAAAAATTTTATTCAGCTAAACAGAAAAAGACGTGTCGTCTAAAATTCTATAAAAACAACTTTTGGGAGATAATTGATAAAAATGATTTTCAGGTCCGACCATGTCCAGCCTAATTTGAAATGAATTTGGTAAATAAATAGTTATTTTTGACTAATTCAGATTGAGAGAGTAACAATATTAAATTCTTAATCAAATTTAATGATGTAAATTATTTAATTCCGTGTTTCCCTACTATTGTGAAATATGGGGAATTTCCCGGCAGGGCAGAAACAAGGCTGTCACGGGCCTGAAGCACAAAAAGATTTCAGGACCCCCCTAAAAAAACAAAAGTTTCTACATTTTTATCTTATCAGAGTGTCTAGCGAATAATCATTTAAACAATGGAGAAAATTTTCAAAGAATCTTAACAAAATGTAAAAAATGAAAGTTTACATAAATTACAAAAATTACAAAATTTTATTAAAACCAGTATTATGAATCAACAGATAAGAAAGTTAAGGATAATTTACATTGAAATGGGAAAATTAAAGCAAAAAGATGTAAAAAATGTACTAATTGAAAAACCTGCAAAAATAAATAAATTCTTCAAAAATAAAAAAGTTTAAAAAATCAATGAAAGTAGAACAAAGAAAATTAAGAATATGGTAAAGATGCGTTATGAAATATTAAACAGTTTAAGGAAGATTGATTAAATTGCTTTTTTAAAATCAAAATACTGCGCAATAAGCAGTAAAAGCTTTTAAAACAAAAAATTGAAATTACAAAAGAGAGGAAAAAATGATTTTCAAAGAGTTAAAATATTTGCGGGCATGTTTTTTTAAATTAAGAAAATAAAGAAGATAATCAGTAAAAAAACGGAAAAATGTTACTAAAGATAAAAAAATAATTTAAAAACTTGTTTTGAAAATCAAGCAAAAAGCAATACTTTTTTTTTAAATGAAGAATTAAGTAAGACAATTAAACAATTTTAAGAAAAAAACCAATATTTCTAAAAAAAAATAGAGAAATTCTGATCAAATGAGATTTATTATAAGATCAAATTTACGAAAAGTTAAATAAAAGAAGAAAAGTCTTTAACAATTATAAAAAATTAATAAGTTAAAAATCATAAAATTGAAAAAAATTATATTTTACAACTTTCAAATTATAATAATAAATAAAATTAATCACTAAAAAAGTAAATACCTAAATTTTTCTAAATATTGTTAAAATAAAACTGTAGGTATAAAATTAACTGAAGTAATTTTTGTAAAGAAAAAAAGGTTAAAAAATAAAAAGCATTATTAAACGCATAAAAAAAGAATATTTTTTAAAAAGAAATGAAAGTTAACTAAGTGATTTTCTAAAAATACAGAAAAGCAATATAAAACATAATCTACCAACAAAATTGTTTGAAAAAGAAAAAATTGCAAGGAAAGAATAATTAAATATTTCTAGAAATTGATATAAAGTAGTGTGTAAATAAATCTACAATTTTTTCTATAATTTTCAACCGTTTTTAATTTACAATTATTTTCCTTAAATTTTATAATTATTCTTTAACTTTTTTAATTATTTTGTTTTGTTGTAGATTATTCTCGACAGTTTACGAATTTCTTTTTCAATGTCAATTATTTTGCGCATTTCTTAATTATTTTCTTTAATATTAAATTATTCTCGTTATTTTGTAATATTCTTTAAATTATGAATTATTTTCTAAACTCAAATCCATTATACAATTTTCAATTAAGTTTATTCAATATTCCAAAAAACTTGACTTTTTTCAATTATTTAAACCATTATTTCAAATTACAATTTATTTCTTCAATTTTTGATTATTTTCTTCAAATTTCAATCACACTTTTCAATTTTCAATTATTGTTTCGAATATCAATATGCTTTTTCAATTTTAAGTACAATTGTTCAATTATTCTTTTTAGTTCTTAATTATGGTTTAAAAATTTCATTTCCCTTCAACAATTTAAAATTTTTTCCTCAATTTAAATTATCTTGTTCTATTCAATTTTTTTCAATCCAGTTGTTCAATTAGCAATTATTTCCAACAATTATTTCTATAATTTTCTTAATTTTTCAATTTTCAATTATTTTTTAAATTAAATATTTATACTTTGATTTTTTAAATTATTTTTTCTAGTTGTGTATTAATCTAGCCATTTTTCGAATTTTGTTTTCAATTGTCAATTATTTTCGTCATTTTTCAGAAATTATTATCTTCAATTTTGTTATTATTCTTATTTTTCAATTTTTTTTTCATTTATTAATTATTTTCTTTAATTTTTAGTTATTTCTTAGAATATTTAAAATTTTTATTTATTCTCTTAAAATTTTAAAATTATTTCTCAACGTATTCAATTATTTTTTTAAGTTGTGCATATTTCTAGTCATTTTTTAACTTTTTTTCATTTGTCAATTATTTTCTTTAATATTTTAAAATCCTCACCTTTAGACAATTATTTTTCTCCATTATCAATAATATTCTTTAATTTCAAATTTTTATTTTCTTCAATTCTCAATTTTTTCTTCAATTTTAAATTCCATTCTTCAGTTTCTAATTGTTTTCTTCTATATTCAATACCTTTCGGCTTTTTTCAAATACTTTTTTCAATTTTTAATTATATTTTTTAAATTTGAATTTAAATTTTCAATTTTCAATTATTTTATTCAATTTTAATTATTTTTGTCGATTTTCAATCCATTCGTTCAATGCGCAACTATTTCCAACAATTATTCCTATAATTTTCTTCATTTTTAATTTTTTATTATTTTCTTTAAATTTAAAGTTTTTGCTATATTTCATCAATTTTTTTTTCAGTAGTCTATTGATCTAGTCATTTTGTCAATATTTTCTTCAATTTTTTAATTATTCTCATTTTTCAATTATTTCTTTTAAATATTTACTATTTTTCGAAATTTGAAATTATTTCCTACAATTTTTTCAATTTGCAATTAGTCTCTTAAAGTTTTATAATGATTCTTTGAGTTTTTCAATTATTTTTTTTTGTTTGTGTAATAATCTAGCCATTTTTCAAATTTTGTTTTCAATTGTGAATTATTTTCACTTTTTGTAATTTTTCTCCATTATTATTAATTTTTTTTTAATTTCAGTTCAATCTTTAAATTATGAATTTATTTCTTCAAGTTTTTATTATTTTCTCCAAATTTTTTTTATTTTCTAAAATTTTCAATTATTTTCTTCAATTTCAATTTTTTTTGTTTTGATTTTCAATCCAGTTGTTCAATTTGCAATTGGTTTCAGCAACTATTCCTATAATTTTCTTAATTTTTCAATTTTTTAGATTAAATTGAATGTATATTGTTCAATTTTTTAGATTATTTTTAACAACTGTTTATTTATCTAGCCATTTTTCGAATTTTGTTTTTAATTGTCAACTATTTTTGTCATTTTTAATATATATTCTTCTCCATTTTGTAATTATTCTCGTTAATTTTGATTATTTGCATTTCCAAAAATTTATATTTTTAAATGCCAAACAGCAATGTAAAGTTTCTCATTAATGTTGCTGTTAATTAATATTTTACTATATACATGTAATATTTGCAACTTTGATTAATTGAAACTTATAAGTTTGAAAAAATTAAAATTTGAGTTAATTGACGTTTAGGATTTAGGGGAGAGTGGCCATCAATGTACCGGGTTTTTTTCAAGGTCATAGTATTTATTCAATTTTACCAATTTCAAGCACTTTTTTGCATCAATATAAAACTGGAACACTTCTCTAGGTAATGCACACATATTATACCCGATTTATTTTGATTAAGTAATAAAATTTAGGATTTTTCTAAACTAACACGCTATTTTCATTTTCAACAACCTGGGTACACAATGAACCACCTCTATAAAAACACTTAAAATGTTCAACAATAATAATATTGCAATTTTCACTTTGTGAAAAAACTTTTTTCTATCAAATACTATAAAAAATTATTACTTAATACTTTTTACTTGATAATGTATATCATAAATATACCTCAAATTGAAGTTAACTAGCTAAAATGGGATTTTATTTTTGCTATGTTGAGAAGAGTACTGATAACAATCGCGATCACATGCTGTACGCATGCCTAGTTTTATAATCAGGGATACCAATCTGGAAATTGAAAATACACTGAAATTCTAGGTGGTTCATTGTTCCCTGGTACATTGAATCAACATGACATTTGCAACAAAAATGGTTTTTTATAACTTAATCCAATATTTCAAAATCTTTATCTCATTAGAATATTGTAGTTAAGGCCCGATACAAAATAAATCGTAAGTTTATTTATTTTTAAATTACCTTATTTCAATTAAAAAACGTGTTTGTATTTTAGGTAAATTTTTTCTTCAGTGCATCAAAAACAGTTTTTTTTTAGTTTTATCTGTAAAGAATAAATCCACACGTCTTAAACTTATGGACGTAGTGTGTTTACGCAAACTTCATTTATATTTAAAATTAGGAGAATTTTTATTTAATTGTTTCTGAGAAAGTTGAAATGGTTCATTGAAAAAACTGGTACATTGATGGCCACTCTCCCCTATATAAATAATAATGGCTTTGGAATTAATTAAGTTTAACATAGTTTTCGACTTTCTTTCTATCAAAATGTTTTTAGATGAAATTCTGATCATTTTGTATTCAATTTTTCATATTATCATTAAAGAATACAAGATTGAAATTAAAGTTTTTAGGAATTATCTACCTTCCCAGAGTTTCTTAAAAATTTGCCGATCGTTTTCAAAATTCACGGATCATTTTTAAAATTCTCGTCAATTTGAAAGATCCGCCCCTGTTTCCCGGAAAAGCTGAGAATTGTCTACCAAGTTTTTGGGAAGCGCTGGTTGCTCATTTTGACAACACTGAGCTCAACAGCCATTCGCCAGATCGCTAGATCGAGTTTTAGAATAATACATCATGGAATAATACGGAAGGGACACAACTGCCCAGTCTTCCTATGTCATTCAGAGATAACGTTTTACGAAACACACTAATTGTCTAAAAGTGCTTCAGTTATTCACGTGAAAGTGACATTGCCGTTTCTCAAGCGACGATAATAAGCAGTTTTCCCCAATTTTATCATTACAATTTTACTATTAAGGACAGGAATTCAAAGTGAAAATAAAAAAAATAGGGGTATAATTCTTAAAATGACACACAGCAATTAAACGGTAATGAGAAATCTCGGCTGTTCTATACATTATCGATTTTTGCATCAATTGAAAATTTTATTGTCTCAATCAGGTGTACAGTGAAACTCGTGTTTGTGATTTTGTGTTTCTCGTTTCATAATTTTTCAATATTACATTCATTTGCAATTGTTTACTTCAAAATGAAACTCTACAAAATATGGATGTTACTGTTAGTGCAAGTGGTGCTTTTATGGAATGTGGAATCATCTCCAGAATTTAAATCCGGAGGGAAGGAAAAATTAAAAATTCTCGGCGTCTTTCATCATCCTGGAAAAAGTCACTTTGACGTTTTTAAACCACTTTTGGAGGAGTTGGCCAGAAGGGGCCACGATCTAACAGTGATATCGTTTTTCCCGAGAAAAACCAACGAAACGGGTGTTGAGTCTCTGGAAAATTATAAAGATATCAGTTTAATTGGTTCTGTGGATGCTTGGGTGAATGTCGTGGATTTAAGATTAGTGCAGCATTCCCTCCTAAACCCCTTCTTCGAAGTGTTCAAACTTCGGGATTGGAGTCTGGAGCATTGTCAGGCGAGTTTAAATGCCCCAAAAGTGCAGGAATTGATTCGTTCAAATGCAAAATTTGACCTGGTATTGACTGAAAATTTCAATAGTGACTGTTTTCTCGGTTTTGCTCACAGATTCTCGGCTCCCTTTCTTGCCCTAACGTCTCATCAGATTATGCCCTGGGGTTATGACCGAATGGGAAGTCCTGACAATCCGAGCTATATACCAACCACTTTTTTGGGATTATCACCTCGAATGCAATTTTTCGAGAGGGTTTTCAATACTGTTTTTGTGAATTATGCAAAATTGACTTTCAAGACGGCATACAAGTGTCCAACGCAAAAGATAGTGGATGAAGCTTTTGGGCCTGGAGTTCCTTCGCTGAATGAATTGGCGAAGCAGACTTCTGCTTATTTGCATAATACACATTATTCGTTGCATGGAGCGAAACCTACTTCACCAAACGTTGTGGAAATCGGAGGGATTCATATTGGAAAGGCTAAACCACTGCCTGAGGATATCAAGAGGTTTCTAGACGATGCAAGAGAAGGAGCTCTTTTGTTTAGTTGGGGATCAATGGTCAAGGCTTCTTCATTGCCTAAGGAGAAGCTCATGGCTGTTCTCAAGGTACTCGGAACCATACCGAGGAAAGTTATCTGGAAATGGGAAATGGACCAACTTGAAGGAAAACCGAAGAATGTTATGATTAAAAAGTGGTTACCCCAGTACGATGTCATGAGTGAGTGGATATTTTGATCAATATCATTATTTTAGTTTTTGCTTTGGTATTTTTAGATTTGGGGGAAATTATGTCTATAATAATATTATTTATTCTTTAATATTCTATTTTAATCCTTTTACGTCCGAGAATATTGATAGATTTAATAAAACAACACTTTCGGACTGAAATTTGGATGTTTATTTACTAGAATTCCTACGTTTCGAGAACTAACTGTTCTCCTCTTCAGGGACTAGAGTTAATACAATCCATAGTTTATTTATAATCCTGACACATAACTTAAACTTCAACTTGAAAATATCAAATATTATTATTATTATTTTATTAAATCTATTTAATATTCTATAATTTTTCCTAAAATTCTTAACAGTTTTAAATATAGAATTCAGGGTGTCTACTAACCGGAAAAACCGGGAAATAGCAAGGAATTTTAATTGACCTGGAAAAACCGGTAATTAACCGGTAATTTTCCGTCAAACCAGGAATTTTTTTTCTGGGATAATAAATTCTTTTCAATTTTTAATTATTTTCTTCAATTTCCAATTATTTTGATATAAGTAGGTCAAAATAGAAAAAATAATTGAAATATGCTGAAAATAATTTAAGATTGAGAAAAAAATTGAAATATGATGAAAATAATTTAAGATTAAAATAATAATTTAAAATAGTAAATAAAATTTGAGAGAAATAATTTAAAAAATCATAGAATATATGTTTAAAATAGAAAATAATTACAAAAGAACTTAAAAAATTTTAATTAAAGAGAATAATTAAAAAATCGTAGAAAGAATTAAAAATTAATGGAAATAATTAAAATTTCAAAAGAAGTAAATTCCCTTCCAAATTTCATATAGAGAAGTTGAAATTAGATTTCAGGAAGGTGAATAGCACATAAATTAGAAATTGGAGAGAAAAATAGAAACATTGCAGAATTAATTTTTAAGAAAAGAAAGTAACTAAAAATAATTTAAAACATAGAAAATTGTTGACAATAACCTAAATTTAAAATAATAACTGAAAATTGAGAAAATTAATTGAAAAATGATGAAAATATTAAAAAATGGAGAAAATAATTGAAAATTGAGATATACATTTGAAAATTTCAAAAAATTAATTCAGAAATTATGAAAATGATTAAAAATTGAAGATAATAATTTCATAATGACAAAAATAATGGTAAATTAAAAAAATTTATTTGAATTTGCGAAGAATAATATAAAATTTAGGAATAAATAATTAACTTGATTTAAGGCCAAGGGAAAAATAATTAAAATATATATTACAAATGTATATTTTAATAATTTTTTAAATTTCTAAATTTGCAAAAGAAAAGAATCTAAAACGCTACTAAAATTAAAAAAAAACAGAAAAAATATGTGAATGGCTCTGTATTAGCCAAATTAATGACTTTTAATATTTTTAAAAAAGAAGAGATTCTTTTTTCTTATCTAATAACTACAAATTTCAAAGAAATAAAAAATAATGTTTTTGAGAAATTCGAGTTTTTTAATTTTTAAAAAAATGTCCGTCATTTTGTGATTTTTGAAATTTTAAAAATTTTTCAAAATTGCTAAGAAAAAGCATCTAAAATATAACTGAAATTTTAACCAAATCGCTTTTTCTTGGCCTCACTCTTTTCAAAAAACCTTTTAGAAAATAGGAAGGATTTAATTAATATAACTATTTTTTTTAAATTTCCAAAAATCAGCAAATTTTTCAAAAAGATAATTTTAAAGCAATATTCAAATAAATTTTGGCAAGGGCATTTGAATTTTATTTTTATGTTTAGATATTTTTGTGGGTATTTGTATTAAAATTTTTTTGCTACTTTGTTATCATTTATTAATAACATTATATAGTTTAATCATTATATGTATAGAATGTTCTTGATATGTTAGTACATGGAATATTATTAAATTACAAGGAAAAAAATTATTTCTGCGATTCTTAGAAATTTTGTAAATCGATTACTTAGGATCTAAAGAGTCTTTTTAAATATAAAACCGGTTCTTAGGCTTTGTTAGGTATGAATACAAATTTTATAAAATGCGTAGTTCAATATTCAACAAATATTACACATACAATAGATACAAAATAAACATTGCGAACTTAAAATTATGCCAACTTTAAATTATAACACGAATTTCTTGTGTAAAACTAAAAAAATTTATCAAAGTGCAAATGAATGAAATTTTTTATTCTAAAACAGGATTTCGCCTTTTCTCATATGAGGTTGGAAAGATCTTTTATGAATCAAAGTGTTTTTATCAAACGCATTGAAAAATGTTTGGATCAGATGTTTAGGAATTCTGAGAATTAAAATCAAGGTAGTCAAGGTCGGACTAGTCACTGGAATTTAAAATATCAAAATCAAAAAAATTTAAGTTGTCTACTTTTCCCTAACACTATTTTTCTACGAGTGCAATTTTTTTTTTCGTAGAAACATCAGTTCTCAGGTTAAAAATTCCTGAGAAAGGCAATTCTAAAATTGAAATTATCTAGTTGTTATCTATGTACAATAATTAAGAAAAATATTATTTCATAATTAACTAAAAAATGATAATTTCATTATCACTAGTTGACTCTTCAATTAGCTAACTGATAAAATATTCATTTAATTATATAATGCACGAAGTATGCACACAGTACGTTTGCATTTAATCAATGTTTGAGATAATGAAGAAACTCTCCATAATTGACTTTCATTTTCATTTAGCATTTTTTATTTACAAGTACAGATAAACTCGATAAAAATAGAATTTGAGTTTTTGAATTCATATCACTCGAGAAGTGATTTATAATTAATTACTAACAGAATTGTTTGAAGTTTTCAATTAACAAGACATTTTAGGAATTTAATATTAAATTTTAATAACACACCTTATGTGTGCATAATTAAACTTCATTATAATCTATTTTATACTGCGTTATCAGCTTTCCAACGGTCAGCTCTATTTTATTCACGGCATCAATTCTGAATTATGTCAGATATGAATTTCCAAAAACTTTTAACATAAATCAATTTCACGCGTTATAAACCAAAACACTTGAGATAATGTAAACTGGAACTATATCAAATATTCCAAACCAATTTAGTTCATGATCAATTTAGTCCATGAAGCAAGTGCATGGTGTAAACTAGACCAGAGACCACAGAGTTGGCTAGAGTTCAAGTTATGTAACTCGGAATGTGTCTTATTTCAAAGCGCGAGAGAGACAGAAGTAGAATTTGATTCGTGTTCGCGAGCTGAGAATAGAAGGAATGCATCAGCGAGGTATTAACTCTAAGCCAGTTCCAAGTGGACACAGATGGCGCTAATTTCAACTTTGTGGTTCATTGAGAATGCTGTCGCACAGTTGGCGCGAAAACTTTCTCACAATCGACATGCGTCTTTCACTTTATAAGTAAGAGATGACAATTACCAGGGCCGAATCAAGGCTGTCACGGTCCTGAAGCATAAAAAGATTTCAGGCCCCCCCCCCCCAAAAAAAAACCAAAAGTTTCTGAATTTTTATCTTATTAGAGTGTCTAGCGAATAATAATTTAAACAATGGAGAAAATTTTCAAAGAATCTTAACAAAATGTAAAAAATAAAATTTTACATAAATTACAAAAATTACAAAATTTTATTAAAACCAGTATTATGAATCAACAGACAAGAAAGTTAAGGATAATTTACATTGAAATGGGAAAATTAAAGCAATAAGATGTAAAAAATGTACTAATTGAAAAACCTGCAAAAAATAAATACATTCTTCAAAAATAAAAAATTTTAAAAAATCAATGAAAGTAAAAGAAGGAAAATTAAGAAATATAGTAATAATACGTTATGAAATATTAAACAGTTTAAGGAACATTGATTAAATTGCTTTTTTAAAATCAAAATACTACGCAATAAACTGTAAAAGTTATTTTAAGCTTAATTTAATTTTAATTTTAAGTTATTTTATTTTTTAGTTTTGACATATAACAAAAAACTGAAATTACAAAAGAGAGAAAAAAAATGATTTTCAAAAAGTCAAAATATTTGAGAACATGTTTTTTTAAATTAAGAAAATAAATAAGATAATTAGTAAAAACACGGAAAAATGTTACTAAAGATAAAAAAATACTTTAAAAACTTGTTTTGAAAATCAAGCAAAAAGCAATAATTTTTTTTAAATGAAGAATTAAGTAAAAACAATAAAACAATTTTAAGAAAAAAACCAATATTTCTAAAAAAATAGAGAAAATCTGATTAACTGAAAAAATTTATTATAAGATCAAATTAACGAAAGATTGAATAAAAAAAGAAAAGTCTTTAAAAATTATAAAAATTATGTCCATTTCATGGACATTTCGCTTCCAAGTAAGCAAAATAATTTGCTTCCTCATAGAGGAAGCAAGAAATTAATAATATATAGGTTAATAGGGGAAGTTGTTAAAAAAAAATTTTAATGCAAAAAAATGTCAAAATATGAATTATTTTAGGAATTCTTGATCAATTATAAAAGTTATATAGGTCAATCGATTCGTTTTGAGATAAGGAATATGATTTTTGTATTCATTAAGTTGTATTTTTAGCATAAAAAAAACTTTTGTCAAAAAACGATTTTTTTCGATGAAAAAAAGGTGCTCAAAAAAATTTGGTTGGGTATTTTCAAAAATCCTTGTGTCCAAATTTAGATATTCATGAGCTTAATAAGTCATCCAAATTTTATTGGAATCCATTAAAGCGTTCTCAAGATATCTTGTACACAAAAAACGCTATACACACACACACACACACACACACATACATACACACACACACACACACACACACATACATCTGGACATTTGCTTAGGAATGAAAATTTTCGCTTTTTAGATGAAAATGAGTCGATTTAGACTATTTTTGGAAAATCGAAAATTTTAACGATCACAAAGCTTCCTCTATGAGGAAGCAAAATTAATAAGTTATGACAAATGACAAAAAACCAAATAAATATTTTAAAAATCATAAAATTGAAAAAAATTATATTTTACAACCTACAAATTATTATAATAAATCAAATTAATCACTGGAAAAGTAAATAAATTTTTCTAAATATTTTGTTAAGGGCATGTGATGGAGTATGACGTCACTGGTATAGGCAAAATTTGTCCGTAACTTTTCTCTTAAAATATTAAATATTTTGTCATGAAACTTGGTAGAATTACTTAAAATGACATTAGGAAGGTCTCTCAGACCCAAATTTGTTTAAATTTTGGGAACTTTTCGAAAAACTGCAATATTTTTTAAAAATCAATTTTGAGCTGAAATTTAAACAAACTCGGGTCTGAGAGACCTTCTTAATGACATTTTAAGTTACTCTACCAAGTTTCATGACAAAATATTCAATATTTGAAGAGAAAAGTTACGGACAAATTTTGCCTATATAAGTGACGTCATACTCCATCACAGGTCCTTAAAATAAAACTGTATAAAATTAACTTAAGTAATTTTTGTAAAAAGAATAAAATTAAAAAAAAATAGACAAAATAAAACAGCATTATATTAAAAACATAAAAAAAGAAAAATTTAAAAAAAAGGAAAGTTACCTAAGTGATTTTCTAAAAATATAGAAAAGTAATATAAAACATAACCTACCAAAAAAATTGTTCGAATAAGAAAAAATTGCATGAAAGAATCATTAAATATTTCAAGAAAGTGGTATAAATTAGTGTGTAAATAAGTCTACAATTTTTTCTATTATTTTCAACCATTTTCAATTTACAATTATTTACCTTAAATTTTATAATTATTCTTTAACTTTTTTAATTATTTTCTTCTGTTGTAGATTATTGTCGACAGTTTTCGAATTTCTTTTTCAATTGTCAATTTATTTGCGCATTTCTTAATTATTTTTTTAACATAAAATTATACTCGTCATTTTGTAATTTTCTTTAAATTATGCATTATTTTCTAAAGTCAATTCCATTCTACAATTTAAAATTAAGTTTATACAATATTCCAAAAAACTTGACTCTTTTCAATTATAAACCATTATTTCAAATTACAATATATTTCTTTAATTTCTGATTATTTTCTTCAAATTTCAATAACTTTTTTAATTTTCAATTATTTTTTCGAATATCAATATGCTTTTTAAATTTTAAGTACAATTGTTTAATTATTTTTTTCAGTTCTTAATTATGTTTTAAAAATTTCATTTCCATTCTACAATTTTAAATTTTTTCCTCAATTTAAATTATTTTGTTCGATTCAATTTTTTCTAATCCAGTTATTCAATTAGCAATTATTCCCAACAATTATTTCTATAATTTTCTTAATTTTTCAATTTTCAATTATTTTTGCTTCCTCATAGAGGAAGCGTTGTGATCGTTAAGATTTTCGATTTTCTAAAAATAGTGTAAATCGACTCATTTTCATCTGAAAAGTTCAAATTTTCATTCCTGAGAAAATGTCCGGATGTGTGTGGGGGTGTGTGTGTGTGTGTGTGTGTGTGTGTGTATGTGGTAAACTTTTTGTCGCCAGGATATCTCGAGAACGCTTCAACGGATTTTAATAAAATTTGGATGACATATGAAGCTCACAAATATCTAAATTTGGACACAGGGATTTTTGAAAATACCCAATCAAATTTTTTTGAGCACCTTTTTTCATCGAAAAATATCGTTTTTTGGCAAAAAAATTTTGCATGCTAAAAATTCAGACAAATGAATGAAAAAATCATATTCCTTGTTTCAAAATGAATCGATTGACCTATATAAAGTATATAATTGACCAAAAACTCACGTAATAATTCATGATTTTTCAGTTTTTTTCATCAAAAAATCTCGTTTTTGGAAATTTAAAAAAAAAAAAAAATTTTTTCATGCTAAAAATTCAACCAAACGAATTACAAAATCATATTCCTTGTCTCAAAACGAATCGATTGACCTATATAAAGTATATAATTGACTAAAAACCCACGTAATAATTCATGATTTCTCATTTTTTTTCATCGAAAAATCTCGTGATTTGCCAAAAAAAAATTTCATGCTAAAAATCCAACCAAACGAATTACAAAATCATATTCCTTGTCTCAAAACAAATCGAGTGACCTATATAACTTTTATATTTGACTAAAAACTCACGTATTAATTCATAATTTTTAATTTTTTTTTATTGAAAAATCTCGTGTTTTGCCAAAAAAAATGTCTTGCTAAAAATTCAAACAAATGAATTAAAAGAATCATATTCCTTGTCTCAAAACGAATTGACTAAAAATAATTGACTAAAACTCCACGTAATAATTAATGATTTTTAATTTTTTTCCATCGAAAAATCTCTTTTTTTACCAAAAAATTTCTAACAATTATTATTTTTTGACCACAGTTCTTTTTTAAAAAAAAATTCTATTTTAAAACACGAATATGCTATAAAAAAAATTTTTTATATTAATTATTCTATATATTATACAAATTTAGTTATAATAAATAAATAAATAAAGTTTTGGAAGATAGAAAAAAATATATATATTGATTTATTATTATTTTATTATTATTACTTATTTGCATAAAAATAAATAATAATTAATTTAAAATTGAATTATTATTTTTTATATTATAAATAAATTTATTGCTTCCTTGGAAGCGAAGTATCCACGAAATGGACAGAATTCACACCTAGTTTAAATTAAATATTTACAGTTTGATTTTTTAAAATTTTTGGAAATTATTTTTTCCAGTTGTGTATTAATCTAGCCATTTTTCGAATTTTGTTATTAATTGTCAATTATTTTTGTCATTTTTCAGAAATTATCTTCAATTTTGCTATTATTCTTGATATTTTTCAATTTTTTTTTCATTTATTAATTATTTTCTTTAATTTTTAGTTAGTTTTTAGAATATTTAAAATTTGTATATATTCTCTGAAAATTTTAGAATTATTTATCAACGTTTTCAATTATTTTTTTGATTTGTGCATTATTTTAGTCATTTTTTGATTTTTTTTCCAATTGTCAATTATTTTCTTTAATATTTTAAAATCCTCGCCTTTCGCCAATTACTTTTCTCCATTATCAATAAGATTCGTTAATCTCAAATTTTTATTTTCTTCAATTCTCAATTTTTTCTTCAAATTTCAATTCCATTTTTTCGTTTTTAATTGTTTTCTTCTATATTCAATAACTTTCGGCTTTTTTCAAATACTTTTTTCAATTTTTAATTATATTCTTTAAATTTGAATTTAAACTTTCAATTTTTAATCATTTTTCTCGATTTTCAATCCATTTGTTCAATGCGCAATTATTACCAACAATTATTCCTATAATTTTTTTCATTTTTCAATTTTTATTTATTTTCTTTAAATTTAAAGTTTTTGCCATATATTTTATCAATTTTGCTTCCTCATACAGGAAGCTTTGTGATTGTTAAGATTTTCGATTTTCCGAAACTAGTCTAAATCGACTTATTTTCATCTAAAAAGCGTAAATTTTCATTTCTAAGCAAATGTCTAGATGTATGTATGTATGTGTGTGTGTGTGTGTATAGCGTTTTTTGGGTACAAGATATCTCGAGAATGCTTCAACGGATTTCAATGAAATTTGGATGACTTATTAAGCTTATGAATATCTAAATTTGGACACAAGGATTTTTGAAAATACCCAACCAAATTTTTTTGAGCACCTTTTTTCATCGAAAAAAATCGTTTATTGCCAAAAATTTTTTTCATGCTAAAAATACAATTTAATGAATACAAAAATCTTATTCCTTATCTTAAAACGAATTGATTGGTCTATAGAAAGTTTATAATTGATCAAGAATTCGTAAAATAGTCCATGTTTTTACATTTTTTTGCATTAAAAATTTTTCTTTTTTTAATAACTTCCTCAATTAATTCATATACTATTAATTTCCTTCTTTTTCTATGGGGAAGCAAATTATTTTGCTTACTTGGAAGTGAAATGTCTATAAAATGGACATAATTCTCACCTAGTTTATTCAGCAGTCTATTAATCTAGTCATTTTTTAGATATTTTCTTTAATTTTTTAATTATTCTCATTTTTCAATTATTTCTTTTAATTATTAACTATTTTTCGAAATTTGAAATTATTTCCTACAATTTTTTCAATTTGCAATTAGTCTCTTAAAGTTTTATAATGATTCTTTGAATTTTTTCAAATTTTTTTTTGTTTGGTTGTGTATTAATGTAGCCATTTTTCGAAATTTGTTTTCGATTGTGAATTATTTTCACGTTTTGTACTTTTTTTCCATTATTATCAATTTTTTTTTAAATTTTAGTTTAATTTTTAAATTATGAGTTTATTTCTTAAGGTTTTTATTATTTTTCCCAAATTTTTATTATTTTCTAAAGTTTTCAATTATTTTCTTTAATTTTAATTTTTTTTATTTTGATTTTCAACCCAGTTGTTCAATTTGCCATTTAAAAAAAATGGTAAGAAAATATAGACTTGTAAAGAAGGTATCTTTGAAAAACGGTAAAAATTCAGTAACTTTTGTTCATTTTTAAAACATTTTCATTAAAAAACTATTGGCCGATGTCCGATTAACTATTATTAGTAAATAATAAGTAAGAAAATAAATTATTTTAATTAATAATCGCTATAAACTGAAATACTAACTTTTGTCAGGGACTGCCCATCGGAGAAATACCTTAAAGTAACAGAGTCATTATTTTTTAAAAGGTAACAAACATCTTTTTGTTGGCGGTAAAGAAATCAAATTTTGAAGCTGAAAAAATATGTCATAATTACTTTTTAGAATCAAAAGTTATTTTTTTGGGGAAGCTTTCTTAGAGGAGTAAAGAAACTAGACCTTACCTAACCTTACCTTAAAATTCTTAAAAACCGACATGTAAAATAATTCTACAATTTGCTTCCTAAATATTTAATCTTCTACTTTCCGTTTTATATTTTATTATCAAAATGTTATTTTCTTCGAAATTCAAGTGTACTTCGATACCTGAAAGGTTGCTGAAAAATGATAGAATTATTATTCAATGGTTTTGGCACAATTAAGATGCCAAGAAAAATAAATTTTGAGATATATCTTTGGTTGAATTGCTTGCCAGAAGAGATTTCTATCTTGCAACAATTCTCGTATTTCCAGAAACGTTTCCAAACATTATTTAAAAAATTTTTTTTACAAAGTTTATTTACACTAATTATAAATAAGGAGGTAATAATTGCAATCAACAATAATACATTGTTATATAGATGTGAATAATTTGCATCACTTAAAATGATAAAAGTTAAAGAGATTGTAGGCTATGTTATTATGAAATACCAATTCGTTGTCATTCTAACGTTAATGACGTTTTTTACACGGTGAAAGTTATTAAAGAAAGTTGAAGATTGATGTCTAAAGTAATATATTTCGGAAGGAAATTTTATATGCGTAAAGGCATAAACTTGATGCGTTATGTATTATCTTCTTCTTATTACTTGAATCATTTAAATAACAAGGCTTTCTAGATAGATGTTCATAAATTTACTCTATGTTATTGAAAAAAAATTAATGATTTTCAAAAATTGGATATCACGAGAAGAATATTTTCAATCTGCATTCGAGAGTGTTACATAATTTAATCCAAAAAATATTGCAAACAAGCAAATTTCGAGACACAAAATTTCCAACAGAATGTGTGTATTCAAGAGAAATATTCAAGAAGCCGTTTGTTTATACAGAACGAATACAATGATTTTTAGTCAATAACTTGATCACCCTGATAAGATAATAATCCCTTCTTACTAGACTTAAGAAGATATAAAGCTTTGTCATGAATGTAAAAATATCAGATAAACCAGACGAGAAATGATAAAAAATTAAACATAAATGTTAAAACGATCGTGCTAAAAGTTTGTTACAAACGTTTATATTTTATTTTTAGTTCAACAGAATCAAAAGTGCAATCATGACTTGTGCTGTTAACTGTTTGAGAAAAACCAAGCTTTCCTTATTTTTATTTATAACGCTTGCAATAGGGTCAATTAGTTTTTTTAATAACAAGAATATAGCAAATGCAGAATATGCCACCTTGACAGGAATAGATAAAACGAAAACAACGAAAGATCATTTCGAAGAAACAATAAATGAAAATTCAATAGAAAGGATTGAGAAATTGTCAACGAATGTGAAATTCACAACAGGAAAAGATGGATCTACAAAAATAAGAGAAGATATTTTAAAAACAAATGGGAAAAAATTCCGAATCCTAGCATTGTTTCATCATCCGGGAAAAAGTCACTTTGACGTGTTTAAGCCTCTTTTAGAGGAGCTTGCTTTAAGAGGACACGATTTAACGGTAGTTTCGTATTTCCCCAGAAAAGACAATAGTACAGTGTTGAATTATAAAGACATTAAATTGACAGGTGACCAATGGATAAATGTGATTGACCTTTCGCAAATGGATTATTCCATCTTTGGTCGAGTACTCGAAGTTATTATGCTTCGTCATTGGGCACTAATGCATTGTCAGGCAGCCTTTAATGATCCGGAAGTGCAACAGTTAATTCGATCCGAAGCAAAATTCGACTTAATAATTACTGAACTGTTTAACAGTGATTGCTTTTTAGGTTTTGTGCACAAGTTTCAGGCTCCATTCATAACATTAACCTCGCACGAAATTCTGCCTTGGGCTAACGAACGGTTTGGAAATCCAGATAATCCCAGTTATATTCCAATATCATTTGCGACTTACCAACCTCAAATGACATTTATACAGCGCACCATTAATAGTTTGTTGCTCTGTTTTTACAAAATTTATTACAAAATTGCTGTCCAGTGGAGCATTGATGAAATTGTCAAAGTTGCTTTTGGACCGGATACACCTCCTGTTTCTGAAATTGCCAAAAATACTTTGGCAATGTTAACTAACACGCACTATTCTCTATTTGGTGCTAGGCCCCATAATCCGAACATTGTCGAAGTTGGGGGAATTCATGTTAAATACGCTAAACCTTTGCCGAAAGATTTACAAAAATTTTTAGATGGTGCTACGGAGGGGGCTCTTGTCTTTAGTTGGGGATCTATGGTCAAGACCTCAACACTGTCGGACAAAAAATTGAAAGCTCTAATTAAAGTGTTTAGTGAAATTCCGAGGAAGATTGTCTTCAAATGGGAAGCGAGCGAGCTTCCGGAAATACCCAAGAATGTGATGATCAGGAAATGGCTTCCTCAGTTTGACGTATTGAGTAAGTACAAAATAATTTGGGTGATTTTTAGGTGTGTGGGTCTGGTACCTTAAATTTGTTGAAAAATAAATTATTTTGGAATTAGAACATATTTAAAGATAGATAGAAATCACCGACGTATGCTTTGGAGATTATGGACAGAACATTAAGAGATATTATGCAAATAGATGTTCCTTTTGGTGGTAAAACGATAATTTTAGGAGGTAATTTTAGAACTTAGACAAGTATTATTGATAAAACAAAATGGTACAAGATTTGAAATTAGCAATTTGTCGATTAGAACAGCAAATTATGGAAGATATTTCCAAAATTGAAATTATCTAATAACTTACGAGCTTTGCCAGAAGGAACAAAATTTGTTAATTTTTTACTTGAAATAGGAAATGAATGAACGTGAAAGATGTGAAAGATTGTCTTCAATTACCAGACAACATTCTTGAAGAAGGAAATATTGATATCAGTACAGACGTACATGGAGACTTGATTAAACAGAAAAGATTTGAAGATTTGGCATTATGTGCTACTTAAACTCCTAGAAATATTGATGTAGATAAAATTAACAAGAATATTATAGAATTATTAGATAAGAACGAAGAACAAGTTTATAGAAGTATTGAAAGTATAGATAAAAGACAGTCCATAAATTGCGTAAGACTTTTGTTTTTGGCTCATATAGTTTTGAAGTTAAAGGGGGTGAATTTTGCTCAATTATTAGTAGAAATATATTTAAATTTGTGACTGAGTTTTTGAATAATTAATTATTTTTAACTAATTCAGATTAAGATTATGAAAGATTTAGATAATTCCTCTCACCTGTTCCGTAAGATTTCGTAAGATTATCTATATCCCCCACTCTCCTAAACGTCTCATGTAATTTATGGATGTCCCCTAATCGTGATAATAATAACAATCGTGAAATCATTTTTCCTGATTACTTAAAGACTCTATAATCACCTGGTTTATCAATGCATGTTTTGCATTTAAGAATAAATTTCGTAGTCATTGTTATAAGAAGCCTTAGCATTAATGATGGAAGGTTTATGCAATGGAACAAAATGATTGGTTTTAGCTTTATCAAATCACTATTTATAAAATTATCAAAACGATTTGTCAAAAATAGTTTATTCTTATCAATTTCTTTTTTCTGTATTGTTGATGAATACTCAAGAAATTTTGGAATCTCAATTTAACACATTCGTGTGGTATGTATGCCTATATACTGGTTCTCATAAACCTAACGATTTCCTTCCTAGGCCTGGTTGTTTTATTGGCTCGACATTTGCACTTTATGCTTGTCTACAGAGTACATACATGAAACGTAAATTTCCATGGCTCACGTGTTCATAAATGTAAAGCATGACTGACTTGTCGCAATCACAATATTGGTTTAAATTCCACTATAGTATGCATTTCGTCTATCCATAAAATACACATGCAAAGGCTACATATTCATATTTGCGTGGATTGAAATTCATTATCTGTTCGTGGCTGATAATATGTTACATTTTACGATAATCTTTTAAACGATAACAATATCCATAGAAACTTTAATTGATTACTTTTTTCTGGTATCATCTGATCAATTTCTTGGAAAAGAAAGTGTTTCAATAACCAGGTAATTATTTAAATCTAAGCTTTATATATTTTGGATAAAAAATACTAAACAATTATAATTACAATTGATCACAAATTTGTTAAAGTTTTAAAAACCAAAAAAATTGTAAAATCTAGTTTCATAGAAAATATTTTCAAAAACATTGTTGTGACATTTTTAATTTGAAAAAGAAAATGTTAGCTTTAATATAATAGGGTATCTAGCGAATAATAATTTTTAATTTTAATAAAATATTATGATTTGTTTGAAAAAAAAAAAAAAAAATTTATAAATTAGAAGAAAACTAATTATAAAAATATAAAATCTGTGCAAAAAAAAGTAAAAAATAAATACCAGAAAGAAAAAAATTAGAAAATGTAATAAGTTTTCAGGATCATCTACGAATTCTCGGGATTTCTTAAAAAATCTTTTAGATTTTATTATCTAATTTAGTACAATTTCTCTAATATTCTTTGATGTTAATTACTTTCAACTGTCCGTGTCTGGAATTGTAAAACAGTAAAGGAAAAAGCCGCGTCTTAACTCCTCTTAATATAAGCAGATTATGAAAACTTTGAGACTAATTCTATTCAAGAATGCAACGAACTTGGCTCAAGAAGCGTAACTTTAGAATCAATTTTACTAATTTCTGCATCGAATAAAACTTTTTCAAGTAGATAATTTTCTTTTTCCTTGTATCGTTTTCCAAAGAGAATAAAGCAAAAATTATTAAACGGATCAATTAAAAACTTTTGCAAAAGAATAGAAATGGTTTAATTAGAAGAAAAAGAGTTTAATTCATTTTTACAATAATTCTGCATTTCTGGCTTCTATATGTGCCTATGGATTTTAAAAAATTAGTAACGGAGACGTAATTACTCAAAACAACTAAAACACGAGTATCCTAATTTTTAAAATATTTACCCTATTTATATGTAATTTTTTTTATTTTTCAAATTTCTTTTCTATTTTTTCTAGACGATTTCCTAACTTCTCTTGTAAATTCAGTTTCTTATTATAACTCACTTTTCAAAACTGAGAAACTAAACTGTATTATTCATTAGAATACATTTTATGAGACTAAGGTAAATGCTACTTATTAACGTACTTTGTTCTAATTTACGAATAAAGGTGAGTAGTTTATGAGAATATGTTTTATAGAATTTAGACAACCACTGTTATTAGGTAACGCAACTTTTACATAGCTACCATTTCACATTAGAAAATAAAACGGAAAGTTTGTCACCGTTTTGATTAGTTCAGTAAAATTGTTATAATTTGTAAAATTATAAATGATTTTTGCAGAAGAACCGTTTTCTACCTGTAACAAAACTTTTTAAAAGCAGATTTAAACTTTCGTTTAAAAGGCTCTAATTAAATGAATGCTACGAACAGTTCTGAATAGCGAGTACTCTAATGATAATTAAAATCCAGTTTGTTTCCATTTATCACGCAAATCTGAATATAAAATGCGAAACAGGACAAAATATTAATGTTTAACTCAATGAATAGAACTGCGCAAAATTAATAATTTTCAAGTGGAAGTTTAAAAAGTCACAATGAATAGATATAATGACACGCTTAAATTCAGAACAATTTAATAAATGCTCGAAAATTGAGTTGAATTCGTGAATAGTGGTAAAATTTGAATGATAAGCGTATTGGCATTAACCACAAAATGAGAGACGATAGCTTATTACTAGTAAAACTGTTAACTCTTTTACTGCCCGCGTATACAACTGAATCTACATTTGAAGCTTAAATCTGTTTCAAGCATCTGTGCCTCATTGGCACATATTTAATAATAAAACAGAAATGTCCGTAATTAGGAACGTTTTAGCAATTCGAGTTTCATTCAAACAAGTGCTAACACACATTTGCAATTTGTGGACGAATAAATGTGGATGGGGCATATATAAATCGCGACAAGTGAAGCTTCCTCAAAAAGCGCCAAGAGCGCTGTTCTGATTTATGATTCTGTAGAGGTAGCGAGATTTTATTTTAGCAGGACCTCTTTCCCATGCTCTTAACAGATGTTTCGTACGTTGCGCAATATAAAGAATTTTTTTACTATTTATTTGTGTTTTTACATATGTCTGGATCAAAAAAATATTTCACCGTTATGTTGCATTTGGGTAGGACTTTCTGAAGTGTGCCCACGATTTACCTAGGTTATTCTAATTTTATTCAAAATTTTTATTTTAGTATTAAATAATGATAGAAACAAAACCTGTAAATAGTTTTTTAAAAAAATTATTATTTAAAAAGTTATTAACATTTTAATTGTTTAACACCGTTTTGGAAAAAAATAAATTGATCAGAAACTAATTGATAGAATTCGATAAAAATTGGAACAGTTATTTAACCCTGAGGGTACGAACTGGGTTAGCGTAACCTAGGCGAATTTTAAGGATATTTATTTATTTATTTATTAAAATACAAAGTTCATAGAGCTAATAAGTTCATCAAAGAACATACAGAAAACATCTTACCAGTAAGTAATTGCAAATAATTCACTTTTAATTTTAAATAAGAACTTAAAGAATAACGTTTTAAAAATAAAAAAGGAAATAGAATCCCTAAAATATTTAGGAAGTTTATTCCATAGCCTTGAGTCCCGAACTACAAAAGATCGTTAGAACCGTGAGGTACGATGTGATGGAATCATGAGTACAGAATTCCTTCCTCTGAGCTGAGTCCGTTATCCCTTTCATTTATTTTAAGGGTAAAAAAGTTAAAAAGGTATTCAGGTATCCCAGATTGCAGAAGAGAAAAAATAAAGTTACCCGTGTGTTACACTTGTGAGAGTTTAATAATTTGAACAAAAAAGGAAAAAGAATGTATTTATCTTAAATTACATAACAATACATTACTGGTCAACCAAACACAAATTAAATTACAAATAAAGAATAATTAAACAAAGCACTTCAAAGTATTGAATTTTTTCCGAAATCAAGAGACCGATCCGTTCTCAAATACATGAATTTTTGCACTGGTCCAAAATTCTCGCCCAAATCCTTTTTCTGGTCAGGTAAGGTCACGTGATACAAAATTGCCTGGTTCTCTCGTTTATTATTGAGTTTTCCTCTTTTTAACTTCTTAGAAAGCAGCTCGACCAGGTCACAGACCGCCCCTCTCATTCAAGGTCCGCCCGAAAAACCGAGTACCTGCTTTCATCTCGCCTAAATTCCTTTTATTGCTATTTTCTTTCTCAAAAGCAGCTCCATGGGACACAGACTATTTGGGTCCGCCCATTAAACCGAGTACCTGCCTTCATAGCAATAAACTCAGGTCAAATTCAACCTTCGCTCAGGTTACTTTTAATTTAAAATATAAAACCCAGGCACCTTTCACGTTTCCCTCCTTTACATTATTATAAATTATCGACGAACCTTAAACAAGAAAACAAAACTCGAAAACAATTACAAACATCTGTTGTCAAATTATAATAACAATATTATTACAAAGTATAGTTAATAAAACATATATATAATACAAAAGTGCAATCAGACAGATCACTTGTCACGATGTCCAGCAGAGTCTTCTAAAGAAGCAAATTACCCCGTGAAAAATTGTCTCCTTTTAGCAACCACCAGAATCCCTGTCTTGACACTGTATTGTTATAAATGATCACTACTCAGGCTGCAGACAAATCTTATGCACGCGTTAAGGGATTTCTCTAATTTATTATTTAATTACTCTGTGAGATCGTCATATATGATGCATCCATAATCAAATTAAGAAGTCTAAGACTTTTAACTAAAAGAAGTCTAGCCCAAAGATCTATCAAGCACCAAACCAAGATCCCTGACAGACTCCCCAAACAATATATTTAGATTTCCAATATGCAGAGGTGGATGCTTGTTTAGAGTCTCCGTAGAAGGAACGCAGGAAGAAATAAAAACAATAGCCTTGGGGCTTAGAAGCATTAAGAACAAGACCACTGCTTTTAGCTCACCCAACTACAAGGTTAATATCAGACTGCATGATGACAAACATCTGCGGTAATGAGGACAGAGGACCCGAAAGGTAAAACTTAAAATCATCAACAAATTTATGATGTTTAGAGTAAAGAAGTTGATTCCCAAGCTTCCTGACGTAAATATTAAAAAGTAAAGAAGCTAACGAGGAGACTTGAGAAACTCCACACTTGACTGTGGCCATCCCGAAAGCTCATCCCCTACCAGCGACCATCGAGATAAGAACTATATCAACTCATCGCAGAGTTAGAGAGTTCACCCAGCATCGGTAATAGAAGAGTATAGTCTACCAGGGTGAAGACCTTAGAAAAGTCAAAATAGACTGCCAGCGTAACCTCTTTTGAATCCATAGCATATTTGACGTCCATTGTGAATTTGAGAGAAGCTGTAGTAGTACTATGCCCAACTCGAAATCCCGATTGCATCGGATCGAAAATGCGGTTGGTATTCAAGTATTTGTTTATGAACAATACGCTCCAGGTGTTTAGATAATGCATTGAGAATAGAAATGAGTCTAAAGTCTGCAACCGAGTTAGGATTAAGAACTTTGGGAATAGGCCGGATTATTGCCTGTTGTCAGAGATAAGGAAAAACAGCTGATTGAAGAGAAAAGTTATAAATCTTTAAAAGAGGGAAGATAGCTGGTAAAGCCAGTTTTATAATTTTTATGGATATACCATCTGAACCCACTGAATTAGATTTAATTTCAGAGATGGCGGTAGCCAGGGAAAAAGGAAAAATATCACCAAAAAAATTATGTCCGTCGAAAGTATCAGTAGCGACAGATGGGGTAGATAGATTAGGTGATATTAGAAGGGAAATGGAAATTTTTAAGAAAATCGTCAGACGGAAAAGGAAGATCAAAGGCGGAATCACTCGTAGGTATAAGCTCAAGTTTTTTAATGTTCTCCAAATATGAGTACAGTTATTTGCACTTTTGAATTGCTGGTAGTTGTATCTATTAAGATCATCTCTCAGTTCGGTTTTGGCTAAGTTCCGAACCTTACAAAAGACAGAGTCAATCTGCACATTTTTAGTATGTTTGAATAAACCATATGGTCTACTTCTCTGCTTTAAAAGATTCCTTATTTTGTCAGTCATCCAAGGCAAACATCTATTCTTAGTTTTCGGAACATGTGGTGGCGCAGAGATCTCTAAAGCAGAGCTTAAGAATAAAAGTAATTTATTCACTTTACAATCAATGTTTGTCTTAGTGTTACTTAATCTTGTTCCGATAAATAATTTAGAAAACTTGCCTCATCGATATTTTTGAAGATCCGAATAGATTTAATAAGACATGACTGAGTCTGGATACCCGGGGAACTATATTTAATATAAATCAGTTCATGAGCAGAGAGAATAGATAATCCAGAAGAATAGAAAAGGGATGTAAGGTATTTGGTTTTAGAATTGTATTCATTTAGGTTAGTGTTAAAATCCCCAGTTACTTAATGTTGTTGTAACTGGAGACAGGATTCCAAATCTTCACCAAACAAACGACATTTTTAATAACTTAAATAATAAATTGTCATTGTTGACTGACCTTCAAGCCGATCATCAATTGTTTTATCTTTTCTCGACCGCAATATATCTAGAATCTCAGGTGATTAGGTAGAATACCAACTCTGATAATATTCTAGTTGCTTTGTGGTAATTAAGATAACAGTTAATCATTTAAAAGAGCGCTTAAAGGAAGGAAGTGAGGCTTCTTATTAACTCGATTGTAACGTGTGAGTGAGAGGGAATCATTTCTCGTATCTATCGCATTCATGATGTTCGTGCCTAACATTTGAGCGTGCAAGTGGTTGTTTGCATGTTAGTTGTAACTTTCTCTTAGCAAGTAGTTGCAGGGGATCGATCCAATTGTGCCAGTTTCCTAGCAAAACAATAATTCGGCTCTTTTGTTTTGAGTTTAGAGAGGTATATATGACAACATTTGGAATGCGAGTTAGAAATGAATTGTACCAACAAAACAGTTTCAAAATTGCCTCTTCTGCGTCTTGTGGATGGACATTATATTAATTAAGCAGCTTGCTAACGAGCTAGCAGATTCATGAATCACCCTTTAAGATTCAAATTTCACTGGCCAAGATCTTCTTTCACGAGGCGCGCTTATGATACCAGGCTATTAATTATACCGAGACAGATAGTCTCTTTTGCACTCCAGAAGTTACGATTCGTCAATATTCATTCGTTTAATTGGTCGTGGAAAAGGAAAATTGGAGAGCTGGTTTCGAGCAGAAAAATCAGAAGTCGTTTGTCGGGATTTTTGCGTCTGTGGAGAAAAATATTTCTTTAAATTTTGTCTGCAATACATGTTTAAAAAAACCGATTTTTATTTCTTTAGTTTCAATTGAAACATTTTGTGTCATTAGCTCGATTATTTTATCCTTTATATAGTTTGTGCTTTTTTTTAAGGATTAGTAAATTATTGAAAATAATTTTTGTCATTTTTTATAGAACGCTTAAGACTAAGATAATATTGAGTGTGGTACTTATCGACATGTTCTAGAGTAGTAACTACTTACATAAAGTCTTGGATGGAAGTGCTATTTCATAATTTAGTATCTAGTTTTAGTTACCTGATTCCATAGACAATTTATGCTTTATTCTCTCTTGAGTAACTGTTTTAATTTTGTAAATGCATTGCCTCGGGCTACGCGTATTCTCTATGTTTTATTTTCCGAACGTTTTGCAATCAATCAATCTAAAATCCACAAAGAAGAAACTTTTGCTCCAATAATAATCGCGTAATTATCAAACATTCGTAATGAAACTCAAATACTAGTGAATAAATATCAAAATAATTTTAATAATTATTAATTTTCATAATTAAACTATAATAATAAATCAAACAAATCGATGAATAATATTTATCCAAAAAAGATGGCTGACAGTGGACTTGCAGATTAAAAATAGTGAAAAGAAGACTTTTTAATTTAAAAAAGTGAGTAAATAATGGGTTTTTAAGTGAAAAAGTGAGTAAATATAAACAGTGAGCTTTTGAACTTAAAAAGTGATTAAATAGTAAGTTTTTAAATAAAAAAGTGACTTATACAGAGTTTGATATTACTGATATTAAATTGGGGGGCACCAGCAGGAAAAGCCATTCAAATTTGAAAAAAACATTTCAAAAATCGCAAAAATAATTGAAATATGAAGAAAATAATTAAATAATTACAAAAATAATTCAATTTGACAAAAAAGTTGTAAATGACAAAACTAATTGAAAAATTGATTAAAGATCAAAAAATGATGACAAAAATTGAAACGAAATAATTGGAATTTAAAGTAAATAATTAAAAAGTTTCAAAAGTAATTGAAGTTACAAAAAAAATAATTAAAGAATGGCAAAAATAATTAAACTTTGAAACAAAAGTTTGAGCCTGGTGTAAAAAATTTAAATTTAAAAAAATTTAAATGAACAAAAGTTCAAAAATTGATAAAAATAATTTAATTTTCAAGAAAATAATAATTAACACTTAAAAAAATTAAAAAATATCAAAAAATGTATATGTGTAGAATATAGTAGAATAATGACAAAAATAACTGCAATTTAGAAAAAAATTAATGTAAAATCAGAAATTTAATACATTAATTTAAAAATTATATAAAATAATTGAAAAATTAAAAATATAATTAAAATGTAAAGAAACTAATAGAATAATGACATAAATAATTGAAAACTGTCCTTCAAAAGTTAATAAATTGATGACAATAATAAAGAGATTGAAGAAAATGGCAGTTAAAGAAAATAATTTCAAAATGTCAAAAATATTTAAATATTGACAAAAATAGTTGTAATTTGACAAAATAATTGATAACTTAAAAAAAAGTCTGAAGAAAATACTTGAAAACTTGACAAAACAATTGAAATATTGAAATAAATAATTCAAAACTGGTGTAAAAATTAAAAAATTATAGACAATAATTGTAAAGTTAAAAAAATATTATAAGTTTGAGGAACATAATTGAAAATTAAAGAAATTAATTGAAGTTTGAAGACAATAATTAAAATTTGAAGAGAACAATTTAAAAATGGCAAAAAGATTTAAATATGAAAAAAATAATTAAAGATTAAAGAAAATAATTAAAAAAGGTGTAAAAAAATTAATAAATTCATGACATTATTAAAAATAATAATGAAAATAATTGAAAACAGGTGTAGAGAAATTTAAAAGTTCATGACAATAAAAAAAATAAAATAAAATAATTGCAATTTGTAAAAATATAATTCTAAAATGTCAAAAATATGAAAAAAATAATTGGAAAATGACAAAACTAATTGAATAATGACAAAAGTAATGGAAATTTGAAGAAAATAATTGAAAAATAACGGAAGTGAATTGAACTTGTGTAGAAAATTTTGATATTTCTGACAATAATTTGAAGATTGAAAACCACAATTGAAATTTTAAAAAATAATTGAAAAGTTTCAATAAGAATTGAAATTACAAGAAGATAATTAAACAATAACAAAAATAATTGTAATTTGAAAAAAATAATTGATAGCTGGTGTACAAATAAAAAATTTATAGAGAATAATTAAAGTTTAAAGAAAATAATTAAAGTTTATTGAAATTTTTCAATTATGTTTTTTATGTTTTTATCTTTAAATTATTTCCAGAAATATTAAAATTTTCAACACCAGTTTCTATTCCACTTTTGTTAATTTTTTATAATTTTTCCCAAATTTCAATTACTTTTGTCATTATTCAAGTATTTTTGCCATTTTACCATTGAGCAATTCCATGTGTATCGAACTGAAGAATTTCCGGACTCGTCAGTGATTTTAATCAAAGTTTGTACACTTTTTCTACCATATGAGAAGAGAAAAACCCTAAAATATTTTTGCAAAATTTTTAAAACTTTTTGCAAAAATCGTATTTCAAAATTTTTGGTACATTTTGTTTAAACTCGAGTAACTTTTGTTCTAATTGAGATATCAAGGTCGATTTTTTTTTAAATTACTCATAAAAGAATGTAGTTTTATAAAAAAATTTTAAAAAGGAAAAAAAAAATTTTTTTACCCTGAATTATTAAAAAAAAATTTTTAAACTCAAATTTTTTCAAATAATATATCTTCGATTTTCCTCATTTTTTTTCTAAAAATTGCTTATATTGTTAGTAATAAACGCTGTAATTTTTAAAATGGGGGGGCAATAACTTTTTGAGCAAAAATTAAAAGAGTACAGCGCTGCGTTTTTCGACGCGTGGTGAGAAACGTATCACGCGACAGCAGCGTGGTACGAGGCACCACACACCACACGTTCACTTAAGGATGTACGTGCGAGTGTTTTGGAAAATGATAAAATACTGTTTTTATTATAGATATTACAAATTTTATGTTTAAAAAATCATTTTTATAAGTTTGGAGTCGATTCACTATGGATTTATTGAATTATGAGGATTTTAAAAAAAAATTATAAGATAGAAATGTCAACTAATACATTTTATTGGCTCACGTACATCCTGAAATAAGTTGGTATATTTAAACTGATTTTCGTGTTAATCAATTGCTGCCCCGATTTACACTCAATTTTTTTATGAATTTATTACATTTAGTATGCATGCATACTGAAAAGTGAATACTTGAATTAAAGTAAGATATTTAATTTTTATAATTACAATGAGGTTTATGAAAAGCACTTTTTAGGTACATTTTAAAAAATCATTTGAACTTTTCAGAAATTGCAGTTTAAAAATATTTTGGAAACAAAAACTTATATCTAATTTTATATTTTAAATTTCGAAAATTAAGATCATGCAGTTTTTCCACTTTTACAATTTATTATGTTTATAACAACCAAGTTAATTAGTTTAACTTTTTAATTTAACATAATACATATAATATATTAATATTGGTATATTAATATATATATTATATATATAAAAAAATAATTTTGAATTAATTATTCAAAGAGGTGCGAAGCAACTGGTGTCGTTTGTGATATACCAGACAACCGTCTTTAAGAGAAACTTATAACACATAATATGTATTATTTTCATTGTATTCAAGGGACTGTTTAAAATAAAAGATATCTAAGGTGTCAAAATTATTATTTGCACTTATTAGCTGCTTTCAGTTGCGTATAGTAGAAAGAAGTTTAATGCTTCATGATTTTCGATGGTCTTGTTTCGTGTGTAGAATTGGAAAAAGTTTTAGCCAGAACCTTAGTTTGCGAAACAGGAATAAATGCGTGGAATCTTTGAGTACCTTGAATGGTAATCGATTTTTCAAACCTTTCTTTTAAGAAAGCTTCTTCTGCAGAGTATTCTTCGTGCGTACAAAACGCAACATGGATTTTTTCTAAGTCCTTAGCGAACGTAAACAAAGCTCTCGCATTTACAATTTGGTTATCAAGTGGCCGTTGTAAGCTAGCTTGAGCAGCAGCTCTTTTAAGTGTACCTCCGACTCCATCGCAAGGACCTTTTCCATGCGATGTTGCAAAAAAGTGCCACTCTGCATCACAACCAAAATCTAAATTATGATGGGTTAGATTTACGAAATTTTTGCGGTTTTTATACTGAGCTGCGGATCCGTCCGAAAAATAGAAAATCTTTTTTAATTCTGTACTTACACTTTCTCTTAGAAAGGTAATTAATTTTCTTTGAAATAAATGTACAGATATAGTATTATGTTCTAATATTTCAGAAATTACAACGAAACTAACATGCTGCAATTCTTTGTCTAAATTTTTGTAATATATCACAAAAGGATGAACAGTAGCTTGATTGTTTGTCCAATGATAGCTCTGAGTAGAGTCTTGTATTATGAAGGAATAATTTTCAGCAAAATCGCAAATTATTAATAATTCACCTTCTTTTAAATTAGACTTGACTTCATCCAAAAATTTATTTTGTTCCTTCGCAATAAAACTGTGTAAGATCAGTTTTTTTTGTTCTTTTGCTAAAAAATCAACGAACTCATCTGTTGATTTTATAATTGTTTCAAGATTCGACCGATCTACTTGAATCCATTGCTTATATGTGATATTTTCAATATTATTGTTTGAATAAGCATTTAGTAAATTTTCTTTTAATTTTTTATCTCCTGGACAAGAAGAACAAGATCCAAGGTAGCATTCTACTTGCGCTGGATTACAAATTGATTGAGCTATCCAGTGTTGATATGTAGGAAATTCAAGGTTACTACTGATGGCTAATTCACCAATTTTCCCACCTATGAACATTAATTTCACATTTTGGTGCAAAGTGCAAACGCAAACAGTATGCGATCCACTTCCCCCAGTTAAAACACATTCCTTGGGTCTTAATTCTGCAAACTTTGAAAATCCTATTGGTTTATCAGGATAAGATTCTTTAAAGAATTTATGTAATTCCTTAAGATTACACAACATCAATCGTTTTTGTTCTTTAACTTTTTCTCCGCCATCTTTTATAATAGTAACATAATCTCGTTTACCTGGCATAATACGACTATTGTTGTCATTTTTGTAAAATTCCTGGACTAAATTTTTTGTTTCTGTAGGTAGTTGTTTCCCTAATATTGGTTTTGGAGAAGCTAAGAACTCATTATTAGAAATTAATGTTTTGGCCTTTCGTGCAAGTCGATTAGAACATCCAAATGTTCCTTCAATTTTCTCAATTGTCCAATTTTTAGGTAATATCGTTAAAATTTTCAATTGAAGATTTTTATCTTCTTTAGAGTCTTCAAATTTTTGTTGAAGATGTTTTACAATAATGTCATTCTCACTGTCAGTAGAATCATCGAGATCAAAAAGTTTTTTTTTTAGAACAGAAGTAATATTTTTTATTAAATTAGTTTTTTCAGTTACCGTATAGATTTTTTTAGATTCAATTTGAGGTTCATTTAAAATAGCTAAAAACTTATTTAAATAAGAAAATGCTGTCTCTTTATCTACTTCCGGAAACTGTATCATATCTTCTTCAACATTTTCTGCGATGAAAATATTTTGAATGTCGTCCATTTCAACATCGTTATTAATATCTTGATTAATATCGTTTGTAACTCGTTGCTGATTCATTGTATTTTTCTCTACAAACAAGTGAGGTTCTTTTGACAACAATTTTCTGCATTCATCGCAAAGATACTGATTACGTGAAAGATTTGAACATTTTTTTGCAAGTTCTTTTGAAACCTTGCGAAGATTTTTTTTATATTTTCCACGTTTATGCCTATTTACTGGGTTACAACAGACTTTAGTGTAAGGCATCTTTAAAAACAACTTCAACTAAACACTACAAAAACTCACTTAAAACTTTCACATTAAAAGCTAAAAAGAAAAAGGATCTTAAAAAAAACCATACAAATGCAAAGAACGAAAGAAGTAATAAAATTATAATTAAAGACGGTATATGAACAATAAAACTAAATAGGACTCAGTGCGAAACTCATAAAAAAAATAACGCAGTTAACGAAAATCACGAAAAAAATTCAAATCCCAAAGTACTTTATAAATAGAAATAATATCACTTACCTTCAAATAGTAACACGAAAAATTCGTCAAGTATTCAGTTCAACAGTCTTCTGCACTTTATACATTTTTAAACTCAACTTACTAGTGGGAAAACTTATTGAATCTAAGACTTCGACACCTTGCGGGCGCGAAGAGAACTATCAGGAAAAAGCGCGAAATTTTGAATATGATTTATGACTTACACATTTAAAATTGCAAAAATAAATTAAATAAAAACAAGAAAAACAAAATTAGCTTTGTTTAAATACTATAGCAATCATTATTTACTGTTGTTAATTGTTAAAATTTTTTCCAATTTCAAAGAAAGCAAGGTGGAAGTATGGATTCTAATTCAAGAGACTGAAATAAAGTATCACTGTTAGTTAAATTATTATAAAATGATTCATATTAAACATGTTGTAATTAATTCAAAATTATTTTTTTATATATATAATATATATATTAATATACCAATATTAATATATTATATTTATTATGTTAAATTAAAAAGTTAAACTAATTAACTTGGTTGTTATAAACATAATAAATTGTAAAAGTGGAAAAACTGCATGATCTTAATTTTCGAAATTTAAAATATAAAATTAGATATAAGTTTTTGTTTCCAAAATATTTTTAAACTGCAATGTCTGAAAAGTTCAAATGATTTTTTAAAATGTACCTAAAAAGTGCTTTTCATAAAACTCATTGTAATTATAAAAATTAAATATCTTACTTTAATTCAAGTATTCACTTTTCAGTATGCATGCATACTAAATGTAATAAATTCATAAAAAAATTGAGTGTAAATCGGGGCAGCAATTGATTAACACGAAAATCAGTTTAAATATACCAACTTTTTTCAGGATGTACGTGAGCCAATAAAATGTATTAGTTGACATTTCTATCTTATAATTTTTTTTTTTAAAATCCTCATAATTCAATAAATCCATAGTGAATCGACTCCAAACTTATAAAAATGATTTTTTAAACATAAAATTTGTAATATCTATAATAAAAACAGTATTTTATCATTTTCCAAAACACTCGCACGTACATCCTTAAGTGAACGTGTGGTGTGTGGAGCCTCGTACCACGCTGCTGCCGCGTGATACGTTTCTCACCACGCGTCGAAAAACGCAGCGCTGTACTCTTTTAATTTTTGCTCAAAAAGTTATTGCCCCCCCATTTTAAAAATTACAGCGTTTATTACTAACAATATAAGCAATTTTTAGAAAAAAAATGAGGAAAATCGAAGATATATTATTTGAAAAAATTTGAGTTTAAAAATTTTTTTTTAATAATTCAGGGTAAAAAAATTTTTTTTTTCCTTTTTAATTTTTTTTTATAAAACTACATTCTTTTATGAGTAATTTAAAAAAAAATCGACCTTGATATCTCAATTAGAACAAAAGTTATTCGAGTTTAAACAAAAAGTACCAAAAATTTTGAAATACGATTTTTGCAAAAAGTTTTAAAAATTTTGCAAAAATATTTTAGGGTTTTTCTCTTCTCATATGGTAGAAAAAGTGTACAAACTTTGATTAAAATCACTGACGAGTCCGGAAATTCTTCAGTTCGATACACATGGAATTGCTCCATTATTTTCTTCATATTTCTATTATTTTTGCAATTTTAGAATATTTTCTACAAATTTCAATTATTATTTTACTCAAAGTATTAAATGCGTACTATTAATATTTAATATAGTAATTACTATTGTTATATCAAATTTGAATTTTATTGTTACTTGGAAGAAAATTTTTAAACTTTATATTGTAATGTGCTTTTGCCCGTAAATACATTAATAAATAAAAAAATTGAATTTTTTTATTAACACGAATTTTTAAATTTATTATATTAGTTTTCAATTATTTTCTTCAAATTTCAATCATTTTCTTCACTATTTTTATTATTGTTATGAATTTATTAAATTTGTACATTTTTTTTCAATTAATTTCAATCAATTATTTTCTTCAAACTTTAATTATTCTAGCTATAAATTTTTTATTTGTACACCAGCTTTCAATTATTTATGTCATTATTCAATTAGTTTCCTAAAATTTCAATTATTTGGTCAATTTTTTAAGTATTGTCTTTAAATTTTTAATTTTATGCACCAGTTATCAATTATTTTTTTCAAATTACAATTATTTTTGTTATTGTTCAATTATCTTCTTGTAATTTCAATTATTATTAAAACTTTTCAGTTATTTTTTAAAATTTCAATTGTGTTTTTCAATCTTCAAATTATTGTCAGGAATATCAAAATTTTCTACACAAGTTCAATTCACTTCCGTTATTTTTCAATTATTTTCTTCAAATTTCAATTAATTTTTTTATTATTCATTTTCCAATTATTTTTTTCATATTTTTGTATATTTTATGCCATTTTAAAACTATATTTTTACAAATTGCAATTATTTTATTCCATTTTTTTTATTGTCATGAACTTTTAAATTTCTTTACACCTGTTTTCAATTATTTTCATTATTATTTTTATTATTGTTACGAATTTATTAATTTTTGTACACCTTTTTCAAATTATTTTCCTCAAACTTTAATTATTTTTTTTATATTTGAATTTTTTTTGCTATTTTAAATTATTCTCTTCAAATTCCAATTATTGTCTTCAAACTTCAATTAATTTCACCAACTTTCAATAATTTTCCTCATGCTTATAATATTTTTTTTAACTTTATAATTATTATTGTCTACTTTTTTTAATTTTTACACCATTTTTGTATTTTTTATTTTAATATTTTAATTGTTTTATCAAGTTTTCAAGTATTTTCTTCATATTCTTTTCTTTGAAGTTATCAATTATTTTTGTCATTTCTCAATTATTTTTTCAAATTACAACTATTTTTGTCAATATTGAAATATTTTTGACATTTTGGAATTATTTTCTTTTAATGTCATTTTCTTTAATCTTTTTATTATTGTCATGAATTTATAAACTTTTGAAGATTAGTTTTCAATTATTTATGTCACTCAATTAGTTTCTTCACATTTTCATTATATCGTTAATTTTTCAATTATTTTATACAATTTTTCAAGTAATGTATGAAATTTCTCAATTTTTATTAATTTTTTTCTAAATCGCAGTTATTTTTGTCATTATTCTACTATATTATACACATATACATTTTTTGATATTTTTTAATTTTTTTTTAAGTGTTAATTATTATTTTGTTGAAAATTATATTATTTTTATCAATTTCTGAACTTTTGTCTAAAAAGAGTAATATTTACACCAGCTTTTATCATTATTTATGTCATTATATTCAATTAGTTTCTTTACATTTTACTTATTTTTTCAATATCTCAATTATAGTAGGAAAATTTAAATTTTTTATACCAGCCTCAAACTTTTGTTTCAAAGTTTAATTATTTTTGTCATTCTTTAATTATTTTTTTGTAACTTCAATCATATTTGAAACATTTTAATTATTTACTTTAAATTCCAATTATTTCGTTTCAATTTTTGGCATCATTTTTTGATTTTTAATCAATTTTTCAATTAGTTTTGTCATTTACAACTTTTTTTGAAAAGTTTCAAAAATTCAAATTGAATTATTTTTGTAATTATTGAATTATTTTCTACATATTTCAATTATTTTTGCGATTTTTGAATTGTTTTTTTCAAATTTGAATGGCTTTTCCTGCTGGTGCCCCCCAATTTAATATCAGTAATATCAAACTCTATATAAGTCACTTTTTTATTTAAAAACTTACTATTTAATCACTTTTTAAGTTCAAAAGCTCACTGTTTTTATTTACTCACTTTTTCACTTAAAAACCCATTATTTACTCACTTTTTTAAATTAAAAAGTCTTTTTTTTAACTATTTTCAATATGCAAGTTTACTGGCAGCCCTCCTTATTAGATAAATATCATTCATCGATTTGTTTGATTTATTATTATAGTTTAATTATTAAAATTAATAATTATTAAAATTAATAATTATTAAAATGATAATTCAATTATTAAAAATCGCGCTTGCGCGCGTTATATTTTGCTAGTAAAGAAATAATAATAGCTTTTTTAAATTTAAAAATTAAACAGCTCATTATTTATCATTAAGCTTATAATTATAATTATCATTATTTTTTCGTAAAATTATTTTGATATTTATTCACTGTTATTTGCGTTTCATTACGAATGTTTAATAATTACGCGATTATTATTGGAACAAAATAAATAATCCTGATTTTATAAAAAGGATATTCTTGATACGGAATAGATGTAAATAAATCATTACATAAATGACAGATGAAAGTTTCTTGAATTTGAAATCACGTGAGTTCATGAACAAAATTAGTAAGTGGGTCCAACTTCACACAAGTGTCAGTGACGGTTAACCTCCATGTCATTGCTGAAGGTAATTAGTCCGTATATGTCATTAAAATAATTACTAATTACTTCCCGTTACTCGTGAAGATTGTCCAATAAAATAAGAACACAATTAGTCATATAAATTTAATATACATTATTATTTTTCTAAGTGTAAATCACGCGATGTTTATGTTGAGCCATTAATGTTAATGAATGTGTAAAAGAACATTCTATTATTTTTTAATAACGTTTCCTACTTTTTTTTCTGCATTTCCCTTTATTTATTCAATTTCTAGTTATTTTGTTGCTTTTTAGTAGTATTTTTCTAATTAAGATTTAGAGATTAAACTTTCTAGTCATTTTTTCTATTTTTCTTATTTGATATTTAAATTTTTTACTTATATTGTCACTTTTTATTTTTAGTAACATTTCTTTAGTTTTAATTCTATTTTCTAATTGAGGAGCACTTTTTCAAAAGTTGATAAATCCATTCTCCAAAAAGGTAGAGATAATTACAAGTCTAACATATTTGGAACCTTACAAATCGATCTGTCACTGATAAATTTAAGAAACAAAATTTATCAGCAAAGAATTTTCAATTTAAAAAATCTAGACTCAACCAAGATGATTTAAAATTTTATTGTTTTTTCCTAGAAAAAGTTACAAAAACCTTTAAATTTTCTAATTATTATAAACTTTAATTAAGAATAAATACCGTCAAGTGCAAAAAACCTTTTTAAATAAATAATTTCGTAAAGTTTTTCTACTTTATAATTAACTCTAGGGGTTAGGTGCGAAACTCCATTTGTATAATTTTCTCAAAATAACAAAATGTGGATTAATCAACTTTTGTAAAAGTGCTCCTCAATTATTTTGTAATTTCCTGTCAATTTTTTTAATTTTTGTTTTTCTTTCAATTTGTAACTATATTCTCTTACCATAACAATATTTTTTTAATGTACTTTTGAATTTCCTATTTTTTCCTTTTTTAGTCTTTTCTCTTTTATTTCATTAGAATGTTTTATTTTTTTTTTTAAGATCAGTTAGTATTTTGATCTAACTTGCAAAAAAACTGAAAAGAAAAAACGAATTTTTTTACAGGAAGACAAAGAAAACAAGTTTGTTTATTCATTTTTTAATAGCTTGTTCATAGACCAACTAAATATTGTTTATAGCATTTATAGTTAAAAAAATGTATCTCATACCTAATGCTGAATTGATCTTACTAAAAAAACATTTTTTTTATGGAAAAAACGCTAAATTTTTAATTTGTTTATCAGTTTATTTTTAACAATTACGAAAATTATTATTATAAAATTTTTAAACATCTGTTAGTATTTTGATTTTACTTGCAGAAAAACTGTAATAAGAAATGGTTTTTTCTATAAAAGGGACTGAGAAAACGAATTTGTTTATTCAGTTGTTTATGGATTGTTTATAGACTAACTGAATATTGTTTATAGATAATAATGGTTAAAAAGATGTATTTCATACCTTGTGCTAAACTATTCTTATTAAAAAAACATTTATTATTTAATTGAAAAAAACGGAAATTTTTTAATTTGTTTATAATAATGAAGGAAATTGTTTATGCGAAACTAGTAGATGCTTTGTATGATTTTAATCATAGATGTAAAAACATTTAAAGAAAACAACATCTTTTTTTTATTGACAACGACGAAGAAATCAAATTTGTTTAAAGTATTTGTTTATAACAATTTATCTGTTGCTAATGAAATTAATTTATCTTTGAGACATGTAGAAATCAATTTCACTAATTAACAATCAAACTTACTGAGGTTTCATTGACATAAACAATAATATTTTAAAATGTGCTGCTTTCACCAATGTTTATAACAACATAAATATTTGTGCAAGTTATAATTCAAAATTTTAGTTAAAAAACAAAAATTCAAAATCGGTTAAAAATTGGAGTCTCTACGCTGTTTTTAATCCTTATTTAATTTTCCTTCCACTGTGCGCTTGGTGCCTTCTGCACTGGTTATAAAATTTTTTTCAAAAATTACGTACAGTTAGAAAAATAGGGAAACCTGATAGTAATTACTTTTTTAAACAAATAATTAATTGATGTATCTTACAAACTAGAAACAAAATAATTCACTTCAATCAAGACTGTAAAGATTGAAATTGATTGTTAGGTAGAAAAAAGTTGAATTTGAGTTTAAAGTGATTGTGTGACTATATCCTTTTAACTAAAGCGATTTATGTTGTTCGCTGGGCAGCATCTCTGTCGTAGATTGTCGCGTCGTCGCGTTATCAGCTGCCCTCGTTATCGACCGCTAGGTTTCCGAGCTCTCTGCACCTGCAATTGCGATCTGAGTGACCGTTTCTTCTCAGTTCCTTTTCTTCTTGGGCTTTTTCAATTACTTATTTTTTATTTGTTTACTACTCGATTTACGGACTTGTCAAAAATTTTTTCTTTTTCCACAATTATTTCAACCTTCCTCGCTAAAATGTTATTTTAAATTAATTCAAATTGTTTATTTGAACTAAAGCAATTAGAAAAATTTCTTTTTCAATTCAAAGTCAACACAGGAATAGAATTAACGATACACTTGTGTTACAAAATTTCAAAATGTAAAAAAAACTTTTTATTGGACCTATTGGAGATTGTAAGTAATAAAAAACTAAATAGAATGGAATATATTAAATATTTGATAAACCCCCAGAATCTTAATTTGGATTCAAAAAACTGTTTTTATGTAGATTCACGTACATAATACCTCAAAACTTCGACATTTTTTTTTCAAATCAAAAAGTTTTTTTTTATTCTAAACCTTAAAATCAGCCTTTTGAAAATGTAAGAGAGTTTCTTCATTATCCTTGAAATTCATAAAGAATACAGAGACCCACTTATTATTAATTTTTATTTATGGAATTTACTGTTTTCGAGGTCGCTGAATACAAATATGATGTTAAAATTAGAGAATTAATAATGGCCGATCCAAAATGGCGGACATACAGTTTTGAAAATTTATGGATTATATTGAAACTTGGTTTCATTATCTGAATTATCTTGAATTATCTAAAGTTATGTGCATTACCGTGAAGTATGATGAATTACTTTAAAGTATCTTGAATTATTATTTGAAGTATTTTGAATTATCTGAAGTACATTGAAGTAAACTCAATATTATGGATAAATAATTATCTTCAATTATTTAAAGTATTGAAGAAGCTGTACACCACAATTCTGATCTAATTAACGCATTTAGCATTATTTAATAAAATTAATATTACCTACCAGAAGGTGTTTTTTAAACTTTAAAAGTTATCTCTTAGCTTTGCAAAAGTTTATAAAAATTGTAAAACAATAAAAATAAATCATGAATACAGGAAGAAAATAAAAAAAATCTATTCATCATGTTAAAATTGAATAATGTAAATTCAAAGTTAAAAGTGGAATAGCTTTAACAATTTTCATCGAATTTTATTTAATCTGAAGTAATTTAAAACCAAATTGTCTGAGCTTTTGATATGTGTTGAGAAAAAATATATCTTAAATTAGATAAAAGAGATAAATTTGTCTTAAAGTTGAAAAATCAATGAAAAAATCAAATTTTTGGATTGTTTTTGATCGATATCTTTATGAATTCAAATGATAATGGAGAAATTCTCATACAGTTTTAAAAGGCTGGTTTTAAGTTTTAAGATAAGAAAAAACTTTTTTTTTGATAAAAAATGGCAAAATTTTGAGGCAAAGTTTTAAAAGATTTCTAATGGTCTATAAAAAATTTACTTTTTCTAATTTTTAACAGAGTTATCTTTTTAATCTTTTTAATGCGATTTTTGAAAGTGCTCACAGTGCAATTTAACTGAAATTAGGCATAATCCAAGTTTCGATCAATTTAATCTGGAATCGATTAGAATTTGAATCAATTAAAAATTGGATTATGGCAAATTTGAACAAGTATGTTACAATTAGCGTATATGGATTAGAATTTCGTTTAAATAAAGATTGAATCTTGCAGAAAAACTACGCATAAAATGTACAGGATATAGCTTGGAGTTGAATTTGACGTATCTTCAGTATATATTGCACATTTCGATGTTCCGATCAAAAAATTCCTATCGCCAAATGTCCGCTGAAAGCTAGATATCGAGTTATTGGAAAATGAATGCGTAGCAAATAGAAAGATATAAAAAGAAACATATATAATTAATTTCATCGTTTATATTGGAATTGTTATATTATTATCGTTACCATTATTGTCATTGTCTTCGTCATCGTCATCGTCATCAATACTTTTTTGTCGTTAAATTTTTTTTTTAACTGGATATTTTCAAGGCAACAGATGCCAAAAAAATAAAAACAAACATTAAAGATGATATGGTCACCGGAACATTCACAAATAATCCCTTGAATTTGCAAAAACTCTAAGTACAAAAAATTCTAAAAATTTAACTAAAGTCGAAACTAAACTTTTTATTGCATTTACTTAAAGCATTATACTTAAAGCAATAGATGGCTAAAGAACATCAAAACTTTTTAAATTCGATTTTACCTACAGGTACGTCCCCAAATTGTCCTCTAAATTAGCAAATAATCAAACTTTTAAGTCAAAAGATTCTAAAAATCTGACTAAAATCCAGATCACACTTTTTATTGCATTTTCTCAAAATAAGACAGCTAAAAAAAAAAAAAAAAATTGTTCGAGACACTACACTAGTGTATTCTTTCGTATTTTTCTTCGCTAAATCCGAATCTGAAGTCCGAATTGCTAGATTGGTTCTACTTTTTGAGATAATCTCAAAAAAAATTTAAAAGTACATATCAAAACCAAAAAAAATTTTTTTCTTGAACGTGTTTCTGCGTACATTTTTCCGCTGAATCTGAATCCGAAGTCTGAATGATCAGATTAGCTAAAAATTTTAAGATAATCTCAAGAAGCAATTTTTTCATGTTTTTCAGCAGATTTTTAAAATTATTTAAAAAATGTTAGCCACTCTGATTATTCTGACATCAGATTCGGATTTAGCAGAGAAAAATACACCAGCATATTGTCCCGGGCAAAAAAAAAAAAAAAATTTTTTTTAGGTTTTTTGAGGTTTTTAAGCAATTTTTTTAGATTATCTTAAATTTTTTAGTCAATTTAGTTATTCTGACTTCGGATTTGGATTCAGCGAAAAAAATACGTAGGAATACAAAAGCGTTGTTTTCTTCGTTGAATTCGAATCCGAAGTATGAATGATCAGATTAAATACAAATTTTAAAAAATAATCTCAAAACGCGATTTTTTCATGTTTTTCTGCATATTTTAAAGAATATTTAAAAAACTGGCAGAATAAAATGCGCGGAAGCGCGCTAGTTTTTCATACATTTTAGAAATTATAAAATACTATAATAAATATAACAAATCGGTAAATAATATTTATGTAAAAAGAAGAAATAAATATTTTAAATATAATATTTAAAAATCAATTAATATAGATAAAATAAATATTGATTTAGGACAAGATTTATAATATTTTAGAATTAAAAAGAAATGCAAAAAATAATTGAAATTAAACAAAACAATTGCAAATTTTGCAAATTAATTGAACAAAAGAATGAAATCAATTAAAAATTGGGTAAAGTAATTTAAACAGTCATAGAAATGTTTTATACATGAAGAAAATAATTTAAATTTGAAAAAATACTTGAGAATCTTAAAAGTAAATTAAAACAAAATTGAATAATAAAAAATTAGAGAAAATGATTAAAAATTGAAAAAACATGATCAATAGTTGAGATACGAAAATTAAAATTAAAAAAAATTTAAAAAAAAATTAGAGAAAATAAATGAAAAAAGATAAAGATAATTTAAATTTGAACAGAACAAGGTTTAATTAAAGAGAAATAAGTAAAAACTTTTTTACAATTATCAAAAAAAAAAAAAAAAAAAAAAAGAAAAAGAACGAAAGTAATTGAAAATTGAAGAAAATAAATTTTGGAAAATAATTGAAAAATGTTTTTAAATTTTAAAACTTGACGAAAATAATTAAAATATGATACAAAGAATGATAAGTTGTAAAAAATAAATGACACTTAAGTGTGATAATTGAAAAAATTAAAGAATTTTTTTAAATAAAGAAAAAATAATTGAAATTTGAAAAAAATACATGAAGATAATTAAAAAATTAATCAAAAAAATTTGAAATTATGAAAACAAATGAAAATAATTAAAAATTGGAGAAAACAATTGAAATTTTAGAAAAAGTCTTAAAAATCTTAGAAAATAATTTTAAAAAATAAGAATAACTAAAAATTGGAGAACAGACGGGAAGAATGCTAAAAATAATTAAAATTTACGATAATTAATAAAATTTTTTGAAAATTATGAAAACAAATAAAAATAATTAAAAACTGAAGAAAATAATAGAAATTTGAGAAAAATACTTCAAAATTTTTGAAATTAATTTTATAAAATGAGAAAAACTAAAAATTAGAGAAAACTCTGGAAGAAAGCTAAAAATAATTAAAATTTACGATAATTAATTAAAAAAATTTGAAATTCTGATAACAAATGAAAATAATTAAAAATTGAAGAAAATATTTCAATTTTCAGAAAAATACTTAAAAATCTTAGAAAATGAGAATAATAATTGACAATCGAGGGAAATAATTGAAAAATGATAGAATTAATTCAAAATTGAAAAAAAAAAATTGAAATATGCTAAAAATAATTTAAGATTGAGAAAGAAAATTGAATTGTGATGAAAATAATTTAAATATTAAAAATTGAAAAAATTTAATAAAATTTAAGAGAAATAACTGAAAAAATCATAGAATATATGTTTAAAAAGAAAAAATAATTACAAAATTACTTACAAAATTGTAATTCAAGAGAATAATTAAAAAATCGCAGAAATAACGAAAATTGAAGAAAATAATTGTAATATCGGATAAATAATTGAAATTTTTAAAAATAATGCCAAAATAATGAATATAATTATAAATTGATGAAAATCAAGAAGAATTGCAGAATTTATTTTTAAGCAAAAGAAAATAATCAAAAAATCGTTATATGATAGAAAATTGATGACAATAATCTAAGTTTGAGATAATTACTGAAAATTTAGGAAATTAATAGCTTGTGTATATATTTTAAACTTCTTCAAAAACCATAATAAATTTTTAAAGCATTTTTCGAAACTTTTTTTTTACACAAATGAAAAAAACCAGTACAACACAACACTAACGAAAAAGGTTATCTTATTCTTACAATTCAAATTTCATTAAAATATTTCCTGACAAAGGGAGTCAAAATCAATAAAATAACAGGGACTAACTTCACTTCAGTTTTTAAAACGTGGACAGAAAAAGATGAATAAATATTAATACTAACTAACTTCAGGAGTTTACGAAGATTAGTATTATTTAATTTTAGCCAATTTGGTTATTCTGACGATAGATTCGGATTCAACAGACAAAAATACATAGCATATTGTCACAGACAAAAAAAATGTTTTTGGGGTTTTTTTTCGTGTTTTTGAGCAATTTTTTTAGATTATCTTAAAATTTTTAGCCAATCTGGTTATTTTGACTTCGAATTCAGATTCATCGAAAAAATACTTAGGAATACAGGACCGCACTTTCCCGGAAAAGAAAAAAAACTTTGTTTTTGGTTTTGATTTTTGTTTTTAATTTTTTTTGGAAATTATTTCAAAAATTTTATCCAATCTGATTATTTTGACTTCGGATTTGAATTTAGAAGAGAAAAATACGTAGAAATGCACTAGCATATTGTCCCGGGTAAAAAAAAATATTTTTTGGTTTTTTTTTCGGGTTTTTTGAGCAATTTTTTGCGATTATCTCAAAAAAATTTAGCCATTCTGGCTATTTTGACTTTGGATTCGGATTCAGCGTAAAAAATACATATTGATACTGGAGCGTAGTTTTCTTTGCTGAATCTGAATCCGAAGTCAGAATAACCAGATTGGCTAAAATTTTTTAAATAATCTCAAAAAAAAAAAAAAACGGAAAAAACCCCCCAAAAAAATTTTTTTGTCCTGGACAATATGCTAATGTTTTCCTACATATTTTTCTCTGCTGAATTCGAATCTACAGTCAGAATAATCGGATTGGCTAAATTTTTTTAATAATCTTAAAAATCTGCCGAAAATCACGAAAAAGCGCTTTTTTTTTAGATTATCTAAAAATTTTTATCTAATCTAATCTTTTTGACTTCTGACTCGGATTCAGCGGAGAAAAATACGTAAAAATACCCTAGCATATTTTCCCGGAAAAAAAATTTATTTTTGGGGTTTTTTCGGATTTGTGAGCAATTTTTTGAGATTTTCTCAATAATCTGATTATTCTGGCTTCGATTTCGGATTCATTGGAGAAAAATACGTGTAAATACAGAAGCGTAGTGTTCCAGAAAAAAAATTTTGTTTTGGTTTTTATTTGTGTCTTCAAAGTTTTTAAAATTGTTAAAAAAAATAAAACCAATCTACTATATCTAGAAACGATCAATATAATAATGAAATATAGTTAATGATAAAAATGATGATAATTCTTGTTTATAATGAAACGGATCATAGATCTTCCCAGAAGATCTATTGTTTTATGACGCTTGTTGTAAGTCAATGAAAATTATTATGTTAATTACAATGATAGAGATAGTGACGATTATCATGAATCATGACAATGTAATGTTCATTATAGTCAATTCGTAGATTTGATGTAAATTAATTGGTAGTTAATATTGTACAATGGACATTCTGAAAAATCAATAGTATATAAATATAAAACATTAATTAATATTTCATAAAGCAGTTTTGACTTTTGACTCATTTAATGCTTTACTCTGTTACATTTTTCCACATCAAGACTATATTTGCTGATATAATATTGATTTAAGATTCCTTCCTCACAAAAGTCAAACGCAATTAATGTGCAGTCATTTGTCCAAAAATTGTTTCCTATCAAATAGAAATGTTTAACTGAGGGGTCGTAATATGCTTTTTATGTAAATATTCTTTGTGATAAATCGATCAAATATTTAGTTGGATTTTACGAAAAGTTTTGTCAGGTTAAACAAGATGATTAATTTGATGAATTGCAGAAAAAAGGTTTGATTTAATAAAATGTACTCTCGGTTCAATCAGTACAAATTTTTCAATTACATAGGTATATAAAAGAAATTATAAGCGCTTAAAAATGTTATCAGTTGAAGTGAATAAAGTTTCCAACACATTCTTTCACAGAATACTGAATTGAAATAGTAACTAAAGAAAAAAAAAAATTGAGAGAATAATTTACAAAATTAGAGTTAATTCAATAATTATATTTCAATCTCGTTTTCAATTATGATAATTTACAGTAGTGATATTTAACCAAAATTTGTACTGGATGTTCTGTCCTGAAACATAAATTGTACTGACAGTGTACTTAACCAATTATGAACCTCGATTTTGGCGGTAAATTTCAAAATTTTAAAATTTGAAGGTTTTGAGTACTGTTATTAAGGTTATTAATAAATTACATTAAAATATCTTAATTAATACAAACCGGGTGCAGAAAATTTCCAGGTCAAACTTCAAAAATCAGTGTTTTTTCAAAGTTTAAAAAATTTATTTCTTAAAATTTTGATTTTGAATGATGCGTTGATTATAAAACTCAAACGTTTACCAATAAGCAAAACTTTTCTAAATTCAAATAATGAGTCTAATTTGAATTTAGAAAATGGTATTTGACGCTGCATTCTAATTAAATTAACAATTTTAATGTGAAAAGGATAAATTGCAAAGCTGAGGATTTTGAATGAAAATCATGATAGCAATTACCGTAGGATTAAGTAAATTGTGTATGTATGTGAAAATAATACAAAAGCACGAAAATACCCAAGCAGATTGCTGGCGATAGACGTGACAGTATGACGGGTTGCCTGTGCTTTTGCACAGCAGGGGTCGTCGTACGCTACAGGGGTTCCACGGCTTCAATGCGTAGGCAACCCGTCATACGCTACATACACTCGGCAACAAATCGCGCGTTGATAATAGAATATTAGATAAGGTTGGTTCCAAAGTAAAATCAAAATTTTACTTTAAATTAAACTTTTAAAATTCAAACTGTTGAGGAAAATTACAGAATATTATAGTTGCTCATTAATTAAGGAAAAGTCAAATTGGATAAAGTAATTTGTTAAATAAAAAAAAATTAACATTTTTGTTTGACATATTCCATTAACGCTGAAAACTTTTAAAATCGTAGCCTTGTGATGAACACAAAAAAAATGTTAATTTGAATTCAAAGTATCATAATATTATCTCACAACATAAAATCGAGCATAAAATTAATGATTGTTTTACTCACGAGTTTGATTTTAATAATATTAAACTAGAAATTAAAAAAAAAAATTTAAAGTTGGACTGTAATAGATTTTTTCAAAAAAACTGTCGGTATGGCAGTGTTCTATGTTATCTGATGAAATTGAATGTACTAATTTTTAACCTCAAAATTTTAAGCATGTTGACTCAGATAAATTGTTGTGTTTTTGTCTGTATTTATTATGTGACTTCTGTTGTTTAATTTTATTTGATTAACAATGGATTTATGTTTATGTTTATTAACTATTATGTAAGTTAGATAATTTATTGTAAATTGATAATTAATCTTTTATGTTTTTCTATACATATAACCTCAAAATTGTATATTACTTTTTTAATTTTTTTGTGTATTGAAATTGTTTATGTAATTTTAGTTTTTATTGTCCTGAGAAGGTCTACATATATACACGAAATTTTGATGTTTTTTATTTTGTGACAATATACGTTAAGGCGGGAATCAAATTTCCAAATTCTTAACAAATTTAAGAAAACGTAGTATTAGGTTTTTTAAGGTCGCTGATTATTATTAATTGGTTCCTGATTTGACAAAAAAAAAAGTTATTTAACTTGCCGAACTAATTAAAAAATTTTAAACAAATTTAATAAACCTTAAAATTTATAAGGAGTTTCTTTACGATGAATACGAATCAGTTGATAAATATTCAAAATTCAAAAAGGCGGATTCAATATTGTAAACTGAATTAAATTTCTAAGAGTTAAAACAATAATAAGATATTGTAATCGCTAAATACGAAACCGTTGAAAATTATTCCAAAATTTAAAAAGTCAGATCGAATGTAGCGAATTAAATAAAAAATGTGTTTAACCAATTTAATGAAACTTAACATTTAGATGAGTTTTGGGTCAGTAATTACGAATCCGTTAATAATTATTCGAAATTCAAAATCACTGATTCAATGAGCGAACTAAATATAAAATTTTTTAATATGAAACTTAAAATTTAGAGATTTCTTAGTCACTGATTATATTTCCGTTAATAATAATTATTATTCAAAATTTAAAATGGCAAATCTTATGATGGCAAATTAAATTTAAACAAAGGTAATATTACAGAAGAAGGACATTTCCGAATTTTTGATATTTTCTCACGGGACAAATTTTTTTCCCCTTATTTTAGAACCAAACTAAAAAAATGATATTAGGTTAAAAAAATTTAACCTAATAAAACTTAATTCCAGGGGATTTTTTGTTTGAGATTACATTTGCGTTAATAAAACTTAACATTTAGGGGATTTTCGTGTCAATGATTACAAATGGGTTAATGTCTTTCCCAAATTCAAAATGGCGGATGTTCGCGAAAATTTAAAATTTTAATGGTTTTGGGACCAAACTGAATATTGGTTCCACCATTTTGAATTTTGAAAAATCGTCAATGAATACGTAACTATTGATCCTCAAAAGCCCAAAAAAAAAAAAATTATTGTAAAATTGTATTTAATTATGTGTGCCACAATATTTTTTGTCGCGTCACAAGACTTGTCTGTTATTTTTGCGGGAATATCGAACAATAATAAAACGGACCTGATGAAAAAAAAATCAAATCAAAGCATAATTGAGCTTTATCAAGGAAGGGATGTATTATTCCACTTTTTGTAGCGAGATTCGCAATAAAAAGGTGGAAATATCGATCCTGCCGTTTCATTAAGTAAAGCGAAAAGAGTTGGTATGTCCCGGAAAAATTAGTCTGCTTCGAATACCTCTGAACATCTGTTTTCCGCAGAATAGGCACCTATATGTTGAAATTATATGCACGCTGCACGGTGGGCGTTTGATAATAGGAAAGAGTGGTAAAAATAAATGAGACGCTCGCAAGGTAATTATTGAGAGTGCCTTCCCGATTAATAAAAGCCGTCAGTCTCATTGTGTTAATAATAGCTTCTGTGAATAAATATCTAATCTTCATTCAACAGAAAACTCCAAAAGTTTATTTTATCTGCACTATTTACTGTTGCATGGAAAAAAGATTTGGAATATAAAACAAAAGTTTTGTTGTCTCAATCAAATTTTTTTTGTTGATACGAGCAACAAAATTCTTACTATTTATTTATTTGTTCAAAGAGTACAACGACCAATAAGGACAACAATTTATTGGTAATAAAACCAAAAAACACCAATCTGACGTTTCGAGACTGACTCATGTCTCCTCTTCAGAGTTTATTTAATTGTATCTATAAATTTAAAACAAATAAAAATATATACATTATCATTACATTCGTTGATATTGTTATTAGGACAAAAATTTAGAATAACAATTATAAAGATATATACAGAAGTTATAAACATTCATATATGGTAATTAGAAAATAACACAAGAAAAACACAAATTTTTTACTATCATCTGAATAAAATATATTTTATAATAAAGAAAAGAGATTATTCGATCCGGAGGAGCAAAATTGTGTAGGTAACTAACACTAACACATTAAATAAATTCAGATATTAATTTATTAGCAACGTTTCGTCTACAATTCGTAGACATCTTCAGGCTGTAACAATAACAAGTGTGAACACTTAGTAAAATTTTTTTTAACACGAACCAAACACAGAATGTACATTTTAAAAAAAGGATTTTTACCTCATACGGAAGTTAAAAATATTTTAAGACATCACAGAGAGTGACTTGTCAGTGTGTTCACTAGTCCTAGGTCATGGACAAACTAACAGAAAAGTGTGATAATGACGATTAAACGTCTAGACGACGAAAACAAATACAGAATAACATTGAGAAATCAAAACAAATCAAAAATAAAATAAATTAGACAGTTAAAATTACGATTAGAATAAATCAAGAAATTAGAAAATTTTTTTGTAAAAGATGTTTGTAAGTTTTGTTTAAACCATCGAAATTTTCTTTAACATTTATGGGCATATCTCTGGAACCTTTAACTTTTATGTCCCTTGCATATATTTTGATAATTTTAATCAATTTTTACCTGGTTTTTGTTGGAAATATTAACATTTGATACGATGAACTATTTCCAAAAGATTACACATTGATTTATTAAATAGATAAATAATTATTCCAATTTGAACATCCGATTTTTAACAATGTTTACTTGTCCCTAACCATACTTTCGAATGGTTTATACGTTAAAACTTTGTAATTAATAAAAATTACTAGTTAGATGACACATGTTTTTAAAGTTAATTAAACGATGAACACATTTGTGCATGAAAATTAATATTTTGTTTATTGTGAAGAAAGTTATATGTTTTTAAAAGTTGTCCCTCATTTTTAACCTTTTCGACCGTAATCGTCTTATTTATCATTTTTCTTGAATAAGACTATTGGCACACCAAAATAGTTTATGGAAAATAAAAGTTTAAATAATTAGAATTATTTTGAGACATACTAAATTGATGTGCTTCATGTCTTCAAAAAACTATTCTAATTTAAATAACAGAAAACACGTGTGTACAAAATTTGACAACGATCGTAATACGAGTGATACTTCACGAAAATGAAATAAAAGTATTTAAAAAGTACTTACATATATTTTTACGAGTACCATTTAACATTGTGTGAATGTGCTTTGAGAAAAAATACTTTATTGCAATGATAATGTGAAAATATTTATCAATTACGGTCGACCGTAATCGACCGAAATTTTTTAGAAAGAAATTTTTAAGTCTGAAGTTGCCGATTCTAATGTTTTCAACAGAAATTGTCATTAATTAAAACCTGAAGGTTAAGTTTTAATGTTTATTTCGAGATTGATTTTCACACAAAAATGGAACTTTATTCCTTTATTCCTAGTGTAGTATTATTAATATTTTACTATTCTTATAAATATTGAAAATATTAAACAAACTTATCGTTTTTTAAAAATGATAACCCCTCAAGCAATTCATTTCAACTGTTTTTCATCCTAAAAAGCAACCACCTGTTGAATATTTTTATGTTACAGGTTAAAAATTATTTGTAATTTTAAATAATTTATAATTTCTTGAAGACAATTAGATTTATTTGTCCATTTGTATAATTTGAAAGCTTAGCACTTGAAGTTTATGTAGACAAAGTTTCAATACTGTGCTACAAAAAAAAATAAAATATTTTTTCTTATTGAAAAGTTAAATGTTCCAGAGATATGCCCTTATGCTATTCGGGTCACTATTAATAAAAATCATTGCAGACAGAACACGCTTTTTCTAATCACGTTCGTAGTCAACAGTTTTTGTATTTTGATAGTCAAATTTATGATTATTTTTACTACAATGACATGGTACCAAAAACCTACTTGTTCCGGAAGACTTTTAAACTTTTTATCTAATCATCCTGTTAATCAAAAACGTAATATTGTTTTTAATCTAGTCGACAGAGCTATTTCTTCCTCACATAAAACTTTCCATAAAAAAAACATTGAATTGGCCAAAAATTTACTTATTAATAATAGTTATCCAAAAAGTTTCATTAATAATTGTATTTCGGAAAGACTCAACTGTATTAGTTTAAAGAAGAAAGATAACAATGAAAATTTGACCGCACAAAAAAAATCTTTGTATGCTAGACAAGTTAAAATATCAGTTCCTTTTAAAAATGTACGTTTTTACTCAAAATGTAAACATACTTTAAAAAACTGTAACATCTGCACCATTCCTAAAGTTGAAAAATCCTTAAATAGTATTGTTAAATTAGGCAAGGGTCCAGTTGACAAATGGAAAAAATGTGGTGTTGTTTACAAAATCCCATGTAAAAATTGTAATGCGGTTTACTATGGCGAAACCAAGAGATTTCTTGGAAAGAGAGTTTCTGAACATGAAACTAATAAAAACCCAAATTTTGTTATTAATTGTCATTGTAGTAATAATAATCATAAATTTGACTATCAAAATACAAAAATTGTTGACTACGAACGTAATTGGAGAAAGCGTGTTCTGTCTGAAATGATTTTTATTAATATTGACCCGAATAGCATAAATGTTAAAGAAAATTTCGATGGTTTAAACAAAACTTACAAACATCTTTTACAAAAAAATTTTCTGATTTCTTGATTTATTCTAATCGTAATTTTAACTGTCTAATTTATTTTATTTTTGATTTGTTTTGAGTTCTCAATGTTATTCTGTATTTGTTTTCGTCGTCTAGACGTTTAATCGTCATTATCACACTTTTCTGTTAGTTTGTCCATGACCTAGGACTAGTGAACACACTGACAAGTCACTCTCTGTGATGTCTTAAAATATTTTTAACTTCCGTATGAGGTAAAAATCCTTTTCTTAAAATGTACATTCTGTGTTTGGTTTGTGTTAAAAAAAATTTTACTAAGTGTTCACACTTGTTATTGTTACAGCCTGAAGATGTCTACGAATTGTAGACGAAACGTTGCTAATAAATTAATATCTGAATTTATTTAATGTGTTAGTGTTAGTTACCTACACAATTTTGCTCCTCCGGATCGAATAATCTCTTTTCTTTATTATTAACAATGGAGAGCGACAAAACATTACCTTCATAAAATATTTTTTGTTAAATTACAATTGTCAATAAGAATAAATTTATATTCTTTTATTCAATGAAGAAACATTCTTCATTGAAAGTCAATTATTAAATGTGAAGGAAGTAAATACACTTTCCGAAATTATTGAAATAAAAAAAACAAAGACATATCAACATTACAATTTACAAATAAATATAAATAAGACAATGAATCAAATAAGTCTAGAAAAAGGAATCAAATTAACACCTTAATAATATTCTTATAAGAATCGTCAAAATTATAAACATCTGTCATTTTGTTTATACAATTATTTTTTTTTTTTAATAAAAAAACATTTCAGCTACTAGTTTTTTGTAATCGTTATTATCCTCATGTAAAATTTCAATATTTGACAAGTCAAAATCATGTTCAGTTCCATCATCATTTAAATTAGAGATTCTGTGTTTAGAAACAACGTTGTGATATTTTTTATTTAATGTTATATGAGACTTATGTTCATTGCATCTTGCAAATAACCGTCTACCCGTCTGTCTAATATAAGTTTTATCACAATCAATACAATTAATTTTATAAACAACTCCAGCATTATCCAATTTTTTCAAAGGATCTTCACCCAACTTAATAGAAGGTTTTAAAGAAGAATCATTTCTAAAAACTGTTTTGATATTATATGACTCCAATGTCACTTTGATTTAATAAGAAAGATTTTCATGAAAAGGAATAGAAACTATATTTTGAACTTCATTTTGAATGTCAACATTATCAATATTACAATTATTTTTAATTTTAAACAATCTATTTTTTATATGTGTTTTCTACAAACTCTGAAGGATAATTATTCAATAATAAATTCTCTTTAACAATGCTTAAATTTTCATGATGAAATTCTTTGTCAGATAATAATATATCTGAGTCAACTAAATTTTTTATTATAGCACTTTTCTGATTAATTGAATGATTAGAGTCTAATATAAGTTTAATAAAACATTAAATAAAAAATATCACAACGTTGTTTCTAAACATAGAATCTCTATTTTAAATGATGATGAAACTGAACATAATTTTGATTGGTGAAATATTGAAATTTTACATAAGGATAATAACGATTACATAAGACTAGTAGTAGAAATGTTTTTTATTAAAAAAGAAACAAAATAATTGTATAAACAAAATGACAGATATTTATAATTTTGACGATTCTTATAAGAATATTATTAAGGTGTTAATTTGATTCCTTTTTCTAGACTTGTTTGATTCATTGTATTATTTATATTTACAAATTGTAATTGTAATTTAACAAAAAATATTTTATTCAGATGATAGTAAAAATGTGTGTTTTTCATGTGTTGTTTTTTAATTACCATATAAATGTTCATAACACATGGATTATTTTTATAATTGTTTACTTTTTCGATCATATAATGTGATGTGAGTATAATAATTTTCCTCTGTATATATCTTTAAAATTGTTTTTCTAAATTTTTGTCCTAATAACAATATCAACGAATGTAATGATATGTATATATTTTTATTTGTTTTAAATTTATAGATACAATTAAATAAACTCTGAAGAGGAGACAGAGTCAGTCTCGAAACGTCAGATTGGTGTTTTTTGGTTTTATTACCAATAAATTGTTGTCCTTATTGGTCGTTATACTCTTTGAATTATAATTGGAGGACGTAAAAAAGTTTCTGAATTATTTATTTGTCTATAAACGGGCTTACAATAATAAAACGACCTTTCGTACAGAGTACTGACAATGAGTGACAAAAAAAAGAACAAGAAGAATTAATATACAACAAAATTAATAAATGTTCAGTATTTGAAGTACTGATTAATAACTTGATTAATTAACATAAATAAATTACTCAATTAGACGCATTTGAAACATTGGTTTTGAATAAAATGTTTCTTAGCTTACAAGTTTAATGGTATAAAAAGTTCAAAAGTCTTATAAATACACTACCGTTCAAAATTGTGGGACCACCTACAAAAATGGGATTAAAAACATAAAAGTCTTAAAATGTTGATAACTTTGTTAGATATTAGCAAATAGAAAATTTTTATAGACCAATGAATTAATAAAAACGGAGACTCAATGTGATAAAGACTGGTGAATTTTTCGCCTCTTGGGAATTTTCATTGTTCAAGTTTGGTGGGCTGCATTTTCTAGAAAAGTAATTGTAAAAATTTTTAATTAAGCTAAATTAAACCTTGTAACGTTGTGAATCGTTACTTAAATGAATTTAAATATAATTTAGAGTTAGGAAAAGATTTAGTGTTAGAATATTTGAGATTTGGCAACGAGTTTTCTGAATTATTGAATTGTCAGTATTTCCTTATTCTCGCACTTGTATTCTGCGAGTGATTTTGGTCGATGGCTTGAGTGTCCACGAGATAATTAGTTGCGTGAGGTCAGCTTCATTTTTCCGTGCGTTTTTCGTATAGGTCTTCGAGTTCCGTGGGTGTGACGGAGAAAGGAATAGGTCTGAGGGCCAAGGATAGAGAAAGACGGAGCAAGGAAGAAGATCACTGGAAAGGGATCGACCGGCAGATCGAAATTCATAGGGTTACGGCCATTTATCATTTTCTTCAAGACTACGAATTGGGCCAGAAGTGTTTTCGGGGAATTATATTAAGTATTTAGAATGTGGAAATATTAATTATGGAGGAAGTGTAAGGGAATTTTTAAGAGAATAGGGGTTTAGTGTAATAAAGAGAAGTTAAAGTGTAATTAGAAAATTTTCTTTTATTTAGAGTTTAATTGTGAATTTCCCTCAATTTATTTCTGCTTTGCCGAGGCCGGCCACACGTTACTTTCATTTTTAGCGGAAAGCCGTTTGATAAGTTGTGTATTCAAATTTTCGTTGTCTCATTCAGATTCTACACCAATCTGCGGATTTGGAGGAACTCCCCTTTGGTTTAGCGTTGAATTTGTCTTTATATCGGGGTGAAAAGTAAAAATAGGAGTATCGCATTTCGAGTTAGGTGTAAAATTTTAAATAATTAGTAACTTGTCACAACCTTGAAATAATAGCTTTAAAATAAGCCAAAGAAAATTTAAATATTTTGACTGGTTCAAAAGTTATAAGTAAATGTGTTTTTTCGTATTATATATTTACTTATAACTTTTAAACCAGTTAAGATATTCTAATTTTCTTTGGCTTGTTTTAAATTTTAATTCCAGGTTTAATTTAGCCTAATTCCACGTTTTTCCAATTACTTTTCTGGAAAATGCAGTTCACCAAACTTGAACAATAAAAATTTACAAAAAATGAGTATTTTATAATATTAGTAGTATAAGTATTTTCTGCAAAACAAATACTATTAAAATAATAGTAATATAATATACATAATTATTTCTAGGTCGGATAAGAGTATTTGAAGAGTAAGTTTTCCAAAGTTAATAAATTCAGTTTTTGTTATTTCGAGAAATTTATGTGCAAATCATATTTCTCACAAAACCACTATAGTTAATTTTAAGATAGAAAAATTGTAATGAGTTATTTTTAAAAGAAGATTTTTTGGATTTTAGGCGATTTGATTTTAATTAACGTCTATCATCTATCATAACTAGGGTATTAAAAGGTTTTGATAATTTTTATGGTAAAAAAATTTAATTTATAAATTGTCTTGATTAAGTAAAGATATTTTTTTTTATTATGTCAAAAGCAATATTTTACTTTCGTAAAAATTTTCTATTAATAACAAAATGGATAATAATTTTTATTAAAACAATTATAATGAATTTTGGTCCTGTTCTCGGTAACAGTTTCATAAAAATTCTAACACGCTCAAAGAATCCCTTTTGAAGTTTAAGCTTTATTCCAAAAATGTGTGTCATTTCAGTGGAATTTCTAGTAAACTTTGACACAGTATACGTATATAGAAATGTCGAGAAAATTTTCATTAAACGAGACTAAATAAATAAAAAAAAAATTCATTAAAGCAGCAAATTGGTGAGGTATCAATTTAAATAATTAATTAATACAGGTTTTTAATTAAACGTTTGAATTTGACATTGTTTCATAAGAAACGAAAAATATTTCCTCGAGTATTTTCTTTATTTAATTACGAAGAATTAAATTTTGTTTCAATCAATGAAAAGTCCAATAATAAAAAAAATGTGTTCTTTTTTTTTGGCAAAAAAATGTAAAAATTTGTTTTAGTTAATAATTTTCATAATTTTTTAAAAATTTTTTCTAAACGATTTATTTTTGTGAGAACATTATTTAAGGTATATTATTTCAAACTTCGTTTTATTAATTTTTCATTTCTCAAAACATTATTTTGGTTAATTTACCCGGGTTTCTTCTACATTGAAAAAAACAATAATAAAAAATTAATCTCGCAGTGAACCTTTTTTTAAAAATATTTATGTTTATTCAATGCACGTATTTATAAATTTTATTAAAAATTAGATTTTTTTTCCTAATGCGAGAAATAAAATTTTAATTGTATTTATGATAAATTAATGATTATTTGCAATTCGATAGCGAAACGATACTACGATACTGTGGTTCAAACAGTTAATTGGTTGAGGTTATAGACAACAAAAACTTAATAAAAAAATTATTTTCTTTACTTTTTGAAGATGTTCAGTTACATGTCCTATGTCTCATTAATGTAATTAAACAATTGTTATACATAAACTTTTTTATTAAAAACAGAAATAATCATAAAATACAGAAAAAAAACTGTTAGTTTCTAACTTTATTTCATAACAAGTTCATAAGTAACAAAACCTAAAATGCATTCAGCCTTAATCCCATTTAACCTAAATACATTTAGCCTAAAATGCATTCAGCCTAAATCCCATTTAACCTAAAATACATTTAGCCTGAATCTTATTTAACCTAAATCCCATTTAAAGTAAATTCCATTAAGGGGGGGGGGGGGGTAAGGTATTAACATTTTTTTTTCTTTAAATATTTTTTATTTTTTTAAATGAATGCGTAATATCCCTAGAATATTGTGTTGAAATTTCAATTCAATCCGAGCAAAATTGATGAAGTTATGGATATTTAAGCGTCCTGTGGTACAGGCTTCAAAATTCATGTTTTTTATTAAATAATCATGTGTAATTTGTTTATTTTTAAAATAGCAAAATTTTCCGATACACTATCTGAAAGAGCGATGTCTGATCTATAAGAAATGTATATTGCAAAATTTTTAAAATTGCGTTTTAATGTTTGAAAATAATGCCAAACTTTAGATACAATATATATCTGGTCCTTGAAAGTTTAAAGCGTTTTTCTGAAACTTGTTATTTTTAAAGTCCGTGCACACGATAACTCAAAATCTACTGAACCGATCGTTCTAAAATTTGGTACAGTACTTCTTCACATAATTCCTAAAGTAACCCTGGGAGCTTTTTATTATTTTTTAAAAATTACTAGTTTTACAATAACAAATAAGCTGATTTTTTATAGAGAAAATTGTGTTTTTGGCTTCCAAGTGCTCCGAAAAATTAAAAAGAATTAAAAATAAAAACGTCCTTCCAAGGTTACCTCAAGAAACATCTCTTTTAACAAACGCACCCTGACTTTTTTGTTTTTGATGATTCTGTAGCAAGTTACAGTGTGCACCGCAAAACAACTTTTTTCGGAGGCGCTTGGGGAGATTCACATTCTCTCGCTCAATTCTCAATATTTTTTTATGAAAATTTGAAAATTTATTGTTCAAATGTTGCAGTATAATATGAAAGTTGAAGATATAAATTTACTTTGTCCATATCACAAAAAAAAAATTCTTAAAAATATGCATTTTTTACGCCGAATTAACCTTACTCCCCCCTTAAACCAAATTGCAATCAACCTAAAACCCATTTAATCTAAAACTCCTTTAACCTAAATCCTATCTAACCTAAAATGCATGCAGCCTATAATTTATTTAAGCAAATTCTTATTTAACCTAAATCCCATTTAACCTAAAATGTCTTCAGCCTAAATTCCATTTAACCTAAAATTCATTCAGTCTAAACCTCATTTAACCAAAATTCCATTTAACTTAAAATGAATTAACCCTAAAACCCTTTTAACCTATATGCCATTTAATCTAAAAGCATTCAGTCTAAATCCCACTTACCCTAAAATGCATTCAGCCTAAAATTCATTAACCCTAAATCCCATTTAACCTAAAATGCATTCAGCCTAAAATTAATTTAACCTTAATCTTATTTACCTAAATCCCATTTAACCTGAAATGCATTCAGCCAAAATCCCATTTAACCTAAAATTTATTTAACCTAAAATGAATTCAGCATAAATCTCATTTAACCTATAATGCATTCAGCCTAAATGCCATTTAACCTAAAATATATTTAGCCTAAATCTTATTAAACCTACAACCCATTTAAACAAAATTCCATTAAACCTAAATTGCATTCAGCCTAAAACCCATTTAATCTAAAATGCATTCAGCCTAAATCCTATTTAACCTAAGATTCATTCAGTCTAAATCTCATTTAAGGAAGTTCTACCGTAAATTGAATAATCAAACAAATTTTGATAAAACTTGGTGTACTTATAGATAAAGTTTCTCAAAATTTTGTAGTTTAATTTTTGAGACCTGTAGGTTCTTGGGAAAAAAGTTATGATCGATATATTTTTTCACTGTTTAACCTGTTTAACATTGATTCTTATGAGAATTCATTACTCTGTCACAGATATTTTCGTACTAAAAATGATTAAATGACCAGATAGTGATCAAAGTTTGTATAGTTAAACACAGATATCTAATGAGCCGATATTGTATTTAAAAAAGGACAATGGGTTCTTGTGAGAGTTGCAATAAATTAATTTGTAAAAATATTTCACGCTTTACACGATACAGTTTAGACGTTCCGACATTTTAAAATGTTAATTTTGATCGCACATGAAAAATAGTCATATTTAAAAAGTAAATAAAGTTAAAAAAGTTAATAAATACAATTATTTAATTATATATTAGTAAAATTGAATTTAAACCTAGCCTCAAAATAATGGTCTCTGTTTTGACTAGTATTGTCATACGATAGAACTTCTTTAACCATTATTCCACTTAACCTGAAATTCGTTTATCGTGAATCCCATTTGACCTATAATGCATATAGCCTAAACCCTATTTAAGCTAAAACTCATTTACCCTAAATCCTATTAAATCCAAAATGCATTTAGCCTAAAATCCATTAACCCTAAATTTCATTTAACCTAATTTTATTTAACTTAAAATGCTCTCAGCCTAAATCCCATTTAACGTAAAATGCATTTAATATAATCTTATTAAAACCTGAATTCCCTTTAACCTAAAATGCATTCAGCCTAAAACCCATTCAAACTAAAACTTATTTAACCTAAATCCCATTTAACCTAAATATCATTGAACCTAAAATTTATTCAGCCTAAACCCAATTTAACCTAAAATGTATTCAGCCTAAATCCCATTAACCTAAAATGCATTCAGTCTAAAATCATTTGTTCTAAATTTTATTGAACCTAAATTTTACATTGTAAATTAGGTTAAATGAAATTTTGGGATCAATTATTTTAGGATAAATGCATTTTAGGTTCAACGGGAATTAGGCTGAATGTATTTTCGTTTTAATAGAATTTAGGGTAAATGAGGTTTAGGCTAAATGAATTTCAGGTTAAATAAGACTTAGGCTGAATGTATTTTAGGTTAAATTAGATTTAGGTTAAACGGGTTTTAGGCTGAATGAATTTTAGTTTGAATGGAATTTAGGTTAAATGGGATTTAGATTAAATAAGATTTAGGCTACATGCATTTCAGGCTAGATGGGTTATAGGCTGAACGCATTTTAGGCTAAATGGGATTTAAGTTGAATGCATTTTATGTTAAATTGTGTTTTAGTCTGAGTGCATTTTAGGTTAAATGGGATTTAGACTGAATAAGTTTAGGCTATATGGTTTTAGGCTGTATGGGATTTAGGCTATAAGGGTTTTTAGGGAATATTCATGCGCCTCGAAAAAAACAGCCGTGAGACCCTCGACTACTTCTCGGGCTGATTTTATATTAACGGACAATGAGTAAAAAGTAAATTCGTGTGTTCTTATTTTTCATCTAGAATTCGAAAAAAATTATTCTAAGCAAACAATTGTTTAAACGAAAATATTACGTGGAATGACTTCTATGTGAATTTGCAAACAGAAGGAAACCACTAACTAATTTGATAAAATGATGATTGTTCTATAGTAACAAGGTATCAGCTAACGAACGCGCATAGTTTATACGACTACTATATACATGGATATAGCCCAAAACTGTTTGGTCCGAAGCCAGGGATAATTAATTTTGAACTAGATTTGATGTAACACTATTGTATAAACGAGAGGCATTAGTTATTGGACTATAGAAAATTGGACGTAGGCTTGTTTAATTGATTATGAGGAACATGGGAAATTTCTGAAGCTAATATAAACATGCGAGGATGATACTTGTGGCACAGGAACCAAAAGCTGATAAATGAATACGTGCAGGTCTAATTAGTACCGTGATGAAGAAAAGCAGCACTAACTACTCTAATGCAAACATATTCGTTTAATATACAAGTTTGGTCTCGACATTTTCTACCCTCTACTGTTCCTCTTTTCTCTTCAGTCTTGTTTAATGTGAACTTAACCCGATGTCCAATGTAGGTTGTTAAGACTTATGACGCAAACTTTATGGCCCATAGGAAACTTTTAAACTTAGACTTGGTTTCAACTGGTGCTTTAACTCTACATTTTCCGAAATCGGCTTCTTATATCATTCTTTCAGTGGAAAAGATTTGCTGGCTTGATAATATTTCTTTTACCCAAGGTACAAAGTGTCAATATTGGAAAAACGATTAATCTCCTATTTCAGGTCTTATGGGAAAATACATGGCGGAAAATTGTGTTGGATTAAAATAAACACGTTGTAGGATAATTCAATCCAATGACAGATTATATTAATTCAATTGGTTTTTTTTTTTAAAGAATGTTTCCATTTTACATAATTTTATTGTGATACGAAAGATTGTAGGTTTTCAGTTTTTCGTAATGTTTAATAACGAACATTTTTAGTTTTTTTAACTTTTTGAATAATATTTTTTAATGTTTACCTCTCCAACCGATTAATTAAAGAATTAAAGAAGTTGAAATATTTACAATTAGGTACTAAACATTTGATAATAAAAATTCGAATACAGTAAAATTTACATCATCAAATATAACATTAGATTGTTTCTATAACAAAAAGGACAAGATTTCTGAAAATGGAAACCATAATCGTATTAAGATTGAAAATATAATAAGATAATGTAGATTAAAAAAAATCTATTACATGATGTGCAGGCAAAATTTGGTAGATGTTAAAAACGTTTGGTGGGATTTCACAAAATGTCACAGCACTAAAAGTTTCGCGTAATAAAGTTTATTATTAATAATGTAGGTGAATATAACGATCACTCCGAGTCAGGACAAAAAAAATTAAAAACAAAATATTTTTTAACGTTTCAACGGCACAGCCGTCCTCTTCAGAAACTGAAAATTTTGTTATTATATAATAATTATAAATGTTGTCATTTTTTAAAAAAAATATATAACAATTCATGTTCACAATATTTACCATTAAAAGATTATTAAAATAATTCTCAAAATAATAACATTTTTTAGACGTTTAAAAGTTGACAGGTAGATAAATGTCTTGGACAACACGATTTTCAATGAATACTGAATCAACATCTTGGTTCGAGTTGATCCAATCCTTCAGAATTTTCTTCTGGTGGTTAGAAGAAGCAAAATCGAAAATAGAAGGAATCATTGACCGTTGTAGATCCATGGTCATTAAATTAATTAAATCTGATTTAATTAAAGTTTATTATTATTATAATTATACAATAAGTTACATTTGTACACCCGCCATGAACACAATAGAGAAACAGTAAACAATTCGTCGAGAAATGCACGAAAAAACGTGTTCAATATGGACTGAATAAAGCCAAAACGGAACTGAACTGCCTCATCACATCAGGCCCTCGCTGACAGACCAAAAGGGTGGGAGAACTTCCACCAACGATCCGAGATCCATCCTGTAGAAAGAGAAGACGGGATGGCATGGCCCCAGAACAGGGAAAAACCCAGCTCATTAGGAACTTCATACTCTATTAAAGATTTTATGACAGATTAAGCATAGTTTAACAATGATTACAGAAAGCCATAAACCACCCATTCAAATCCCGCAAGAAACCTTCCTTATAACTTTAAACATTTTAAACAGTACAATTACTTAAAATATCATTAAAAAGGACTCTCTGACTCAAGTCTGTTTAAATTTTGGCTCAAAATTTATTTTTAAAATATTTTCCAAAATTAATTTTGTGTCAAAATTCAAACAAATTCGGTTCAGAGAGACCTTCCTAATGACATTTTAGGTAATTGTACCAAATTTCGTAACAAAATAGTCAATATTTTAAGAGAAAAGTTACGGAAAATTTTTGCCTATACCAGTGACGTCATAATCCATCAAATACCCTTAAAGTCTTTTCCTTTCGTGTACTTTTTCCGACTCACTCATAGAGTAAGATTTATCGAAAAGAACTGGAATATATGAAAGAAAATGATATCTATTTTTATGTGTAATCTTCTTAGCTGAAGAAAAATACAAAATATTTCACATGAGGAAGTAGGAGTAGCGAAGTACATTCTAGATAATAAAGATGCAAAATATTTTTTTGTCATGTCAACTGTTTATGAATATCAGAGAATTCTAGAATCTAGGTTGAATATTGTACAGTCTTCCAAACCCATGGGCAAGACGCATTAGAGTTTTTTCTCTGAATAAAAGACTTTTTGAACCGTGACCAAGCGCTTCGCCGAATCAGAATAAAGATTGCGGGTATTGTCGTCATTTCAAGCTATATCGATTGGTGAAACGCATAGTTTCTTTGAACTATACTTGCAAATTCATCTCCATGATTTGAATACTCGAAGTTTGCTTCATTCTTTACATATAGTACATGAGAAAATAAAAAATTTCGCGAACAGAGAAACTCTTGGATGTAAATAATAATTTTATAATGTTTACTAATTTTAGTGAGATTAAAACAAATCTCTTAAAAATTAAATTTTATTTACTGCAACTAAAGATGAAATTAAATCAATATGAAAAGGGACAGAAAAGTTTTTAAGTTATTTTTAATTTAAAAATCAGACATGATTAAATAGTAATTTCATTAAAATCAGGATTCATAATTTATTCGTAGTTTTGTTTTTCGTGAATCAGAATAAAGTAAGATAGACATTTATTTAACAGAAAATCAATAAAACATAAATCAAGATTTTTAATTGCGGATACTGGACATCTTTACGAAAAATTATGTCCAGACAAAAGTGTCAAATGAGTGATTTTAAATTTAATTTCCGAATTCAAATGTCAGTTCTCCGGTAATTTATTCGCTACCGCAAAAAATGACACGAAAATTTAATTAACAAAATATAAACCACCTAAAAGATCCAAAAAACAAAATTTAATTATTTAAGACAGAGGTAAATCCTTTACTTATACTATTTTAGTTGAGAAAACCAATAAATGATCTTGGAGAGGTGAGATTTAAAAAAATGAAAAATTTACGTCCAATTAACATAACGACGTTTCGTTGGCTCAGGTTTGCTTTAGATTTGGAGCAGAAGGTGAAACTTAAATACAGATACAAGTAAAGTAAAGTCAATGAACCTAGACGTAAACACAACAAACAGGAGGAACATACATGTTTTTGTAGTCAAGACGTTAGTTGATTCAGTAAAGGAAAGAAGATCTTATTTATAGAGAAAACATCTTGTTTTCTATTAATTGTGTTAGAATTTTAATTTATGTAAATCATTTATGAAACCCTTCTTTTCATCCAATAATTAAAATTCAAAGTAATTAAAGTTTCTTATTTTCATGTCAGAAACATTCACATTCTGAATTTCAGAGTCATGTGAAGAGACAGCTTCCTAGTCAATGGCGTTGTCTATGTCGCTGGCATTATCAGTTGCTCCTTCCTCATCTTCTTCAACTTCACGATAAAGTTGTTCTGGAGCAGCTACGCTCTTAGTTCTCAGACGTGTCATCTTTAGGAAAAAAATCCACAATGAATATAAAAAAGAATCATTAGATTAAATATATTCAATGTAATATTTGTAAATACATTGGGAAAATTGTAAATATACATACCAGTCACCAATAGTGTCTAAAATCCTTTGAGAACACTACAAAGAAGGTCCAATTTTACATAAACACTTCTGCTTCGCAGTTTAATAAATTGTAATATAGGGAAAGAAAGGAGAAAGGGACAGAGAGTAAAATTGGTTGGGAGAAGGAAAGATGGGTGGTAAGAAAATAGGAAGAAGGAAAAAAGGCGAGGAGTTGGGAGGAATTGGAAAAGCTTATGAAGAAAAAGGATCAGGAGGAGAGATGAGAGAGAATCAAGGAATCTAGATACAATAGATGGTATCGGATGGTGAAGAATGAAGGTGTGCCAAGGTATTTGAATGCATGGAAGAAAGAGAAAAAGTGGAATAGAGTGTTAAGATTTAGGATGGGTGAGGATGTGAAAGAGTGTAGATATTGGATGAATGATGAGGAGAAGATGTATAGGGTATGTGGGTTTGAGGTGGAGGATTGGGCGCATGTGTTGGATGGATGTACTGGAGTAAATGAGGAGGGAAAGAGCATGGGGGAGTGTGTAGGTTTCACACTTTAATGAATTTACAATTTTTAAATAATGTTTCTTGATTTTTGGAAACTTTCGATATTTCAAAAAAATTTGATATTGTAACGTTTCGTACGGACTGGCTAAAATCCACCCGAACGTAAATTTTAAACAATACGAGCTTAAAGAGCAAGCGTCGACAGCTTCTGCAAAAGGAGCTAAGTTCGGGTGGTACCTTAAAGTTTTTTCCTCTCTGGTCCAAGCCATCTCCATCGTCTCGTTTAGAAATGGCGCAACATTCAAAATTCGCCTGGGTTACTCTAACCCTGAGGGTATTATAATGACAGGTTTAACAAAAAACTTTTGACCAAAACTGTCACTAGCTCTTATACTTCGCTGAAAAAAATAATGTGATCGGATTAGATATTTGACTATGGTTGACAGGTTATAAAGAAGTTTGACAACTATACGTATGAATTTCTCCTAATACATAGTTCCATGGAAATATTTTTTTCAGTGTTCTTTTGTAATCTACTATTTTCATTCTAAACAGGTGTGTGTTGATTTATGAAAGGTTGTTTTCCAATTTGTTTACATCAACATTGAATACTCTTTCCTGTGTATGGACACAGTATTTAAAGTGCTGAAAGCCTGTAAAGTTTTAATTAGATTCTTGGTGTTGTGAAGGTAAGGACACAAAGTAGAATCTTTCAGTTCATGATATCTGTTTGATGTATCAAGGGAAGCTTTGCCGAGGCTAAGTTATATAGAATCGTAATACTTACCTTCGCGTTTGGAAGCACGTTCCATCATCAGTGAACTGTAGTTATCACACGGGCACAACATCACACTGTATAGATAGTACGTTGTAGCGCTTTGGGTTACGTGCGTCGTCGCGCAAGTAAAGTGCTACGAAGCGATAATGTCTCATCCTCGTTTCGCACTCTGGATATTCTGGCACAGTGTCTAGCTGCTTCAGGTACGGGAGAACTTAGCCCGGAGCTAAGATCGATCGTTTTAATTTTATTATCTTACTTCGCTACGACCCTGCTGTGAAGCTCAACTTATTGCATCGCATCGCCTGACTCACTTCAAGCTCCACTCTTGCTCTCTCTCTCTCTGTCTCTCTCTGTCTCTGTCTCTCTCTGTCTCTCTCTCTCTCTCTCTCTCTCTCTCTCTCTCTCTCTCTCTCTCTCTCTCTCTTACTCTTATTCTCTCGCCTACTCTTGCTCGCGATTGCAACGATCCTTACTCTAGCTCCACAGCTGGTTGTCGCTTTCGGGCGTCATTATGCACAACTTGGAGGATGCAAGAGCTTCTCGAGGAATTTTCAAGTCCTCTGAAAACCTCCATGATGAAATAAGAATCCCGAGAAAAAGTGAGAAAAATCTACTTTCCTTTCCTGAAATAAATCAAGTGGTCAAATTATACATTTACGACATTTTTTTAACGTTTTCATTTAAGGTAAAAGTGCCAAGTTTACTGGGGAGAAGCAGGTGTTTTTAACGGCAGTTGGAAAAATATGATAATTACATGCTGCTTGAAGAACTTTTAAGAAAGCCATTTCTTCCCATTTTTTATACGGGGGTGAGCTCTACTGATGGATAATTAGGATTTTAACATTTCAGAAAACTTTGGACAAATGTTTCATAAAACTTCTCCACCACTTTTTACATTCAGCTTTACCTCTTCGCAGTGCAGTGCAAATACTGTTTCACGTATCAAAAATGCATTAAAAAATAAAATTTACAAAGAAGCATGAAATATATTTTTTATGTTTTTGGGGTCATTGTGACGCATTCTTTCACATTATGTTTATTGTTTAATTTTACTAATTTAAATTTTTAATATTTAATGAAAATATATAAACAATATAAAAATAAATACAGTTATTTTATTGAGGAATAACTGAACAACAAAAATAATAAAATAATAGACTAGTAAAAGAATTCAAATCAAACAAAAGTATAAACAACAAGCTACGACTAACTAACTTTTCGGAGAGTAGGGAGTAAGGAGCAGCACAAACTAAGATTCTAAGCTTTAACTATAAAATTAACATATTTATTAATTTTGAATGATTTCAAAAAGTTACATAGAATTATAAAGTAGCCGGCCGTTTGGCAGGGCCATTTACAAATAATGACGCGCATTGAACACTGACTCTATTTTTAACAAAATAGTCGGAGAACCGACTCCATCAAACAAACTAAAAGTTAATTTTGGAGCTCACCTTAAAGGGCACAATTGCAATGAATGGAGCCCCGTCATCAAAATATCTTTACATTTTTATAAAGTTTTAACACTTAACAAAAATAATACGACTTAAAGAGTCGACACATAAGTTCAGAATACGACGACAGCGAGAACGCGTCGTTGTCAAGTCAATATGTGGCGATACATGCGCCGCGGTGTCGCTCTCACTAATCACATTTTAAAGTTCTCTAAGTAGTTTCCCGTGGTTGAAAAAATCGAGCGGCAATCGACCGAGAAGTGTGAATTAGGTGTAGTCGCGGCGGCGCTGATGTCAAGGGCTACAACAAGATGGCAGCTACTAGTGTTTTGACAATTTATAAACATGCCTGACTATATCATCTTTAGATCCTGGCACTCTTGAGGGAACCGGACTCACATCCGGACGCACGTGCTAGGACAATCCCATGACGACGACCACCACCAGGACCACCTCCTCGTCGAATCATTATGTTGTGGAAAACTCCACGTCAGAGTTAAAAGCAGTGTACGTGCAACTGAAAAGAAAATTCCGAACATTTAAGGTTTATCGCACAAAACAAATAATTGTCTGATCTAACAAGTTGACATATAAGAACCGGAAAATCAAATAACAATATGATTTCAATAGTTTAATTAATTATATACAAAGTCAAAATAGAACTAAATCTTAATTTAACAAAATCTTAAATTCGACAATAATCAAAATAAACTTTTGCATCTTAAATATTTAATAAAATTAAATAATGTAAACTTAAAATAATAACAGGCAAAAATTGCCAAGTTTACATTACGGCTAAACAATAGCCGGAAATTGATTCCAGTCTGGTGTGTCATAATTTAATTGAACAATTAATATATTATTATTATATTTTTAAATTGATTAAAAATATTGTGCGACGTAACTTTTTACTTCATCACAGTACTCGACAACGCAATTGAAAATAGATAACAATAATAAAGAGGTAAAAATAAAAGTAAGGTTGAAGCAATTTTGTTAAAGATCTCTAGTTTTAATGAAGTAATGAACTTCCTTTACGATGAAGTAGAGTCCACTTTTGAATAAAGATTGTTTGCCACTTTACAGATTCTGTTTATAGATGAATTTTCACCGTAAATGGATTTATGTACAATGAGATAAAACGGAGGAATTCACTTAAAACTTTTGAATAGTCTTTTTTTAGGATCTTGCCTTAAAATTAAAATAGGAACCGTAAAATTGATAAGGTTGAGAAGATCAGGCTAAATTATAATGTCGTTTACAATATTGTATAAAAAAATTAAATCAGCGTATAAAAACGTTAATTTTAGTTCGTGTATTTTGATATTAGACTTCAGTTTACTGTAATCGTAATTAAATCTATTGTGTACCCTCCCCAATCTCCAAACTGCGAAGAGTCAAAATCGGTTTTGAATTCGCTCAAGTCTAAGAAGGTAAATATCATGATAAGGGTGCCAAATAACTGTAGCAAATGTCAATAAAGAGTACAAATAGTAGTGGGCCGATTGGATCCTTGAGTACACCTGAAGTGGCATGAAATACGTTGGAATAATCGTAACCGAATGCTTTGGAAAAGTAAGCGTAAACTGTATCCATTTGAAAAATCTTTCCAGTATTATATATTATAAAATTTTAAAATATACACAAATTAGTTTCGACAGTCCTATACCTTAACAAAGCTATGTTGTTCATTTATAATTAAATTTGACGTACGAGAGTACGTCTGTGGAACACTTTCTGGATAATACCCACTAAACCACTCTGAAGATCTGTCAACCCCACTGCACTCTGGTTTCTTATAAGCGTAGTCCAGGCATCTGTGGCACCTGGAGACCATCAAGCTCTTCATGATTTGGCAGCTTAAGAATCATAAATTTACTCTCCCTATTTGTAAGAGTTTCTTTGCTTCTTTCTTCTTGACGAGCACGACATCCAAGTTTAACTAGCTATTCTGATTATATGTATTTCCTGTATTATTACATTTATACAACTGCTGTCTCTCAACAGGGATTTTTCCAGAATTACGGAAAACAAACAACGTTTGATTGATTTCTAAGATTCCTAATTCAGAAAAAATTACTGACTGTTGACCAATTTCTATTATATGTGCGTTGTCGAAACCTTTTGAAAAAATAGTAGTAAATTATTCTTGTCTGAAAATAATTTACCAGAACCTTTACAATCTGGCTTTCGTTCTTCATACAGTACTAGTAAAATGGATTGTGAGATCCATTTTCCGGCTATTATACATTCACGAGGTCGTAGCTTAGTGAATTTTGAACACGAGATGTTTACTTCCGGGAATTTTTCTAAAAATTTCATGTGTAGTTCACAGATATTGCCCAAAAATAATCTATAAAACAACAAAATTAAAAGTTTTAAATAAATAAATAATAATAATCTAAAGAAATAAATAACTATAACTTAAATAAATTATTAATAATAATAATCTAAATAAATAAATATACTTAAAAACTTAATCACTAACAACGGAATAATATTGAATTAATTAATTATTAATTATATTTAAACCAACTACAAGTTGAATTAATTAATATTAAAATTAACTTTGAACTTCGAAACAGATAGATAATTTCAGCAGTATTGTGCCTAGATTTCAATTTACACTTCTGTATTGAAAAAGATGATAAAAACATTTTTTGTACTTGATTCAGGAGTCCATCTTCGTTAACTATGAAAAGTAATCTTTCGTGCCTGATATGATTCGGCTTACTTCATCAGACAAGTAGAATTTTTTTTACAATTTTTACTATTTCCGGTTTAATTGTCCAACCATTCTTTGGTTTCAGGTAAGATCCGGGTCCAAATCATTCAATACCGAAAATGGAATTCTCGACAAAACTGAGATCTTTTTATTTCTTGTAGTTTTTTTTGGAAAATTCTTCTTTCAAATCTGCTATCCAACTTCCGTTAATTAAATTCTTTTTATTCGAAGAACTATTTGCCTGGCCTAAAACATCCGAAGTCATATTATCAATAGTTTCTTGTCTTTTTGTTTCTCAGTTTTCGATAATTTGGAAAGGCTTTTTTTGATAGGTGGTTGGCTGTTATCTTCTGAAAAAGTGTTTAACTTGCGTTTTTTTAAATCATCATCAACTTTGGAGCAGGCGATAGTTGTGTCCAGATTAACATTGTCATCATCTGATTGCAGTTCACAATGATCGAGTTTTTTAAGCTCAGAAGATTTCACATACAATTATTAAAATTTATACTTTTCTTTAATTTGTTAATAGCTGCTTTGCACGAAGAGCAAACAAACTGTCTTATTAAAATTTTAAATCTATAATTCTACGAATTAGGCACTTTTACAAGTTTCTTATAAACTGCTTTATGGTTGTCTTTTTTAACGGGTTGCAGATATATCAGATCTGGGTCAAAAGCTTAAATATTGTAAATACCAAATATAATTAGGGGTAAATTTCAATAATTTCTATTTAGAAAATTATTTTTCTTCGGTGTCCTGGCAGTTCGTATCTCTTTCACTGCTTCGGTAACTTTGGCAGTAAATGATTTGCTGCCTGAACTTCAGTTCAGTCTTTGGTGTTGCACCCAGCACCGTTGTGACACACAACCCTGGAGTAAGTAAATCAAATTATAAGCGTTGGAAGTGGAACATGTAGGTTGGGGGTTAAGATTTTGGGCGAACCCCCTGCGTATTCTTTTGATTTTATCAAGATTAGTATCAGCTGATTGATCATTATGATACATAAAGTTTGGTATTCGATTTTCACTGCAGTCGAATTATCCTGGTATATTATTAAAATATTTAGTTATCGCTGCCACCTTCCCACTCTTCACAGTAAGTAATTCTTTTCAATCTTTTCAAAGATTTACTATAAACTTCCAAACCTTTTCCAGGGGTTTCCCAAATCCTCTCTTCGAGTATTCCATAGATTCCCACAGCCTTCCCAGGGATTCTCCAGAGTCTCCATAAAAATCCACAGATAATTGCTAGTAGTATCCTAAAGGCTTGACAGGAATTTCCAAGTGCTTCTCCAAGTGTCTATTAGAGTTGTTCCTCAAGCCTCCCTTGAGATTCTCTAAAATCTTTCCTGTGATTCCTTGAAAACTTTCAAGTGATTTCCAGAGCTTCCCTAGATTGACTTAGAAGTATTCTTAGAGACTCTTTAAAGCTTATTTTTCTTATTTGGAATCCCTTGGAGCATTCAAAAAAATTTCCCAGAGCCTCCTTAGGTGTCCACCAGAGTTTTACATAGATGCACTAAAGAGTTCCCCGACATTGTTTAAATGTTTCGCAGGAATTCTGTGAAATTTTCTCAGGGATTCCCTGAAGCCTCTTCACTGATTTCACTAAGCTTTCCTAGATTGTCTTTAGAGTATTCGCAGAGATTTTTTAGAGCTTATCCAGAAGTTTTTCAGATCATTCGAAGGGATTTACCACCAACTTTCTAACGATTTGACAGAATCTTCTAAGAAATTCCCCAAAAAATTCCCAAAGGTCTCAAAAGGTCTTCTCAGTGAGTTTCGAGCAATTTCTAAGAGCTCTTCTAGATATTTTTAAGAGTTTTTTCGGGGATACTACTAAGTCTTTAAAGAGATTATTTTTAACATCTACAGGGATTCATCCAGAATTTTCCCAATGGATTCCTCAAATTCTTCCAAAAGTATCTTTCCAACCTTCTCGGGAATTTTCAACAGCCTATTCAGGGATTTTCTAGAGCATTTTTAAGGGTCATCCAGAGTCCTCTCAGGAAATTTTCAGAGTTTCTCCAGAGATTCCGTAAAGCCTTTCCGTGGATTCCTCAAATCTTTTGCAAAGTATCTCCCGAGCTTCTCTATAGATTCTCTATAGTTTTTATAGGAACTCTTTAGAGCCTTTTTATGGATCTTCCATTTTTTCAGGGATTTTCCAGACTTTTTAGGAACCGATAAGAATATTTTCATGAATCTTGAAGAGTCTTCCCGTGGATAGAGTTACCTGAGATATTTTCAAAGACAGGGTTTTTCAAAATCGTTCCATGATTCCTTAAAGCCTCCTCTAAGATTACATTCTTGAGAGTTCCTAATTTTTTTTTAGAATTTTCTAGATCATTCCCAAAGGTATTGTCAGGTATAGTCCATAGCCTCTTTAGGGATGTTTCAGAGCATTTTTAGGAGTCTTCAGTGTCTTTTCAGAGTTTCTCATGGGTTCTTTAAATATTTCACAAAATATCTCACGAGCTTTCCCAGGGATTCCACAGAGCTTTTTAATGATTCTTCCAGAATATTCACAGCTCTTTCTTAGAGTTTTCCTAGAGATTTCCAGATATTCCCCAGGTTTTCTTAATCTTCCTAGAGATTCCACATAGCTCCCCTACCCAGAGTTCTTCCATTGAAACCTAAGATCTTTTCTCTAAATATTTTTCCAAGTCTTTCTAAGGATTCTCTAGTGCCTCTATATGGATCTTTATTAGCCTTCCCAGGGGTTTCATAAAGTCTCCCGAGAGATTTTTAAAGCCTTCCACGGTTTTTCAGATTCTCACCATAATGTTCTAAAGCCTTTCGACAGAAATGTTTAGAGCCTCCTTAATGCTTCTTCAGAGTCTCCCCAGAGATTCAATAAAACCTTTCCAGGAATTTACCAAAGCATTCTCAAAATATTACTAGAGTCTGCTTAAAGATTTAATTAAACCTTTTCAAGAATTTCTCAGAGCCTTTTGATGAATTTTCCAGAGTCTCCAGAGAGACTCCTCAAAGCCTTTTCAGAGATCTTCTAGAGTCTTCACAAGGATTTTCGAGAGTTTTTCCATAATTTCCTAAAGCGGTTTTCTGGAAACCGACGAAATATTTTGAGAGAGCTCCCAGAGATATTTTAAAAGAATTTCCAGGAATTACCCCCAGCCTTTCTAAGTATTTCTTAGAAATTTTTTAAAGTCTTCCCACGGATTTCCCAAGAGTTTTTCATTCCAAAGCCTCCTTAGAAATTTTCTCGAGTTTGTCCAGTCTCTTGAGTGATTTCCTAGTTTTCCCCAAGATTCCAATGTATTCCCACTGAATAGAGGCGTAACTAGAGTGCTTGGGGACCGGATTAAAATAAATATATACATTATTATCAGCCATATTATATTAGACAACTATCAAAAGTTACTACTTAATTATTTTCAGGACGCTAATTTTTAAAATGTAAAGACAGATTTTAAAAATTATTACCGTCAAATACTATATTGTGGATCAGTGATCCAAAATCATATAATAATAAGTGTCAAACAAATCTGACAATTATTAATTAAAAAAAAAAAAAACGTTCTTGTACTGCATCCGCCGTTTTGAATTTTCAGAATCGGATTATAAATTCAAATTCCTAGTATTAGATTATTAAATTGTAATGCTTTGACTTGTTGTGCTCTCGAATTTGCTCGCCAAGTGGAGCTAAGATTCTTTATATCCTAAATTTACTTAAAAATGCTAGAGTTTCGTTTTCATTATAAAATTTATTTGATTCAAGGACTCGATTTGTTAAGTTTTCTCAGGACTAATGTGAGTCAGGCGTAGTCAGAGATAACACGGAAATTACCATTTAACTCTAACTAATAAAAATAAATGGATACATGGAAATTAACAAAATAAATCGTAGGTTGAAAACAAAAAAAATATTAAAAGAACATTTGTTTATAAATTATCTCCTAGACGAGCAAAAAGAAACATATTAACCTTCGACTTGATTCTAAATTACTAGAGGCTTACCAGGAGCTGGTTTTTCTTTACATATCTGTTTTTAACTTGATTTCTATCATTTACAAAAAATGTTTAGGCTAAAAAAATATATCAATTTACTATTTCTTACTTCTCCATTTATTCCTCTTTTGTTATTCACTTCCGCACTTTCCTCAATTCATAACATACCCATGCACTCCATACCTAAGCACAATCATACTTTTATAACCTCTCCTGTCTCTTCCCTCACTTTCCATCTTATTCCCTCCAACGGTCCACCCAGACACAATCTCTCCCCATCCTTACTTCACCCCCTTTCTTCCTTTCTGCCCACGCTTTCTCTTCCAAGAACCACCTTATCCTTCTCTCTCTCCATGTTCAATCTTCATCTATTCTCTTCCAACTCCCTCTCTACCTTCCCTTTAATTTCATGACTTCATCCTTATCTTCCAACTCTACTATCCACAATTTTATTATCTCCTGATCTATTCCTCTAATTCCCTTAACCTTTTTAATTTTTACTGTTGCCCCAATTCCTGTAAGCAATCTTTTTACTTTCTCTTTTCCATCCCTATACCCTACTTCCAAACCTCTAATTACGATATTCCTCTTGCTTCTTTCCCTCTTAAACAACTCAACCTGACTCGCTAACCTTTCATTTTCCTTTACAAATTATTATCCCTTACTTCTCCATTCTTCTCTCTACTTCCTTTCTTTTCCCCTATATCTATAGCCTCTAATCCACTATTCTCATTCTCCTTAACTTACTCACTCCAATCTGATATTTCTTTCTCTAACTTGTTCATTCTCTTCCACACATTTTCTTTTTCCTTTTTCCAATTTTCCTCTCACTTTTTTAACTTTTTTTTCCCGTCCTTTTCCCTTCTTGTTCCGCCTATAATATTTCGTGTCTCCGACATTTTCCAGCCTATACTACTTGAGTTAACTTTCGACATTCTAGACCTCAATCTTACCTACACTTCATTCGCTCTCCTCGTCATTCACTCTATCTCTCGCACTCACTCCACACTCTTTCCACCTAACCTCACGATTCACTCTTTCCTTTTACTTTTGTCATTTACACTCACTCTATTTTCTACTTACATTTATCTCTCTAAAACAATCACCTTACTTTGCTCATCACTTTTTACTCACACCACTACCCACCCTTAATCAATAATAACCAATTTTCCAAAAAATAATTTCCCCCTTACAAACGCGTGCACTTCTCTACGGTACCAGAAACGGAAGCCGAAAATAATTAAATCAACAAAATCTGCGGTGGTGGCCAACACAAGTGCGCTTATATTGGTCCTCACTCACAGGGGCCTCCTTTAGCCTTTCGTTAAGCCACTCAGTACCAATGTGGAATTGTGGGGGGTGCGCTTACATACAACTCCATTGCTGATCAGCCGCACTTAAGTTGTTTAAAATGTTTCAGTTATAAGGAGGATTTCTTGCAAGATTTAAATGGAAGGTTTACGGCTTTCTTTAGACATTAAGAAGCATTGATTAATCTGTCATAAAATCTCTAATAGAGTTCAAAGTTCCTATTGACGTAGGTTTCCCCGGTTTTATAGCCATTAGGGTGGTCCAAAAACAAAAAAGTTGAAAATATTATGCTCTCACCCCCCAGGATTGTTCTATATCGAAAAAAAAATTACCCATATTTTTTTGTTTTTATTTTTTTTAATATTTAGAGGTCGCTCAAAGAGCTCAAAGTTTCCTATGCAAAATGCATGGGAAAATTTTTTTTTTTCGTAGAATCGATATAAAATCCATGAAAATTAATATTTCTTGTTCGGATAATGCTGCTTCTCTTCAGGACAGTTGAAAAAACAAGATCCAATAATTTATTAAACAATTTTTTATTATTAACTATTTTTTAAAGGTCCTTAAAAAACCCCATAAAATTAAAAAAACGTAATTATCTTAAGTCATGATAAAGAATTCAAAATAGCGGATAATATTTATAAAACATCACGTATTAACTTGTAATTGGTTCTCCGGATTTTTGGGGTCACTTGCAACGAATCTGAAATCTGATTACAAAAATTTTAAATGGTGGACAAAAATTTCGGACACTAATTTAAAAAATCAACACGATTTTCTTAAAATTTATTACTCTTGTTTTTTAATCGATATGCCTCGCTTAACATTTTTTACTTGGTGTTTTTAAGGTTACTGATTACCAATCTCAATTTTAGTTTTTAAAATAAAAAATGACACAAGTTTTAGGCAAATAACTAAGAATTTAAATTGTTAGACGCGAAATGTCCCTTAGGTAAAAAATGTTATTTAATGTCCTTAACATAATATTATTCAAACACATTCACACGAAACAGGTTCTACATTGAACGCGATTAAAAAAACAGAAACAATAATTTTTTAACATTACTGATTTTGTGACATATGATATATGTGTTAACCTTTTAGATTTATCTGTCAATTACGGATCTTTCTTGTGAAGTTGAAGCTGTCTAGAGCAGCGTAACCGTTTCAAGGATGTCACAGACAGGTAATTGGCCAATTGTGTTCGAGAATACTTCGAGATAGAATGCTTTGATAGAATTGGCCAATTACCAGCTTGTTCATGTTCAATCTTGTCAACACGAAATTACTTTCTCAATAAATTGTAGAATTGTGAATTCGAGGGTCCAATTTACTATCGAATAATGATCTCATGAGTAATGTTTTTCTTTCATTTTGGAAAATCTCGCATTTTATTCGACAGCAATAGTAAATGGGAATTTTTTTCTATAAAAGTACAGCAGGGACGAAATACAACAAATAATAGATAAAAAAAATTAGAGTCTGAATAAAAGTAAAAATAATAATTTTCTAAAATATTTCAAGTATGTATCTATTAATAATTAAACTGAAAATTAAATACAAGTTTGATCACTTAAAATTTGAATTAACTAAGATTGTTTAAATAAATTAATAATTATTAGTAAACATCCCAAACTGTATTATAACTCTAGGTCAATAGTAATTAATTAATTTTACAAAAGAAAATAAATCTAAGTACGGTAAACTTTCGAAATTATTTATTTGTCAACTAAGATTATTTAAACAAGTTAAAATTTGTTGGGTATTAACTAGAACCATTTAAAAAGACTTTTGGCAAGTTTCGTGTATAAAATATATAAGTATATAAAGTTTCTGGCATCAAAGGACCTTGAAATCACTTCCTCAAAAATAATTTTCTCCCATTTTTAAAAGTTATTAACATTTATTTTAGTTAATTAAGAAAATCTTAATTTTCTAGTATTGAAATGTACAAAATAATTCTCTTTCTTATATATATTAAAATATAATTAACTGTAGATGTACATATATGTGTCACATGCACATACTCAACTTTGTTTATATGATATCGATATGGCCCGACTTGTGGGGTGTCCTAAACTATAGTGAATTCGACACTATGACTATTCAGTCCCTTGACTGCTCTCGTTTTGTAAAGACGTATTCTTAAATACATTTTAACTTTAACTATAATTGATTTGATTTTATTTCAACCGAACTGCTTCCTTATTTAATTAAATTCCTATATCTAGCAGTTAATCGGTGTAGGACAAACGTTTCTGATTATTAAAAAAAAAAAGGAAATTAGAACTGGTTCATTTTTTAGTTGTCGGCATATTTTTGTCTAAAAATAGTGCTTTGCCACATTATACGGTTGTTATAAAAGGAATAAAATAATTTTGTCAAAAATTTTCGTATTTTTTAGAATTTGTTATTAAGTTTTTGTAAAATGCTTATAAATTAATAACAGTTTCAGAAAAAAGTGGCTTATTCGTTTCAGTTTTTATCAGACAATTTGAGTTCTTTATCTGAGAATGGATAATGTTAGAGAACTTTTTCCGGAATAAGCAAAACATAGCAGTTGAGAAAAGTCGCTTTCCCGAGGAAACGTCGACGCCCCTTTTTCCTCTAGGGCTCTTCATATTCATACCCGTTCTTTGTACCTGCGGCAGAGGCGCGAGAATATTACAACAAATGGACTTTCCGCACTTTTGTCACTGGTTTCTCTCCTTTTTTGTCTGCCATTCGTATCTTTTTTGACTACTCCTCTCCCGAGAACCCAATATCCTATTTATCTCTGGGGCAATTTATTTTAAATAAAGTCAGGTTGATTTGTCTAGGTTTTTTCTTTTAACTTTATAAATGATCCAAATCTAAATTATCTAAAATTTTGGTAAAATTATTTTAAACTTTACTTAACCCAGTAAAATACCAAGACGAAACCAATCTTACGAAGATCAAAATAAGCATTGAATTAATGGGCAAATTAAAATAAGTACTCTTATTTCTTTGTGTATAATTTCCAATTGTTTACACAAATTACACAGGTCTGAAAAATTCCCTTCATTAAATGCACAAAAATTGTCGTTTTGGCCATAATCGTGAATTTTTGTAGCTTACAAATTTTTTTTAATTTTCTTAAACGGTATTGCATAGTACTACTCTTAAGCTTCAAAACTCACTTTTTAAAATTATTTTACGATTTTTTAAAAAAAAGTTATGCAGATTTCAAATTTTTTCATTTAGTCAAATATGAATACAGAACGTAGAATTTCTTGGAGTAATTTTTCACACCACAAAGAGTAAAAGTTGAGCCATTTTAACCAATTAACGCCCAAAATCACAAAAATCTTAGCATTAGTTTAGAATAGTACTACACATAGAAAAAAAATTTCAAAATATGGGAATATGGTTTCTTTATGTTTTGGACACAGCTCTACAAGATTCCGTAATCAGATTGCATTTCTAACCAATAGGAAATCTAATATGGCGACTTTTTCGCAAAAAAGTACGAAAAAATCGTCACTTTTTTTTTATAATCAAAATCTCTAACCTAAAACGTCCTTTCAGTATGCAATAAAGTGGCACAAAATGGCACAAACTATTCAAACTTAAAAAATATGCATTAGTTATTACATGAAATTCAAAATGGCGGCGATAAATTGGCGCATTTGCACAAAAAATTACAAAATTTAATGCATGTTGGACCAATGCTAATGTTTTTTATGAAAATTAATCAAACTTAGTATACAAGGGTTTTTTGGGTCGCTGATTACGAATATGTTAATGATTTTAAAAATTCAAAATGGTGTATCCAATATGTCGGACAAAAATTTTTAATTTTTGAGAAAAATAATGAAACTCAGTATACACGGGATTTTTTGGGTCGCTGGTGACGAATATGTTAATGATTTTTCAAAATTCAAAATGGCGGATCCAATATGGCGGACAACAATTTTTAATTTTTGAGAAAAACAATGAAACTCAGTAACACTGGATTTTGGGTAGCTGGTTACGAATATGTTAATGATTTTAAAAATTCAAAATGGCGGATCCAATATGGCGGAATTTTTTTTATTTTTTGAGAAAAATAATGAAACTCAGTATAAAGAAGTTTTTTGGGTTGCTGATTACTAATATGTTAACGATTTTTCAAAATTCAAAATGGTGGATCCAATATGGCGGACTAAAAGAATGTATCAAAAAAAAATGAAACTCAGTTTACAAGGGTTTTTTGGGTCGCAGATTACGAAAATGTTAATGTTATTCCAAATTCAAAATGGCGGATCTAATATGGCGGACAAAAAACTTTTTATTTAAAAAAAATTTTTCGAATATGACCATCAATTAGTTGCTTATTTGAAACGTTTACCAACTCTCACCACGCGGAAGTTGATGGTCTTGAAATTTTTTAATTTTTTTTTTAGTTTTTTTTGGTAGATAATGTTTTATTTCAATAATATTTTCACCGTCAAATTTAATCTTATTCGGTACCCCAAAAGAATCCTTAAAATATGAGTTTCATATATTTTGGCAAAAAATTTTCTTTTTTCCGCTATATTGAATCCGCTGTTTTGAATTTTGAAAAATGAATTATATATTCGTAATCAGGGACCCGAAAAACCGTTATATACTGAGTTTTATTATAACTTTTATAAATAAACATTTTTTTGTCCCCCATATTGGATCCGCCATTTTGAATTGGGAATAACATTAAAATTTTCGTAATCAGCAACCCAAAAAACCCTTGTAAACTGAGTTTCATTTTTTTTTAAATAAAAATTTTTTTGTCCGCCATATTGGATCCGCTATATTGAATTTTAAAAATCATTGAAATATTCGTAATCAGTGACTCAAAAAACCCTTGTATACTGAGTTTCTTTATTTTCCGACATATTGGATCCGACATTTTGAATTTTAAAAATTATTAACATATTCGTAATCAGCGACCCAATAAACCCTTGTATACTAAGTTTGATTAATTTTTATAAAAAACATTAGCATTGGTCCAACATGCATTAAATTTTGTAATTTTTTGTACAAAATCCGCCAATTTAGAGCCGCCATTTTGAATTTCATGTAATAACTGATGCATAATTTTGAAGTTTGAATAGTTTGTGCCACTTTATTGCATACTGAAAGGACGTTTTAGGTTAGAGATTTTGATTATAAAAAAAAGTGTCGATTTTTTCGTACTTTTTTGCAAAAAAGTCGCCATATTAGATTTCCTATTGGTTAGAAATGCAATCTGATTACGGAATCTTGTAGAGCGGTGTCCAAAACATAATGAAACTATATTCCCATATTTTTGAAAATTTTTTTCTATGTGCAGTACTATTCCAAAATAATGCTAAGATTTTTGAGATTTTGGGCGTTAATTGGTTAATTAATGTGATAAACTCACTTTAAAAAGAGTGAATCTGACTCTCATAGAGTGAAATTTTACTCCAAAATTAAACTGAGTGTTCACTCTTTGCTTGGAGTGAATTTTCGCTCGAATTGGATTGGAGATTCACTACTCTTTTAGAGCGAATTTTTCACTCCAATTGTAGTCGCTCAATTTTCACTCTCCGTGGAGAGAAAACTCACTCCTAGAAATTTAAAGTAACTATAATTCTAAATGAAAAAATTTCAAATCTGCATAACTTTGTTTTAAAAAGTCGTAACATAATTTTCAAAAACGAATTTTGATGCTTAAAAGTAGTACTACACGATATAATTTAGGAAAATGCAACCAAATTTTTGGTAAGCTACAGAAAATTCACAAAATTGGCTAACATGGCCATTTCTGTCTATTTCAGCTAATTTTACAGAAAATCCTGACGTGATAGCCCATTTTTAATGTCAGATTCTGTTTCTACTTCCAATAATCTACAAGAAGCACTTCCCATTTTTTTTGTAACAAACATGAACGAAATTTTACAAGTCTGTGTTATTTAAATTTTTGATTTTTGTATAAAATACCTGATTAACACAAAATACGAGTTCAATGTGCTGAGAGTTCATTTCCTTAAATAAAAGATACATTTTAATTTAAATTTTTTTTATATAATTATTTTTATAAATAAACAATTTTACTAAATTTTCAAAGTACATGCTTTTTATCTTATTTTCAAAATACATAATGGGGCAATTTGTGTAAAATCTAGTTAAAAGCTGAGGATAAAATTACTACTACATATACACGGATCAACAATGAGGCGATTGTGTCTGCTCGATAATGGAATTTGACATTAGAATCGGGGTTCGCGGTTTCAAGAGAAGTTACGAGACAGGGTAAGGGTGATGAAGTGAAAACGTGGTTGCATGATTTCGTTAGTTTCATCCTTCATCAATGTATATCCACTCCTTAGGGACCGAACACATCGACGCAAAATTCGGCTTTATATAAAGCTCAAATTTTATTATCTCACATGTTCGTTCTGATTGGGGAGGAAACGCATGTCAGGGTTGTAAAGTAATTGAATTACGGTGCTAGATGAAATTATTCCGAGTTTGATTTTAATGTCTTTATTACTTTCTATATGTTCACAATTTTTAAATATGTATATTAGAGAATACATTTTAGAATATGTTCTAAAATTTAATTTAATTTTTTATATTTTTAAATACTGCGTGATACACGTAATATTGTATCTATAAAATCATTTTTTAAATATATTATATTAATAAAAAGTACAAGAGTTATAATAAAACCTGTAATTAATATTTCATACTTTTACGATAAGTAATGATAACTTCCAGAAACGCTAAAATAATGTTCCAATATAACTTTCTAAAAACGTTCTGAATGCGTTCCATATATTTCCTTATAGATATTAGATAAGATGTCTGATATAGTATTTTTAAAGTTGAAATTATTTAATTTAATTTATATTTTTTTCACATTTTATATATCTTTTTAATAAAGTTGTTTAAGTTATTGATAAACTTACAAATTTAAATATTTACGCCCGGCAGGATTTGAACTTGAGACCCTTAGCTTTAAAGTTCGGTGCTCTGACCACTGTACTAAGTTAGCTACATTTTTTAATCCAAATGTTATCACCAATGTCTCATTTTCTTTCTAAAAGATTATACATTGACATCCTAGAAGGAAACAAGAAAGAAACATGTTCTTGATGACGTAATATGCAGTCAAACACATTTTTTTGTGCAATACTGTTAAAAATGAAGCAAAATTCTCAACAAATTCATAAATAGATGCTAAATCAATCATCTGATTGAAAAATGTTGTACACACTTTTGATAGGAAATTTAACTACCTTTAATTTCCTAAAAAAGACATTGAAATCAGGTAATTAATTCCGGAGATAATTATAATTTAGTGAACTCACTTTTTTTCAAAATTAAAATATTGAAATTTTACTGTATCTCGAAAACTGTTCTACTTTCTGAAAGTTTGACTTTATATTTTGATTCAGGGTAAATTTCTACGTAAGAAATGACAGTCAAATCCCAAAGGTCAGATTTTTTTTAATTTTGTAAACTAGAGTAATAAGTAATTTTTATAATAATAATTTTAGAATAATTTAAAATTAAAATTAGTAAATTAAAATTGTTAAACAAAAAAATAATTTTAAAATTTTATTTATATAATGTAGGATAAATTGTAATTAAAGACTATAATTTTAATTATATTTTCTTTTTTTCTTTAAAAATTTTAAAAATTGAGTTTGAGGTGCGGGAATAAAAATCCAAGTAAGAAACAAAAACGTAATCTCCAGACAAAAGTCAGTCAACATTTATTTCTAACGTATGAGAATTCACTATTATTTTCTATTTCATGTTAGTCATTTATTTTAAGATGATAAGAATTAAACATGTCTAATAATTTAATGAAATACGCCTTTTAAATAATAATAAAAGTATCATTAACATATCTGAAATAACACTTTACATTAATATTATTTAGAGGAGCTAATACTAGATCCTGCAACACTATATCTGCCAAAATAGGCGAAGTAGGGGATTTCATGAGTGTGCCAAAAATTTGTTTAAAAAATTTGTTATTAAATTGACAATAAGTCGAATTCAATAAAAACTTAATTCCTTGTGAAAATTCATTTTTTTAAAATTTCGTTTTGTTTTTTATATTATTCCATCGATTGTTTAATAAAGATATAACTTAATCCAGTGGCACATTAGTGAATAAAGAGACATCTGAAGACACCATAATCTCATTATTACTAATGTTTATATAAAAAATCTTTTTAATATATTCACCAGAATTCTTGATATTAGAATCTGGAATTTGAAGTGAATTTTTTAGAATCTCATTAAACATCTTCGCCATGGCATAAGTTGGAGTATTAATAAGTGAAACCACTGGTATAAAGAGAATATATCTGGTTAAGAATTTTTAGCAATCCATAAATTCTAGACAAATGAGTTTTTTCTAAATGAAAATTGAATTTTATAGTCGTTTTACCAAAATATTCTTTTTTCCTCCTTTCTTCAATAAATTTTAAAGATTCGATTTGTAAGATACTCAGTGGGTTACTATCGACTTCCACAAAAGTATTTTTATCTCTCAACATACACAACATTTTATTTTTATAATCCAAACTGTCTAGAATAACCGTAAAATTTCCTTTATCAGCTCTAGTAATAAATAAATTATTATTATTTTTTTTAATTTTTTGCAATTAATCTATCACCATTACTAATCCTGGAATTACATCTTAAAAATTTGATAACGCATTTACAAATTTCTTTCATCTTCATTATTGCTTCCTCATAGAGGAAGCGTTGTGATTGTTAAGATTTTCGATTTTCCAAAAATAGTGTAAATCGACTCAGTTTCATCTAAAAAGTTCAAATTTTTATTCCTGAGAAAATGTCCGGATGTGTGTGTGGGTGTGTGTGTGTATGTGTGTATGTATGTGGTAAATTTTTTGTCGCCAGGATATCTCGAGAACGCTTCAACGGATTTTAATAAAATTTGGATGACATATGAAGCTCACAAATATCTAAATTTGGACACAGGGATTTTTGAAAATACCCAATCAAATTTTTTTGAGCACATTTTTTTATCGAAAAATATCGTTTTTTGGCAAAAAATTTTTTCATGCTAAAAATTCAGACAAATGAATAAAAAAATCATATTCCTTGTTTCAAAACGAATCGATTGATCTATATAAAGTATATAATTGACCAAAAACTCACGTAATAATCCATGATTTTTTAGTTTTTTTCATCAAAAAATCTCGTTTTTGGAAATTTAAAAAAAAAAAATTCAACCAAACGAATTACAAAATCATATTCCTTGTCTCAAAACGAATCGATTGACCTATATAAAGTATATAATAGACTAAAAACCCACGTAATAATACTTATTTGCATAAATAAAAATAAACAATAATTAATTTAAAATTAAATTATTATTTTTTATATTAAGTAAATAAATTTATTGCTTTCTCTATGAGGAAGCAAATTATCTTGCTTCCTTGGAAGCGAAGTGTCCATGAAATGGACAGAATTCACACCTAGTTTTATATATATTCGATTCAATATCTTTTATGCATTCGAAAACTACATTCTTTTTTACTGTATTAAACAAAGAACTAAACTTTTGTCCTAACCTTAAAGTATCTTCTACTTCAATTGGATTGTTCACATTAGTACAATTCATCAACCAAGGATCTTTATCGTCAAACTCTGGTAATCTACTTTCTATGTAAATTCAATTTAATAATTTCAGTTTACTTGTTATTATTATTGTTATATTTTAATTAAGAAATTTTATTTAACATCTTACTTTTTTCTTTGTCATTATTATTATTGTTATTATCATCTAAATGATTGCGGAATTGTATAATATTATTAACTCAATTAGCTGGAAACATATCACTCACAATAGTTTGTAATTCAGTCTTATTTTTAACTAAGAATTTGTAATAAATATCTTGTATATCTTTTATTTCTTTATTAAGTATTCATATTGTTTAATATTGACGAATTTAAGATTTATTTCTATTTTGACTTTGTATTTCATTAATTGAAGTATTAAGATAATATTATTATTTGAACTTCCGGGTTTTACCTGCCAACTTCTTAGATCGGACAATAATTTGTTTTGTGCGATAAACATTAAAGGTTTGAACTTTTATTTTACACGCACGAACACTGCTTGACTCCGATGTGGAGTACTTTACATCATAATGAATCGACGAGGAAGTGGTCCTGGTGGTGGTCATCGTCGTGGAAGATTGGGTCTGGATGTGAGTCTCATTCTCTCAAGAGTGCGAGGACCAGAAAATGATGTCGTCAGTCGTGTTTATAAACTGTCAAAACACTGGTGGAAGCCATCTTGTTTTAGCGCTTGACGTAATGCGACTTCTCGAAATTTGAAATGTGATTTGTGAGAGCGGCACCGTGGCGCACGTGTCGTCGCACATGAACTTGTCGACGACGTGTTCTATCTGTCGTCGTATTCTGAACTGGTGTGTTCGACCGTCTGGTAGTGTATTATTTATAAAAAGTGTTAGAACTTTATTAAAATGTAACCAGCATTACTGACGGGGCTCTATACGTGGGCGTAGGCCCCTACCAGGTGAGCTCATTTATTAAAATGACTTTTCTTGTTGGTGGAGTTGGATCTTAGACTAATAAACATTAAATTTAAAGTCAGTGTTCAGTGCGCGTCTGTTTGTAAATAGCCGTGCCATGCGGCCGGGTATTTCTACTTTTCTGAATCTTCTTAATATAGTTTTAATTTGATAAATATGTGAATATTGTGGTTAAAATTAAATCTTATTTGTGTTCTCCTTTTCCCCTACTGTCCGGAAAACTGGTTAGTCGCGACTTGTTTGTTTAAATTTTGTTTAACAAATAGAGTAATTTAATAAGTTTCATTAGTCTATTGTTTTGTTATTTTTTTTGTTTACTTATTGCTGAATAAAATAACTTGGCGCTAGGGTTTTGTTGTTGTATTGTTTAATTGTTTTAATTACAATTGAAGATAAAATTGAAATTGAAGATCTATTTAGATTTTAAGTATTAAACATAATGTAAAAGAATGCATCATAGTACATACATCTTGAAATTGTCTGTAAACAACCCAACAGTTTTTAGGATGGTTTTTACTGATGTAAAACCATTGTCGATAACACCATATCTTCTCTCACAAATCTCAAGACACCTAAACTAGAGTTTAACTAAATTTATTTTCCTAAATAACGTAAACCTTTCTATAACGTTCACCAAGATTCGTAATAATTTCGTATCCGATACTACCAATAATGTTCGCTATTTTATCTGGTGGACAATTATTACCAATAAGCTCGACTTCCTGTCCAAGAAAAATATCTGCGGATGGTAGATCGGTAACGTCAATGGTCACTAAATCCATAGAGATTTTCCCTACGACCGGAACTTTACGACCGTTGATAAATGCCTCACCTTGATTGCTGAAATGTCGGCTATAGCCGTCAGCATAACCGAGAGGTAGTGTTGCAATTACACTGTTGCGTCTCGTTGTAAAGGTCATATTATAACCTACATGGCTATTTGGTGGCAAGTTCTGTAAATGGATTATGGGTGCTTTCAAAGTAACAACATTTTGTAATCTATATTTTAAACTCTTGGTGCAGTTGATTCCATATAAAGCAGCTCCCGATCTCGTCAAATCAAAATGGTAATCTTTTCCTAAAAAAATCCCCTCGGAATTAGCAAAGCTAGCTTTTTTATTCGGGAAATGATGTAGGTATTTTCTGAATTTTGTCAGTTGTTGTAAATTATATGGATTGTCACTTTCACTCGACGCCGCTAAATGACTGATGATGTATTTCACTTCGAGTCCTTTCAATAAATCACGATTATTAATGAGAAGTTCAATCTCACTTTGGGATAATCCGAGACGATTCATGCCGGTATTAAAGTGGAGATAACAAGGTAATAATTGTCTCTTCAAATTGCTGAATTTTCGCCAGGTTATGATTTGCTTTAAATTGTTTAAAACTGGAATTAAATTAAATCGAAAAACCTCCGAGGCATCTTGTTGAAAAACTCCATTAAGAATTGAAATATTAATATCTTGGTCAAGTGTTTTACGTAAATTAATTCCTTCTTCACAAGAAGCTACAAAGAAATACCGGCAATTTTCTTTTCTTAGTGCTTCAGAAATTTCTCTGGCTCCTAAACCATAACCGTCAGCTTTAACGACTGCACCGACAGGTATTGTTTCACAAATAGACTTTAATAAACGATAATTGGACCTTATGGCTGATAAATTTATTTCAAGAGTGCATAAATTCATGTTTTCTTTTATAATTTTTTTTTTGCAGCAATTGACAATCTTAGAAATGTAAATCGTGCAACTGAGTTTTTCCTTTTGACAATAAACCAAATTACGAACTTGTTGTATAACTAGTAGAATTTCTCATTGAAAACATTAATAGCGCCTGCTGAGAAATTGTAAACTGTTGATGTCTATTAGAGTCTCTTAAAGATCACTAATGGAGATACGCTTTGAGACTAAAGCGTTCATTGTTGACGGTTTACCATCCCAACCGCTTTGAGAAAAATTATCAGAATGACGGACAATTTTCGAATCTCTTCATCCAACTGCAATTACAAATAATTATATTGTGGTAAATTTATAATTACAGTTTGTAAGAATAATAGTTTAAGTAGGTTTCAACATTTTCAAAACAAGAAAATCCCTGTGTCTAATTTTAGATATAAATAGAAAAAATAGTCCTACCAAATTTCACTAGGATCGTATAAACCTTTTTCAAGCGATCGTGTTCACAATAAAATTCAAAATAAATTTTTAAAATTCAAAATGTCGATTTCAGTAAATTCAGGAAAGTAAAATTGAAAGGGAATATAATTGACTGTATTAATTGTTTAATTTAATATTATTTTGAATTATTATAGGACTCTTTAGTCATGTATTATTTATAAATTATATTTGTCAATCAAAATATATTACGACGCCCCCCGTTGATAAAATGTTTATTAAAAAGCCAATGAAATAAAATGTTGCTTTTAAAAAACAGTCGAAAATCATTTTTATTAATAATTTTGTAAGATATGATTTGTATTCAATCGTTTGTTTAATTAAATGTCTGTTGAAGATATGTGCCATAGAATGTTAATTGGGCCGAACGTACACTATAATGTTTATTTAATCAAATATATGCAATAACATTCTATTTCAATCTTCAGTACTATATTATAAAGTTAATACAAGGCTATATACGTAAAAGAGGTATTCTTTATTTAATCTTGTACCTAAAAACTACAATTCCGCTCAAATTTTTTATATAGTTTTAATTAATAATATTTTTTTAGTTATAAATATTAAAACCTGAATTAATAATTAAATATAATTTGAAATAATTAAATAAAAATATTAAGATTAAAAAGTTGAATTCATCTACTGAAATTTCTTTTTTTTTTAAACTTTGTCATTTCATTAAACTTTAATATTATTTTTCAAAAGTTAAACATATTCTTTTTTGAGAAATTTATTATGTTTTCCATCAAAAAATTGCATTCAAAGTGAATTTTATCTAAATTGTAATATATTTTAATAAATTTGAAATAAAAAATTATTTTGTGTCGTATAACAATAACAATAATAATAATAATAATAATAAAAATGTAAATGCGTAAATGCATTTTTTCCTCTCCTAAACTTGTTTTGTAAAAAAAAAAAAAAAAAAAAAAAAAAAAGTAAGTTCATACTTTTTGCTTACCTGTATATTTTAAAGTTCATGAGTTAAATATTAAAAATTATCACAATAGCTACTGATTGTACAGTTTATAATATTTCTAAAATTATGTTCTGAATAAGAAGTTTAGAGTTCTATTTGATAATTTTATTTTGATTTGAAAAATAATCAAACACTGATTGTATCATAAAATTTATGTGTTTTTTCGTGTTTTTAAATAAATAATATATTTTTTACAGTTTATACAGTTTGGAATGTTTTTAAGTTTTCATATCTTTGTTTCAATAATAATAATAATAATAATAAAAAAAATGTAAGTTAATATTATTTGCTTACCTGTATAGTTTAAAGTTCGTGAGTTAAATAATAAAAATTGTCTTCAAAGATACTAAATAGTGCAATTGAACCGCCGTGCCGGCGTTCAAAATTTTGTTAAAACGAATATAAACATATTTTAAACTTAATTTTTTTTAAATTTGTGAAGAACAATCAATAAGATTCTTCGTAATGGACTAGATAACATCACAATGATTACGACGAATTTTACACGCTTAAATAAATTCCTGAAAAAATAATGTTAAATTTGACAGATTTTCAATGCTTGGATTTATTTTTTGAGATTATTTTATAGGTAAGGATTTTAATTTTTGCGTTTAGTTTAAAACATCAAAAATCTGTAAAAAAAAATTAGTAAAAAATAACACTTTTTAGATGTAGTCAATTTCAGTCTTAATAAAATCAGTAAAATTCAACTACAGATGCAGAAATAACAATTTTGATCTTTTATTGAATCTACTACTATAAGATAAATATCTTTAAATTGTGAATTTGATATATCCAAAATACGAAGGAAAAAAAGTTTAATCACATTATTTTAATAATACATTAATTTTAATTTAATTACAACCTTCTTATTTAGAACATAATTTTAGAAATACTATAAATTGTACAATTAGTAGCTATTATGATAATTTTTAATATTTAACTCATAAACTTTAGAATATACAGGTAAGCAAAAAGTATGAACTTACATTTTTATTATTATTATTATTATTATCATTATTATTGTTATTGTTATACGACACATAATAATTTTTTATTTCAAATTTATTAAAATATATTACAATTTAGATAAAATTCACTTTGAATACAATTTTTTAATGGAAAACATAATAAATTTCTCAAAAAAGAATATGTTTAACTTTTGAAAAATAATATTAAAGTTTAATGAAATGACAAAGTTTAAAAAAAAAAGAAATTTCAGTAGATAAATTCAACTTTTTAATTTTAATATTTTTATTTAATCATTTCAAATTATATTTAATTATTAATTCAGGTTTTAATATTTATAACTAAAAAAATATTATTAATTAAAACTATATAAAAAATTTGAGCGGAATTGTAGTTTTTAGGTACAAGATTAAATAAAGAATACCTCTTTTACGTATATAGCCTTGTATTAACTTTATAATATAGTACTGAAGATTGAAATAGAATGTTATTGCATATATTTGATTAAATAAACATTATAGTGTACGTTCGGCCCAATTAACATTCTATGGCACATATCTTCAACAGACATTTAATTAAACAAACGATTGAATACAAATCATATCTTACAAAATTATTAATAAAAATGATTTTCGACTGTTTTTTAAATTAACATTTTATTTTATTGGCTTTTTAATAAACATTTTATCAACGGGGGGCGTCGATTTTATTTTAACTCACAAGAATTACTTACGCTAAACTGATAATGAATGGATATTTAAAAATATAAATATATGTTCGTTAATTGTTTAAAAAGGTTTGTACGTACCTTCAGAAATATATTTTCACTTACACCACATGAAACTGAATTGGAGATTTTTAATAGAATTTTACAATAGTAATTTTTTTTTTTTTTTTTACATAAAATAGAAATGTATTTTATTATAAAACCTCTTATCCATTACAAATGCAGTATTTATTGCTGTATTTCTAAGGCTGAACAACAAAATTAAAACAATGTTCTTTATCAATTCTAGTTAACCTTGGTCAAATACCATTACACATAAATTATGCACCAGGGCCAGGGACGTGTCTGCAGTTTTTGCGCTTTCGATGTATAAAATGTGAGAGCCTCATTAAAATTAAACAGTGAATAATTAGATAACAAAACCCGGGATGACTAATTATTATTTTATAATTTAATAATAATAATCATTTAAATAAATTTAGATACTATGACGCATTTTTCACATTATATTTCATGCTTAATTTCAAAAAAATCTACAATTAAATTTTTAATCAGAAGAAATAAACAATACAAAAATAGAAACCTAAGGTCAAGTTATTTTAACGACACATAACTAAACAACAAAATAACAAAACAATAGACTAATGAAAGTAATAAATTTACTCTTTTTGCTAAACAAAATTTTAACCAACAAGTCACGACTAACAAGTTTTTCGAAGATTTGGGATAAGAATCAGCACGAACTAGATTTAATTTTAACCAGTATATGTCATATTTACTAAATCAAAACTAGGTATATCAAAAAGATTACAGAAAAGTAGAAACAGCCGGCCGCATGGTACGGACATTTACAAAAAGACGCGCACTGAACACTGACTCTAAATTTAATGTTTATTAGTCGGAGATCCAACTCGACCAACAAGAAAGGCCATTTTAATAAATGAGCTCACCTGGTAGGGGCACACGCCCACGAATAGAGCCCCGTTAGTAATACTGGTTACATTTTATGAATGAATGAAAATATTCTTTATTTATCAGAAAATTAGAATTTTTACACATGTGTACCAAATTTATAAAATAAACTATACGATTTCTATTTTAAAAATATTTATTCCATATATTTCTCTATTCCTATAATTTATAAAATATAATTTGTGAAGAAACATTTTATGATATTATCAATACTCAGGGAAAATTTTAAAAGACCTGAAGGTTACATTTTAAAAAAGTTCTAACACTTTTATAAATAATACACGACCAGACGGTCGAACACACCACTTCAGAAAAAGACGACAGATATAACGCGTCGTCGACAAGTATATGTGCGGCGACACATGCGCCACGGTGCCCCTCTCAAGCTGGCTCTACATGTGAACCTAACACTGCTCCGCACGCACGTCGTGCATAAAGGTTCTTTCTCACCTCAGTAGCTGCCATGGGAGTGAAGGGTTGCAACAATTCAAATTTTCATTGTCTGAACTCTTCACTCTCACACGTTACCATAGCAACCTTCAGCCAGCCAGCCAGCCAGCCGAGGTGTGAAAGTGCCATAAGATAGAAAAGGACGGAGAGAGTCTCTGTCCTTTTCTATCTCGTGCAAGTCGGGTCCGACATGTTGTGTCGGATCAAAGTTAGCTTTGCATGTAGAGCCAGCTTCACAAATGACATTTCAAAGTTCGCGAAGTCTCTTTACCCGCGGATGGAAAGATCGAGCGGCAATCGACCGAGAAGTGTGAATCAGGTGTAGTAGTGGCGGCTCTGACGTCAAGCGCTAGAACAAGATGGCTGCCATCAGTGTTTTGGCAGTTTATAAACACGACTGACGGCATTATCTTCAAGTTCTGGCACTCTTCAGAGAACGGGACTCATATTCGGACTTATGTGCCAGGACAATCCCAGGACGACTATAAATGCCAACCACGACGATGACGACCAACAGGACCACCTCCTCGACGATTCGTTATTAAGCAGAAAACTCTTCATCGGAGACAAACAGTGTTCGTGCGTGTAAAATAAAAGTGCTAACATTTAATGTTTATTGCCCAAAACAAATAATTGTCTGATCTGACAAGTTGTCAGGTAAAAACCGGGAGTTCAAATAATAATATTATCTCAATGTTTCAATTAATCAAATACAAAATCAAAATAGAAATGTATCTTAATTTAACAAATTTTTAAATTCGATAATAATTAAAATAAACATAAATTGAAATAACTTTTAAATTTTAAATATTTAATGAAATTAAAGAATGTAAACTCAAAATAATAAAAGGCACAAATTGTCAAGTTTACATTAAGGCTGAACAATAGGTTGGAATTTATTTCTGACTGTTCTATAATAATTTAATTAAACAATTAATATATTATTATTATATTAATTATTAAACGATATAATACTGCATGTGCGAGGTCTCTTTTTACCTCGTCACAATACATAGCTACATTTAAAAAGAGGAACGTACAAAAGCTGATTTAAAATGTAACAATATTACTTTAAATACTTTTGAAGTTTATTGTCTGGGTAAAATATTGATAAAAATGTTTATTATAAGGGCCATTGCTTGCAAGAATTAAATGAATATTTTATGACTTTCTATGATCATTATAAATCAACGCTTGATCTGTTATAAAATCTCTAAGAGAGTGTAAAATTTCTGTGAGGATAAATTTTGCCCTGTTCTATTACCATGCCTACTCTCTCTCTCTTTCTCTCTACAGGGCGGAGCTCGAGTACCCTTGGTAATGAAAAAGAGACAAGGAGGATATTCTCCTCTTATTTTTTTACTTTGCTTTTACCTAGAAGAAAATTTGTATATATTGCGTAACCCTATTTTTGTAAGATTCTTTAATTTAATTTTCCTGTTTGCGGTTAGTAATTTTTTTTTTAGTTTCTTTTAGTTATTTTAATTGTTGTTAATTAAATAATCTATTTTCAGTTAGTTTGTTCGTTCTTGATGCTTTAATTAAATGTTTTTTTAATTTCACTTTCAAAGAATTAAGTATTTTGTTTTTGAGTTTTTTAAGTAAATGAAATGACATGAAATAATGTTAAAAATAATAATAAAGTGCAAAATCACATGAAATTATGACAAAAGATTGAAGGTAGGAACATTTTTAAAGAATTATAAAATATTTTCGAAAGTTTACAAATGGTTATTTAAAAATTAATAAATAGAAAACAAATATTAAAAAATTATAATAAATCAATGAAAAATAAAATAATTATGATCGGCAAAAAAAAAGAAACTGAAAAATTTAAGAGAGGATATGAAATAAATAATGTAAACACATTCTGCTTTAAAAAATATTACCCAATACTTTCTTGTATTAAAAAAACTATTTTAATTAAAATGTTCCAGCCTCTCATTAGGATGTTTAGAACCAAAACTTCGAAAAGATTTCTTGTCTGCATGAAAATCGTTATGTATTGTAAGTGTCGTTAATTTGAGATTGCGAGTGCCAAGCCTTAATGATCGTTATTTGTATCACTGATAAAATATCGGTATTGTTAAATATAAATTGTCCATTGTTTATTGAATGTTTTAAATAATCGTCTGCTTAGCGCAACATCGTGTTTATTCAAAGAACAAAGCAAGAACGCACCTGCTCAAAAATCGAAGCAAGGAAGTACCTATCCATAAAAAGAGTCAAGAACGTAACAACTCAGAAATTAACCTTCTTTATCAAATTTCAAGTTGTGTTTGTAATATTTAATTTAATTAATAATTATTTTAATTTTATGCTATTTTGCATAGCTTTTCTATACGCATGTTCTTCTTATCAGGCAGAAGTTAATAATTTGAAATATTGATGCTATTGGCATTTAAAATTTGATAAAAAGGTTGATTTCTGAATTGTTACTTTTTTGCCTTTTTTTATGGGTAGGTACGTTCTTGCTTCGTTTTTTGAGTAGGTGTGTTCTTGCTTTATTCTTTGAATAAACACGATGTTGCGTTAAAGCGACGATTATATAAAGATTAATTCTATTAATACCAAAATTTAATAAATAATCTTAATTCCAGATATATAATTTATAGCTTCAATATCTACATTTAAAATTTTTTAACATTTTGACTTATATATAGTGATATTTTAATTTGATTTTAATTTTAGACGATATTGACATGCATGAATATTGATTCACATGGTAACCACTATCAGCAGCTTCTGATTGGCTTTCACGTCAGCAGGACCACAATTAATGTCATTTAATTGCGTGTCAAAGAGGTGCCATAATAAGAGGCGTAAAAATGAGGAGTGAGCGGACAAAATTTGAATAGTCCATTTTTTAAAGGAGTTGAGATGCACACAAATTTTATATCCTTGAGAACTTGCAAAAAAATCTGTCACGGTTAGATTAAAGAAACAATTTTTTTACAAAGAATTTCAACTTTAAAAATATTAAACGCAATCAATATGATTTGTAAGGTTATTTGTTTTATAGTAAGAAAGAATTACTGAAACTAAAAAATTCCTTATGTATAATTAAGTTTTAATGTTTGGTTTTCTCAAAATAACAAAATGTGTATTGATCCACTTTTGGCCACTTATTCATCAGATATTTTTCGAAATATTCATTGAACCGAAGATCAGATATTTTTCATTACTCGCTAAACCGGTTTTAGTTAAAAATAATAATTTGTAATGATCTGATTGTAGAATATATAGTGCACTCATACTATTACTCAGGGATGCGTACGTAAATAGTATGATTCACTATATAAGTGCCAACTATAGTGAATCAGACTATTTACGTACGCATCCCTGCTATTACTATAGTAAGCTAGTATGATTCACGAAGAGAGTGGGGGGTCCTTTCTCTCGCGCGTTGCTCTCTTCCCCTTCTTTGCAGTGGTAAGGAGAGGCAGTCTATATAAACGGCTGTTGCACGCTGGTTCTTCAGTCTCTTGGTTGACGAGACTCGAGGCGTACCTCCGGTCTCGTGTTAGCTTGCTCGAGCAAGGCAGACGACTTTCAAGTTTACTTCAGTGAAGCTGCTGAATAGTAGTCGATAGTACATTGATACAGAGTGGCTTCACAAAAGGATGAAGGACCACGTGAGCATCTGAAGGAAGCTGAAGGCGCAACTCCCTCATCATTTAGATGTGTCATCTGGAGCTCTTGAATTTTCTGGAATCTAAAAAAATCTGATATTGGGGACTATTATAGGCGCACCTGTCTTGGCCACTATCACAGATCTCACAGGTTTAACTTTTCCTCTGATGGGTTTAGTTTATATCTAGAAAAAGCGTGTGGTGTTGCGCAGAGTATATTGTCGAGTTTTTATAGCAAATGGCAAATATATTTATTTTTTAACTCTACGCATTGTGCTTTTTTTGTGAAAAACAAAAAATGTAGTTAGCAGTTATATAAAGAAAATTTAGTTCTCGGAAACCTCGCGTATTTAAGGATCAATTCACAGGTTAAATATTTTTTTTCTCTAGTCTATGAGATAATTTGTTTACAAAAATTATTCATTTATGTTTTTAATTTATGTTTAGTTTGTTAATTTCATGTATTCACTTATTTTTTAATTGTTAAAATGTACTTTGTTAGATGATAATCACTGTGTTAACTCTGACGTACATTAACAGAAATGTTATTTATTAATCATGACCCTAATAGTATAAATGAAAAAGAAAATATTAATAATTTAAGCACTACCTACAAAAACCTGTTACAAAATATAATAATATAATTTAAACTTTATTTAGAATTTTAACTTTGAGTTCAACTCTGATTCTCGTTATTCGTTTATATCTGTTTATGTATTGTGACGCATTTTTCCAGATTATGTTTGATGTTTAATGTTTCTTAATTTAATTTTAAATATTTAATCAAAACCAAGTAAACAATATAAAAACAAAACCCGGATGTCAAGTTATTTTAATGAAAAATAACTAAACAAAAATAATAGTAAAATAAAAGACTAATTAAACTAATCAAATGACTCTAATCTTTAATTGAAATATAATAAAGCCACGACTAACTCATAATCCGGAGAGTAGGGAGTAAGGAGCAGCAACAAACTAAGGATTTAAATTAAACCACAACATAACAAATTTATTAAATGGAAACCATTTCAAAAGGTTACAAGAAATCAAAAATAGCCGGCCGCATGGAACAGCCATTTACAAAAATACGCGCACTGAACACTGACTCTAAATTTAATGTCTATTATTGGAGATCGACTCCATCAGTTTAGAATACCCGACGGCAGCGAGGGCGCATCGTCGTCAAGTCAATATGCGGCGACAAATGTGCCGCGGTGCTGTTCTCACAAATCACATTTCAAAATCGAGCGGCAATCGACCGAGGAACGTAAATCAGGTGTAGCGGATGATCTTCTGGTCCTGGCACTCTTGAGAGAATGGGACTCACATCTGGACCCATGTGCCAGGACATTACCACGACGATCAGGAATGCCAATCACGACAATGACGACTACCAGGAACACCTTCTTTAAAAAAGTCAATAGAAGTGAATCCTAACATAACAAAATTTTAAATTCGACAAGAATCAAAATGAATATAAATTAATGTGAGTTTTAAATGTTTGGTAAAATGAAATAATTTAAACTCAAAATAATAACATGCCCAAATTGCCAAGTTTACATTAAGGCTGAACAATAGCCTGAAATTGATTCCAGACTGGCGTGTAATAATTTATTTTTAAATTAATTTAAAAATATTGTGCAAGGTTACTTTTTACCGCGTCACAGTATTTATTTATATCAATTTTATTTGTTTTTGACGTGACTTTACGTTGAAATAAATTGACTGACTTTTGTCTGGAGAATACGTGTTTTTTTTCTTACTTTGATGATAACTCCTAGACGTTAAACTACCTGTTTTGGATATATCAATTAGAAATGTTGACCCCTTAATAGCTTATATTCTTCGAATTTAAATATTTGCTCAGTTTAAATTGTACCTCATTGATGTAAACACGTTTTGACAAATCGCCTCTTAGTGATGAATTTCTTTCCTTTACTATATCGAAAGGTAAAAATTTATTTTCGGAATTTATTTTATTGTTGTTAGTGTTAAAAATTGTTTAATTTATATTAAGCAAAATTGATATGTTACAGTCTGATGAGGTCAATGATGAATTGAGGAAACGTTGCAACAAACAATATCAGAAAAATTTTTGTTTAAAAACTGATTTGTGTTTTTATTTTAAAAAACCAAACAAATTCTGGCTCCAACTGATCGATATTCTTTCAAAAATTATTCATTGTTATATTTTTTAACCAAGAACTCTTTTACTTTTTGTACTTCTTTTTTTTAAGGTAACAGTCCCGGGTATGGAACAGATATCGGATAGGGTTTGTTATTTTTTGGGAATTCTAATCCTGAAAAGCATATTACTAATCAAAATCTTTTTATAGTTCATTGCCTGTACTTTCTCATCAGAATACAATTTTTAAAACTGCATTTTGTTTATAAAAATTAAATAAAACTGTAAAAAATGATAGAAATTAGAATGTACGTATTGTGAAGCACTAAATTACCCTTTAGGTATTCAGAGTTAAAGGAATAATATTTATTTAATTTATTACATTTTGATGTCTTTTATAAAGGCAACATTTATAAGTTTAAAAAAAATGATAAATTTTTCTAAATAATCTGATAATTAATACTCTCATTTATACACCCTCCCGTTTCATGATAAGCACATAGGTATAAAAAGATGTACCAATTTTGAAACAGTTGATGTCGCTGTTTCATAATACGGACAAACTGATACGTAACCCAATGTATCGAATATGAAACATCAATTTGAATTAAAAAACATGTTTAATGTTGACTAAATATATATGTAAATAAATTAAGCAACTGTCTTTAAATTCTTCAATGTTGATATTTTATCATTTTATTTTATTTAATTACAAAATTACAATTAATGATCTATGTAAAAATTCTGAATTCTGTAGCAAAGCGTTTCATATCATGATATCGTTTCACTACCAGGGCTTTTACCTTAATTTCAAATTAAATTTTCACTTCATTGCAATTTGAACTGTTAACTTCAGCTGAGATTTAACGTTACAAAGAATTTTTAATAAGTCTGACTCATAATTTCCTTTTATTTTACATTTAATTAATTTAACATTAGTTCAAGGTTATTTCACTTTTATCAGTTTCTTCAAAAGGTAATTATTCATGTACAAAGAAAGTATATTTCTTCGCAATTATTTAGTATTTACACTTTTATTTACTATATCTTAGGAACTCCATTTCTTAAATAAATAATTTCGATCTTTGTGATACAAATTGTGTGAGATTTAGAACCTTTTCTAATCCAAATAGTTTTCAAAGATTTTCATCCTCTTAAACGCATTCATTGGGGTGAGTTCTTAATTACTTACGTAAAGGGCTTCTGATTTTAATTAGTTTTGCTTCTAATGAGGATAAGAGAGAAAGATAGTTGCTGCTAGAAAGTGAAGGAAAATCTTGCAAAGGAAAGAGGAGTAGAGAGAGAGGGGGAGAGAGAGATAGTAAATGAGAAAGAGAGTGTCTCGTGTTTCTAATTAATAATGAATTTTTTGTTCCAGATCATCCTAACGTGAAGGCGTACTTAAGCCATGGAGGACTTTTGGGTGTAACTGAAGGTGTTTATGTGGGATTACCAATGGTTATAGTTCCTATGTATGGAGATCAGTTTCATAATGCTGCAGCAGCAGCTGCCAGAGGTTCTGCAGTGATCGTGAGATACGATGAGCTTGACGAAATAACCCTCAAGAGCGCACTTGATAAAGTGTTCAACGATACCAGGTAATTCCACTTTCATATACGTGAGGCTAAGGGTTCATTCCACACTTCAAATCAACCTTGGTGAAATATTTAACATCATATTCTACCTCTTCAAAATTCACTACGAATGCTTTGCTTTTAATTTTAATTAATTCATTAAAATAATTATTCACCGTTTTAATTAAAAATTATTTTTCATAATTATGTATTATGATGCATTTTTATTCTTTTATGTTTAAATTTTACTTAACCTAATTTAATTAAGTAAATAAGGCAAATAAATAAATAACAAAATAAAACCCTACCCTACCCTACCCTACTTTATTTAAAAAAAAAAAAGAATCTTAGTTCCATCCGTAGAGCAAATTTGCAAGCATAAAAATTCTAACCATTACAGTTACAAAAAAATATTTCATAAATAAAATAATACCTAGTACTAAAGAACAGTATCTTTTTTTTAATAACCTTTTATTTTGTTAAGCTGTAAAGTATAATTTTTGAAATTTTGTGAATTATATTTAAGATATAAATTCCATTTCATTTCTTTCCAACATTAATTTCATTTATTATAAAAATACTAAAATTACACAATTTTTCTAACAATTTAGCCTTACAACCTCTTTGACGAAAAATTTACTTCCTTCCTGGGTACAATTCCTAGAAATTTTCTACATTTCAGGCAAAACTTCCGTTTTTTATATTCAATTTAAAATGTAAGATTATTTTTGGACATAACTATAAAGAAGAGATTTGTGCGAGGAATGAATATAATATATTCTGCATGTTTCAATTTAATTTAGCTTCTGGCACTTTATTTTTCATATTCTTGAAATCTCTCATGGCTCCAGAGTCTCATCTCGCGTACAATTTTTCTTGTATTATTTATTCTTTGCCATGCACATTTATTTTCTAAATCTCGCACATCTCGTTTCTCTCACAATTTCATTTGTATTCTAATTTTATTAAGATTTATATTAGTCTGTTCAATCTACTTTAGAATAACTGCGTCATAAGTCCCACATCTTCCTTGTGCTTGTGGCAAAAGCAATTGAAAATAATTTTTGGAATTTATCTTTGCTTTCTACTCACACAAATTAATAGTTTTAGAGTAATAAATATTGGTATTGAAAAAATTACGTAATTATAAAATGGAAAGGATTATTAATGTTTACAAAAAATGACCTGTTATGAAAGCATTAAATTTTGAATCATAATAATTTTTTTTTTTAAAAAATGTTTCTTCATCTTCATATTGTTACGTCAAGACGAAGCGTTTAAAAACTAACCTAGATTACAGTTTTTTAAATTAGTTTTAAACTAATAAAACTAATTTGGAATGAGGATGATAATGAGTAACTAGAAAGTTTTAAGAATATTTATTTATTGGTTATAAGAAGAAATATAAAATTAGATTTAAAAATTATTTTTGTTTGTCATAAGAGTTATCTTACTTTTGAAAGAGATAGTGATTCTGTGAGGTAGAATGAGAACTCATACGAGCTGGTCCTAAAGGTATTAGTAGTATAGACAAGATCTGAGTTGACAATTACGCTTAACAGGTAGCGGCAGTTGACCGGCAGTTTATCACTGTTTGTTGTTTTTAAGATAATTTTTTTCCACAGATTACACTCGATTCTGATGGTGAGAAAGAATTTGAAAATGCTTGTAGATAATCGGTTTAGGATTCTCGAAGAATTTTGATATTGTATTGGATCTTCTCGTTACACTGATTTTTAGCACTCACGTTGTATGACGACAAATCAAATAAGTTAATGTTTTATCGGTGATGGTCTTATTAAACTGATGAAACTGTCACAATTGAAAAAATGCTTTTAACTTCTCTTTTTTAATCATCACTGACTTCCTTTTTTTTAAAACTGACTAAACTTTGTTTTAATAATGACTGGCTTCTGTTTTAATAATAACTGACTGACTTGCTAACTGCTTGATTTGATCGGTTTATATAGTTAACTCTTCCTTAGAAACATGGTGATTTCAATAAGTTTTTTTACTTAAAAGTCTACGCTTTGAGCTCCAGAAAAGGTTAAAGAATTCTCCGCGAGAGGACTCTGTTCTCTCGCTGCGAAAAGGTCGCCCGCTATCGAGTTGGAGAGTTTAGGCTATAATTCTCTTAACGTGCTCTAACTCGAGGCAAACCAGCCTGGAGAGCCAGCTTACTCGTGTGGAAGAATCGGCACTTGGTCTCGTGAGGAGAGGGAGTAGAGTGCCCAACTCCGATAGTCGCTAGGGTGAACCTAGTTGTTAAAAATGCTTAAGTATTATAAGGAGGAATTCTTGCAAGACTTAAATGAAAGGTTTACCGCTTTCTGTAGACATTGTGCAACATTGATTAATCTGTCATAAAATCTCTAATAGAGTTTAAAGTTCCTATTGAGGTAGGTTTCTCCTGTTCTGTAGCCATGCTAGTTCCCCTTCTCTCTCTATAGGATGGAGCTGGGATCGTTGGTGGGAGCTCTCCCACCCTTTTAGTATGTCAGTAAGAGCCTGATGTGATGATGTGGTTCAGTTCCGTTTCGGCCTTCTTACAGTCCACGTCGTGCGGGTTTTCGGTTCCACTTCCCACATTTTTTAAATTAGTCAGCCCTTATGTGTATATACCTAGTGAACAAATGTGACGTATTCTTCATGTGAAGTAATAATGAACCATCCGTTGTGAAGTCTAAAAAGCTGTGAATTTTTTTTAAAACACCACCCCCCATCATTTCTGATTGAGAACGTCGGAAGGCTTTAGTTAACTAGTCGAAATTAATTTCTTTCCCAGTGTACGCCAAAAGGCTGACGGAGTATTTTGATTTATACCCGATTGTTTTCTCCTTGTGCCCGCCGGAAGACTGCAAAGACTTAGTTTTAGGCTGGCTATACTTACCTCGATTCTCATCAAGATGACGCTTTCCATGGTCTTTGCCTAAAGATTTATATTACTAACCTAAGATCCTCGACCCACTGGTAGATCCAGATGTTCTCATAAACTTTGATGATTACCTGCTCCTGTGACTTGTGACGCATGTTGTAAAAAATATCGTGATTTATGCGAGTATTAAATTGGAGACTTCCTAGAGATAATACTTACCTCCTTATTTAAAGGACATTATTTAGTTCCGTCGCACCTAAAAAACCAAAAGCTTTGTTTAAATTTTTGAATTATTATCAAGTTTAGTTTGCTTAATTACTTGACTTATTTTCCATTGATGAGTGTAGTTACACCGAAGACGCGAACCTGTGAACAAAAACTGAACTTAAGTTAAATTCGTTACGTTGTTACAAGTTTAGTTTGTTTGAATTAAAAAGTTAGCAATTGTTTCTTAGGAAATGTAATCTTCGCTGATATAACCCGAAAACACGTATTACCTAAAAATTAGGAATAATTGGTTTGAGTGATTTGATGACTGTTTTAGTTTAAGTTTGATGCTTTATACCTTATTTTCTAAGTCTGATGCCTTTAGTCTCAAGTTTTTATGCCCTATGTATTTTTTCTTGCATCCTTTTTCGAATGGTAGCTTCAACTCTTTTTTAAGCATTACGTGAATTCAAAGCACGCTTTGGGCACGTGGGATGGCGTAAACGCAACGTGTCTGTACGTGTTCGTATCATATCACCCTTTCGATCTTTGGTTCTGGTTTCCAAAGTAAACGGGAGGGTTTTGGTATTCTCCTGCCACGAGATGGCCACATGGGAAATTTCGCGATGGCACAAGCTTTCAAAGTTTCACTCGGTGTCTGAAGCGTTTCACCTCACTGCCAATTATTTATTGCGAACTGAATGCCAATTAGCTAGCAAAGTAACGGTTAACTCCGTTTATCATTTGTTCACTCCATATACTTCCAGGAAAGATGTTTAATTTGTAACGAAGATGGAATCTAAGAGTCTTATGTTAAAGAGGAATTTCAATTTAGAGGAAAAATCTTAGACGAAAAGCTTTTCTTATTTAATTTCAAAAATCTTTAAATTCGTACAATATTTTAGGATCAAAATTATTTATTAAACTTAAAATATTAATTTTATCTAATAGTGTAAAATCTTATTTAGAAATTTACGATATTAAGAAAATTTAGAATAAAAACTAATTCTTTTGTATCACTTTGTAGCGCGAAAATTCGTTTTTTGAAATTAAAGGCTCAGGTAAATTCTCTAAATTAATTGTACTTAGCGTTATCTGAAACTTTTGGTAAAGTGACCCCGGAGCAAATATTTTTAATTAGCCGACATAGTTGACTCAGAAGAAACTTAGTTGTTTGTATAATGCTCACCTTAAGCTCTACTTTGAACCTTTTTACACTAACTGACGTGAAAATAGAAATTAAGTAAAAAGAAAGAGAAAGAAGTATTACAAAATTGTAGTTGTGAAAATACCGTCATTATAAAAATACATTGCAATTAATTTTTCATTAAATTATTAAATTATTATTATTATTATTAGGTTAATCAATAATAATAAATTATTAGTCTCATGTACTATTTTCAAATAGAAGCCATTATTTGGTACTATCTCAAAGTTCTAGACACGTCTTTTTGTAAATAACAATAAATCAACTGTTATTTTATGAAATCTGCAATAACATTTACAATTCTTGCAATGTGTTGAAATAATTTTTAACCTTTATGATCTGTTGTAAACTTGGAAATGTTCAGTCACATAAAATCTCTCGTAACATTTTTTAATTTCCTGAAAGCCGGTAAATTTTCTCATCTAATCTTCAATTTAACAATATTTTACTTTGATTTAATTCTTTTCTAATGCCTAAGGGTAGATAGTTTCCTTAACAAAAAAAAATAAAATAAAATAAAATAAATTTTAAGAATGTATTAAAACTTCGCAATTCAAAATCGCAAATCCAAGATGGTGTTCTTGAATAAGGTTAGGATTTATTTGAGACTCCTACTTATTTTTAATTCTTTGGGTGTTCAAATTTTCAAACATACATGATGAGTTTTATATGCACTAGAAAAATTTCTTTTTCCCGTTGCTTTTTAGTTATTTTTCTTTAAATTCAAGTTATTATTAATTAATTCCTAGTTTCTCTCCAAAATTTAAAATTTTCAGAATGTCGGACTCAAAATGGCGATTAAAGTGATTTTTTTTGTACGTAGCCTTGTATGTAAAATCGAAAACCGTAATGGACTTTCATAAAACTTGTAAAACAAAGGTTTTTGAGGTTGCTGATAATGAATCACTTTTTAAAAATTCAAAATGGCGAATCCAATATAGCGGACGCTATTTTAAAATATTAATTGTATTCTCATTAAACTTACTACTTGGAAGTTTTTGGGGTCGCTGATTACAAATCTGAAGTCATTTTTTAAAAGTTCAAGATAGCGGATTCAACTATTTAAATTGAAATTATGTTTATTTTCAGTAGCGTGTGTTGATATGGCTGTATTTGTTTTCTTATTTTTTATATCTCTAGCATGTTTTTTCATTCTAGTTTGTAGGTGGCTAGATGTTTTACCAATATATATATATATTATCACAATTAAAACAACGTATTTTATATATTGTATTAATTAGTTGATTTTTTCTGTTTTATCTTTAGTTGAGTGTAGGATATTTTTTCCTAATGTGTTTTCTATTGATTCTACCTCTAAAATATTAAATTTGTTAAATAAATTATTTGTGTCAAATTATGGCCTTTGGTCTGTTAAAGTAAAATTAAAAGTCAATGAATTACTATTGCGAGATTGTTAATTTTGTCGAATGCATTTTCGCTATGAACATAGCTCATCGGGACTATATATGAAAACATAAAAAGAAGATAAATCATTACACTACAGTTTTTTTTACAATGAATCGAAATATTAACAGGTTGAAGACTTACCGCATTAACAAAAAATAGATGTATAAATTTTAAATCGAATTAAAATAATAGTGAGGAATAAGCAATTGGTTTTTGATACCAATTAGTCTCAATAAATCCTTTGGAAAAATTTAGTTTAAGATCTAAAAAATTTATTTCATTATTAATTGATTGTTCTAATGTAAATTGTAGTGGGCCACCTATTCGATTAAAAGCAGCAAGAACTCTACTTAGATTGTTTTTATTAATACAAAGAATGGTGTCGTCGACATACCGGAAACGACATATTAACGTTAAAAAAGGTATAATTTATTCACTAACTGATAAAGCAATAAAACTTGCCGAACCACACTATTATGATAAAAACTTGAGTCTTGTTTATGAAATATTGCAAAAAAACAACTATCCGTATAACTTCATTAAAAATTGTATTGATAAAAGATGGAAAGTGTTGAATTCGGATATTGACAAAAACCAAAACAAAATGGACAAGTCATTTGACTTTACAAAATCAGTCGTTGTACCATATGTTCCGGACTTAGTAAAACCAATTTTTAATTTATGCAAAAAACTTAAAATTTTAATTATTTTTTCGAATCCTAATAATTTTCAAAATACATTAATACCATCTCTTAAAGACAGGATACCCAAATTTCAAAAAACTGATGTTATTTACAAAATAAGCTGTAACGACTGCCCAATGGTATATATAGGTCAAACTGTTCAAGAACTAAGAAAACGAATCTATTTACACAAATATTCACAAAACCACAAAAAAAACAAATACCGCTCTCTGCAGACACGCTGCAGAATTACGTCATACTTTTAGCTTTGACCAAGACAAAGTTAAAATATTAGACAGCGAAGAATGGTACAGAAAAAGAGATTTTTTGGAGATGTATTATATTGTAGGAAATAGCACCGCTGTAAATTTCAGAACTGATATCGAAAATCTATCAATAATGTACTTCGATGTTATTGAAACTTTTAACAATATCTCCAAAAAATAATTATTAAGGCCGTTGGAGACACAGAGTCCGCAGAGAATCTGTAGGGGGGAGCAGTGGTTCTCAAAGACTGTCCCCATGCGTTTTGAAGACTTAGGAATTTTTCGCGACAAAGTCCAACACTTTTCCCACAAAAGAACATCGTACTGCAAATTCTATTGAAATAAAGATTCAGAAAAATACTTACTTTTGATAAATCAAGTATTTCCTGAGCTTTAGTGTCTCGAGGAAATTCGTGTGATGAAAACAACCTCCAATGATGTTCCATGTTTGGCAATTTTTTCCAATAAAACCAGACACTTTTTCCGAAAATGAAAATCGTAGTGAAAATTTAAATTTAATTAGCACTTTTTCACTTATTTTGTTTTTGGCATATGAGTTTTTAAATCGCGTCAGTCTCTCGAGGAAATACAAAATCACTTGACACTTCACTCACTGATTCCCACTTTGACAATTTTTTTCGGCAAAACCAGACACTTTTTCCGAAAATGAAAATCGTAGTGAAAATTTAAATTTAATTATCACTTTTTCACTTATTTTGTTTTTGGCATTTGAGTTTTTAAACCGCGTCAATCTCTCGAGGAAATACAAAATCACTTGACACTTCACTCACTGATTCCCACTTTGACAATTTTTTTCGGCAAAACCAGACACTTTTTCCGAAAATGAAAATCGTAGTGAAAATTTAAATTTAATTAGCACTTTTTCACTTTTTTTGTTTTTGGTATTTGAGTTTTTAAATCGCGTCAATCTCTCGAGAAAAGTAAATTTTTTTCAATTTCATCAATGAAAATGTCAAACAATGTAGCAGAATATAGTTTGTCGTGCGCTGTTCTGATACGGCATTTTCGGGTACTATAATTCACACGGCGCCGCCTTTGAAATTATAGACAGGCGTACATTATATTCATTATATTAATCAACCTATTTATAAAATTCAATGTTTAGATATTAATTGTAAAAATTTAATATAAAAAATTAATGTCAAGTTCCAAACATAATTTTGCTAACTTTGTACAAAAAATAAAAGTTGTTTGTTATTTGAAGTGTAATTAGCTCTAATGAAAAGACGCATTTAAAATAATTTAAACCATTCAAATGCAACAAGTACATTATTTATTGTAAATCATGCATTAATAATTTCTAAACAATTTAAATATTTTTTAAAATCTAAGAGTTGAAGGAAAAATAGTAGAGCTTATTTAGTTTATCAGAAGAATGCAACCCGACTTACAGAGAAGATGGGAAATAGATATTGTATAGGAACTGAAATAAGTGTTTCTTTTAATTTTTTAAAATTAAATAAACAGAGCATTCCATAAATATTTTATACATAACGTAAAAATTAAAGAAATAATTAAAACGCAAGAAAGGACTAAAAAAATAGTGTAATATCAAAAAAATTAAATGAACAGGAAGAAAATGGAGAAATGTTTTTTTCTTAATCTAACAAACTGTAAAAAATGTAAAAAGTAAAAAAGAATAAGTAAGTAAGTTTGTAAAAAAACTCTCAAGAAATAGACAAGATGTGAAAAGAAATTGAATAAATTTACAAAAAAATAAGTGTATTTACTTTTAAAAGTATAGAAATAATTATTAAAATTAACGTAATAAAAAGTTTAATGAATGTATAAATAAGAAAACTGTGTAATATAATATTAAATAATTTTTATAAAAAGAAGAAAATTAAAGAAAATCCTAAAAAGAACAGAGACAAATACCAAAAAAAAAATATCAAAAATACCTAAACGGAGAAAAAATTTTAAAAATGTTGTAAAAATAATAAATTATAATATAAAAATGAAAGTAAAATCTCTTAAAAATCTTGTAAGAATATTACCAAAGGAAGGATTATTGTGAATATGGAAATTAATTAATATTATTGAATTAAGATGCATTGAAATTTAAATTAATTTAAATTTAAAAGTTGGTACAAATTGGAATATGAGTTCATTGACGTTTAGAATTTATATAACTTTTAATGATTTGAAGATATACAAATCTAATATTATTTTTTGATAACTTGATACCAAAAATTTGTAAATTGTAGGTATTTTGATCATCTGTATTAATACAATTTTTTAAATTTTATAACGAATAAAATATTAAAATTTTCAAGATTTATCCACAAATTTCTGTTTTTTTTATGATTTGCGATACTTTACATGCAATATTGGACATCCGGAGAATTGAAAAGTTTTTTTTCCATTTAAATCAATAACAGCCCTGTTTATAGATTACATTTATTTTATTTATTTCAAGCAATCTATACATATATCTTTGATGAATAATTTGATCTCTGTTTCCGAACTTCTATGTAAGTCGGGTTGCCTTCTTTCTCGGCACTAAATAAACCATAAGGATTTATGATGTAACTCTTAGTATTTGAGAAATAATTTAGCAAAAAAAAAGATAAAATTTTTTCCTACATAAATTTTAATTTGTTAATTTTAAATTATGCAATTCTTTATTACAATATTAAATATAATAAACAAATTAATAATGTTCTAAAACAAGTATTAAAGTAAATTTCTTATTTCTTCAAAATAAAAGGGAGAATTTTTGTTACATAATATAAATATTATATAATTTTTTTTTAATATATTGAATGTTTTAAAAATAAAATAAATTAGTTCAAAAATGATATTAGATTAAACTACATATCTTTTAAAAATAAAATGTAAGAAACTACTTGGTAAATAAATTATATTTACTTATTTAATTTTAAATCATACATTTTTTAAACCACGTTTTTTTTCTTATAAAAAAAGAGATATACATTTATCTGTGTAGCATAAAATATATACAATTTATTGACAACATTTTCAGAAAAAACTGTCTCAAATTCGACCAATGCAGATGAAAATTCTAAACATGACAGTTAAATTTCAAAAATATTTGTTAACATGCCCAAGTTATTAAATATTTAACAAAAAAGATCTATAAAAACGATTTAGCTTTCAAGAAAGTGCAACATTCGCAGTTTACAAAATTTTTTCCACGACATTTGTAGAAAAATTATATTTTTGCTTCGGTCAACAAGCACAAAGTTTCTTATTTCTGATCTAAATTTGTTAAATATTCGATAACATGCCCAAGTTATTGAATATTTAACAAATTAGATCTATAAAAACGTTTTAGCTTACGAGAAAGTAGAAAATTCGCAGTTTACAAAATTCTTTACACGATATTTGTAGAAAAATTTAATTTTTGCTTCAGTCAATAAGCACAAAGTTTCTTATTTCTGATCTAAATTTGTTAAATATTCAATAACATGCACAAGTTATTGAATATTTAACAAATTTAGATCAGAAATAAGAAACTTTGTGCTTATTGACTGAAGCAAAAATTAAATTTTTCTACAAATATCGTGTAAAGAATTTTGTAAACTGCGAATTTTCTACTTTCTCGTAAGCTAAAACGTTTTTATAGATCTAATTTGTTAAATATTCAATAACTTGGGCATGTTATCGAATATTTAACAAATTTAGATCAGAAATAAGAAACTTTGTGCTTGTTGACCGAAGCAAAAATTAAATTTTTCTACAAATATCGTGTAAAAAATTTTGTAAACTGCGAATTTTCCACTTTCTCGTAAGCTAAAACGTTTTTATAGATCTATTTTGTTAAATATTCAATAACTTGTGCATGTTATCAAATATTTAACAAATTTAGATCAGAAATAAGAAACTTTGTGCTTATTGACTGAAGCAAAAATTAAATTTTTCTACAAATATCGTGTAAAGAATTTTGTAAACTGCGAATTTTCTACTTTCTCGTAAGCTAAAACGTTTTTATAGATCTAATTTGTTAAATATTCAATAACTTGGGCATGTTATCGAATATTTAACAAATTTAGATCAGAAATAAGAAACTTTGTGCTTGTTGACCGAAGCAAAAATATAATTTTTCTACAAATGTCGTGGAAAAAATTTTGTAAACTGCGAATGTTGCACTTTCTTGAAAGCTAAATCGTTTTTATAGATCTTTTTTGTTAAATATTTAATAACTTGGGCATGTTAACAAATATTTTTGAAATTTAACTGTCATGTTTAGAATTTTCATCTGCATTGGTCGAATTTGAGACAGTTTTTTCTGAAAATGTTGTCAATAAATTGTATATATTTTATGCTACACAGATAAATGTATATCTCTTTTTTTATAAGAAAAAAAACGTGGTTTAAAAAATGTATGATTTAAAATTAAATAAGTAAATATAATTTATTTACCAAGTAGTTTCTTACATTTTATTTTTAAAAGATATGTAGTTTAATCTAATATCATTTTTGAACTAATTTATTTTATTTTTAAAACATTCAATATATTAAAAAAAAATTATATAATATTTATATTATGTAACAAAAATTCTCCCTTTTATTTTGAAGAAATAAGAAATTTACTTTAATACTTGTTTTAGAACATTATTAATTTGTTTATTATATTTAATATTGTAATAAAGAATTGCATAATTTAAAATTAACAAATTAAAATTTATGTAGGAAAAAATTTTATCTTTTTTTTTGCTAAATTATTTCTCAAATACTAAGAGTTACATCATAAATCCTTATGGTTTATTTAGTGCCGAGAAAGAAGGCAACCCGACTTACATAGAAGTTCGGAAACAGAGATCAAATTATTCATCAAAGATATATGTATAGATTGCTTGAAATAAATAAAATAAATGTAATCTATAAACAGGGCTGTTATTGATTTAAATGGAAAAAAAACTTTTCAATTCTCCGGATGTCCAATATTGCATGTAAAGTATCGCAAATCATAAAAAAAACAGAAATTTGTGGATAAATCTTGAAAATTTTAATATTTTATTCGTTATAAAATTTAAAAAATTGTATTAATACAGATGATCAAAATACCTACAATTTACAAATTTTTGGTATCAAGTTATCAAAAAATAATATTAGATTTGTATATCTTCAAATCATTAAAAGTTATATAAATTCTAAACGTCAATGAACTCATATTCCAATTTGTACCAACTTTTAAATTTAAATTAATTTAAATTTCAATGCATCTTAATTCAATAATATTAATTAATTTCCATATTCACAATAATCCTTCCTTTGGTAATATTCTTACAAGATTTTTAAGAGATTTTACTTTCATTTTTATATTATAATTTATTATTTTTACAACATTTTTAAAATTTTTTCTCCGTTTAGGTATTTTTGATATTTTTTTTTTGGTATTTGTCTCTGTTCTTTTTAGGATTTTCTTTAATTTTCTTCTTTTTATAAAAATTATTTAATATTATATTACACAGTTTTCTTATTTATACATTCATTAAACTTTTTATTACGTTAATTTTAATAATTATTTCTATACTTTTAAAAGTAAATACACTTATTTTTTTGTAAATTTATTCAATTTCTTTTCACATCTTGTCTATTTCTTGAGAGTTTTTTTACAAACTTACTTACTTATTCTTTTTTACTTTTTACATTTTTTACAGTTTGTTAGATTAAGAAAAAAACATTTCTCCATTTTCTTCCTGTTCATTTAATTTTTTTGATATTACACTATTTTTTTAGTCCTTTCTTGCGTTTTAATTATTTCTTTAATTTTTACGTTATGTATAAAATATTTATGGAATGCTCTGTTTATTTAATTTTAAAAAATTAAAAGAAACACTTATTTCAGTTCCTATACAATATCTATTTCCCATCTTCTCTGTAAGTCGGGTTGCATTCTTCTGATAAACTAAATAAGCTCTACTATTTTTCCTTCAACTCTTAGATTTTAAAAAATATTTAAATTGTTTAGAAATTATTAATGCATGATTTACAATAAATAATGTACTTGTTGCATTTGAATGGTTTAAATTATTTTAAATGCGTCTTTTCATTAGAGCTAATTACACTTCAAATAACAAACAACTTTTATTTTTTGTACAAAGTTAGCAAAATTATGTTTGGAACTTGACATTAATTTTTTATATTAAATTTTTACAATTAATATCTAAACATTGAATTTTATAAATAGGTTGATTAATATAATGAATATAATGTACGCCTGTCTATAATTTCAAAGGCGGCGCCGTGTGAATTATAGTACCCGAAAATGCCGTATCAGAACAGCGCACGACAAACTATATTCTGCTACATTGTTTGACATTTTCATTGATGAAATTGAAAAAAATTTACTTTTCTCGAGAGATTGACGCGATTTAAAAACTCAAATACCAAAAACAAAAAAAGTGAAAAAGTGCTAATTAAATTTAAATTTTCACTACGATTTTCATTTTCGGAAAAAGTGTCTGGTTTTGCCGAAAAAAATTGTCAAAGTGGGAATCAGTGAGTGAAGTGTCAAGTGATTTTGTATTTCCTCGAGAGATTGACGCGGTTTAAAAACTCAAATGCCAAAAACAAAATAAGTGAAAAAGTGATAATTAAATTTAAATTTTCACTACGATTTTCATTTTCGGAAAAAGTGTCTGGTTTTGCCGAAAAAAATTGTCAAAGTGGGAATCAGTGAGTGAAGTGTCAAGTGATTTTGTATTTCCTCGAGAGACTGACGCGATTTAAAAACTCATATGCCAAAAACAAAATAAGTGAAAAAGTGCTAATTAAATTTAAATTTTCACTACGATTTTCATTTTCGGAAAAAGTGTCTGGTTTTATTGGAAAAAATTGCCAAACATGGAACATCATTGGAGGTTGTTTTCATCACACGAATTTCCTCGAGACACTAAAGCTCAGGAAATACTTGATTTATCAAAAGTAAGTATTTTTCTGAATCTTTATTTCAATAGAATTTGCAGTACGATGTTCTTTTGTGGGAAAAGTGTTGGACTTTGTCGCGAAAAATTCCTAAGTCTTCAAAACGCATGGGGACAGTCTTTGAGAACCACTGCTCCCCCCTACAGATTCTCTGCGGACTCTGTGTCTCCAACGGCCTTAACATCGATGATATAATATCCACCAATACCATTTCGTTAATCTCATAGAATTCGTAGTTCATGATACGTAAATTACAACATCTAACAGAATTACGTATTAGCCGACCATTATACTATACACCAAGGTGTGAATCAGACTTTATACGAAATATTGACATTTTTTAAGATTATAGGTTAGATCATCGACAATACTGCACATGGTGATGAGCATTTCTTGCTCTCACCTACTAAAATGTTTTTAACTGTTATTTATAACATATATGTATTATTTATATTTATTAATTATTTACAATGTTTTTAGTAAAAAAATTTAAGAAACAAATTATTTTTTAACGAAATAAGATTGCAAAAAAAATGTCGAAAAGTTTTGAGGTTATTATTCCTCACTATTATTTTAATTCGATTTAAAATTTATAAATCTATTTTTTGTTAATGCGGTAAGTCTTCAACCTGTTAATATTTCGATTCCTTGTAAAAAAATCTGTAGTGTAATGATTTATCTTCTTTTTATGTTTTCATATATAGTCCCGATGAGCTATGTTCATAGCGAAAATGCATTCGACAAAATAAACAATCTCGCAATAGTAATTTATTGACTTTTAATTTTACTTTAACGGACCAAAGGCCATAATTTGACACAAGTTATTTATAAAATGAGGTCCTAAAAAACTGAAGATTAAATAAATTATAAAAGATGTTTTCTAATTCTTTGATATATGGTAGTGAGATAATTGTTCTAATATTATTTTCGGACGCAGCTTTATTACTATTTGAAATTATGTAATTGCAACTTTCTTTAATTTTTTCATTTAGGATGCTAATTGGAATACCGGTTTTTAATAGAATTTCTTTAACTATTTTTAGATTTTCTGTATGGAGTTTTTGTCTGATAATTTAATAGCACGATCTGTTAGAGCGATTATAACACTTAATTTATATTTTACACAATGTTCAGAATCAAAATTTATATAACGGCCTGACCAAATGGGTTTTCTGAACCAATTAGTAATTATTTTGTTATTTTCTATATACAAAGTTAGATCTAGAAAATTTATACAATTATTTATTCATTCTTTTCAAGTGAAGTTTATTTTGTCAGTGTCTTTCATAAAGTTAAATGTTTTATAAAAATGGTCTATTTTATTAATTGGTAGGCATATTAAAGTGTCATCAATGTATCTACCATAGAAGATAATTTTATATTTGAACCGACCGCGATCAAAAGGGCTTACGCGTGACTTTCGTTGGCCTCTCGTGCAGCGAGTCTACGGCTGCGCCAGGGGACCTGCGCACTCGTTCATAAGCCCTTTTGATCGCGGACGGTTCATTTGTTTTTTTTAAAGCTTTCTTTTCTAAGTAGTCTATCACTAAGTTTGCACATGCAGAACTAATGGAGGATCCCATTGGTAGTCCAAATGTTTGTTTATAAAATTCTCTTTGGAATTGACAATATGAATTCTCCAAACATAATGTTGTTGCATAAAGAAATTAATTTAAGTTTGAGGTACTATATGGTTCAATATCTACCCATCTATGTTCTATTCATTTCCTAATTAGATCCTATGATATATTTGTATACATAGAAACAACGTCCAGGGAAATTAAGGTAAAATCATTAGGTATAGTAATTTGATCTATTTTATTTTTAAAAGTCCAACTATCTTTAATATTAAATTCGTTTTTAATGACAACTTTTTGTATAGGATTGGCTAAAAATTTTGATGAATTATATAAAGGTGATGAAATAAAAGATGTTATTGGTCTTCCTGGACAGTTGTTTTTATGTAATTTTGGTGGTAGACCATTATTACATTTTAAATAATTTGTAGTTTGTTCATTTATCAGATCCTGTTCGTACCATTAGTCAATCAAAAGTTTTACAGTATCATGAATTTTTTTAGTTCGATTTCTTTTTATTTTAATATAAGTATTATTATCGCCCAAAAGATCATACGCTTTTTTATTGTAGTCAGTTTTCTCTAAAATTGAACCCACCGCGATGAAAAGGGCTTACGCGTGACTTTCGTTGGCCTCTCGTACAGCGAGTCTACGGCTGCGCCAGGGGACCTGCGCACTCGTTCATATGCCCTTTTGATCGCGGACGGTTCAATTACTGTTTTGTTACTTTTTTGTCTGCGTTAGTAATTATTAAGTTTGGATAATTTTTTAAAAATTGTTTTGCTTCTTTAACTTTCTCTTCTATTTTTAATTGTTTAAATGTTTTGTTTGGTTATTTAAAATACCAATTCTAAATCCAGTATAGAACATTGTTTCTAATAGAATTTTTTTCTTTTATAGGAATTTTGTAAAGAGAGTTTTCAGTATTTGTTACTGTTTTTGGAAGCAGGTAAATTTTTCTTGGTATATGGTATTGCAAAACTTCCACCAAGACTTAAGATTTCTTTAACATTATCTAGTACTGGAGTGTTACTTTTATTAACTAACCAATTATTATTTGTGTCAGTTTTTATTGTACAATCATTATTTTTTATTATATTCTTTGTAATAAATTCCCCTTTACCTTTTTTTTCAGTTTCTTGAGTTATCATCAATTGCCTTTAAAAACGCCAAGCATCAGCGTGATTCCTTGAAAGACTTTATTTTATTATTCTTAAGCTTAAAAATTCTTATACTTGACAGTTTACATGAAAAAGTGCTCACAATAAAACCGTGCCCGAAACAAGATTCTTTGGTTACGGGCTAGGAATAACGTAGTGCCTCTCGTCGTGGGGTTAGCCGACACCCCTTTTCTTTATTGCTCTGTTGTTCTCGTCCTTACTCCTTGCGAGAGCCCCTTCCACTTTTTTCCCTTCACGTTTCCCTCCAATTTATTCGAGAGGCGAAATGTGTTCCGCGGAACTCTCGTTCCGCCGTCGACTTGCAGGCGGCTTCGCACCCGTGCCAGTCCATTTTTCTCCTTTTCTCGTCTTTTTTTTTTTTTTTTTTGTGCCAACTATCCCCACCCCAAAGGACCACTTTCCTTTTTTCTGTTTTTATTCCGTTTGTACTTTGGAGCACCTGCTCTCACGTTCGAAACTAAGGATCATGGGGGATGGAATTACGACGATCGAAAGAAGAGAAATGAGAGGCGGGTTGGGAATTGTCGGCGAAAGGGTCGAGGGGAGGGGGTCAGAGGTCACTAGAGCGAAGCAAGTTAGGGGAAGTTTCGAGAAAAGGTTCACTCGACTAATGTCTTGAAATCGGTGGGGTTAGGTCCATCGTGGTCAAACGCGATAACCCTGCACTTCAACCCTCTTTCGTTCCTAATGCTCTTCCATGATCAGCGCCTACCCCTTCCCTTCTTATTTCTCTCCTTTGTTTGAAAAGTAACCAATGGAGGGAGAATGGATTCGAGACAAAGGTGTGATAGAAGCCAAGTTTGCTCCTTGGATTGTCTTTGCCAAGTTTCCGGATTCGAACTTTCTCAATCCTTAACTACTTCTTCGAATCAGAAGCTAGATGTAACCCTTTGACGCATTTTTAATCCCTTTTCTATTTAATATTTCAATTAACTAATTACACTAATTGGAAATTCTCTTGGCGTTTAAAATTTTACATTGTAAAGTCTGCGCGCTCTAATTGCATACGTTGATGAGTGGGAGATTGAACTTTGTACATCAAATTAAAATAAGTGATTTAATCAAACTTTAGAGGTAAACAAAGTAAATGTGGAAAGTTTAGAGTTTAGCTAAAAGGGTGAACATATGGAAAGAAGAATGGTTCTTGATTTAGCTCTAATTTAAATTATATTTTGTTTTTATTTTTGTGCTTCAAGTGATGAAAATTAAATTGTACTGTAAGTAATATTTCAGGCATGTTTTTAGGATTTTTTTGGGGAGTTCTTAAATCTCCCAATACGTACTAAATAAAAAATATTATGCAGCACGAATGGATTTATTTAATGTGCGTAATACTCTGGCTCGATGATGTGAAACTAAAAAAGGTACTTCCAGATAAGCAGGCCGAATTACTACAAATTCTTATTGCGCATGTTCTAAGTTCTATAATTGGTTATTGCGCAAGCTTTAATGCTATAGATTACTACTGCGCCGACCGCATTAATATAGATCCCTACTGCGCATGTCTATCTTCTATAATTGGTTACTGCGCAAGTTTAAATTCCACAGAATCCTACTGCGCATACTAAACTAATGTCTATTAAAACTACGCATGTCTTTACTGCCGTTCAAACAAGAAAAGCAGTAATGGCATTTTTATGAAAAATGGGTTTTTATGCTTAAATTGTTCTTAACGTTATAATATTTTTTTTGTACTAAAAAAATCTAATGTTTATTTCTATTGTTTATAATTTTTAAGGACAAATTTGCCAAATCTGTACAAATCGGGTTCTCTTATCGTAGGTGCAAAGTTGTCAATGAGCCTGCCAGTGGCGTAACTGTGAGAGCACGGGCCCTGGGGCAAAAAGGGAAATGCGGCCCTAATCTTTATATGTGACTGTCCATGAGAAAACGTGCCTTAGCTCCCAAACGTCAATTTTACAGGGTGAGCGTTTAAAGTTGCAGTAATGCATTGAAACCAATGTAACGTGCCTAAGCTTTTTGCTTAATAACACCAAAATTTCTTTACAAAAAACAACTTTTTATTTTTGGAAATGAAAGAGCAAATAAACATTTGTCGGTTGTCATTAAAAAATCAAAATTTATTTTTTGTAGCTAAGGCACGTTTTGTCATGGACAGTCACATATATAATAATTTACAAGTTTAATTAATTCATGTATTCATACTGTCCCCACCTCAGATTTGTCACTAGATGTTTTTTCCTTTAAAATTTAAAATCATATTTCACCTTTTTAAAATGTTCTCAAATTTTAAATTTATAGCAATTTTAATTTCTTCAAATTTCAGTCAATATGAACTTGCATTGATTAAAATTTAAATTAATCCACGTTTCAAAAGTACTAAATTTCAAGGGATTTAAAAAATTCCTCAATTTTTATTAATTCTTTTCTATTATGATTTCAATTACTTGAAATACAATTTTGTACTATTTATATCATTTTTTTAAACTATTTTCTACAATTCTTAATTATTTAAATTGTTTCCCTAAATCTTAAATTTACCTTCTTCAAATTTCAATTATTGTGTTAAGTTTTTTCAATCATTTTTTCAGTTTTCATTATTTTTCCCTAGACATTAAATCAATTTAATTATTTATTTCTTAATTTTATATTATTCACCGAAAATTTAAATCAATTTTTTTAATTTACCATTATTTTTGTCATTTTGCAATTATTACTTTCAATTTTTTATCGTTTTCATAATTTTTGAATTAATTTACTGAACTTTCAAATATATATCTCTATTCTCAATTATTTTCTTCAATTTTCATTTCTTTTTAATATTTTGCAATTATTTTCTCCATCTCTTAATATTTTCATTATTTTTCAATTAGTTTCCTAATTTTTCTGTTATTATCTCAAATTTAGATTATTGTCTTCAATTTTCAATTTTTTAAACAATTTTCTAATACTTTTCTTTTGTTTAAAAAGAAATTCTGAAATTTTATATTATTTTCTCTGATTTTTAGTTATTATCATTCTTTTTGCATTATTTCAAAAATTTCAATTATTTATCTAAAATTTCAATAATTAATTCCATCAATTTTCGATTATTTTTGCGATTTTTTAATTATTCTCATTAATTAGAAATTTTAAGTCATTTTGTATAATTATTTTCGTTTTTGAAAAATATATTCTATGATATTTTCAATTATTTATCTTAAATTTTATTTACGGTTTTCAATCTTTCATATTTAAATTATTTACATTATAAATTTCAATTGTTTTTCTCAATCTTCAATTATTTTTAGAATATTACAATTATTTTTTTTTTTTTTTTGAATTAATTTGGACATTTTTAAACTATTTTCTACAATTCTTAATTTTTTAAATAATTTTTAAATTGTCTTCCTAAATTTTAAATTAACCTTCCTTAAATTTTAATTACTTTATTTAGTTTTCTTAATCATTTTTTCAATTTTAATTATCTTTGCCTTGACATTAAATCCATTTAATTATACATTTCTTAATGTCATATTATTCATTAAAAATTTTAATTAATTTTTTTAACTTACCATTATTTTTTTTATTTTTTAAATATTATTTTCAATTTTAAATCATTTTCATAATTTCGGAATTAATTTACTGAACTTTCAAATATATATCACAATTGCCAATTATTTTTTACAATTTTTATTTCTTTTTATTATTTTGCCAATTTTTTCTCCATCTTTTAATAACTTCATTATTTTCCAATTAATTTCCTAAACTTTCAGATATTATTTCAAATTTAGATTAGTGTCTTCAATTTTCCATTTTTTAAACGATTTTTCAATCCTTTTCTTTTGTTTAAAAACAAATTCTGAAATTTTATATTATTTTCTTCAATTTTTAATTATTATCATTCTTTTTGCATAATTTTCAAAAATTTAAATTATTTATCTAAAATTTCAAGAATTATTTTCATCAATTTTAGATTATCTCTGCGATTTTTAAATTAAAAATTAAAATTAAAATATTTAGGTAATTTTGTAATTATTTTATTTTTTTAAAAATATGTGATTTTTGCAATTATTTATCTCAAATTTTATTTACTGTTTTCAATCCTTCATATTTAAATTTTTTTCATCATTAATTTTAATTATTTTTAGCATATTTAAGTTATCTTTCTCAATTTTAAATTAATTTTATCTTTTTTTAATTATTTTTTTCAATTTTCAATTAATTTGACAATTTTCAATTATTTTCTTCAATTTTTAATTATTTTTATTTGTTTTCTTAATTTCCAAATTTTTTTATTAATTATCGTAAATTTCACTTATTTTTAGCTTTCTTCATTCTTTTCTAAAATTTTTAGTTATTCTCATTTTTTTTTAGTTGATTTCTAGGATCTTCATGTAATTTTCTCAATTTTCAATTATTTTTTTCTTATTTAAAAAAAAAATCTTTACTTTTTTCAATTATTTCACTCAAATGTTATTTCTTTTTACAACTTATCGTTTTTTGTACTATATTTCAATTATTTTCTTCAAGTTTCAAATTGTAAAATCATTTTTCAATTATTTTTCAAAATTTATATCCTTTAATTATCAATTTTCTTTATTTCTTTTATAATTTCCAAAATTTTAAACCATTTATCTGAGATTTTAATTATTTCATTCTATTTTTAATAATTTATATGATTTCTAATATTAGTTTTTTCAATTTTCAAATAGTTTCGTTCTTTTTTGTAATTTCCCAAAAATTTTAAATTATTTCTGTTTAATTGAAAATTATTCTCTTCTATTTTAAATTATGTTTATTTTGTTTCATTTATTTTCTCTAACTTTTAATTTTTTTTTTTTAACTTCTAGAAGTTTTAAGTATTTTTCTGAAATTTTCTGTAACTTTCCTTTATTTAAAATATAGGCATTATGTAATTTTTTCAATTATTTTCTTAAATTTTAATTATTGTTTTGAATTTTGTATTATTTATCTCAATTTTCGATCATTTTTTTTAATTTTCAATTATTTTCCCCATTCTTGCATTATTCAATGTTTTTAAATTTATTTTTAAGATTTTCAAATAATTTTCTTAAATTTAAATTATTTTCTTTATTTTTAAAACATTTCTATGACTTTTTAATTACTTTCCCCAATTTTTAATTGATTTCATTTTTTTTTCAATTAATTTGCAACATTTTCAATTGGTTTGTTTAATTTCAATTATATTTTGCAATTTTTTTTAATTCTAAAATTTTATAAATTTTGGCCTAAAAAAGAAAGCTTTATTAGGGTTCACTGAGGGCTCTCTGAGCTCAAGGGCCCCGGGGCACTGCCCCACTTTGCCCCTTAATAGTTACGCCACTGGCGCCTGCGCAGAGTACAAATCGTCAGGTGATTTCAGTAGATACGATACTATTGTATAATTTGTTTATTGCCTTTTTGATTGACAAAGAAAAGTAAATGCATTGTTAAGTCCTTTATAATTGAAATATTGTAATTGAATAAAGTGTGTTATATTATTACAATTTAAAAACAGTTTTATTTTGTTTACTTAATTTTATTATCAGTTTGTCACATTTTTCTCACGTTTTTTTAGGTTATGTGCTTAATTATACTTTGAACATAATTTAAAGAAGTAAATCATTTATTACGAAACAAGAGGATTGTCATTTAAAAGTTATGAAAAAATAATTAAAAACTAGTTAGTAATTCATGCTTCTACTATGATTGTAAAAAAAAAGAAATTTAATAGAAAAATAAAAATATCGGGCAAGTACGAGTTACACTCGTACCAAGTCGAAGGGTTCCGTACCGCTCAAATTTTTTTCAATTATATGAGTCAGAGATTATTTGAATAATAATTTAAAAAATGATAAATTAAAATAATTTTTTTTATTTTTAAAGAAATTTAAGTATAAACTTAATGACTTTTATAAGATTAAAAATTTCCAATTAAATAGACTAAGCTTTTTTATATAATTTTGAATTTTAAGGCCAAAACATTTTTTTTTTAATTTTTTTTTATTTTTCAACTTTTAAAGTAATTTAAACATAAACATTTTGTACAAAAAAATAATCTGAAACTATAAAATATTGTAGCTGTTTAGAAGAAAAAAATTTTTGTTTGATAAAATTTCAGTTTTTTGGAAAAAATGTTATGATAATAAATTTAAACCACAATTTTTATGGTTTTATAAAAAATTCTGCATAAAATTACACATTTTTAACCAATTCCCAACCTTTCAGGATAAATACGCTAGCATAGGGTTTTTTTGTCATTTTTCAACTTTTCATTAATAACTTTTGAAAATTAAGTCCAGCAACGTTCGCTATATTTTTCCTGTAATCTACACGTAAAAATACCTAGTTATACCAAATTTCAAACCTCTAGGTCAAATGGTTTGGAAGATAAAGGGGGGGGGGGCACGTTTATTTTGAAAAAAAAAGTTTTTCCTTGACAACGCTATGACCATCACCTCCAATCATGTTCTCTATATTTTTCCTAAACTCTACTCGCGAAAATACATATGTGTACCAAATTTCAATTCTCTAGGTCAAATAGTTTAGGAGATAAGGGGGGGGGGGTAAATAGGCATTTTAATGCATTTTTTGAAAAAAATCTTGTTATTTCCTTGACAACGCTATGAACATCACGTTCAATCATGTTCGCTATATTTTTCCTGTAATCTACACGTGAAAATACATAAGTGTACCAAATTCCAACTCTCTATCTCAAATAGTTTGGCCGCTAGGGGGGGGGGGGGGTAATGGTTTTGGGCGACGGACAAACGAGTGAAAACATAAGGGTTCCGTTTGGACACTTTGTGTACGAAACCCTAGAAAGGCGATATTAAGGATTTTATGTGTTTTAAAGATTATATTGAAAAAGGAGGTTAAACGGTGGTCTTTGTTTTTTCCTAAAATTAGCAGTTTATTAATACCTTTACAAATATGAAATGTTTCTCTTTAATTTTTTAGAAATATTGAATTACATGTCAATTTTTATTAACAATAATAAACGAATTCGGATTAATTAAAGTTTGTTGACTTATATATTAATTTATTACAATTGTTCTTTAAAGCCGAAAAGGAAAAACAGTATTTTTAAAAATTTAAAAGAATAAGCACTTTTATCATATTAACTGTTTTTATTATATGTGACTCTCCACCGTGAAAGGTGGAAATATATAGCTATATTTTTTGACAAAACCTCAAAAAATTTTAAAAACATTAGTTAAAAGAAAAAAAAAATTTTTCTTTTCCAAGACAGTACACTAGTGTATTTATTTGTATTTTTTTCTTTGAATCCAGTAGAGCCCTGGACAAAAATAATTTTTTATAGATCTAATTTGTGTTAATAAAAATTTGTTTGAGACTATCACCAAAAACGTAGAAATTGGATAAAAAACAAACTTATAAATGTCAAATTTTTAGAAACTTTATTTTCGCAGAATGTGATATGAAATTTAAAAAAAGTTTAATATGACTGAAAAAGTGTTTTATGATTATAACATAAACTCAATTAAAACCGATTTCATTCAGACAGGTTGGTTTATTATTTCTTATATCAAATATTTTTAGCAAAATTTACATAATTCTTCATTACGTTATTATACTATTAGCTCAGAACATACAAACTGAAATTAGTTATTAATACTCTCTAAACTGAATTTATGAGATTTTGTTTTAGTAAACAAATATTTTCCTTATTTCTCTTGCGAGTCCTTCATCCCTTATTTTACATTTTAATTTTATTACTACGTATATTAAAGTATATTTTAATATTAAAATATTGTTTATTTGAAAACTAAACGAAACGTATTTTAAAATTTCCTAATATGTTAAAATGGGTAAAAAATGTCGATAAGTATATTAAATTCCATTCATTATTAAATTTCACATTAATTTTAAAATATAAAGTTAGCAAAAAAAAAAAATATATGTGACGCCGCGCGAGAAAAGGGACCTATCGCCTGAAACGTTAATTTTACAGGGCGAGCGTTAGAAGTTGCAGCAATGCATTGCGACCAATATAAATTCTTACGCTTCATGCTTAATAACTCAAAAAGTAATTGATGGGAACAATTTCTGATTTTTTCAAATGAAAGAGCGACTAAAAATCTACCTTTTGGCATAAAAAAATGAAAATTGATTTTGTTCGCGATAGGTTTTTTTGCGTTGGAAGTTGCGTCAGTGCATGGCGACCAATGTAAATTCTTACGATTCATGCTTAATAACTCAAAAAGTAACTAATGGAAACAATTTTTTATTCTTTTAAATGAAAGAGCGACTAAAAAGCTACCTTTTGGCATAAAAAAATGAAAATTGATATTTTTTGCGATAGGTCCCTTTTCTCACGTGGCGTCACATATTTGTTTTAATTTCTTAAAAAAAAAAAATAAAAAAATAAATAAAATCTGATTTAAAGTGTATTATTCCAAATAATAAAAAGCCATTTATTTATTACAAAAGTATCGAGATATTTCAAGATAAAAATTTATAGCAAGGGGTTAGTATATTATTTGAAAACTGAAATTTTATTGCGTGTGGGGTCAAGCTTTGATCTTATGACCTGGCATTTTCGTGAACTGGATTTTAAGCGTGTACTGATATTCTTTTCCCTTTAACGTTACTGGCGGCAACTTATCGAGTTACAATGACGTATACCGTTGAAAAGCGATTGGATTTTCCTTGCTATCGACGCTGCGGTATTCTCAGAAACGATGAAGAAAACCGAGGAAAACGAGATCACTTTAACGTCTATAGAAATTATTCCTCTGTTCTTTTCCTCTTCGTCTTTTCCCTCTCCCTTATTCTGGCGATTTCATCCGTTTCCCATTAACAACTGATCGCTCTCTATAAAACCGAATCAATTAACAGATTACTCGTTCAACTTTCAATAAAAACATTAATTCTGATTGAAATGAACATTTCTACTGCTACAAGCTCGATAATTATTTGATGATTATCAAGTAATTATTATAATTACTTTTAGCTGTTACACATTCAATTAACTTTTATTATAAAAACGTCATTGCAAATACTGAAATAATTTTACACTACATTTTCATGTTTTTGTTAAATTGTAGATTTTAATTGGAAAATAATTCGTTATTCTACATATACTTGTAGCGTATGATTCATTGCCCGTAAACTTTTTCCTCAAACAATAAATATTTTGACACCAAACTTTGTAGAATTCCTTAAAATATCATTAATATGGTCTGTAACGAGTTCCTAATAATTTAAATCTTACACTTAACTCGAAACGCTGAAATTATTCTTATGACTTTTCACCCCGAAATGAACACAAAACTCCAACGCTGGACCAAAGGGGAGATCCTCCAAATCCACGAATTAGTGTAGAATCCGACTGAGACACAAAGATTGATAAATTTGAACTTACCAACGGCTTTCCGCTGAAAAATAGTATAACTTGTTGCCGACCTTGGCAACGCAAAAATACAAATTAGGAAAAACACTTGAAATTAAATTTAAATGAAGAATACACTATTTTACAATAATTTCCTCTTTATTTTCACACAAAACCCCTTCACAAACAATTTCCCATATTCACTAAATTAAGTCTCTAATTTACACTTTCCCCTGAGCACGTTATCTTCACGAAACCGATTAATTGATAATGATGATGGCCGTGACCCAGTCCAGAAATTGATCAGCCGGTCGATCCCCTTCCTGCGATCTTCTTCCTATCTCCGTCCTTGTCCCTCAGACCTGTAATTGGTCCCTTGATCCAAGAATCCGAAAACCTACGAAAACGCTCGGAAAACGAAGCTGACCTCACGCAACTCATTACTCATTGAACACTCAAGCCAACGACCAAAACCACACGCAGAAACGAATAAGAGAATTAACGAAATACTGACAACTCAATGAATCAGAAAACTCGTTGCCAAATCTCAAATAAATATCTAAATATCTTACTAACTCTCAATTTAATTTAAACTCATTTAAGTAACGATTTACAACGTTACAGGTCTGTCTGACCTAAACTTATTATTTTGTGACAAAATATTCAATATTTTTAGAATAAAAGTTAAGAGCAAATTTTGCCTATGAACTTTAACTTCAAGCAGTCTCAAATCAAGTTTTCGCTTATAAAATTTTCCTTTAATGAAATCTTCTATAATGTTAGCTTAATTATAATATATTACATTAATACTTAATCTTTCATGTTGACAGATGTAACAACTTCATAACATTTTCTATTTGAATGTCAAATTTGAAATTGTAATGTGTCCAACATTAGTTTTAAATTTTTAACAATAGGTTTACAAAACTACTTACTTCTCTTTAATTAAAGACCCTTTATTAAAAGTTTTAAACAATATTCTTGTATGTTATTATATTGAAGGAAATTGTGTCTGGACCGAATGACATGTTCCAGACACAAACAGTAGAAATTTCAAAAAGTTTATTTCACAGATGTCACTAATCTAAAAGATAGTAAACTGTGAGTTCCAGCTGTCAAGAGGGTAGAATATAAGGGCGGAAATTGCAAATTTATGAAGTTTTCAGGGAAGATGAGAATGCCTTCTAGAAGATAACTCGCATGAGCTTCGGGGAGATACGCCTCGAAAGTCTAATTGCGGACATTTAGATTCTCATGAGACTTTGTGGAATCCCTTTACGAAACTTAGTGGCGAATCTGTGGTTTGTTCCAAATGTTTCTCAGATTTGTCAACCCCCCCTCCCTCTCACCCCCCTACTTCACCAAACCTCTGACTGTAACTTTTGACTTTAAATGAGTTAACAAAACTGATTCTGAAATTCTTAAAAATGAACAGATTTCATTAAGATCTCATAGAATACGAGTAAACTCTAAAACTTTCGGATTCAAACCTCTTCTTTGTTCTAACAAAAAATAAAAAAAAAATTTCTGATGTTATATTTCTTTCCACTTTAAGATTTTAAAAATTTTTGGTACATAATTCTGTACACATTCAATTTCATTATTTGCAACTAATTTCAAGACAAGTTACATTTTCAATATTATCTACCTAGTTAATATTACCTGCAAATTTTTATCATTATTTTTCAACTTTTTTTTTTTTTTTTAATTTTGACGTTATAAATATTAAAACAATTAAAACGATTCAGTTTATGATATGAATGAATGTGTTATATTGTATATTTTTTATCTTAATTTTATTTTCTTAACCAAAATTTGTAACAATATAGCCTACTCAGTATTATATGATTATTGTATGGGGCCGTCCACGTGACATTTTCATTCAAAATTTTTGTTGTTTGGAATAATTTTTTTTTGATTCTATATGAAAAATAAGGAAACACGTATTTCTTTTTTTTGTATTGAATGAAAATTACAGAAGTTATGAATTTTTAAAATTTAACGTTTTTTGAAATAGAGTATTTTTAACCTTCGTTTTTCTCCGTTATTATTAGTAAATTGAAAATAATGCCCTACATAAAATTTGTTTTATTTTTCTTAGATTTTTTAGACAAGTACACGGGGAAAACGTTAGAGGTAATCTTTCCCATATTATATGCAGGACCTCGGATCAAAGTTACAATTGAGATATTGTGTTCAAAATTCTGATAGTTATTTTCAAAAAATAAGAAAAATTTTCCCATATACGTGGTACTTGAGAGTCAAAAGTAGACTGAAAAAGACTACTCGCTTAAAGCTGTAAAATGTGCATTAAAGTTGAAAAGAGTTTGCCGAGAAATGTGCAGAAGTTTACCATGCTACGGGTAATCGGAGTTCGGGCTCAGCGTCAAGTCCAATGACTCTCCAGCATGGTAAACTCTCCTCAAAACTCGCAATTTATTCCTATCGCATAATAAATCAAACTTTCTCCCTCTTTTTCCATTTTTAATTTGCAGATGCGATCACATATTATTTGTCTGTTAATTCCACAAGAACTCTTTCTATTAAAAGGAAAAAGAATGATCTTTAAATTATTAATTTTAATACTTATATTAGAGGCTAGCCTAGCTTACGTTGAATTATATAACATGCAACTATGACAAACAAATTTTAAACGAAAACTTGTTAGATATTTCATATTTTACTGACTACTCTTTCAATTAGTTTATTTTTTAAATTCTTATAATATTTTGATTCTTTAATTGTGTATTTCTGTAAATAGTTTAATTCTTAATATTTATTTACATTTAATACTAAAATAATAAATTTTATAATAAATTAAACAATATTTGTATTTTACATTAATTAAAAAGAAAATTACCTAAAATATTTCAGATATGATGCTTTTCTTGGTTTTTTTATCATTGTAAAATTAAACTATCAAACATATATTTTACAACTTCTAAACTTCTATGTTTGTAAATTTTTTTAAATAAAAATTTCTTGTAATTTAAAGGCAGATTTTTTACATTTTAAAGTTTCTTTTTTGCTTTGAAAATTTTCAATTATGGTAATTTTTACTCTTTACTATTTTTAAATAGCTAAATGTCATTTTTAAAAATTATTATTTTTCTTACTTTTCATTTATTATACCTTTATAAGATCTACTTAATTCATTACTTTCAATTTTTAGTTGTAATAACTTTTATTTATTCAAATTCTTATTCAAAATAATATTTATTTTCGTAAATAACGTTTAACAAATTCTCTAAATCTGAGTTAGTTAAAAATAACTAGCTTGAAATCAAAAAGTTAGCTATTAATTCAAATAGCTATATTTCTACTAATCATTTAGTAAAAAATAAATAATTATTAGTTTAGTTTATTTTTAAGTTATATCAAAATAGATAATATTTTAGTAAAATTCTGATTATTATTAATAATTAATTATTTTTAACTAATTCAGATTAAAAGAACAGATAGGATTTTCTAGGTTATTAAACTTTTAATGCAGAAAATACAAATTTGTTTCTATAAAAATTATTATATTAAATAACATTTATATTAATATTTTTATATATAATACATATAATATATTTTTAATAAATGAATATTTGGTTTTTTAAACATTGTAAGAATTAAAATTTTAATAAATAAGAATTTTCTGTCTAATTATTAAATTACTTTATTTAAAAATTATATAATACAGGAGTCTCGGAAATCGAAATTAACACAAGTGAAATTGATCTAAAGTGAATAAAAGATAAAGTCAAAGATTTTGTTAATTATACCTATTTTTAAAATTTAGATAATTGTTAAATTTGTACACATTATATATAATAATTTTTAAAATATCTACAAGTAAATTTTTATAATAAGACCTTTATTTATTAAATAAAACTTTTTTTCAAATTAAAAAACTATTCGACATTAATATAATATTTTGGTCATACTTTTTAGAATTTAAAATACAAAATAAGTTCTAAATTAACATTTTGAATTTGATTTACAGATTATTGCAAGACAAAAAAGAAAGATTTAATAGAAATTACCAAAATTTTGAAACTTGATTTATATAAAAAATTGATCAAGGAAGGAAGCAATAATTAACACATAATTGTTTTAAATTATAATTATTCAGTCTAAAGATATAAGAATTAAAACCGTTTCTCATAAAGGGATACAATTCTACTCAGTTAGTATATAAGGAAAGTTTGAATCTCTAATTCCAAATGTATTCGAGCGTGTTCGGACTGCGTGAATGTGTATATAGATATTTGTATATTGCGGCGTAAGTTTAGTTTAGGTAAATCGCGTCATGTATATAGTTCAAAAGAATATTAAATTAATCTTAAGGTTAAAACTATGATCGTGATTGTATCGTTAAATGTAATTATAATTAGCGAAATAAGTAATCTCTATAGGAAATAAATCTGTAATTAATATGAAGGAAATCTTTTTATTTTTTGGTTGAATAGAAAAGATCATATAGTTGGCAAAACTTTACCATGCTGGTGAGCAGGAGCCTTGACAAGAGCATTGTCGAGGCGCACTGAGCTCAAGAATTCGAGCTCAGCGCTTTGTCATCCAGCATGGTAAAGTTTTTCCACGTGCTATGTATAATACTACTCAACTTTCTGGCAATCGAGGAATCGCCCTCCAACCATCAAATTACCATGCTAGAGAGTGATGTGTATCCATATTTTTGTATAAAACATTTCTAATTCTTGAATATTTTCTATTATAAATTGAATGGTAAAGTTTTCTAAAAATCACTTTGATCCGAGGTGTATCATGCTAACATGGTAAACTTTATCTGAAACATTTTCTCCGTGTAGTAAAAAATAATGAATTTGTAACAAAAATACATGAAAAATTGAATTTCCGTTTATAAAAAGTGACTTTTCTCAAAACCGAAGGTCTCGATTTCCGATTTTCTTCTTTCCCTGTTGATACTAATTAATAAAGACATTTTTCTTATAAGTTCTTATATAATATATGAAAAGTGGTGCTTTTTAATGTTTTAATGATATTTATAATAATTCCTTGTTGCAAAAAGTTTAAATTATGAATTAAAGAAATGAAACAACTTCAACTTACAAATTCCTGTGGGTAAATTCAATTTTTCATGTATTTTTGTTGCAAATTCATTATTTTTTACTACATGTCTAAAAAATCTAAGAAAAATTGAACAAATTTTATGTAGGGCATTATTTTCAATTTACTAATAATAACGGAGAAAAACGAAGGTTAAAAATGCTCTATTTCAAAAAACGTTAAATTTCAAAAATTCATAGCTTCTGTAATTTTCATTCAATGAAAAAATAAAAAAATACGTATTTCCTTATTTTTAATATAGAATCAAAAAAAATTATTCAAAAAAAAAAAAAAAAATTCAATGAAAATGTCACGTGAAATGCCCCATATACTATTTTTGTATTCTTAATGGGTTTTTATCACCCGTTTAAACTAAACTAAACTAAATAAATAAATAAAATAAATAAATATTACTTTGATAAAAACATAAACTTCGATTTTTTGCATTAGCTACATTTTTTAAATTATTTACATTTGTAATATTATTTTTATTTTTTATATCAGCTACATTTTTAACATTGTCTTCATTTGAACATTGGCTTCATTTTAATATTATCTGTATTTTCAACATTTCATATCACTGCACAAAATTTTATGTAACTTTTCAAGAATATCTTCGTTTTTTACATTAAAATAGAGTTATAATTTATTCACAGTTTCAACCTTATACTTATCTACATTTATAATATTTTTTACTCTTTCAATATTTTTTCATTAATCAGTGTCAATATCACTAGCGTTATTATCTACATTTAGAACTTTTTATACATTTTTAACATTATTATGATTTTTAGTGTTATCTTTATTGTAACCATTGTCTGAATTTTCTTTCACTTTGTACATTCTTAGTATAATCTTCATTATTGTCTCAACTATTTGCATTTTGCACAGGATCTCAATTTTTCAGATTATTAACAGTTATAATATTATTATCTACTTTTTTAAATTTTCTCAGTTTTTAATATCTAAATTTTTAACATTATCTCTTTCTACAGTTTTATTAATTTTTTGAAATCATCTACATTTTATTATTGCAACATTATCTCTATTTTGCAGATTAACTACATTTATAATCATTTATATTTTTTATTTTTCATGTATGATAAAAGTAATTAATACATTTTTAATCCCTAATTACAATGTATTTGTAAAGTTTTTTTCGTAATTAAGTTTATTTTTCTCGATTTTCTTCTGTTTTTTACATCCTGACATATATTTTAAAAAGCTTCTGATGATTTTCTAATATAAAAAAGGTTCAGTAATTTTTCCGGATTTTTAAACACGTTTCATTTTATCTTAAGTTTCTTTAATTTTAGTAACTTTTTTTTTATTTTGTATAATTTTCTTGGAATTTATTGTTTTCTTTCTTTTTATCTTTACAGCTAAAATTAGCTATTCTTTTTTTAGTTCGTCGTTATTCTTAGCATGGAATATTACGTTTTGACGACTAGAAAAATTGCCATTTTTATGAAGTTTTTTTACACAGGAAAATAACAGATATCAATTTGATTTTTGAGTAAAAATCAAATATGTTTTAATGTTATTAAAGAGCAAGAAAAATCTTCTTCTCGAGTTGTTTTACGATAAAACTAAAAAAATGTTTAAACCCATGCTTTGTTTAAGAGCTATGTTAGCACTTTCAGCGTTATTTTCATTTTCAACATTATTATAATTCACAATATTTTACTTTCACTTTATTATATTTCAATTAAAATATTGTATTACAACACTTATTTAAAAACACTTATTATTTTGCAAACTACAATTTAAATATTATGCTTGTTTTCAAAATTACCAAAATTTTCAAAGTTTTCTTAATTAAAAATTTTATCTATATTTTCTACATTATCGTCAGTATTTAATGTTATTAACATTTTTTAAATTGCTTTCATTTCCAACATTATTGGAATTTAAAAAATATTTATATTATTAATATGAAATCATATTTTCAAGATTACCTTCATTTATAACATTTTCTACTTTTTCTATGTTATCTCCTTTTTCCAAATTATTTTAAATATTTTCATTATCTACGTTATTAGAGTTATTTACATTTTTAACATTGCTTTGATGATGATTATATAATGTAAATTTACCACATTCTCTTTTCAGTTTTATTAAAATTGTAACATTTACATTTTTAATATAGTATTTCAATTATCAACTGTATTCGCATTTTTCGCATTAATTATATTTTTAACATGATCTTCAAGTTTAAGTTACACTCTTTTTTAATATTTTTTTAATATATTTAATATATTTTTACGTAAATCCTATTTTTGTACCTTATTTGAATAATATTCCAATACTGTAATAATAACACTAAGAACAGTTATAATCTAAGGCAGTAATTAAAACAATAATTTGCTTTGTTATTACTTGTATTATTGCAGTTAACCTAACCTCAATTTCTCTTATTTCTTGTCTAAGTAATTCATGTACAGTAACTAACTCAAACCCGCAGTAATTGATACCATGGTCGCTACAGAAGTTTAAATTAAAAATTCCATGACTTTTCCAGATTTTCCAGAATAAATTTTTGGAAAATTCCAGGATAATTTTCAAACAAAATACATTGTTATACCAATAAATCTGAAAATTCTTTAATAATCGCAAATTAATTATTAAATTTTAATTAATTCAATTAACTAATTTAATAATGACATAAATAAATGAAAGCTGGTGTAAAAATAAAAAAATTATAGACCATAATTGAAAAATGGAACAAAATATTAAAAGTTTAAGGAAAATAATTAAAAGATAAAGAAATTAATTTAAGTTTGAAGGAAATAAATTTAAAATTTTAAAATTTCTAGCAACTTTAACTTCTTCAAATTTCAATTCATTTGAACTTGCATTGATTGAAAGTTCAATTCATCCACGTTCCAAATATACTAAATTTAAAGTAATTAAAAAATTTCTTCAATTTTTAATAATTCCTTTCTATTATGATTTTAAATACTTAAAATACAAATTTCTACAATTTTTAATTGTTTTAATTACTTTTAAATTGTGTCCGTAAATCTTAAATTTACTTTCTTCAAATTTCAATTATTGTGTATAGTTTTTTCAATCATTTTTTCAATTTAAATTATTTTTCCTTGAGATTAAATCAATTTAATTATTTATTCCTAAAGTTTATAATATTCATCGCAATTTTAAATTCCTTTTTTAAATTTACCATTGGACTTGTCATTTTGCAATTATTGTTTTTAATCTTTGATCATTTTTATAATTTCTGAATTAATTTTCTGAACTTTCAAATATATACGTATATTTCAATTCTCAGTTATTTTATTCAATTTTCATTTCTTTTTATTATTTTGCAATTACCTTCTACATCCTTTAATATTTTCATTATTTTTTAATTTTTAATTAATTTCCTAAATTTTCAGCTATTATCCCAAATTTAAGAAAATTGTCATCAATTTTTTATGTTTTAAACAATTTTTAAATTATTTTCTCTTCTTAAAAAAAAAATTCTGAAAATTTTCTATTATTTTCTTCAATTTCCAATTATTTTCATTATTTTGGCATAATTTTTAAAAGTTTCAATTATTTATCTAGAATTTCAATTATTTTCATCAATTTTCGATTACTTTTGCGATTTCTTAATTATTCTCTTTAATTAAAATTTTCTAAGTAATTTTGTAACTATTTTCCTTTTTTAAACACATTTTTTGAATTATTTCTCTCAATTTTTCTTTACTGTTTTCAATTTTTCATATTTAAATTATTTTCATCATGTATTTCAATTTTTTTTTTCACTCTTAAATTATTTTTAACATATTTCAATTATTTTGTTCAATTTTTAATCAATTTTATCATTTTTAAATTATTTTCCTAAATATTATTAATTATTATTCTCGTTTTCCAAAATTATTTCCTAAGATTTAAAAGTACATATTCTACAATTTTTAGTTATATTTATTTTTTTCTATTAATTTCTAAGATATTTATGTATTTTTCTCAAATTCCAATTAATTTTTTTTATTTAAAAAAAATTTTGTAATTTTTTCAACTATTTCACTCAAATGTAATTCATTTTTTACAACTTATAATTGTGTTATATCATATTTTAATTATTTTCTTCAAGTTTCAAATTTTAAACTAATTTTTCAATTATTTTTCAAAATTTATTTCGTCAATTTTCAATTTTTTTCATTTGTTTTATTATTTTCCAAATTTTAATCTGTTTTTCTAAAATTTCAATTATTTCTTTCAATTTTCAATTATTTATATCATTATTTATGTTATTTTCTTCAATTTTCAATTACTTTCGTTATTTTTAATAATTTCTATTAAAGTTTTAATTATGTCTCTCTAATTAAAAATTACTCTCATCAATTTTAAATTATGTTTATCTTTTTTCATTTATTTTCTCTAATTTCGAATTTTTTTCTTTTTTTTTTCAATGAACTTCAGATAGTTTTAAATATTTTTCTGATTTTTTTTTGATTTTCCTTTATTTTAACTACATTATGCAATTTTTTCAATTATTTTCTCAATTTTTAGTCATTTTTTTAATTTTTAATTATTTATCTCAAATTTCAATCATCTTCTTTTTCTAAATTTTCAATTATTTTCTCTAATTTTTCACTATTTATTTTTTTAAAATTTATTATTAAGATTTCCAAGCAGTTTTCTCAAATTTAAATTATTTTCTTTATTTTTAACAGATTTATAATATGATTTTTAAATTAATTTGTAAATTTTGCAATTAGATAGATATTTTGTTTAATTTCAATTATTTTTTGCAATTTCTTTTAATTCTAAAATTTTATAAATTTTGTTCCAAATAAAGATTTATTTTACTTTTTTATTTATTTACATAAATTTATTTTTAAATATTATATTTAAAATATTTATAATTGTTTGTAACACAAGGGGTAGAAACTAATCGCGCGCGAATGCGCGCTGTTGATTTGGTCAAACATTAAATTACTGCAGATAGCACGGTTTTTGGAATTTTTTTTTTTTGACCGAGGGCCCCCTGAGCTCAATGGCCCCGGGTCACTGCCCCACCTTTGCCCCTTAACAGTTACCCCACTGGAAATGCGTAGAAAAGAATTTTAAAATGGCAAAAATAATAGAAATATGTAGAAAATAATTGAAAAATAGCAAAAATACTTAAACAATGACAAAAGTAATTTAAGTTTGAAGAAAATAATTGAAAAATGACAAAAATAAATTAAAACTTGTATAGAAATTTTACAATAATTACATGGTTGCTACAAAAGTCTAGATTAAAAAGTCTATGACTTTTATAGATTTTCCACAAAAAATTTTGGAAAAATTCCAGGAAAATTTAAAAAAAAAAAATTCATGGTTTTCGTATTAATGAATGAAATTCCAGGTTGGATTTGTAAATTCCCTGACATTTCCAGGTTATCCAGACCTTTTTCTAAAATCACTGCCATTTCAAGGTTTTCCAGGTTTTCGAGGTTCTGTACCAACCATGGATATATTTGATACTATGTTCAGTTTACCAATTTTGTTTAAACTGTACTCTTATACACTTTTATAAAACTCTTTACCAAGCATATTTGTTTTTTCAACTTTGTTTTACTGCGCACCATGTTTTTTTTATTATTTCTGCGTAGATAAACTTGCAATCAAAATGCATTGGGAGTAAACAAAATCGTGAAACAATAAAAGAAGCAAGTTTACGAATGAAGGGAAAATGATGGTTTTTTTGGGTGAAAAAATTTTTACAGAGTAATTGTCTGATCCGGGTGAAATTTATTTTATATGCATTGGTTTTCGAGTCGATCGAACGTGTAAGAGCGATATATGTATATAATTCAAAGCCGCTGCGGGTTGGGAGCGAATTTGACCGAGGCAAATAACAGTGAGTATGTTGATTCGCGGGCAGCACCTGTAAACACGAATAATGGAGAGTACCAATTGGTAAATTGTGTACCCGGGTCGTCGGTGAGTGGCGCGAGTAGGTTTCGTACCTACATCGTCCAACAAAGACAAATGCTCTCGTTAAATGCTGTATATACATATATATATATGCATTATGATACGAATGTGTAGAGAGAGAAACTTTTGAAAAGTTACATTGTCGGCAACCCCAACAGTGCATAACTAATTTCACTTTTTAATTTTCACCAAAGAACACGAAAAAGCTCTCTTTCCATTTGTCCATGTTGGAACAATGTTTGACCACACAACATTTTCCAAATTCTGCAAAACCACGCTTTGTGATTGAACACGTAGTAATTGAAATAATTAAAAGTGTAACTGAAATTGGTTATGTGCATTTTCTCTAAATCTCAATTGACAGAATATTTAATTTGCCGGGAATCATTAATGGGAATAATTATTGAATGGTAGTCTTATTTATTTGAATTTTTATTAGGTAGGATTATAGTTTGTCGGGAACTTTGTTTAACAGAAATATTGGATCCGCCATTTTGAATTCTCAAAAGTTAAGAATAGATTTGTAATCAGCGACATCAAAAACCCTTATGTATTAAGTTTAAATAATTTTAGCAAACATTTTGTATTTTCGTCGGTCATATTGGATCCGCCATTTTTAATTTTTAAAAATTATTAACAAATTCATAATTCGCGAATTAGAAAAATTCTAAGTACCAAGTTTCATTAATTTTAATATAAAACTTAAAGATTGGTCTAACAGATATTAATAAATGCCTGATTAGTATTAAATTTAATAAGAGGAATTAAAGTTCTAATTAAAATTATGAAATAAAAAGATTAAAGATATATACTTTATGAATAAATATTAGAATTAATAAATAAAATACAAGTATTAACTAAATTTAGAAACTTAAATATGAATACATTTTTTCGATTTTATGTACAAACAATGAATCAACAGTGTTAACATTTTAAAGCACAACGTGATCATTTACATTTTTATACCTAATGTCTTTTCGAGATTCTTAAATTTATTTTTCAGAAAATTAAAATGTGTTTTTAAAAATGTCGTCTTATGGTTGTAGACATATAAATATAGTAAATTCTTAACTATTTAATATTGCAAAGGAAGACTATTGGAAATCTTTATATCGTCGCTTGGGAGAAGAACTCTGCCATTTCGATAAAGCTCAGAAAACAAAACCAACTCGCAAGAGCTCTGAAAACTGCGCCATTCTAATTAACATTTGAAGAAAGTGCCATTTCGGAATTGACAGATTTTGTTTTTAAATTTAGGATGGCAACCCGAAAGATTTTTATTAGGTTAATAATGTCAGTATAAAAAAACAAGCTCAGGTGGTCAATACTAAAACATAATTTTAAATTTATTTTAATTCTTAAATTTTTTAAATCACCTGAGCTTGTTTTTTTATACAGATATTCTTAACCTAATCAAAATCTTTCGCGTTGCCAACCTAAATTTAAAAACAAAATCTGTCAATTCCGAAATGGCACTTTCTTCAAATGTTAATTAGAATGGCGCAGTTTTCAGAGCTCTTGCGAGTTGGTTTTGTTTTCAGAGCTTTATCGAAATGGCAGAGTTCTTTTCCCAAGCGACCATATAAGCTACAATATTTTCGGTGCAGGGAATTAATAAATAAAACAAATGTTAATAAGAATTTAATGAAATTGAATATTATATGGATAGATGGAGAAGTTATTTTCAAGTTTTCGCGTTATATATTAATTTAAAAATGATCATGAATTAAGGATGCTTTAAGGCCAGCTTACTCTGAAAAACGTGATTTTTTTCAATACATTTTATTTATAATACAAAAAATGTTAAGTAATAAGTTTTTTACATATGATAGTACATACATGAAGTTACTTGAAATTTTTTTCTTCAAAATGGCGGCCTTGAAAATGGCTGTTGAAAGTTATCTACTTCGTAGATGGATAACATAATTTCTTGGAAAAGAATTATCTGAAAGCAAAAAACAAAACGGTTTCATGTTCTGTATCGAATTGGCTATGGCCTCAAGCAGAATGAAACATTTTCAATGAAAAACAACAAAATGGCGGACTTTTGAATTTTTTCAACCTTTTTTTTTCACTTTTAATTGTTTATAACTTTTTTAAATAATACTGAATATTTCTGGTTCTGCTTGAGGCCATAGCCAGACATCTAAAGAGTAAAATGCCGTTTGGTTCATATTGATAAGTGCAATAGTTTTGAAATGAGAGTGTCATCCATGCGAAAAAACGTGGTTCGGAGAAAAGTCAGTTTTAAGTTTTTATTCGTGAAAAATCGTAAAAAAGTGAATTTTACTTACATATCCATTCCAGCTGCATACACAATTCCTTCCTCGTCTTCGTAAGCATCATTCTGAAGAATTCTTGCATTTCTTAAAGCAGCTATGATCCTTAGATGCTTCAGTAGCTTCTAGCTCAGCTCGATCAACACGTTTGTTTTGGCCCTATCAGCAAAGTGCCTTGCTCCCTACTCTTTTATACCGGCTTCTCGGCCTGGCTGACCATCGGGACTAATTCTATACTATTTCTACGAGTATAGAGTAGCAATTTATGAAAAAAAAACTTCGATTTTTTCAAAATTGTTCAGAGTAACCTGTCTTTAATCATAGCAGAAAACTTAAACAACTCAATGAAATAATTCGGATTCTAATTACAAAAGACAATTTATATTACTTTTTTAAACCTTCTAGTTATATAAATAACTGGCTTTCGAGCCCGCCTTTAGCGGGCATAAAAATATAGTGGCGTGTCACCAACTGTATTTTTTGACAGAAAGTATTTTTTGACAAAAAATATTTTCTGATAATTTATATTCGTGTAGAAAGTATTTGTAATGAACTATTCTAAACAACATAATTTTCTTTAAAACATTTCTATACTGTAATATTTTTTATTAAATTTTACATAAAACCGATGATTTTGCCACACTTATTTCTGTGTGTTTGACTTTCGTTTTATAACATTTTCTAATATTTTGTACAGGTTTTGTGCAGAAATAATTTTTTTATTTTAGGCCCTATAATGCCTTATTTTTATTTTGATCCTTAAAGTGATCAGCTACAATTTTATTCACAAATTTTCTTATATTTTAAAAGATTGTAATTAGTTATAATTACAATATGTTCGATTTTTTTTATCCAGAAAACAATTTTAAACTTATATGTACATAGTTATAGGATATTTTTTGCACAATTATTATAAAATATGACAAAATAATATGCAGTACTCAATTATAGAAAGTTTATTAGCAATCTATCAAAAAATGAATAATTTCAAAATTTTCGATTTTTTGAAAAAATGCCATTTCTCCCGTTCATATGAATATTTCTTAATCTAATAAGGCTAAGATTTTAAGTTAGGCAAATACTCAAAAATCTGTAAAGTTTGACTCTAATCAGTTAAGCCGTTTGTGAGTAATAGTGGAACAAAATATTGAGGATATACAGACGGACAGACAGACATACACACATACAGATAAAAATTTTTTATTGGCATTTTTGGAATCCTTGTTGTTCAAAATGACAATATATGACAACAATTTTGAATTCGGATCAATGTACAGACAAAAGTCTTTTTTTAATAATATAGATTCCTACTGCAGTTGGCGAAAATGAAACTCAGGTGTTTTTGGTTTAATAAGATTCCTCTTGCAGGTAATAACTTTAGTCAAGAGCGCGACTTGTTGCAAGACATTCAGGCGTTAAATTAGTAAAAAGTGATTATAGAGGAACGAGCGGCTGGGGCGATTCGAAGTGAGCGTAATCCTTGCAACAAATCACTTTTGTGCAAGTGTTAAGGCGATAATCCGTTTGACGTACCCTTAATCGATACTAGGTTCCGTATTTCTCGATTTCACTCTTTCAGTATTTCTATTACAGTACACCAGCAGTACTCAATTTCCTCTCAACGTTTCACTACACGTGTACTTTTCCAACTATTCTCATAAAATGTCAAATTACGCGACATTAAATAGCTGCCAACGTCAATAAACGCTAGGTTAGCGCATACCATTTCAATTTGATGATTCTTGCTTATCGTGAAGCTACAATTCGCAACTACCCAAAGTAGAATTCTTCCCAATACTTTCTGCACTCCCGTGTAGAAATTTTGATGAATTCAAATACGTAAAAGGATCAATAATTAAACCAGAATTTTGAAATATTTTTTTATATCAATGTCGCAGATATTTTAAGTGACATGTAGCCTGTTTAAAGACCGAATGTAAAATGAACTGAAGAACTTTGAGTAGTGTATAGAGAAGTTGAAATTTGATTTCAGGAAGGTGAATAGCACATAAAAAACACAAATATTTTTTATGTCATTTGCTTTTTTATTTTTAAGCGACGTTTCGATGATCACTGTTTATCATCCTCATCAGGCTAATACAGAGACAAAAATACACAATTAAACAAAAAGCACTATTGAAAACTAAAAAACACAGTTATTTGTTAAACAAATTAAAAATTATAAAATACCTCATCGTCAAATTTAACGTTACATGGTAACTCGTCGAACAGTTTTAAAAGGCATGTCATATGGTAACAAGCATCTTGTCAAGACTAAATTAAAATTAATAAATAAATTACATTGAAACGAACTAGTGAAAAAGTCGATGAACTTAAAATGTAAACAATAATATGGACAGTGCGAAAACAGAAATCATGAGTTTAATTTACTGATTATAGAAAAATAAATTTATTTAAATATGAAATATCATTTTTTTATTGAGGGTAAACTTATTATCTTTAATGAATAACATTTCAGAAAAACGACGCTTTTTAAAATCAGATTCACGATCAAGGATGAGAACATTTTCCCAATCAAACTTATGATTTTGTTTAAGTTGGTGTAAACTCACTACTGAAGACTTATTTTTTAGAGTTATTCTCGCTGAGAATCCATTAATTGATCTACAAACTAATACTAAACACTTACTTCATGATTTAAACGACAATAATTTCTTAAAATACAAATTTCACCATAATAACCTAACCTGTACTGATACTGTTTTGGCAAAATGCTATGGACTTCCCAAGGTACATAAGAAGGATGTCCCTTTTCGTCCTATTATTTCTTTTGTCAATAGTCCTACTTATTTTTTAGCTAAACATCTATATAATGAACTTAAAGATAATATTATTAGTCCGAAATAACATATCAATAACAGTTTTGATCTCATAAAAAAGTTGGAAAATATTTTAGTTCCTACGGATTATGTTTTGGTATCTCTCGATGTCACTTCGCTTTTTACAAATATACCTTTAAAATTAGCTATACAAAGTCTTGAACGCAGAGCAACATTTTTGAATCATTGCCAAATGCCATTAAATAAGATTATTGAGTGCACTACATTTTTGTTTGAAAATACGTTTTTTTCTTTTAATGACTCATATTACCAACAAGTTTATGGCACTCCAATGGGTTCCCCTATTTCACCATTGTTCGCCGACATTGTAATGGATGATTTGGAAAGTGATTGTCTGCATATTTTAAAAAATCAACATAATTGTGTTTCACTGTTTTATCATAGATATGTTGATGATACCATCTGTTGTATACACAAAAATCATGTCAATTTAATTACCAGAGTTTTTAATTCCTATAATAATAATTTACAGTTTACTTATGAAATACAAAATAATAACCAAATTAACTTTTTAGATGTCACCTTAATTATAAAAAATAATAAAATTAGCCATAATTGGTATCAAAAACCCATTTCTTCTAGCAGACTCATTAATTACTTTTCTAATCATCCTATTCAACAAAAAATAAACATTGTTTACAACCTTGTGGACAGAGCATTGTTACTTTCACATTATTCGTTTTACAATGACAATCCAAGAAAAGGTAAACAAATTTTAACAGATAATGATTATCCTATTAATTTTATTAATAAACATTTGAAAACTCGATGTAAAAAAAATCGAATCTAAGATTAATAACATTCAGACAGTTCAAAATCCTTTACATCACTTATATAAACATATGCCGAAAGTTAGTATCCCTTTTAATTATCCTGACTTTTTTAGATTGTCAAATATTTTTTAATCTTACAATATTCAATCCATACCTATGATTAAAAAAAATTTTAATCGATTGTAAAGCTTGGCAAAGATTGTTCTGAAAAATGGGACGAAACGAATATTGTTTATAAATTTAATTGTAAAGATTGTTCAGTATGTTATGTTGGTGAAACTAAACGTGCACTTAAAGAACGTATCAACGAACACATAACTCTAAAATATAAGTTTTCAGTAGTGAGTTTACACCAGCTTAAACAAAATCATAAGTTTGATTGGGAAAATGTTCTCACCCTTGATCGTAAATCTGATTTTAAAAAGCGTCGTTTTTCTGAAATGTTATTCATTAAAAATAATAATTTTACCCTCAATAAAAAAAATGATATTTCATATTTAAATAAAATTTATTTTCCTATAATCAGTAAATTAAACTCATGATTTCTGTTTTCGCTCTGTCCATATTATTGTTTACATTTTAAGTTCATCGACTCTTTCACTAGTTCGTTTCAATGTAATTTATTTATTAATTTTATTTAGTCTTGACAAGATGCTTGTTACCATCTGACATGCCTTTTAAAACTGTTCGACGAGTTACCATGTAACTTTAAATTTGACGATGAGGTATTTTATAATTTTTAATTTGTTTAACAAATAATTGTTTTTTTTTAGTTTTCAATAGTGCTTTTTGTTTAATTGTGTATTTTTGTCTCTGTATTAGGCTGATGAGGATGATAAACAGTGATCATCGAAACGTCGCTTAAAAATAAAAAAGCAAATGACATAAAAAATATTTGTGTTTTTTATGTGCTATTCACCTTCCTGAAATCAAATTTCAACTTCTCTATATAAAATTTGGAAGGAAATTTACTTTTGAAATTTGAGTAGTGTAGTCTTGTCAGGAGTCTCCTCTTCTCTAAAATCAGCGTCGTGAGAGTCTGTGACACTAGTCAACAACAAAATTACAAAACTACAAAACTACTTGCAACATAACTAAGTTAGGGGAAGTGTGTCTAAAACGGCCTAGTGTTTAATATGGCCAATTCTTAATAAAACACTTCAGGGGAAAAATTCTCATCAACTAATGTTAATTTGATATTTTTAAACATAAAATGTACCATCTGCAAGTTATTTGAGTTTTTAAATCTTTAAACTGATTAAATAAGATAAGATTATATTTTTCGTCTCTAAAGCGTAAAGTTTTTGCTTGCATTTTAAAACCAATATTTGTAATGTAACTTTGTAATAATTTATTATATACTATTATTACCTTATCGTGTATTTCTTTATCTTTCCATCAAGCTTTTTTATAAATCGTAATTTTACTTTAATTGCTTTAAATAAAATAAAAAGTAAAAATATATCTACTTGTATAAAATGGCCTACCCCGTGTGTGTATAAAACGGCCTATAGAAATGCGCGCATCCTAGCGGGAACAATAAGAAGTACCATCAGCTGCTAATAAGGTCTCAAATAGATTTTCAAATTGCCCGCGCCCACGCTGCGCTGTCAGTTAACTCAGTGAACAACAGAGAATCGATTTTGAGGTTAGGAATGCTATTTTTTCACAAATATCTCAAATTATTAACATTATAAATACATTTGATGAGTTATGTTGCACAAAATATAATTCAAAGATATTTGATTTAAATAACTTTAGTTTAAAAAGTTTATTGAGAGTTTGAGAATATTGCAAACTGATATTAACAAGTTTTTATATCGTATAACTAAAATCGCATATTTTGACAAATTCAACGATATTTATTAAAGCAAACGTGAGTATTTAATAAGAAAAACATTATAGAAAAATATTTAATCATTTCCTTTTTAGAAAAATCTTCTAATTTGTAGCAAATATTAAACTAAGAAAATATACATTATAGGTAGGCCATTTTAGACAAGTATGTGTCTATTATGGCCAAAATGCAAGTCTTTAATTTATCTTATTTTTCAAATATTTAACTGTTTCTTAATCGAATTTAATTGTATACAATCAGTTAATTAAATATCAAAGTATAATTTAGTATATTTATTTAGATTAAATAAACTATATTTCCAATTAAATAATATGATTTACGTTAGGTAGGCCGTTTTAGACACACTTCCCCTATATTCTTATATAATGCATCTTTGAACACTGTACAATTAGCTAAAAAATTACAAATATCAATTACAATAAAAAAGCGCCATATTTGCATAAATGAAAAAACGTTCCTTATTTTTCAATATTTATGTTGACACAAAAAATTACAAAATCGATAACGTCTTTCTTTGAGAAAAACATTTTTTAACTTTAATTTTAATTTTTGGGATACTTTCACTGCAAATACATGAGATTTTATATTATATCTCGATAATTCATAATATTTCCAGCAAATTTCATGTAGAACATAATTTTAATTTCTTGTTATTAACGGAGAAAACAGCGTTCAAAATATACCCTTTTTGATGAAAACATCAAAAATTTATAACTTCTGTAATTTTCATCAAATGAAATACAAAAAATACGTATGTATTATTTTTCAGTATAGATTCCAAAAAAATTATTCCAGGCAAATCTAATTTTTTAATGTAAATAATCCGAAGAATGACTCTTACAAATTATTATTATTATATTATTACTATAAATTATTATTGTGAAGTAAACATAATAATGTTTACTTTAGGGTAACAGATTACAACAACTATTTGATTTAGACATTATAAATAAGAATAGAATTAAAAAATTTATTATCAAATTGCACTTTCATTTAAGGGGTTAGTACCACATCTGTTTTCAAAAAAATCGATTTTCTAAAAACTGCAGATTCTTCTTGTATATATATATATGTAGAAATGATGTGAAAACTATTATTTTTGTTGGAAACTTGGATAACGTATAGAAAAACGGGATACAAAATGTAAAAGTTTCGTGACCCACACACTCAGAAAAAAATTTGTTTGTGACAACCAAACTTCATTTAAAGAAACAAAGTTTGGTTGAAACAACCAAATTTTGGTTAAAACAATAGAATTATTTATTCTACATACATTTTTAATTACAGGTAAAATTTGTCTAGAATTACTAATTTTCCTACGAATGGTTACGCAATTTTTCCTTATCTGATTTTAATTTTAAAACAGTGGTTGCTATATTTAATAAATCTAATAGTAATCTAAAAGTCCTACGGCTTGTCATTCCTTCTGGAAGTAAAATTGATGCTATTCCAGTCCTTGCCATAAAAACTATCTTCTTACCTTCTCCTAAAAAATAATATATTAAAATGTTTTATATAGAAATGTTTTCAACTCCCTCCCGGTCCATTAAAAATCATTGAATTTTTTTTAAATAATTTTATTGGAAATATTTTCTTGATCTTTGTCTAATTTATTTATTAAATTACTTCCTAATTCTTCATTTTTAATTAAAAACAGATTTTCTTTATCTTTTGATTTTTTATTTTTAATATTTGTAGGTTCAGGTAATCCAAAATCAGAGCATGAAAAATTTTCTAATTTAAAAATTAAATTAATTTCTCCTAAAGCTTGTTGCTCAGCATTATCTTTAAATCTCTCACAAAAATAGTTTTTAAATTTTTGCCAAATTTTTTGTAAAAAAGAGCTTGCGTTGTCTGCAATAAGAAACTACTCTAAAAATTTTCTCAATTCTGTAGGCATAATATCACATGCTTCTTCAAAAATTTTAAAAACTTGAAGGCTGATGACCACCGTTAACTCTACACCTAAATGGTTCCGTAATCCCAGGAAAGCGGATTAGGCTGGCTATGGGACTGAGTTTAAGAAAGCGCTGTCTGGATTTCCAAAGAAAATCAGGGGTACTGGGACTCTCGATAGGGCGGCGGAGATTTTTACAAAAGCCGTTCAAACGGCCTTTGAGTGTAGTTGTGTTCCAACTAAAACTCATAGGGCTACTACCACCTGTTGGTGGAATAATAAATTGGACAACCTGCGTCAGGAAACTAGGAGGTTGTTTAGACGTGCTAGATCAAGTCGCGGGGAGGAAAGTTGGGCCATCTATTCCAAGATAAGAAACAACTATAGGGATGCAATCAGAAAGGCTAAGCAACATAGCTGGACTTCCTTTTGCTCCAATATAAACAAGGGAAGGGACGCGTCCAGATTGGATAAGTTGCTTTCTAAAAACCCTGACTCAATCATGGGCACTATGAAATTACCCGATGGAACCTTCTCCGAGTCGGACGAGGTGACATTGGCGCATCTGACCCGGACGCTCTTTCCGGGCTTTACAAGATCTGGTATTGGTGATCCCGTATCCTGGTCTACCGCTGATCTCCCGAGGCCTAATTATGGTCTTCGGAGAGGGTTGGCTTACAGGATCGTGACTTGTAGGGACCTTTAGTCTTTACAAGTCTCCAGGAAAGGACGGCATCTCTCCCGTTCTCTTACAAAGGGCGGACGAAAGTGTAGTCAGCCCGTTGGTAAAGCACACTGAAAAAATTTCGGGCGAGGGAACGGTCCGGTTCCATAAGAGCCATACGATCTTGAATCTGTGGAACTGGCATCCCTGCTCGGGAGCTCTGATCGACCAAGATGGCGCTGCCGAACACCGTGCATTGTCAACCCAACCTTCTGGAGCTTCTGTAGTATCAATCTTGGGCGTCCAGAGCTCTCGATCTGGCAGAGTTGCTTTTCCGAGTTCTAGTCGTGCTGCTCTCGTAAACTTTCGGCTCAATCGGAACAGCTGGTCACCTAAAATTTTTTCAGTGCATGCTAGGGCGAGTTTGACTCTGGGATATGTTCCAGAGATATTGAGGGGTACGAAAGTGGTTTTCATATCTAAATCAGGCAGAATTGGTTATACCTCACCGAAGGACTTTTGACCGATCAGCCTAACATCTTTCTTCTTAAGTACAGTAGAAAAAATAGTGGATAGATATATACGCTATGAGACGATATGAGACGATCGAAACAAAAGAAGTATTGATATTCTCAATTTCGAGGACACTTTCCAAGCACCCAGAAATGAGCGAGATGATCGATATTCTTATTAAAAACATAAAATAAGGTAAGTATCATGTCAGTCGTTTACAATTTTTATTTATATATATTTTAATAGGCGCAACCCAAAGCACAACATTTTCAGTATATAATTTGTCAAAACATCAGAGACGATTCGTTGTTGTTTTGTTTCTTTTTGACAGATGATTTACAATATATTTTTAGTTATTTTAAGTTATATGTGACTGATATGATACTTATCTGAGAAGTTATGATTAAGAATAAACAATTTTTTTAATCCTTTTTTTGTGAATATTGCTCGATTAATAAGCTGCACATAGTTCCTTTCAAAAATCGCAACTTATGCGCCATGATGAAGATTGCAATGATACCGAGCCACAAAATCTCGTAGCCAATCAAAGCGCTCGAGAGCTCGAGCAGGCTACAATAGTCGCTGTTCCTGGAGCGAAATTTTGCCAGAAAGAGCGTACTTTCGGATAGGGGATGAAGAAAAAATAATTTATATTCTTTTCCTTAATTATATCATCCTCAGATTAAAACTTAACAATTCCCGGAATGTGATTAACAATTTGCATGACTGTAAAAGATCAACGTATGATATTAACATTTATTTAGCAATATTGTTAATTGTAAATTTGAAAGAAAGAGAATGTTAAAGCAGACGCAACCAGACTATGAAACTGATGTAACGATGATTAATGAAACTAAGGTAGGGACGGGTATTAGCTTTAACTTTAAGGGTTAGTCTAATGTCCGATGAGATAGTCCAAGTGCCACAGCACGAAATAGTGTTGCTATGTTGACTGAGGAACGCTTCAGCTTTGAATAAATTAAAGTTAATACAAATACTTTAGAAACTCTTGTAATAAAGTCTAACGAATACAGAATTTTTGATATTGTATATAGGGGAGAGTGGGGCAAACGTTCTACCTATGTATATTTTGCTTCATAAAAATGTAACTAAACATGATACTTAACTTTTATTATTATAAAACACTAATTATCACTCAACATTTCTCCACAATCATTAAATATTTTAGTAAAGTCTTGATTGAATAAAAATATGATTTGTAAAAAAGTACAAATTATCACCATTACCCCAGTTACCGGGGTAATGGTAATAAGGCTTTTTTTTCTAAAAGTGCAAATATTTCGGAGAATATTTTTTTGTATTACAATTCCTTGTTATCTAAAGCAGTGAAAAAATATCTTCAGAATATATTTTGTGGTGTATTTACGGTAATTTTTATAAAAAATAGTGATATGTGTGATTTAACCTTGTATTTGTAAAAAACAGCTGAAAACAGTTGAAAACTGCATGGCGTTTGAATATTTTCATTACGTTATTATCTTTACCCCAAACGTCAAGTCTTTTTAATATTCTAAATTTAATAGATTTTAACATTGAATCTAAGCTCAAATCTATGAATATATGATAGGTGGATGTTTAATTTAATGAAACATCAAACTTTTATGACGTAAACATTTTTAAATTTCTTTTAAACTTAATATAATGAAGATTTAATTTACCATTTTTTTTTACTAAAACAGTTTTTTACTCAAATTTTTTAATTTACATTAAAAATAAACATTTTTTCTTCATAATATCGTCTCGTCAATGAAATTAAAGATTCGTATATAGAAGAAAGTTTTAATAATTCATAAATAATGAAGATATTGTGATTATTATCTTTGCCCCGGTTAGCACCTTTGCCCCAGTCTCCCCTAAGGCATTCTTTGCTAAATCAGAGATCATTTACCGTCTGCACCTGTAATTTTATTAAAAAAATTTTTATTAAAAAGATATATAGGAAAATTATTATTTCTAACTTTCGGACATATTTTTCTTGCGTCGTTTGAATTCTTTATTTTACAGCGGACAAATATAGTTGATTTATCGACATGAACGGGTAATTAAAAGCATTCTGATTGGCTAAGATAAACATAATTTAATTACTAATTCTTCTGTGATTACAATGATCTAAAAGGTAAATCCTTTCTGCCATCGGCTTGGGCAAAAATGGTACTCAGGAGTTTCATTAAAAATCAATCCAGGTTGTGATTATAATAGGTCTGGATAAAAGAATGTTAACAAGATTGTAAGAGACACTTCTATAAATTGCACACAAAGGGAAAGGAAATTACATCGCAGACGACCTTTGGGAAATGACAAGGCGACAGTAACCAACCATGCATGCGTAATGGGATTATGAACCACTTTTCAAAGTTTCACCGTTCAAGCGCTGAGCACTGTTTGAATTTCCTCTGCATTCCCTACGTTTAAAACAAAAGAATAAAAGAAAGTTAATTTTAAATTGAGCTACACGGTAATTGAAATGACATAAGGATAATGGCTCTTTACTTGTTACGTTCTTAAAATTCTAAAATTATTATCAACATTTTTTCTCTCTTCAACATTTCTTTGTTCTTGTATGTTTATATTTTTACGTCGAAATTAAAAAATAATATCACGGTAAACTATAAAATGTCGCTCCCGCTGTTACAGGAATTTAAAAAATCTTCTGACTCAACAAAGTAACCCTCCATTTTCCCTTATTAACTATTATTAACAATTATATATTTCTAAAATATTCTTAACAATACTCAAAAGCGTTCGAATCCATTGGAAAATTGTCAATTGCATATGCGGTAACTCTTCGTACCGTTCGGAAATGTTCAGCAACGTTTGGAAGTTTTCGGCTTCGCTCAGAAGCACTCAGGTTTGTTCGGAAACTTTCGGGTAAGATCGGACGCACTCGTCAACACTCGACATCTTTCGGAAGTTTTCGGTTTTGCTCGGTAACTGTCAGCACAGTTCTCTGTCTCTCTCTCTCTCTCTCTCTCTCTACGGGATGGTGCTTAAATCGTTGGTAGGAGTTCTCCCTCCCCTTTGGATCAGTCAGCGAGGGCCTGATAAGATGAGGGCATCCAGTTCCGTTTTGGCCTTTAAAGAGTTCACATCGGGCGAAATCCCGTGCATTTCCTGACGGATTGTTGACGGGTTCTTCATTTTGTGTTCATAACGGGTGTACAAAAGTGACGTATTCAATACTTGTAATAAGAATAAGCTATATTATGTGAAAATAAAAGCGCTGTGAGTTTTTTGTAAAAATACCATCAAACATTCTTAAGAATAATGATTAATTTCACAATCATCATTTTACATTATCATGTGAAAATAAAAGCTCTGTGAGTTTTTTGTAAAAATACCATCAAACATTCCTAAAAGCAATCATTAACTGTGAGTGACAGACTGACAAACAGACGGACACCAAACTTTTTCTACAAAGGGTTTGGCCTTATGCCAAAATGAAATCTATACTTAAAAAATTGAAATTAACATTTTTTTAAATAGTACAAGATCAAGAAAAAAACGATGCACTTATTTACTTAACAATAGAAAGTTTTTTTTTTTTTTAAATAGTTGATTTTACATAATTATTATTAATCAACAAATGGGAAATTAAACCAATAAAATTTTACTGAAAATTATATTTTCAAATAAGTTTCATTCTTAAAAAAAATATTCAATGTGATTTCTAGTAGTCTATTTAAGCTATTTAAAAAAAAGAGATTTAAAATAAATTAGAATAACTTTTTAATGACAGTTACTTTGCCTGTTTTGCATTTTTGAAAATTAAAAATTGGTAAAATTATTTTTAAAAAAACTAGATTAATAGATTTTTTTTTCTTTTAACTTAATTATATTATTCTGTTGATTTTTATAACTAACGCTGTTTGGATATTAATAATAATAAATGAAATTTATTATTATTATTATTATTATTATTACTATTTCTAGTATAAGATGTAAAATAAAGATCGATGTTGCTGTTTCTTTATTACAATTTTCATAAAAACTTACTTAGAAAATTGCGTGCTATCAATGTCAGTGCTAAAAGTTTTTTTGGAGAATTTGTCAGCAATTCGGTTTAGGTGTAAATGCTGCAAGAGCGAGCACTGAGCAGGGATTTCAGAAAGTAGAACGAATTTCGTGTAGTCAGACGCAGCTAAAGAAAATACTTTCGAACGACGTGATATTGTTTTTCTGTATTCCTATCATCTCGCCTGACTAGACCAGATTTATTCCACTGCAAGAAAATCACACTTGCTATGTTGGAGTGTCACAATATGTGAAATATGTAAAAGACATGTTCAACTCCATCGTTTGCGACATTTCAATTTACTCAAATATACACATTTTCTTATTCCAAGTTATTCGCTCAGTGCCTTTCAGTATTCATCACTTCTTCGTTCTAACGCTTCCCCTAAAGAATAATATTTACATTAATCCTTTTTACAATTAAAATCGAGCAATTGTCCACATTATTTTCTCAAATTGAAAATTTGTCAGTTTAACGAATTTTAGATTTTAAAAGTAGTAAACTTTTACAAAAGATTAAATTAAATTTCAATTAATACTAATTTTAATTACGTTTAAAATTTTACTAGTGATACTAATTGATAATTATAGTCATTTTAGTAACATTTTTACTTTCTGACTTTTTTTAATTACTTACAAATTATTTTTTTAAATATCTAGACACTTCTTATTTTAAAAGTACTTTTTCTCATTAACAAGTTTTTTGGTTCTTTTCCTTCAACTTCTAGTAATTTCAATTCATTTGCCATTTACTATTCTTAATAATACCATATTTTTCTTAATATTGTAAGGTTTTATTTACTTATCTTCATAAGTAGTTATTTTTTACTTTCCTTTATTTTATAACGAGATTTTTTACTTTTCAATTAATAATTAATTACTCAATAAATTCTAATACTTTTATCAAAATAAAACCTCGTTATAATTTTTGCCTTTAAACGTGTCTCGATGCTTTGACCTAAAAAGGCTAATAATTTTCAAAATCTACGACTTTACTCGCTTTTCTCGAGTGCGCCAGGCAATGATCAAAGAGATTTAATCATTGCCGCCACAAATTTATCAATAATACAAATTAAGCCTCAAAAGCACCACCACCTAGCTCATCTAGTGCGGAGAAGGGCGTGAGTCGAAGAACGAACTTCCGAAATTCTGCCATGCTTCCTGGAAAACTTCTTGCCCTCTTGAGGGAAAACAAAATACGGGCTCGAAATAAATTAACACCTTGCTTTTAGTTATAAAACAATATAAATAATATTTATTAAAAGAAATGTTGAGGATAATAATAATAATAATTGTAAATTTCTCGGAGGGAGGTTACTTTAATCTTCGAACATTCGCTACTCATCTCGAGATCGTTTTGTAAGGAAAAAGTCTACTTTACGAATTAGTTTGAAGTTAATACAATCCGACCTGAGTCGGGCAGAAGCACGTGGCAATTCCAAATCTTTTTACAAGTAAAATAATAGCGAGCCGCTTACCACTGGATCGACGACTCGCCGTGGCAATCACCAATAACTCTCAACACTAATTTTACAAATAATACTTTTTATAAAAGTCCTCCATCAGGGCGGATAAAACTTAAAACGAACAAAACTGCGTGGACTTAATTCCACGACCACTCAAGACGAAGGCACAACCAGGAAGGAAGATGATGGCGATCATTCGGGAACTCGTCACGTGCCTTCCCCCTTCTTTCCCCTCGAATCATCCTTCCTTCTAATCGGTAATTAGCAATCAAACTTTTTTTTTATTGCGGTAGATGTCCTTTGCTGTGTGATTTGGCCCTTTTGATTTTCGCCAAGAGAGTCTCGAAAAGCGGGAATCTCATCCGCTCAACGCCCTCGTTGAACAGCCCTTGGCCGCGCTCTTGGCGAAAGCTGGCGCGACACTGGAAACCTTCCTTGGACCACCTCACCAGGTGTTGGACGACATATTGTGGTAAAAATAACAAAAATAAACATTTTTAGTAAACGGTTTTCCAACCAAAACGAAAGAGGAACAAATAATAACAATAATTTTTCTCAAGAATGCGAAGCTTTTGCTCCCTGGTTGTGCGAATCCGCGACGGGCTCCTTCGAGAGTTGATAAGAGGACAAATAACGTGTCAGATCAATCTGACACGTAATAATTTTGTGTTAATTTTTTAAAATCTCACCTGACAGTTTTTGATAATACCCTCTCAATTTTTCGTTGCTTTGTTAACTTCTAGTAAGTTTGTCCTCTTCTAGTAATTTTTGTGAAATTTAAAATTTTGTTTATTTTCCAGTAAACATTTTTTAAAATTTTTTTTTATCCCACAGGCACAAAAATGGCGCTTTTAGATGCCTGTAGGCAGGGTCTAAACGCATTCATTTGTTCGGCCGTGTGAAAATGGCGTCCATTTTTTCCCTAAGGAAAAAATGAACAGCTGATCCATGCATTTTTTTCACCTTAGGGAAAAATGGCCGCCATTTTCATACGGTCAAACAAATGAACGCATTTCGACCCTAACCTACAAGCATTTAAAAGCACCTCTTTTGTGCCTTTGGAATAAAAAGTATCGTAAGCAACACGGGTTTAAAGTCAGTCCAATTTGTTTACAATGATGTTTGTGTACTCGTTTTGTCTCGGGCTTCGCCATCGACCGTCACTCGTACACAAACATCAGCGTAAACAAATGGCTGCCTTTGACCCCTTGTTGCTTAATATACTATTAAATGTTTTTGGTAATTTATAGTTTTGATCTTAATTTTTAGTTAATTATTCCTGCTTTAGTCATTCTTGGCAATTTTTTTTTTACTTTTTTAAATCAAAAATTTTTTTCATAGCATCAATGAATAGTAATTTTCTTCAATTTCTACTTTTCATGTAATCTTCATTTTACAATTATTTTTTGCAATCGGTAATTTTACCTTTCATGTTATCATTTGTTTCTTCCTTTTTTACCCGCAGTTTTATTTAATGTCTAGTTATCATTCTACTTCATAGTGATATGTTTTCATTTTTTAGTAATCCTTTTTTAATCTCTAAATATTTTTATCTTTCTACTAATTTCTGCTTAGATTTTTTTCTTTTAATTCTTCTTTTGCTATGTTAAATTAAAAAGTTTTAATGTTTTTTTAAACATTCTAAAAAAAATCAAATATAAATTTCAGACAAATCCTGATACCTTATTGTGGTAGATTTTCATCTTTAATTCGCGTTTTTAAATTTAAAGTTTTATTTAGTGATATCTTTTACATTTTTTAAAAAAGCAATTTTTCAATTAAAAAAAGTTTCCCGACTAAGAAAACAAACACTGTCGTTCCACTTTTTGCTGACTTTTCTAACTTCCTTCATCAATGGACACGCTGAATTACCTAAATAGAGAAATAGAGAAACTTTATTTTTAATATTACGTTTCATTATTTTATCTTTTGAGATTATGTTCTGTATTGAAGAAATTCATAGCGCAATTGTTACAATTTCACAGTTAGTTTTATAGATTCGTGAGTTAGTGCATTGTGAAATGACATAGGTGAAATGAGATTTTTATCTTAGCCAAATGGTCCCTTTTTTATTTCACAATTCAAACGAACCAATAATCCAACGTAAGGGTCTTCTCCGTTCCTTCTTTAGATATTCGATAAGAATTGTTCCTTAAAAACTCCAACAAATATTAACTGATGCTTGTGTTTTTAGAACACATGTTGAAAAAAATTACCTCCACGTATTTGTTTTCATGACGACTTTATTGCTCAAAACAACGACACTTTGTTCTTTAGGAATGCAAAAGGTATGTAGATCAAAATGAGGGTTTTAGTTTTCCCACATATTTGATGGAGCATCCAGTAGAAAACATTTTTCGTGTCCTTGTATAAGACGCGGTAAATTTAAGAAGCATTTAATCGGAAGTCCTGTGAAATATCCGGGAATATTTCCATGTGGTTTATGTTTGATCATGACAGTGCGCGGCACCCACCCGTTATCGAGTTGGAAAGCGTAGGCTTTAATTGTCCTAAGAAAACTAAAGACAGCAGGTCAACCTTTCCTTGATTCCTATGCAAAATAATAGCAAAAATGGTGGGCCTACCAGTAGGCAGGATTTGTGCAGTTCGGATAGTGCGAGGTAGATATTTTGCGCACACTGAAAACATCTATTTGAGAGTCCCTTGATCTGATGTGTGGGATTCTTAAACAGCTGTTCCCGGTATGCTTAAAATATACACCGTGCATTGACCGAATTTCAAAATCCTGCCTCCTGGTGGGTCCCACTTTTCAAGTAAACCCTTACTTCTAGAATAGTCTTCCTGTCTCTAGTCTTTTTCAATTGCCCTAGTCTGCTCCAATTCGAAGCAGCCCATCCTGGAGGTCCAGCTTACTCGTGTGGAGGAGCCAGGACTCGATCTGCAAGTAGAGGGTGTTAGAATTGATGGTTAGTGATTCACAAAAAAAAGTAACAGCACATTCCGATCTTTCAAAGAATAGTTTATTCTTAATGCGATGATATAAATACGTCACAGTTAGTACACCCGTTATGAACACAAATGGCGAAACCGAGAATACCACGGGAAGACGCGCTCGATGTGGATGGCATTAAGGTCGTAACGCAACTGAACTGACAAAGCTCAAGACGGTACTGACCCACCTTATGACATCAGGCCTACGCTGACTGACCAAAAAGATGGGAGAGCTCCCACCAACAATCCGAGCTCTATCCTGCAGAGATATAGAAGGGGGCAGGCATGGTCACCGAAAGAGGGGAACTCCCACCTCAATAGGAACCTTAAACTCAATTAAAGATTTAAGGACAGATTAAGGGTTGTTTCACGAAGCCCATAGAAAGTTATAAACCACCCATTTAAGGCCAGCTTACTCTGAAAAACATGATTTTTTTCAATACATTTTATTTATAATTCAAAAAATGTTAAGTAATAAGTTTTTTTACATATCATAGTACATACATGAAGTTACTTGAAAAATTTTTTTTTTTTCAAAATGTTGAACTTTAAAATGTCTGCTGAAAGTTATCTACTTCGCAGATGGATGACATAATTTCTTGGAAAAGAATTATCTGAAAGCAAAAAACAAAACGGTTTCATGTTCTGTATCGAATTGGCTATGGCCTCAAGCAGAATAAAACATTTTCAATAAAAAAAAAAAAAAAATGGCGGATTTTTGCATTTTTTCAACATTTTTTTCACTTTTAATTGTTTATAACTTTTTTAAATAATAATGAATATTTCTGGTTCTGCTTGAGGCCATAGTCAGACATCTAAAGAGTAAAATGCGGTTTGTTTCATATCGATAAGTGCAATAGTTTTGAAATGAGAGTGTCATCCATGCGAAAAAACGTGGTTCGGAGAAAAATGAGTTCAAAGTTTTTATTCGTGAAAAATCGTAAAAAAGTGAATTTTACTTACATATCCATTCCAGCTGCATACACAATTAATTCCTTGTCTTCGTAAGCATCATTTTGAAGAATTCTTGCATTTCTTAAAGCAGTTCTGTGATCCTTAGACGCTTCAGTAGCTCAGCTCGATCAACACGTCTGTTTTTGGCCCTATCAGCAAAGTGCCTTGCTCCCCACTCTTTTATACCTGCTTCTCGGTCTTGCTGACCTTCGGGACTAATTTTATACTATTTCTACGAGTATACAGTAGCAATTTATGAAAAAAAAGTTCGATTTTTTCAAAATTGTTCAGAGTAACCTGGCCTTAATTTATATAAGGAGAACAAAAAACGAATCGTCACAGAATATTGTGCGAGGTAAATTTTAACCTCGTAATACATGTTATACTTTTTTTTTGACAAATAAAATACGTAAGAGATCGTTTCTACGATTCAAAGAAAAATTTTGTCTTCTGGCCTGAAAGGGGATCGGAAACTTTATGTGGATCATTACTTTCTGAGCGACGTCCATAAGTAGCAAATTACAAATTAAACCATAAAAGCAGGAAAGAACTTGTCAGACTCTCTCCCGAGATTTTCAAATAGCCATCTGCGCATTTTCATTGGATCGCAAAGTAATCTTCAGTCTGAATATTAACTTTTCTCGTCAAGGGAAGCGTCATGCATTTGTAATTTATCGTTCTTACGTAACCCAGCTCTGAATGTAAAAAACCAATTTACCTATCTCTTTCTTTTTCTTGCTCGCTCTTGTTCGCTCCCACTCTTCTCCTTATCTATCCTATTTATCGAACTATTTTTCTGTCCTCTCTTACTCCTCTCTCTCTCTCGTCTTTTGCTATCGTGATAATTTAGAGTTGGCGCTGCGGACAACGTAGCAGATTTTTATGCATCGTTGGACGTTGCCAAGGTACTCGCCCATCTTTAGAACTCGAGAGAGTCTTTTCCTCTTTCTTTATTTCGTGAGAAAGCGGCTTACGCTTCAATGCTATTGCTATAAACGGACAATTCCCTTTGGAAATTCGTGCGATTCAATTGTCAAAGAGGATCTAATTGTGCACGATAATAGGCAAGTTGTAAGTCTCTATAATTCCGCTTAAATTAATTTGCTTTGATCAATGCAAATTTCTATTACTGTCACGACTCTTCCGTAATTATTCAAATTTTACTGGAAAAAATTGTATATTTATTTAACAGCTAGATTTTATAACGAGCGCAAACGCGTGATTCGCGTCTTCAGCTTTTATTAAATAGTAAAAAAAAATATTAACTATACATATACTGTCTAATCATCCTCTAAATCAAAAACTGAATATTATTTTCAATCTTATTGACAGAGCAATTTCTCTTTCACTCAAGAAATTTCACAAAAACAATATTTTACTTGTAAAAAAAATGTTAAAAATAATAATTATCCTCTTCACTTTATTAATACTTGTGTATCAAAAGGGATAAATGTTTAAAAAAAAAAAAAATAATTGCAAAGAACTCACTAAGTTGAAAAAATCTATTACACCTACACATATTGGCTCCTACTGATCGACATTTTTCTGAATTTTATAAACTATGGAGAGCGTAGAAACCTTTACTAATTAAATGATATATGTGAAAAATTAGGGACAAAAATTAAAAAAAACAACAATTAGAATTTGAGAAATAAATTTAAAATTAAAGAATGCAATTGAACATTGACAAAAGTAATTGAAAAAATTTAAGAAAATACTTGAAATAGAAAAAAATTATTGAAAAACATAAAAAAAATTGAAAAATGTATTTGACTTTTCAAGAAAATAAGTAAAACTGTAATAAACTAATCGAATAAAACAGAATTTTCAAATGAAGAATGGAAAAAAATTAATATAAATTACATTAATTGAAAACATTGATATTAAGATTATTTTTATCAATAAGTATAGTACACGAAGTATCAATTTGTTTATTGATCTAATTTTTATTACAATGTGTTTTTTTATAATTCTTGTGTGAAGCTTTTCTGGTATTATAAAAACCTGAACCTTTTGCTTATCAAGTGTAAAATTAAAAATTTTTTAATTTTCCTTTTAATCCGGGTTGTCGAACCTATTTGCATGGAAATTAAACGCCGTATTACGTGATCCATCGTATTATCGATTGCTTTGAAAATTTACAGTATTTTGATTAACACAAATAATATTTAAACGTAATTCAATTCAATTAGGTTTAAAAAAATAGTATAAAAATGAAGTAAGAGTATTTGATTTATTTATAAACTGAATAATTTAATGGTTCCTACCGTTAAAAGACAATAGATTCTTATAATTTAAAAATATTCATAGCTTTACATTATGGACGGTCAACTGTGCAAAAATAGAATTAAAAGAACTATTTTTCGATTCCAATGCACACTTGCTAAAAGACTATTGACTTCCTGGTTCTTCCTTAGGCAACTTGTAACAAGGAAGAGTAAATTCGTGCTCCCTTTAAAGCAAGAAAAGGCTAGACGAAAGGCACGAGAATCCTTTTCCTTCAAAGGAAAAAAGCTCCAACTAAACTTTTTTCTAGAAATAGAATTAACCTTTAACTCTACACCTTCTGATAAATCTTCAAAGAGAATTTACAGAAAATTCTCTTGAATCCTATTTGTTAATTAATTTTAAAATCTATTTATTGGATCCGTCATTTTAAATTTTAAATATTTATAATCGAATGTTAAATCAGCGAGCCTCAAAATCCCTATGTACTAAGTTTCATAAATTTTGTGCAAAAAATTTGCATTTTCGTCCGCCATTTTGAATTCTGAAGAATTATTAACGGGTTTGTAATCTGCGACACAAAAATCCGTTATATACTAAGTTTAATTAATTTTAATATAAAACTTAAAGCTTCCAACAGATATTTTTTTTTTTTTTTGAACAATATTCGCCATTTTGACGCCGCCATATCAAATTGTATGTATAATTAGGTAGGTCTCTCTGAAAGGAGTTTGTTTGAATTTTTAAAATAATAATTTTTAAAATTTTCGAAAAATAGCAAATTTTTTTAAAATTGATTTTGAGCCAAAATTCATGACAAAAAATTTCGGGCCAGAGAGACCTTCCTAATAATATTTAAAACACTCACCATTACTACGTAACTGGAGAATGATAACAAAAAACATAACCTTGAACATGGAAGTAAAATATTATTATTTTACAGAAACTTAAAAAGTTAATGAATTACAAACATGCAATAAAACAAAATAAAGAACTAAAAATTATTATAACTTACCAGTTTCACAATTTCCAGGTGACCGAAAAGATATCCGATGACACATCACCACGTGCATTAGAATAAAAAGAAATATCAAAACCTTAAATGACATAAATGATTATGATACTTTTAGGAAAAAAAACATTTAATAATAGAACTAAAAAACAGATAAATAAGTTACAAATAAAATAAAAAAAAAAAAAAGATTATTAATATCATTATCATTTTTCATCTGTCAGAAACGAATGCCAATGTAAACAAAACATTATTTCACTCAAAACACTATAACCTTAACAACTTCACTAAAATCACTGTCACTTCTTAAACTATCACTCCTTAATTATTAGAATTTAATTTATTTTTAATTTATTATATTTGATAAAATGCAATTATTTATTAAACGAAGATTTTAAATAAATTGAAAAATACTCTAAATAAACGTCTAAACTGTTTTGTTATTGTTGACAAAAAATATCGAAAATCTGCGGGCCAATCAGAAGCCCGATAAAACGTGTTACACCTCTGAAGTTGGTCGAAAGGGTTCTCGTATAGGGAAGTCAAGGTCAAAGCTAATTTCTATGAATTAACTATTTTAATAACCATATTTTTTTTAACCACAACTTCTGTTCTTTTTAGAATAGGATTGTATCAAGTTTTGTGACAAAATATTCAATATTTCAAGTGAAAATTTACGAGAAAATTTTGCCTACACCTATGACGTCATACTCCATCATATGCACTTAAAGCAAATTTTTCTCTGTATAAAATGTAAAAACAAAGTTTCTTTTAACTATGTACTCGAAATGTTCACATGCATTTAACATGAAAATTCACCTCATTAGATCTCCACAATTTTTACCACGTCTCTTAGCATTTGAATTCACATTATTTCAATTTACACTTCTCTCTTCACATTGCATTCGAATGTTCTATTTTTACCCCCTTAAACTTTTACTGAATTTTCACACGTTTCTCCTTTACTTTCCGTTTATTTTCCTGAGCAATTTGAAAGCACTGAAAATTCTCAATTTCAACAAAATCAGTAAAAATAAAATAGAATGGAATGAGTTTATTGCTGAGAAATTTATTGCATTAAGGGGTTGAGATAGTTTGTCTCGAAAGATCGTAAAAAGGAAAACAACACAAAATTATCGATTTGACTTTTATTACAGGTATCAAGAGAATGCCCGGGCACTGTCCAGGGCTTACCGAGACAGACCAGCCAGTCCCTTGGAAACAGCAGTCTGGTGGTCGGAATTCATCGCTAGGGGAAACGGACGTCGTTATCTTCGAAGTGAAGGGGCGGATTTACCATGGTACCAATATTACCTTCTCGACGTTTTTCTGTTCCTTGCTGTCGTCCTCTTGACCGCTCTTTATGTCACTTATCGTTTAATGAAATTCCTCTTGTTTTTCTGCTGCATCCGAAAAGCCACTAAAACGGTTAGCCCCACCGTTGTCAATGGCACACAAAATAAAAGAAAGAATGAGTGACACTACGAAAGACAAATAAATTTAGACAAGAATTTTAACTTCTGTGCCTGCATAATTTTAAGCAATATTTATAAGATATTATATGGATTCTAAATAAGGGTAATTAAAAAAAGGTGGATTTTCGAAAATTGTCTACTCTTATCGCTGGATCGCACAAAAGTCCGAAACTGGAATTTACTGCTCAAAATTGTAACAATTTTTCTATTAATTTTACAGAAATTGAAATAATCTTTCTTCTTTTTGTTACATAAAATTATAGTATTTGAACATTAATTAAATGAGAAATAATCAGCAATCAAATGTTAAACTATTTAAATAATTTTATGATTCCAGGTCAAAAGAAAATTCATCAAGTTTAAAATCTCACAGTTTATTTTCAAAAGTCAAGAAGCTTACAAACAATATATTGAAATTATGACTACACTGAGAGACTTTTAATTACAGTTCCTGCTTTTTTCAATTTCTATATTTGTAATAAAACGTAAGAATTTAGGGATAATCGAGGTTCGATCATAATAGTTCTTTTAAAAAAAAAGAGATTGTGTTACCTTGTTTTTTATTATTGTAATTTCGTGAGAAAAAAATTAATATATATAATTAGTATTAGTATTATTTGAGGTTAAAAAAAAGTAAATGTGAAAAAGCGATATTAATTTTTAACACATTTTGATCTATTTATTATGGCATGTCTAAAATTTTATTAGACTTTTTCTAGGACAGTTTTTCGAGCAGCCATATGTCCCATGAGCTATTCTACCACTTCACAATATTTATTCAAAAATATATTTAAAAAAAATCGGTCTTCAGAAAAATTTTGTATCATCCGGAATACTGAACACAGAATTTAATTATTATTACCATTTTCACTTCAATTTAGTAAAAAATCACTTCTCAAACCACATAAAACTTTTGCTAGTTAGTATATAAGGAAAGTTTAAAACACTCTTTTCTAGCGACGCGCGCGATTATTCGATGTCATCGAAATGTTATATGTTTGTAGCTTAGGATTAAAAGTGTGCGTAATGTATATATCATAGTATAGGTTGTTCGTTACACAGATTTCATTAAATACCACTATAAAGATACAGAATACTTGTAATTATACAAATATCAAAGACGAACTTGCATCTGTAGTACCTCTGACCTGTCAAACAAATACTGCCATCTTTCTTTTTACTGCGCGCGCACCCCATGATTCTAAGTTTCTAACACGCGTTTTATAATTCTTGCAATTCTTTATTTTCATCTCTCTTAAATTCTTTAGAGGTAATATAATTATGTGTCTTATGAAGTATATAACACTTTTACTACTTTTTATCAAAAAGACAACTGTTGCATCTAAAACGTCTTTTCTTAAACAGTGTATTAGTTTTTATAACCACATCTCGATTATCCCTAAACTCTTAAATTTTATTGTACATAATAATAAGCAATAAAGCAGATATTAAAATCAAAAGTTTCTCAGTGTACTTATTCATTAATTTCAGTCTTTTTTTACATACATATACGCACACATTCAAAAATTTATAAATAGCAAATAAATTTGAATAATATCACAAAATTAATCGAATATAAATTAATAACAAGTTAATTAATGACCGATAAATGTTAATAAACTTTAAAATTCTGTCAGAAATAATTTAGTTATGAATAATATTTATTTAAACAAAGCACATAAAAATTGGGACATACAAAACAAAATTAAATTTTATACATATAAAACGCCGCACTTTAAACATATTAACAGAAAAATATTTAAACTTCGAAACAATTTTTACTAAAAAATTAAATATCTAAAAAAAATTAATGATTAAAGTTTAGATATTATTTTACTTTTTAAAAAAATACATTTCTCCAACGAATTTCTAATGGGAAAATACGGAGACTCTGCAGCACCCCTTAATATTGTGCGATCAACATAAAAAAAAGTATGTTATCACTTTTTTTAACATTGACACCGATCTAGCGATTAGCGTAAGCAATTTTCCAAAATTTACCATTTTTGAATCACCCTAATATAAATATTATGATCTAACGTGTAAGAGTATCAGCTGCTGCGTTTTTTAATAACCGGTCCACATAACCGAAAAGCTCAAACCTTCGAGTATTTTGAGACCTTGTATACCTAAGTATTTTGATACACTGTTTATGAAAATAATAATAAAAATTCGTGTAAATTTAATTATTACTGTAAAATTCATAAAAATATATTAAATTCAAGTTTTTTTTCGTTTAATTCATAAACAACGCGAAATTTTTAAAAATATTTTAGACAAAAGTTATAGATCTTATCAAAATAAAAATTTTATATTTTATACAAATTTTTCATGAAAATAAGTATTTTTCGAGAAAAATGCTAAAAATTATATTGTATTAACCGCACGATCTAAGGCCGCACTGTGTACGTTTTTGTGAATTTATTTATCAAAACCTAAAATCCCTGAAAGAAATAGATTAAACTTAATTATCTTCGAACCAGTGGCGTAACTGCGAGAGCAAGGGCCCTGGGGTAAAAACGAAAATGGGGCCCCAATTAAAAATAATAATTTACAAGTTTAATTTATTCATTCTATCTACACCTGAAACTTGACACCAGATTTTTTTAAATTTTAAATCATATTTTACTCTTTTAAAATGTTCTTAAATTTTTAATTTATAGCAATTTTAATTTTTTTCAAATATCAGTTAATGTGAACTTGTATTGATTAAAAGTTCAATTAATACATGTGTTTAAAAAAATAATAAATTTGAAGTGATTTAAAAATTTCGTCAATTTTTAAAAATTCTTTTCCATTATGATTTAAATTACTTAAAATACAATTTTGTACTATTTTTATCATTTTCAACTATTTTCTACAATTCCTAATTATTTTAACTATTGTAGCTATTTTTCAATTTTAATTATTTTTTCCTTGCCATTAAATTAATTTAATTATTTATTCCTAAATTTTATATTATTCATTGCAAATTTTAGGGTAAATGTACCATCTACTACGAGTTTTCAAAATCGTCGTTTTTAAACCTACGTTTTAATAGTTTAAACTAAAAATTCATCCTTGAATTTTTTATAATAAATATTTGAGCATTATTAACATTGAAAAATCGATGTATATCATTGGTAAATGCCTATTAATATTTAAAAAAGGCAATTTAAAAAATAAATACAATGTTGGTATTACTACGAGATGGTTTGCATTACGACACGTGTATTACTACGAGTGTTTGTGTTACTACGATGGCAATACTACGAATAAATTTCACCTTAGAAATTACTTAAAAATTTTGATTTTCGCTATTAATATGCAAATTATACGGGGAAATTTTTTTTTTATAAATCAATAGTTTTTATTATTTATTTATTAACATTTATATTTCTCTAAACTAATTTTATATTGAAATAGAATAATGTAGAATAAAGTTTAAAATCACTTTGTAGAATCACAAAAAAGAACAAATAGGTTCTGTTTGAGCAAAGTTTAAATCAAATATATATTAATATACGTATTAAATTAATGTTTCGTGTTTTTTTTTTGGAGATCTTTAATTTTTTTCTCGATTTCCCCATTCTATTTTCTTTTCATTAGGTACTGCTTCTTCGGTTTTTTGCTTTTTTCTTCAATTTCTTGCAGCTTTTTTTGATGCTTTCGTTTTAATTGACCACTTTTTCTTAGAAATAATATCTTTTTTTGGCATCTTTTCTTTCACTAAAAGCACTTATATCTAAACTAATATTAACTCACAGTGCTCATTAACAGTTGTCATTATTCAAAACATATTTGTAGGTTAGGTCAATCAACTTTGTTTGTATTGTCGTAATAGATGCGTGCGCATAAAATGCTGTACACATTACTACATTTAAAAATAAATAATGAAAATATTAAAAATTGTTAACATTTTTAAATATTACAATATTTACTTTGTCTGGAAATAACTTTACTTTAAATGTTTCTGTCTCAAATATATTCAAATAACTAAATATCAAAAAGGACTTTCAACCTACTGAAATCAAAATTCTGTGTTGTGATGCTGAGTAGTAACTTTTCAAGCAATTTTAAATAAATTAAAAACAATTTTCCAGAAGTTTTCAGCAATAATAATGTTCTTAATACATTAAAATGATAAAATATTAGTTTGTAATGCATTATTTAATCAACAAATTTTTATTCCACTATTTTAGGCTGATTCGTAGTAATTGGAGCATTCCTAGTAATTGGTACATTTACCCTAAATTCATTTTTTAATTTACAATTTCTTTTGTCATTTTGCAATTATTATTTTCAATTTTTAATTATTTTAATAATTTCTAAATTAATTTCCTGAACTTTCAAATATATATCTCAATTTTCAATTATTTTGTTCAATTTTTATTTATTTTTATTATTTTGAAATTATTTTATCCAGCTTTTAATATTTTTATTATTTTTCAATTAATTTCCTAACATTTTAGTTATTATTTCAAATTTACCCAAGTAGATATCGCCACAGTTTTGCCATACTTACAAACAGGGCCCATACATGGAAGCCATCGATGGGCCATCCGAGTTTTGTAACATTGCTCCGCACTTTTGCCCGACATTCCAATTTTATGGAGATACTCATCCTGGTAGTTTCTTACGTTGTTCTAACGTTTATAATCCATCCTGCGTTGTCCAGGAATTAAGAAAAACATCTTTTACCAAAATATAGAAAATTCTGATCAGGGTGTCTGCACCAGGTACTAAATTAATACCTTCTTCTGGTATTTCTTGTTCAAAATCAAAGAGAAGACAACATTTAAGGGGTACAAGATGTCGCCGTCATCCTGATAAATATTTCCAATGATCCAGGTGTGAAATTAACATCTTCTTCTAGAATTTTTTAAAGAAATTAGAATTTTATATCTTGTCTAATGTATTTAAATGGATGTCGTCATCCTGATTCATTATCTTACTGCTCTAGGTGTCAAGTCAACATCTTCTTCAAGGAAATTTTAGGGAAACTAAAATTTTACATCTTTACTTGTATTTTCAAATGGATGTTGTTATCCTAACACACAATTTTATTAATCTAGGTCATAAAAAAATAAGTTCTCCTGGAAATTTTTGCTGAAAAATAAAAAATATAAAGCATCCATTGTGTGCAAAAGGTTGACGCCGTCCTTACAAATGAAGGTAATTATGCAGTTAAGCGGCTTTTCCGAATTTTCAAGTTTTTTAATCGGAACCAAGTGGAAGTGGTGTATTTTAGCACAAAAACAAATAATCCGGTGGGGGAGATTGAAAAAGTTTACCTGGTTATTTTATTTTTGACAAAAACTTCAGTTTTTTACCATTATAACGTAATTTCATTGATTTAACCGATTTTTTTGTAAAGAAGCATTCTAAAATGTTAATTATTAACAGCAAACGCACAAATCCAATAATAATGATAATAAGAACTGTCATTTTGACAGTTGTAAACATTATCAGGGCTGTGTACTCAAGCGCAAGGATGGATACTAACGTAATATTTATGTAGAAGTATGTACACAGCTGCATACAAAGACTGCCCTTTCCGTAGATATTGTAAATAATTATCAGTTATTTTACATGATGTATTTTAACACCAAAACTAATAATCCGGTGGGGGAGGTTGAAAAAGTTTAGTTAAAATCCTGAGTTTTTTTAAAAAACCTAATTTTTTTCAAGTAAACGAATGAAATATAATTTTTCAAGTTATTATCGCTACTCAACCCATGACACAGATCAAAGTAGTAGTACAGTCTATTCAGTTTGATTCTGATATTTCTAATGAAAAGAGTAATTCTGAAAAGGACTGATTAGTTCAAGTCAATAGTCAGAAAATAAAATAGTCCTAAAAAGGACTGATTGAATTTCAAATGTAAATTGAAAAAATCAAACGGGTAGTCCTGAAAAGGACTGATTAGTTGAAGTAAATAGTCAGAAATTAAAATAGTCCTAAAAAGGACTGATTGAAATTTAAATCATTATGCAGAAAAGTAAACTGGAAGTCCTGAAAAGGACTGATTGTAGTTTGAGGATACTTTAGGTATTTACGGTATTCTTATTTAACTGTTCAGAAATCTGGATGACATTAAAGATTTCATGAAATCTTTCAGTGTGATCCGGAAATCTTCTTTTAAATAAGAATTCCGCAATATAACCGTCCATATGATCCTCACGGCGACCATACTTCGGAATCGCATCTCTGGTGCCACGCGAAGTACGCTCGATGTGCTGGGTGTGAGCACCAGTTTCAGGATCTACAAAGTTATATGTATGGTTCACCGTAAAATGAGCAAAACCGTGTTGATCTAAATTTTGGTAAGCCTTCTAGCAATCAGAGAAGATTGTTGTGCCTTCAACAATCTTATCTTGAATGACTGCTAGAAGACTTTTGGTTGTTCTGTCGGGAACAGGAACAATAAAAATTTCCTTAGTTTCTCGACAGAAACCACCAAAAAGCCAAAGACCTTCAATAATTCGGCCACGATGATACTTTCGTTTGCCGAATTTTGCTTCATCGATTTCAACAATTTTGTCAGGTCCACCTATTTTCTCAGAACTTATTTCTAAGCACCAAGAAAATAAGGCTTCCCTGACAAAATTGCTCCAATCAACCACGGTATGCTCACTTAATTTTAACTCCCTCATCAAATAAGCTTGACGAGGTGGTGAAAACACAATATACCAGCCGACAAATCTGCAGGCAACTTCCAAAGAAAGAGCAGACCTTTCGAACCAAGTATTTGTTTTCACAGAGAGTTTAAAATTGCACTTTACTTTTTTGCATTTTTTTCCCTCTCTGACATTTCTTGATTTTTGTTATCGCCATTGTAATTCGCCATGTCATCCGTCAATTTTAGAAATTCGAAAGTTGGAAGCTTACAACCACCACACTCCATTTTCTAAAGTAATACTTACTATCACTGCAAATGTGAGACTTCTTAACGTTAAACTGATGTTAACAACAAGAGACTATAAAGTCAAGTGACGTAAATAAAGCTAAGAATCAGAGGTAGGCAACCACACTTCTTATGCAAGCAAGTCTGCACCAGGGATGAACAAGTTAAGAACATAGGATAGGGCGCAAGTGTATGCAGAGATGGGTAAAAGCAGGATTTTCGATGTTTTCTACGTATAATCAGGGTTGTGCAGTGACGCGTCACTCGAGGTTTTATGTCAAATCTTGAAAACTAAAACTTTTGGGATGGGTTTTTTTTGCTTTTTTTTTTTTAGTTTTTGCTGATTTCTTTTAATTTAGACGCAAATAGACTGTGTATGATGTTAAGAGATGTAAATTACACTGGCAACTGACCGGTGACCGTCATAGAACCGAAATAATATAACAATAATTATTGTCAAAAAATGTGTTCCTATCGGCCAGCTTGAAAAAAAGAGAGAGTGAGGAGGACAGTCCTAGGGGGGGGGGGGGGTGGGGTGCCACTAAACAGACTAATATAAAATACGCCGACTTCACGTATTAGTGGCACCCCACCCCCCCCCCCTAGGACTGTCCTCCTCACTCTCTCTTTTTTTCAAGCTGGCCGATAGGAACACATTCCGCACGGCCGAAGGCCGTGCGGTAATTACTGTATTTTTTGACAATAATTATTGTTATATTATTTCGGTTCTGTGACGGTCAACGGACACTTGAGGTCAAGTGAAGATTACCCACCATCTATCCAAAATTTTCTTAAATTACGTAACTTACGTAATTTACGTAATTTACGTTTCTTAACATCATGTGCCGTGTATTTGCATCTAATGCAATAGAAATCAGCAAAAAGCCCCCCAGGGGTTCCATGGGCGGAGCCCCGGTGGGGGGTTAGGGGGCGAAGCCCCCTAAACAAAAAAACCAAGCTCAAAAGATTAAATCTTTCTAACACAATTTGAAATTAGATATTTTACATTACAAACGTTTTTTACATGTAAATTACGTACGTTATTTATGTCCTAAGGGTTTTTTCATATTTTCACGGCCTTAAGAGAGCGAAAAAATTATAAATAACTCTGTTACATTAGCTTTGCTCATGCAGAATTCTAAAAATACTTCAAGTTTTTAACGGCAAAGCCAATCAAATGTAGATGTTATTTTTGTTTTCTTAGAGCCGTCGAGATGTGAAAACGCTCTTATTCCTTTTATTCAACATATTTTCTCGAAGCAGAGGTAATAAACGTAATATATATACACGTTATATTCATGTAATTTACGTAAAAAAACTCTAAGTTACACGTAACTTTACATCCCTGGTTGCATTACGTTAACATGGGCAATTTGGAGAAAATTATCACTACCCATCCTTGCACTCGAGTACACAACCCTGACAATGTTTACAACTGTCAAAATAACAGTTCTTAATAATATTATTATGGTAATTATGTGTTTCCAGGTAATAAATAACATTTTTCAGTGCTTTTCGCGGAATAAAATCGATCAAATCAATGAAATTACGTTATAATGGTAAAAATTGAAGTTTTTTGCAAAAATAAAATAACCAGGTAAACTTTTTCAATCTCCCCCACCGGATTATTTGTTTTGGTGTTAAAATACACCACTTCCACTTGGTTCCGATTAAAAAACTTGAAAATTCGGAAAAGCCGCTTAACTGCATAATTACCCTCTTCTGAAGTATTTGTACAGAAGACATCATCCTGGCACTAAAAGTTCAATAATCTAGGTAAAGGTTGTTATGAGTGTCCGTTTTTGCTTCTTGGTGCACAGGATTTAAATATTTTTATTTTTTTAAGATAAATAAAAGCAATTAAACATTTTGCTGGTGTTATCCTTGAAATTTATAATTTAAAATGATATCAAGAAAGTAAAATTTATATAACCCTAAAGATAGAGATTTGTAAACATTGAGTTGTCAAATAGGTTAAAGGGTTAAGTTAATTTATATTTTCCCTTTTCTAGCATGTGCAACAAATTTTGATAAAAATACGGTTAAAATACTATTACTTATTTTGTTCTACATCAATTTCAATAAATTGATTTAAGATATCTGCGCCTGTTAACATAACATTCATACCTTTTCTTAGAAGAACATTCCTATTTTGTAGTTACAGCATTATACCGATAATATTTTTTATATTCTCATGCAGAACTTATTTATTTCATATTTAGATTTTCAGAATAAACTGTGAAAATTACCTTTTTAAAATAGTTGATCATTTATAAATGTTAATATTTTACAGAAATCCTGGAAGAAATTATTTTTCCAATTTTATTTTATCCTTTTTGACGTATATATCTGAAATAATTTTAATAAATTTAATGCCAAATAAAATAAATAATAGTATTTTAACTATATTTTTATCAAATTTTGTTGTATAAACTAGAAAACAAGAAATATAAATTACCATAACCCTTTAACCTATTTGACAACTCGATGTTTACAATAATCTCTATCATTATGGTTATATTAATTTTACTTTCTTCACGTTATTTTAAACTATTTCTTTTAAGGATAACACAAGCAAAATATTTAAAAGCCTTTTATTTACCTTAAGCGAAAATAAAATATTTAAATCCTATGCACCAAGAAGCAAAAACGGACACTCATAACAATCTTTACCTAGAATATTGAACTTTTAGTGCCAGGATGATGTCTTCTGTACAAATACTTCAGAAGAGATATGAACTTTATGTTTCCAAAAACATTTCTCGGAGAAAATACTAATTTGACACCTAGATCACTAAATTCATTTGTAAGGACGGCGTCAACCTTTTGCACACAATGGATGCTTTATATTTTTTATTTTTCAGCAAAAATTTCCAGGAGAACTTATTTTTTTATGACCTAGATTAATAAAATTGTGTGTTAGGATAACAACATCCATTTGAAAATACAAGTAAGGATGTAAAATTTTAGTTTCCCTAAAATTTCCTTGAAGAAGATGTTGACTTGACACCTAGAGCAGTAAGATAATAAATCAGGATGACGACATCCATTTAAATACATTAGACAAGATATAAAATTCTAATTTCTTTTAAAAATTCTAGAAGAAGATGTTAATTTCACACCTGGATCATTGGAAATATTTATCAGGATGACGGCGTCATCTTGTACCCCTTAAATGTTGTCTTCTCTTTGATTTTGAACAAGAAATACCAGAAGAAGGTATTAATTTAGTACCTGGTGCAGACATCCTGATCATAATTTTCTATATTTTGGTAAAAGATGTTTTTCTTAGTTCCTGGACAACGCAGGATGGATTATAAACGTTAGAACAACGTAAGAAACTACCAGGATGAGTATCTGTATAAAATTGGAATGTCGGGCAAAAGTGCGGCGCAATGTTACAAAACTCGGATGGCCCATCGATGGCTTCCATGTATGGCCCATACATGGAACATGGCTTCCATACATGGGCCATAGATGGATTCTATGTTTCGTTTCTACTTGGGTAGATTATTGTAATCAATTTTTCAATGATTTTCATTATTTTGACATAATTTTAAAAAATTTCGATTATTTATCTGAAATTTCAATTATTTTCATTAATTTTCGATTACTTATGCGATTTTTTAATTATTCTTTTTAATTAAAAAATTTAAGTATCATTGTAATTATTTTCTTTTTTTAAACATATATTCTATGATTTTTTCAATTATTTCTGTCAAATTTTATTGACTGTCTTTAATTTTTCATATTTAAATTATTTTCATCATGTTTCAATTTTTTTTCTCAACCTTAAATTATTTTCATCATATTTCAATTTTTCTTTTCAATTTTAAATAATAATTTTATAATTTTTTAATTATTTCCCCCGATTTCTAAAATTATGTTCTAACATTTTTAAGTATTTTTCTAAAATTTCAATTATTTTTATTCGTTTTCCCAATTTCTGAGTTAATTTATTAAATTTTCAAACATATATCTCTATTTTCAATTATTTTGTTCAATTTCCATTTCTTTTTATTATTTTAGAATTATTTTCTATATCTTTTAATATTTTCATTATTTTTCAATTAATTTTATAAATTTTCAGTCATTATCTCAAATTTAGATTATTGTTTTCAATTGTCAATTTTTTAAACGATATTTCAATTATTTTCTTTTGCTTAAAATTAAATTCTGCAATTTTATGTTATTTTATCCGATTTTGAATTATTTTCATACTTTTGGCATAATTTTTAAAAATTTCAATTATTTATTTGAAATTTCATTAATTTTTCATCAATTTTTTATTATTTCGGCGACCTTTAAATTATTCTCTTTAATTAAAACTTTTAAGTAACTTTGTAATTATTTTCTTTTTTTAAACATATATTCTATGCGTTTCTCAATTATTTCTCTGAAATTTTATTTACTGTTTTCAATCTTCCTTATTTAAATCATTTTCATCATATTTCAATTATTTTTCTCAATCTTAAATTATTTGCAGCATATTTCAGTTTTTTTTTCCAATTTTGTGTTAATTTTATAATTTTTCAGTTATTTTTCTTGAATGTTAATTATTATTCTCATTTTCTAAAATTTTTAAGTATTTTTCTAAAATTTCAATTATTTTCTTCAATTTTTAATTATTTTCATTTGTTTTTATAATTTTCAAATTTTTTTTATTAATGATCATAAATTTTATTTATTTTTAGTTTTTCTAAATTCTTTTCTTCAATGTTTAGTTATTCTCATATTTTCAATTGATTTCTAAGATAATCATGTATTTTTCTGAAATTACAATTATTTTTTTATTTAAAAAAAAATTTTGTAATGTTTTCAATTATTTCACTCAAACGTGATTTATGTTTTACAACTTATCATTGTGTGTATCATATATTTCAATTTTTTTCTTCAAGTTTCAAATTTTAAAATCATTTTTCAATTATTTGCCAAAATTTATATTCTTCAATTCTTCAATTTTTCATTTTTTTTCATTTCTTTTATAATTTCAAAAATTTTTAAATATTTATCTGAAATTTCAATTATTTTATTCAATTTTCAATTATATATATGATGTTTTGTATTATTTTCTTTAATTTTTAATTACTTTCGTTCTTTTTCGTAATTTCCAAAAAATTTTTAATACTATTTTTCTGTTTAATTAAAAATTATTCTCTTCAATTTTAAATTATGTTTACCTTGTTTCATTTATTTTCTCTAATTTTTAATTATTTTCTTTTTTTTTCAATGAACTTCTGAAAGTTTTAAGTATTTTTCTCAAATTTAAATTATTTTCTTTATTTGTAAAACATTTCTATGATTTTTTAAATTACTTTACCCAATTTTTAATTGATTTCTTTTTTTTTTTAGTTAATTTGCAAAATTTGCAATTGTTTTGTTTAATTTCAATTATTTTTTAAAATTTTTTTTAAATTTTAAAACTTTATAAATTTTGTCCTAAAAACAAGGTTTATTAGTGTTGACTTAGGGTCCCCTGAGTAGAAGGGCCCCTGGGCATTGCCCCACTTTGCCTGTTAATAGTTACGCCACTGCTTTGAACCAAAAAGAAGATAGAAAAATTATAGATCTACCTAATTGATCTAATTTTTTGTACTTCAAAAACTTCAGTGAAGTTAGTATTATTTAAAATGGTGAATTTAAGTTCTTCCTTACATCCCAGCGGTCAATAAAATGATCATTATTATCTTAGGACAACTAAAAAATAAAATTGGTATTTTACTACTAGTGGCTAAAATAGTGATTTTTTTCTTTTATTGATCAAAACTGTCATTTTTGCTACTAGTACTGAAGATTGATGTTTTGCCTACTAGTGATGAAAATAATATCTTTCCCACTAGTGACGGAAATTGTTAACTTAAGGTAGAAACATAATTACAGGGTATCCAGTTACTCGGCCAAAATATTTATATATTTAAAATATCAATATTACAAATACTCATTTTCACTGTCTCAATTTTCCCATTGTCAGGCACGTAGCCAGAGGGGGTCAAGTGCCCCCCCCCCCCCCCCCCCGAAAAAAATTTCTGGCTACGGACCTGCCGATTGTCTAAATTAGAGATTCAGTGTTATAACTCAAATGTCATAAAAAAAAATAAATATTTTTTTAAATATCGTTATAAAAGTTTCTTTATGTATGAATTCACTATTTTGTAAACATAAAAAAGATTCTTTAATGTGTTATAATTTTTATAAATAATGTAAATAAAATAATAAACTTTAAAATATTTGGCAATGAATGTACATTAATGTTTACATTTCAAGCTTTCAATAATATTAGCTTATTTCTGATGATAACAGATTTGTGTGTATAGTTAAGCTTTGACGACTAATATTCAGTTAACAAATATTGTTGATCAATAGATTCTAATCAAGCGCCTTTGAAAATCCAATCACTATATCATCCATTTAAAAATATTTTGTGCAATGTACATTTGTACGTTAAAAATACTATTTTATTATTATTTTTTTTTATTATGTATATTTACTGTAACTTCAAGTTGTAAATACGACGTCTGCTTTATTTTCTTTAGAGTTCCTTGAGAAATAGCTCTTTTTTGTAAGTGCTGAAAATAAAATGAACCTAACATGATGCGCCGAACATTTGTCCAGATGTGGGTGTCATGTTTTCCTTGTTTCTTGTTTCCGCAGTATCTGGCGAATGTTTGTAGATAAAGTAATGAAATTTCGCTGATTTATTGTAACATACTCGGAGAAAAACCAGTATTATAAAAATTGTATTATTTTGCTAATAAGATTAAAATCTAAAAGATACTTGCAGTTTACAATTGAGAAGAAAGAATATACATTTTTTTAATGTATATTTTTTATTTTCAGACACACTAGATCCGCTATTTTTATTTTCAAAAAGGTTTTTCTTCTAATTAAGATACATGGGAAAATTCATCGGCTTTAAGCTATCTCTAAACATTATGTAATTTAAAAAAAATAGGTGTCTTTTTTTTGACAAAGAATAATCCTGGGCGATGAGAGAAAAAAAAATTCTAAAATTTTTTTTTTTGGACCAACCTACTTCACATTCTAGATTTCTGATTCCACATTCTAGATTCTAGGTCTTAAGTTCCGGATTCACAAATACAACTTTTCACATTCCAGATTTTAGGACGTGAATTTCGGAATTTGGAAACTGTGATCTGCAATCCGAGATGTTGGAATGTGAAATGTTGAATGTGGAATTTGGAATATGAGATATGTAATCTAAAATGTTGAGTCTGGAATGTGAAATGTGGTATTTATAATTTCGATTTAGCAATCTAAAATGTAAAATCTAGAATTTAGAATACGGGATTTGTGATTTAGAATGTAAAAAATGGAATTTAAATGTTTAATTTAGCATGTACAATATATTATCTGGAATCTGAGATGTGGAATTTGCAATTTGGAAACTGGAATTTAGAATCCAAGATTTGAAAAGTTGAATGTGGGATGTGAAACGTAGAACTGCAGAATTTGGAATCAAGAATATAGAATGTAGAATAAAAAAACTTAAATGTAGAATTTAAAAATCGGAATCCGGAATCTCGAATCTGAAATCTGAAATATGGTGTGTGGGATGTAGGATTTGGAAAATGGAAAGTGGAATCTTGAATGTTGTATCTCGAAATTGGGATATGGTATTTGCAATTTCAAGTCCATAATTTGGGATTTAAAATATAAAATATAGAAATTTAAATTTTGAATTTGACATCTGGGATATGTTATCTGAAATTTGGAAAGCAGAATCTGAGATCTGTGTTTTGCAATCTGGAACTTGGAATTTGGAATCCAAAATTAAAAAAGTTGAATATGGAATGTGAAGGGTAGAAAATCTGGAATCTGGGATGTAGAATCTGGAATAGGAATTCCGAAATCTAACACTTGGTAATTGGAATGTGGAAACATGGTAAGTCAAATTTGAAATAAGAATTCCGGAATGTGGAATCTGAAAACTAGAATTTTGAATCTGGAATGTGTTATTTAGGATGTGAGATTTGGAATTTGTAATTTGGAAAATGCTATGTAAAATCTAAAATGAGAAATGTGAGTTCTAGATTCTGGAATATAGAATGTGGATACTTGAATGTGAATTCCAGGATGTGGGATTTGGAATCTTGAATGTCGAATCCAGAATCTAAGTTGATGAATCTCGAATGTGGAATCTGGAAACCAGAATCTAGAATTGAAATTCGCACCGTGGAAATGCACCGTAGAATGTAGAATCTGAAATGTAGAATTTGGATCGTGAAATCTAGAATTCGGAAATTGGAATCCGGAATCTGGAATATGAATTCTGCAATATGGAGTGTGGGATGTTGGATTTGGAAAATGAAATGTAGAATCTTGAATCTGGCATGTGGTATTTGGAATTTTAAATCCGGAATTTGGAATTTGGAATTTAGAACCTGGAATTCGGGATGTCGGATTTAAAATTTAGAATTTTCGAAGGTGTAAATTCTACAATTTAGAATTTAAAATCCAAAATGTAGATTCGGAACTTGAACTGTAATATCTAGAGTGTAGAATCGGGAATGTCGAATATCGAATGTAGAAACCGGGATAAGTTACGTAATGATTATAAGATTTCATTGTTTTCCAGATATCGTATTACTTAATATTTTAAAGAGAAACTTTTCAAAAAAGCTTCATTTCTCTCAAAAAATTCATAAAATTCTTCTCACTTTAGTTTTTAAAAGTTATTTTGTAATTTAAGGAATTAAAATTTAGTGGATTTAATTAAATAGCATAAGTTTGTTTATTTAATAAGAGAACGTAGATTGTTTGTAAAAATAACAGAGATTAACATCACTAAATGAAAGAGGAGATCACAATATTGTGCTTGCAATTAAGACGTGAGTTTGATGTTTATTTGATCCGTCAAAGCTTCCCTTTCAGATACACAACCGAACAACTAGATAATCTATGTGATTAAGGAAAAGTATGTTACTCTGACTGCTATTAGGAAAGTACTCTCTGGATATTGATTGAAAAGTTTTACTCTCCTAGTATTAAGAGCTTTAATGGGTTAAACTTCTTGGAAGTACGTGTAACAGTGGGTAAAGTCAGCGATGAAAATTGTTTGCGAGTGTTTTCAGACGAGAAACATATCATGATTAATGACCATCAACTTGTTTAAATTTAATTATTTAAGTTACAAAGAGGGTGAATGCATATATTTCTGATATTTCGCAAAGTGCTCTGAGCTATTCTAAGCAGAGAAAGTTCAATGGTAATGTTGTTATTGAATAATATAATTAAATTTAAATTAAAAAGTATATAATGAACATGTATAGTAAATGTGACAGAAATTACTAAACTAAGTAAAAATTATGTTTATTTCCTGAACACTTTGCTTCCAAGAAAAATAATTTGATTTCTTAAAGAGGAAGCAATTAATTAAAATAATAATAAAAAAAATCCAGTGTCGTTAAAAATAAAAAAATATCCATTAATTTTAGCATTTTCCAGGAAAATATATACTTTATACAGACCAATTAGTTCGTTTTTAAATCTAGAATATTTTGTTCAAAGAAACTGTGAATAAAAAGTAAAATTTAAATGTCAATAAAACTGCGAGACCAGGCAAGTTTTTACCATCACAGTTTTTTAAATTTAAATTATTAGCACAAGACAATACTTGACACAAAAATGTAACAACAACAAGAATAATTAATTAACATTTTTTAATTATTTAAAACTATGAAGTTGTATAATAAAAATTATACAAAATTATGTAAGTAATTATTTAAAAAAAGAATAAGTGATGCAGGTTTTTCTTTGTCCTATTAAAAAACCATCATGACCTATGTTAACTGATTTCAATTTTTATTACCAACACTCGTTGCAAAATGCCTGAGGCTAAACACACTCTTCAGTCTTGTAGTGTAATACCGTAAAATGTTTTACTTAAAATGTTCTTTCTTCCTTTTTACAAGTCTTCCTTTTTCTTTAATGGTGTTTCTGACCGCTGTTGAAAGAACGATAATATTATTATATTAATCAGAAACTTTTTTAATGTAGACCTTCCATATTTACTTAGAGAGTATCACTCATTAGAAAGTTAATTTTAACATTTAGATCTTAAAATAAGAAATAAAGTAAAGAGTAAGATGTCCCAAAAAAAAATTTTTTTCTTAATTTTGTTCCATTTTTAAAATTTATTCTCATATTGTTTTTAAAAACCCTTAAGATTTAAAAATAAAAAATTCATCAAGATTTTCTTTCTGTTTTTTTTTTAATTTTACCTCATTAGAAATTTTACAAATAACTCAAGTAATTTTATGTCAAACATTGCTTCCTCTTTAACCATTTTGACATTAAGCTCTTTGCCTATCTTTGTTAAATTCTTCTGCACACAGGAAAAACCGGACATTCATGTAAATTTGACAATTTAAAATTTTACCGGCTCTTAAGCGGCCAAGAATCGTTCCATTTGGATAAAGAAAGCCTCAAGTTTAATTTAAATTTTAAGTAGAACTAATACGATTTTGGTTTCTGATCTTTTCCGTCTGAAGTATCACTCTTGAGCGTTAAAATTCGACTCGAGAAAATCGTGCAAGGTGGATTAGCTGGAAATTCATGGATTAGGGGAAATCGAGAAAAATTGAGAAACTCTTTGATGTAACGAGTGCAGGATAATCAGGAAGTTCGGACCCACGGCTTTGATGAAATTGAATTCCGCACTTCGAGAACTTCCTGTGAGAAAGGGCGAACATTATCTTGTGTCCTGACGCAAAAGAGAAAAGGAGGTCACCCACGAACAAAGTTAGATAACACTGTAATGCAAAATGCTTCAACGAAGAAAATTTGACCAAACCACATTATAGAAGGTAAAAAAGTTGGAAATTTGTTTTAAATATTTTATTAGATTTTTTAAGAAAGAAGTATTATGCAAATAGTGCTCTCTATTCAAAAAATCCTCTTTTACTTTCGTAAAAAAAAACAAATATTTTATTTAAACAAATAAAATAGAAGAGTTGAAATTTGATTTCAAAAAGGTGAATAACACATCAAAATCAAATTTTTTTAATGTCATATGTTATTTTATTATTAAAAATGTGATTTTTTTTATGTGTCGTTTTTTGTCGAATGTCATTTCTTATTTTATTATTAATATCTAAATTGTTGATTGACCTCTCAACGTTTTTTAAAATGGTAACAACATTATTTAATGACGTTTTTTTTAACCTAAAGTTTGGACCCAAAACAACTACATCGACAATATTTTGCGGTAGATTAACATTGGTTAAATTAACAATCCATTTATTTTTATTAGAACGAGATTGAATGCGCGTGCTTACGTTTTCTTTATTTAATTGTAAATCATAAACTTATTGTTTTATTTAGTGATATAAGGAAGTAAATAATTCCCCCTGCATAAAGAAATAAGTAGTTTTTAATGTGAAATAAAATGTCATGAAAATCATCTTTTTAGTATACAGTAATTCCTGATATTAAAAAAATATGTACTTCTGTTTTTTACTATCACACTTGTAAACATCATGCACACATATATTAGATTTATCGAATACAATAAACTGTTTTATAATTAAGAACTTGGCATTGAAACTCTTTAGTGCTATTTTATAAAATGTGTGAATATAATTAGTTGGTAATGTCATAAGGTTATTTGCAGTTTTGGTATTTTGTAATTCAATAAATTCACATTAAATCGATTCTAACTTTTATAAAAAATTCTTTTTTTAATTAATTTGTAATAGGGATAAAAAACGTTGCGTTTTATTATTTCAAAAAGACATTGACTTCATTAAAGAATCTGTTAAAGAATCACCTATAGAGAGTCACGTAGTTTACAACGAATGCACAACAGGGCTTATATGTTTATATAATGTTTATATAATTGTAGCGTAAAAGAGGTTACATAATATAAGAAGTGTTTGTCTTTTATTCAAGTTCACCTAAGCATTTGTTGCTTTTAATGGGGTCTTGCATTTTTAACAAAAATTAGCAACTTTTCTGGGAAAATGTATGGAACATAAAATATGTACTCTATGAAACCTACATCTTTTGTTCAGTACATTTTTTGAAAATTCTGAAAATATGCTACCATGTTCTACTATACTACTCTATTCATTTTCAAGATTTAATATATTCATTAGCGATTACCTTGAAAACTGTTAAAAGATACAGAAAAATTGTGTAGGATTTAAAGTGTGTGTTTTTAAGAATACTACTATCTTTATTTAAAACATTTTTCGAAATTTCTAATATTTACTGAGTTAAACTTAGAAAACTAAAAAATGGGTTTTCTATGGTTATACCATGAACAAAAAAAAAAACTATTAATAATAGAATTAACAAAAATGAAATGACTTAAAGTTCCGATTTTGATTATGTGGTAGAAGACAAAACAAAATTGTACTTATGTTTAGTTTGGTTTTCATGTTCACTATTCAAAGTATCAAAAGATATTTATTGATTTATAAATGGTTATTTCTTAGAATTATCAATTTTTTTATATTAATTTTTGTTCAAGTCCTAATATTCACAAAAGTTTTCATTCAAACTTTTTTTTTAATGGAATACTTGTTTTCTGTATTTATATGAAAAAAAAAGAAAATACTTACGCATTGTTTAATTTTTTTATGGGATGGAAATTACGGAAGTTATGAATTTATGCAATGCAACGTTTCTATAAATACAGCACTTTTTACACGCGTATTTATGAGAAAAATTAAACGCGTATTTATAAGAAAATTTTCTTTGTCAATCAGTAACTGCGTTAAAAATAAAAAATCAAAAATCCAAGACTTCGGTTTTGAGATATTTCTATTGGAAAAACACCATTTTTTATTACATATGTAAAAAATTTAGGAAAAACTGAACAAATTTTCTGTAAAGCATTAGATATTATAAGGTGTTGTGGGGTAATGTGGAACACTTTTTTTCGTTCCTCGTAAATCATATCATATAATCAAATTCTTGAATATTTTATGATTGAATAATGTGTAGAGGAAGAAAAATACTTCATTTCTGCATCAGTGGATTTTCAAAATTTAAAATTTTGCTTAACAAATTTTCGCATTTTTAAAAACATTCTTTTTGCTGTAATTAACAATTTTTTATACAATAAATTTTTTCAGAGTGAACAAAACGATTTAATCCTGGGCTCTTTTTATTCAGAATTTATTTAGTTTTGAATTAATTACAGAAAAAAAATTTTATTTTTGAATAAGATCAAAGAAAAATTGATTAATCTGAATCACTTAAAACAGGTGGTCACATACTATTGTCCGGTACTGTATTTCCTTATTTCACATATAGAATCAGATAAAAATTATTTACATCCATAAAATGGATTTAAAATTTTTAATTGAAATATCACGTTAAACAAATGAGGCGCATGAATATTCCCTAAATCTCATTTAGCATAAATCCCATTAAGCCTAAAATCAAAAAGCCTAAAATGCATTCAGCCAAAATTCCATTTAACCTAAATTGAATTTAACCTAAATTTCATTTAACCTAAATCGCGTTTAACTTAAATTCCATTAAACCTAAATTTCATTTTACCTAAATCCCATTCAATCTAAATTCCATTTAACCTAAATCTCATTTAACCCAAATCTCATTTTACCGAAATTCCATTTAACCTAAATTCCATTTAACCTAAATTCCATTTAACCTAAATCCCATTTAACCTAAATCCCATTTAACCTAAATTCCGTTTAACCTAAATCTCATTTAACCTAAATTCCATTTAACCTAAATCCCATTTAACCTAAAACACATTTAGTATAAATTCCATTTAACCCAAAATGCATTCAGCCTAAATCTCACTACACCTAAATCCCATTTAACCTAAATCTCATTTAACCTAAATTCCACTTAACCGAAATCCCATTTAACCTAAAACGCATTTAGTCTAAATTCCATTTAACCTAAAATACATTCAGCCTAAATCCCATTTAACCTAAATACCGTTTAACCTAAATCTCATTTAACCTAAATTCCACTTAACCTAAATCCCATTTAACCTAAAACGCATTTAGTCTAAATTCCATTTAACCTAAAATGCATTCAGCCTAAATCTCACTTCACCTAAATCCCATTTAACCTAAATCTCATTTAACATAAATTCCACTTAACCTAAATCCCATTGAACCTAAATTCCATTTAACCTAAATCCCATTTAACCTATATTCCATTTAACCTAAAAGGCATTTAGCCTAAATCTCACTTCACCTAAATCCCATTTAACCTAAGTCTCATTTAACCTAAATTCCATTTAACCTCAATCCCATTTAACCTAAAACGCATTTAGTCTAAATTCCATTTAACCTAAAATGCATTCAGCCTAAATCTCACTTCACCTAAATCCCATTTAACCTAAATCTCATTTAACCTAAATTCCACTTAATCTAAATCCCATTTAACCTAAAACGCATTTAGTCTAAATTCCATTTAACCTAAATACCATTTAACCTAAAACGCATTGAGCCTAAATCTCACTTCACCTAAATCCCATTGAACCTAAAAATTTTTTTAATTTAAGAATAAATATAGTTGAATCAAGTAAAGTTTTAGGTTCAATGGGATTTAGGTGAAGTGAGATTTAGGCTCAATGCGTTTTAGGTTAAATGGAATTTAGGTTAAATGGAATTTAGACTAAATGCGTTTTAGGTTAAATGGGATTTAGATTAAGTAGAATTTAGGTTAAATGAGATTTAGGTTAAATGGGATTTATGTGAAGTGAGATTTAGGCTGAATGCATTTTAGGTTAAATGGAATTTAGACTAAATGCGTTTTAGGTTAAATGGGATTTAGGTTAAGTGGAATTTAGGTTTAATGAGATTTAGGTTAAATGGGATTTAGGTGAAGTGAGATTTAGGCTGAATGCGTTTTAGGTTAAATGGAATTTAGGTTAAATGGGATTTAGGTTAAATGCAATTTAGGTTAAATGTGATTTAGGTTAAGTGGAATTTATGTTAAATGAGATTTAGGTTAAATGGGATTTAGGTGAAGTGAGATTTAAGCTGAATGCATTTTAGGTTAAATGGAATTTAGACTAAATGCGTTTTAGGTTAAATGGGATTTAGGTTAAGTGTAATTTAGGTTAAATGAGATTTAGGTTAAACGGAATTTAGGTTAAATGGGATTTAGGCTGAATGCATTTTAGGTTAAATGGAATTTAGACTAAATGCGTTTTAGGTTAAATGGGATTTAGGTTAAGTGGAATTTAGGTTAAATGACATTTAGGTTAAATGGGATTTAGGTGAAGTGAGATTTAGGCTGAATGCATTTTAGGTTAAATGGAATTTATACTAAATGCGTTTTAGGTTAAATGGGATTTAGGTTAAATGGAATTTAGGTTAAATGAGATTTAGGTTAAACGGAATTTAGGTTAAATGGGATTTAGGTTAAATGGGATTTAGGTTAAATGGAATTTAGGTTAAATGGAATTTAGGTTAAATGGAATTTCGGTAAAATGAGATTTAGGTTAAATGAGATTTAGGTTAAATGGAATTTAGATTGAATGGGATTTAGGTAAAATGAAATTTAGGTTTAAAGGAATTTAGGTTAAACGCGATTTAGGTTAAATGAAATTTTGGTTAAATGCAATTTAGGTTAAATGGAATTTTGGCTGAATGTATTTTAGGCTTTTTGATTTTAGGCTTAATGGGATTTAAGCTAAATGAGATTTAGGGAATATTCATGCGCCTCGTTTTATTAAAATAAATTAAATTGTTATGAATTTATACTCTGTAAAGGGAATTCCATTGATTTCATATTCTTAAGGGATTAAATTTATTTTAATTGTAACTATGGAATCGGAATTTAAAAAAAAGGAATTAATTAATTTCATGTCTAACTATCGAATTAAAATAAAAATGTACAATTTTTATCACAAATTATAAACAATAAAAATGTCTCCAAATGAATTCTCTCCAAACGAATTAAAACTTGAAAATTCAAATACGAAATTAAATTTGACTAAACAGAATATAAATTGAAAATGCAAAACTATTAATACAGTTTTATGTAAATAATAATAATAATAATATTAATAATAATAATTACAAATAATAAAATTCCTTGTATCTAACTTTTGAATTTGTATAAAACAAAATGAATTGATGGAAAACATTATTCTTTCTTACCTGTTGCCAAGTAATTACTACATGTATTTTTATAAATTATAACAACAATTATTTAACTTTTATGTTACCATTAAAAGTGCAAAACTATTAACTTGTTATGATAAAAACAAAAATAATAATTAAAAATAATAAAATTATCTTTACCTTTTCAATTTACAATTAAATGAAAAAATCAATGAAAATTATTGTTATTATCACTATTATTACTCATCTGTCATTAAATGCAAGGAGGATCGTTATGTGACTGAACCTATATAATAACACAAATAATCTAACCTTAAACGTTACCTCTAAAGGGAAAAATTACTAACTTAATTTTATGTTTAAATATAATATTAATAAAAATATTTTATTAAATCAATCAAACAAAAAGAAAGCAATGACAAACATTATTATTACTCACCTGTATAAATCTGCAGAATATTGTCATGTGAAGCACAGTAAAAGCAAACACTATTTCTCTTATAAAACTAAAACACTATTAACCACTCAACCCTTCGCTAAATATATTTTATAAAGAACTTTTATTTTAAAATAAATTTAAATTTCTATTAAATATAATAAAATTACAAAATTAAATGTGAACAACTAATCTAAAATGGTGTACTTCTATCAAACTACCACTAAAATAACAACAAAAAAGTATCGATAAATATCGAAGATATTGTTGAACAATGAGAGAGCGAAAAAGGGTCTTACACGTCTGCAGTTTGTCGAAAGGTATTTCTTTTATGAATTTCAAGGTCAAATGTAATTTCTAAATTACTGTCAACTTAATTATAATTAATATAATTTTAAATACCTAAAATAATAAAATATGTTGTGAAATAAATTTAAAATTAGAGTTTAATATTTTACTATCAAAATTATTATGATAATCAGAAAGTCGAAATCGAAAACTATCGAATATACCTACTAACGAATAAGAGAACATAAAAGGGTCTTACACGTCTGAAGTTAATCACAACGTCCGTTCCTTTTTGGAATAGGATACTTAACATTATGATTAACTTTCGAAATCATGCTATCAAATTTTTTAAAAAATTATCATTATCTAAAGAAATTACATTTATGTGAAGTTTAATTTTTTCCAATTTTTTAGCGAGGAAATTAATATTAAGATGTATGTCATTAATTCCTGTATTCAAAATTTTACGAAGAAAATGGAACTTAATTTTTGAAAATTGGTTCTTATAAGAATTGTTGTCAAATGTCAAATTATTAAAACGAATACCAGAGTTTAAAATGTGTTGTGGTAGGATGTCGTGACTCCTATAGTTCAACCAGAATTGTCGTCTTGACATTTTTAAAAAATTAGAATACTTTATTAGATCAATTTTTAATAAAAAATATAGATACATCAGAACTAATAATTTAAAATCTGGGAAGAGCTTTTTATAATAATATCTGATAATTTGTTTCATCGTTGGAAGTTCCATTTGCATTTAATTTGTAAAGTGCAATTTATTTACTTGAGTGTAATTACGGCGGATGTTGAGGGGTAGTTTCTCTTATAAAACTGAACTCAAAGATTTCAAATTATTAAGTTACTTGCAGTTGTAATAAGGAATACTCTTTAGATCAAAAGAAATCGCCTTTAGTTATACTCCCTCAGCTAGTTATTTTTTTCTTCGTGTTTTATTTCCAGTTTATTCTCACTTTACTTTGCAAGATTGCAGATATATTAAATAATTTAATGGTTGCAGAGAACATTCTGAAAAGTTACCGTTAGATGATTCAAAGGTAAATCAAAGAAATATGTCTTTCTGATTATCGAAATTAATATTATTTTGTTCTTTTAATTAAGATTATTATTTTTACACTGCAATGATACTTTTCATTGTTCTATTACTTAATTTTTATATTTATTTGCATGAGAGTATTTTTTTAAAGATTAATTATTTTTAGTTTATACAATTTTGCAATTTGTTTAAACAATTTTTTTTAAATCTAATATAATAGCATGAATCGAAAGTACGAAAAAATTAGTAAACGGTTAAAAAAAATTGAAAATTTCAAAACTGTTCTTTTAGTAATTTTTTGCGTACAATCGAATGATGCTAATTATTTTTCACAATTTTTAGTTTTTTTTAATTTATTTATAATAATTTGTTTAAATAAATTATTTTTTAAACGAATTTTAACGTCAAAAATCATCATTTGGTTCATGGTTCACTAGAAAAAAAGAAGCTTCGACATGCTTCGTAGTACTATAAAATCAATTAAAAAAAAAATTTTATGAATAATATGTCCTTTTTTTAAATGCAAATATTGGTCCTTTACTAATTTTTCGCACTTTCGATTCCTGCTTCTAAATTTTAAGAAAGAAAATTGTTTCGAATTGTAAAAATAAAAAAATTGCATTTTTTAAATATTTTATCAAAATATCCTTATTTTGCTTGTTACTTTGGTTTTCCAACTGCCAGTTTTGGCTTAGGCATTAATGGGTTTATATCGATTCGGATTATTTAATATTTCCAGTCAGATAATCTCTATCAGGATGTAATGATTAATGGATGAAAGATTTAATTTTACATTGATAAACAAAATTAATGAGAAGAAAATACAATGGAAGAAATGACCAATCATCTAAAGTCAGTTTCACAAAATTCAAACCAGAGGACCATTTTTTAAACATTAATGCATTTCGCATTAAATTCTCTAATTTGGGTTTCCAGGGTAGTCGACTGTGAATTTCGAAGGATACGGTTCACATGGGATCTCAGGGTAAATAATGAAAGTTATTAATAATGATTTCTAAATGAAAACCAAATACTCTCAATGGATTAAAAAAAAATCCCAGCACCGCTCCACTTCGCCAAATGAAATTCTATTTGAGTTCTTGTGTTACTTCAAAAAGCAATAAAGTATTTATTGGCATTTTCAATGAAAAACTATTTCGTTACATTTTCGGTACATATCCGGCTAACGATGTGAGCTTCGAGCGCGTGAAATACTCAAAGGGATTACATGCAAGGCGATTCACTGACAATCGAATTGCCTAAATGTACGGGGAAATCGGGTACGTGTACATATGTATACGTGTGCATGTGTACCTGGGCACGTAGTGGAACAATGTCCACGAAAAGAGAAGGTCTGTGGGGCCTGGACATTCGATGGTTACAGCATAGCAGAGGAAAACGAGAATAGAGGTTTTAGCGATGGCCTGCATCATTTCCCATTCGCTTTGATTTCATTGATTGAATCCCAAATGCGCCTGACTTTATCTATCATTCGCAAAACAGTTCAATCTTGTTGCTATACAATAAGGACACTTATGCAGTCATATTACTATTGACAAAAGATTCAAGGATGATATAGTAATTATTTTCTGAGCTATATCTACGATTTGGATCAGGAATCATAGTTTAATATCTTTTCAGAGAATATTTTTATGGATACGGCGTCATTTTTGGCTGGAACAATAAAAAAAACCGGTACAAAAAGCAGGCGTATAGCGCCTACAATCTAAGGGTTTCATTGCTGTTGCATGGATTTAATTATTATTCCTGGTTTATATATTGATTATTGTTCATTCTTATGTTCGATTTTTTGATTATTGAAGCCATGTATCGACCATCTAACCATATTTGACACTATCTGACTCTATCCGACCCAACACTACTTAACTTGATCTTATCCGACCTAACCTGGCCCTATCCGACTTTATCTGATCCTACCCGACCTTACTTGACCTTATCAGGTTATACCATACCCGACTTCACCCCACTTTACCCTACCCGACCTGGTCAGATGTAACTTGCTGGCCAACAGGGAAAATTATACCTACAGACTGATCCTCCTCTACACAGGTCAAAAGTGAAAAACCGGATAAAGGGGAGGGTAAGGGTACCTTAAGAAATTATTTGACTTATTTGACTCTATCCATCCCAACCTTACCCGGAGCTATCCGATCTAACCGGCCCTAAGCGAGCTTACCTCACACTGCCAAACTGTTAAAAAAGTCAGGATGGTGTTTCACAGAATTCACAGCACTTTTATATTTAACGAAGGATAGTATATTCTTGTCATAAATGTAGAATACGTCACATTTGTACACCCGTTATAAAATTAAATTATAGAACTAGATAATAACAGTTAAGAAAAGCACTTAAAAACCCACTCGATGTGGGCTGTATGACGATCAAAACAGAACTGGTGAAGAAACTGTCGGATAATGCACGTGTCGGGCCGCTGATGCAGACGGTACAAAGTCCGAAACGGCACTGGACAGCAGGATCGCACCAGGCCCTAGCTGGACGGAAAAGGAGAGAAGCCGAGCTCCGACCAACAATTCGAGCTCCAGCCTGTAGAGAGGTAGAAAAGAGACCAGGCAGGGACACAGAACAGGAGAGGACCCACTTTAACAGGATCTTCAAACTCTACCCAAGATTTCATGTCAGATTAACCATTAATTGATAATGCTTACGAAAGGCCATAAACAACCTATTTAAATATTGCCCGAAATCTTCCGTAGAATTCTAAGTACTTTAAACAAAGACTGTTCAAAATTATAAGAAGGATTTCTCGCATGATTTAAATAGGTTGTTTATATTCTGCTATAAAATCTCTAATTGAGTTTAAGGTTCCTATATTGAGGTGAGTTGTCCCCTGTTCTGTAGCCGTGCCTGCCCTCTTTCTCTCTACACAAGATGGAGCCTGGATCATTGTCAGGAGTTCTCCCATCCTTTGGTCAGTCAGCAAGGGCCTGATGTGATTTTGTAATAAGAATAAACTATATTTATGTTAACTAAAAGTGCTGTGAGTTTTGTGCAACACCACCATTCATCATTTCTAACAAAGACCCAACCTTGCCCTACAGGATTTTACTCGACCGTTCGCAATATTACCCAGCCCTATCCTATCTCTGACCTTACCTGGCTTTACCCGATCTTACTCAGCTTTACCAGTCAAAATCCTAAAAGGAAGTTGACAATTAGTTGAGAAATTGATTCCAAGTGTAGTTACCAAAATAGGCAGATAACAATATTATTAATTCCGTCTCTCTGAAGATAAAGGTGTAGTTACTAGTGGGGCGTGGTTATCAGGAGGGCGGAGTCCCTGTATAATGAGGTTTCTAAACAGGCGAGATCACTGAAAGCTAGTGCTTTCTAGAGAGGTGTGATTATTAAAGAGTTCGGATACTGGCGAAAAGATTTTAAAAAAGATCCGTGATTTTTCGAAAAGCGTTTATACAACAGAGGCTTCGTCTTTGAAGAGGTGTAGAACTGTAGGTGATGCTGAGGTATGATTATCAAAGGTTATCAGAGGAGTGTGTTTATCGAAAAGGCCTGGGTACTAAAGAGGACTGGTTAACGGAAATGAATTCTAAAGTAAGACGCGTGGTTTCTAGATAGGAGTGATTATCAATGAGTGCAGTTTTGGAAAAGGCAATTTTACCTATAAGATATTGTTGCCAAAGAAGTTATCAACGAGACGTGATTATTGAAGGAGTGTCAATAGTGGGAAATCAGGAGGGGAGTTGTTAAAAAGGACGTGTTGTTAGTAGTGTTTTGGCAATAGAAGGAGACTGGTGGTAGAAGGGATTGGGGGATCAAAGAAGCGTAGTTATCGGAAAAGTTTCATTAATGGAAAAATGTGTGTATGGGAAAAGCCTTTTTTTAAAAAAAGCTGGTTATTAAAGGGGTGTAAATACAAAAAGATTTGGTTCCCTTGTAGATCGAATCTCTAGAGATCTTAGTAAATATTGTTCAACTCAGCACATGAACATTAAATTCTCTAATATAATTTCATCTCCTTCTGTTAGAAAATGATGGTTGTTGCCGGGTGGTGGTACTTTACAAAAACTTACTTCACTTTCAGTTTAATTAATATAGTTGATTTAAAATTCAAACATAGAATACGTCACATTTGTACACCCGGTATAAATACTAATTCAAGCACCTGTTAAGAAAACCGGTGGGAAATGCACTGGAGAAGGCGCACGATGTGGATTGTATGAGGGTCGAAACGGAACTGAACTGATTCATCACATTAGGTCTCCTCTGACTCACCAAAAGGGTGGGAGAACTCCAACCAACGATCCAAGCTCCATCCAGTAGAGAGAGAAAGAGGACAGGTATGGACACAGAACAGAGGAAACCCCATTTCAATAGGAACCTTAAACTCAATTAAAGATTTTATAACAGATTAAGCATTGTTTCCCAATGCCTACAGAAAACCATAAATCACCCATTAAAATCCTGCACTAAATCCTCCTCAGAACCTTAAGCATCCCAAACACCTTCACTGAATAAGCGCAGCTAACTTCAGCTATCAGCTGGAGATTCAATAACGCCAACAGACAAGACGACAAAAACGCCGATGCGCATGCGTCACCTACAAAAATGTTGTGACAAGCTCAAATCTAACCGGTACGTTGTAGTGTCCGCGTTTTCTTTAAATAATTAACTATATGTACAAACTGAATAAGTTCAATAATTGATGCAGTGTAACAGACGCGTTCGGAAAGTAAATTTTTGATTTTAAGTGTTGTATTATTTGGAAGGTTTTTAGTGTGAATGTTTTAACCTCAAAGTTTATTATAAAATCTTGAAATCGAGTCAACTTCATACTTTTTGACAATCACCTATGTCTCCGCCTCGTTGAACAATTTACTATTAAATACAAGTCTTTTAAGATTCAAGTTAAAGGAAATTAGTAAACGACACGATTACGTAAAACTGCGCCAAAATCAAATTTCAAAATTGCTGTGAAAAGTTTAAATGTAATTTCGGATGCAATAGAAAGTATTGAAGTATGAAAACACATGAAACTGGAATCTTTGTACTTAAAAGGAATAGCAAACATCTGCATTTAATATTAAAATAACTAGAAGCATTTGAAGCAAATGCAACGTACTTGCTCTTATTTAGGGCAACAGGTGCTGGTTAGTGTATGCAGACTACAAACTGAATTCTGAATGAATCCGTTTTATCCTCCTCTTTGTCTCTTTATCCATTCCTCTATAGTGTGATTATAATTAATATCGACAGAATTATTTAACATTTGATATTAATGCATTGTGCGGAACAAGAGAAGTGAAAGGTCGAGTCAGAGGATTAGCTAAGGGCAACAGGTGATTCCGGGAGGAAAGCATCGTTGGATTCGGATCACTGGACGTCTCGCTTGGAATCGGGGATGACAACCCCATAAAAAGCTCTTGTTATTTACAAGAACCTTATTGGAAAACCTTCTCTCCTCGTCTTCAACGCCAGGTTTTCAAAAAGACACTTTTTAAACCTTATATTGCTCTATATCCTTGATCCAAATCAAATTTTATCTCTATTCAAATATATTTCACAAAGAAAGAGAAAGCGAGAGAGAGAGAGAGAGAGAGAGAGAAAGAAACGGTAAAAGGAAAGTTATTTTCTTGCAAGTGACTTTCAAGAAAATTGTCTTCCTTCATAAAGTTATATTATGGATGTAAAAACCCAAGGGTTTCTTTTCCTTAAATATCATTAGGTCAAAATCTCTTAGTTGAATCCTTTTTGCAGAATTTATAACTATTTCTTTCAGGGCTTAAAACTGAGGCTTTTGTCGTCATCAGTTTATTTTCATAATTTTTATAACACATTCATCATTTAATACTCTAAAAATAGCTACAAGATATATATTTGAACCGCAAACTGTTTATTAAAACCTTTTTTTACTTTTTATCATGAAAACCTTAAAAATATAAGAGAACGTTTTCCGCTGACGTTACAAAAATAGTATGGTGAAAAAAATTCTGTTATAGTAAGGGACAAAAGATTCAAGGAAAATGTCACGTATGCATTACACTGGTAATTCTAGAGGAGAAAATTTATTAAAATTAGCGTGTCGTGTGCTCGGAGTCATAAACCGGTCACGTATGCTGTAATCCGCGCTTAATGCCTTTAGAGATTCACGATGACCCCTGTACATAATATATGATATAAAAGCTCACACTTTCCTTGCATTGAACATCAAAGTTCCGACAAAGGGATTATTATAAAGAGAACGATTACAGTCTGACAATGAAATTCGTTATGAATTTCACTTCTGCGTTATAATAAACCCATTATTTAATAAAGTTCTTTATTTATTATTTAATAAATTAATCTCAATATTTTTATACACAAAGCGGTTAAAGCTAATGAGCTTTTATCTCAATGACAAGAATTTCTTTTTCATTTTCGGTAATTAAAATACTAGCGTAACTCGTAAACAGTAACAGATATTAAACATCTGATAACTTTTTTGAATTTTGTTTCAAGACAATATGTCTTTTTTATATAAACAAATAATTAACTAATTTATTGAAAAACGAGTATAATATTGGAATAAATAATATAAATAATTTAGAGTTGAAAAAAGGACTGTAAAAGAACTTTTCATTTTATGAGAGGGTAAAGGTATAAAAAAATTCTTCAGGGTTTAAAATTTACGGTCATAAATAGCCATAAACTAACCTTTCTGATCCCTTTTTCGTTTGACATTTTCTAAGCACGAAGTCATTCAAATCTACCTCAAAAATGACTGAATTCATTTAGTCATTTTAGCCAGCAGTGGCGAGCAGTGAAATATTTTTATGGTTTTTTATGAATATTTACTTGGCAATAAAATTTTGCGCCAATTTTCACTTTGATATTCGTAATCATCGTGTCGGAATACTTAAGTGTAGAAATTATTAAAATTTTTGAAAATATCAGTTAGTTGTTTATCTTATGATAAAAACACTTTAGATGAATTTAACAAATATTATTTCATAGTGCTTTTATCACCATAAACTTGACTATCACTGCTAAATGTCATAACTTTAATCTCTGTGAGGATAATAAATAAGTCCAAATAACTGAATAAACTTCTCTTTCTCTATGCTAAACAATTCTGTGTAAACTTGAAAGGGACTATGAGAAACAAAAGTTTTGTCTCTTTTTGTCCCCTGGGGCCATGCCTGACTGCCGGAACAGCAAATATTTAAAGAGTTACTTCTACTCTAGTATGGTTACTTGCTGTGACAGAGCCTAGATTTGTCGATGGTCGAACGACAAATATATAGTACGTAGCAAAATGGGAAATAAGAAGAAGCACAAGTTCATGGAAAATGTTGATAGAAACACTACATTACGCGAGTGAGTGCTTAAATAATATTTCCACAAAGTGATAGAAGAGATTGAATTTGTTTCTGATTTTAGGTAAAATTGCGTTTCACATTTCTGACGAGGCTCTAATGGTATGATACATGCTCTTTAAAACCGCCCCAAGCGCTGCTTTTAAAGTTCTAAGTGATGATAGTTCTACCCCCTCCTTTCTCTCGTAAACACCGAGAAAATTGGGTTATAAATTGTTTTAAGTTGAAAAATATCTTGTGTCTCAAATATTATAATTACGGTTTGTAAATAAGCTTTGTGTCATTAAATTACAATTTTAAAAATTTTACTTCATGAAAGCAATAATCGTATTATCCTTTCTCTGTTTCTATAAAACTCGTTTTTTACCTAAAGTTACGCCACTTATAAAGAAACTTTTTTTAGTTTCTCCTCTTCTTGTATATCTATACTTAAAGTTAATTTTAGTCACGCCCCTTTTTATAGTTCCACATTTGTTAAAAATTAAAATTCTTAACTATATCTCTTTCTATTGCCAATGCACCTTGGTAAAATGGCTATGTTTTTCAATTCCACTCTTCGATTAAATTATTTTTCAACTCTTGTTTAACGCAAGCGAGAACTAATTTTTTTGTAATTACATCTTTGGTTGAGTTTGTAACTGTGTCTCTTTTATCCTTACTTTTTTGTAGTTAAATATTTATGAGCCACGCCTCTTTTTCTAGTAACTCTGCATGTTATACAAAAGTACAGAAGACATAATTATTTCTACTCCACGCCTCTACTCCACGCCCCATTAGCAGTTAATCCCATTTAGTCACACTTCTTCGTAACCACGCCCTTTTTGGTAACACTTCCTTTTGTAGCCCCACCTTTTTAGCCACGTTCCTTTACAGACGTTTATCATCAAAAAACCAGAAACTAATCAAGAATAAAGCTACTTTTCATTTCAATCCTTTTCTAATCTGAATGGACAACGACCTTTTTACTCTACTTTCCCCTTTTTGTAGCAACACCTTTTTTTATAACTACGCCTCTTTTTATACCAAACCCTATTTTCTAATCACGCCTCTCTTTATAGCAACGTCTTTTTATAACCACGCCTCTTTCGTATATTCATGTCGCTTTTAGATTATAACGTGGCAGATTGATTCTGACACGTTATTTAAGCTTTTTCCAACTCTCGAAGGAGCCTGTCGTAAATTCACACAACCAGGGAGCGAAAACCTCGCATTTATATTAAACTCATTTTTGGTTATTTATTCCTCTCTGGGAGGCATTCGAATTGTTTGAATTTCCATGCTCTTTCGGGGTCGTTTTGGTCAGAGATATTATTTACTGAAAAAGTTTATTTTATTTTATTTATGTTATCCAATGTCTGGGAAGGCGGTCCAAAGAAGGTTCCCAGTGTCGCGCCAGGTTTCGCCAGGAGCGCAGCTGAGGGCTGTACAACGAGGGCGTTGAGCGGTTGAGATTCCCGCTCTTCGAAACTCTCTTGGCGAAAAACTAAGGGCCAAATTCGTACAGCAGAGGACATCTAATGGATTCGCTATCAATTAGGAATCCGAATTACCGATCAGAAGGAAGGATGACTCAAGGGTAAAGAAGGGGGAAGGCGCAAGGCAAGCCCCGAATTACCAACACCATCTTCCTTCCTGGTTGTGCTCTCGCCTCGAGCGGTCGCGAATTAAGATTCGCAAAAATTGTTTTGTTTTAAATTATAACCGTCAAAATGACGGATGTTTAATAGTAATTGTTAACGTTACTCTGAAAATCAGTGGTGATTGTCACAACGAGTCTTCATAAGTTGGTAAGCGGCTCGCTAATAATTTTTAATGAACTTTGTATATTCACTTTGAAATCACCACATGCTTTTACTCGACTCAGGTCGGAGTTTTTATTTAATCAGAATAATCTTTTATCTTTTTCTAAAATGATCGCGAGATGGGCATTGAATATTTGAATGGATTAACACCTCCATGTGAGGCTTTCTTAATTGAACAATTTATTAGTTATTGTTAAAATTAACTTTGGTTTTAGTTGTAATTTACAATCTCGAACACTTATAAAATTAATAAATAAATGTTATTGATTTTATCTTAAATACTGTTTTAACATTTATTTGTGGTATTTGCCTTTCTCCGCACCAGAAGAGCTAGCTGGTAATATTTTCTATGGCCGGATTTTACAGCGTTGATAAATTTATGACGACAACGATTAAATCCTTTTAATCATTGTCTGGCGCGTTTGAGAAAAACGAACAAAGTCGTGGGTTTTGAAACTCCGAGCCTCCCTAAAATGAAAATATTCTAAACGTTGAGAAGCCAAGTACTTATAACGAGGTTTCATGTTTAAAAATATATTAAAGTGACTCTATAGTGAATCTTATCAAAGTAATATCAATTCTAATGGTTTACTTAATTAAAAGTTGCAAAAACCCGTTATAAGATTAACTTCATTTTAAAACTACTGTCTCTTTGTCGTCGTGTCTATATTATGAAAATGGCTACGCCCAAATAAAGAAACATTATTTTTAAAAATTAAAACATAATTTCACTACCTTTTAATTTTTCTTTGAATCGAATTTTTTTGATTTACAAATAAAATCTACTTAAAAAAGTTTCTCATTTTTCTAGATCTTTATCATCTCTTCTCTATTTAGCACCCTCACGTTGTTCACCAACTTATCTCTCAAGAATGACAAAATGAACGATCAGAGAGAAAATGTTAGGTTACCCATGCGTACAACAAGGGTCAATGAGGCCTGCCCTAATGTGTCCCTGGTGTGTTATACTAATATCTTCCCCTATTTCTCAGAAGATCGTTGCTTAAGCCTCTTCTACTTGCTCTGAGTCAATGAAATTGTTGAAATGTCCGTTAGGTTAGAGTTTCTTTTTTATTACTATCGATTTAAGATAAACTTATTATCTTATGGGCGAAGAGTCTACGTATTAAAAGGAATTAACTTTTCTCTCTCTATTTCCTCTTTTTGCCAACTCTGTAATAATAAATCCTTATATTTATTGTCTTAAATGTCTTTTGGACCTTTATCCGTACATATTCTTCTTTTCCATTAAATGTTCATTATTTATTTATATAATCACGCAAACATAATAATATAATCATTCAAACATTCAAAATAAATAATACACAAATTTTCATCACATGCTCTTAAACATGTTTAAAAATTAATTTTAAGTTAAAATTAAAACAATTTATAGTCAGATAGACCTTACTCATGATATTTTAAATATTTTTAAAAAGTTTAGTTGCAAAATATTCAATAATTAGGAGAAAATTGATGGACAAATTTTGCCTATACCAGTGACGTCACTCTCTATCACATGTCCTTAAAAAAAAATTCTTTCCCCCTATTGAAGATGTTGAATTTTGTATAGAATAATCTTCATGTGCAATTAGAGCAGTGTGAGTTACTATGGTAACTCACACTATATCCTTTGTTGAAATGAGTATTATTGATTTATCACAAGGAGTAATTGAAAAAATAATGAAATTTTATTATTAAAAATCAAAAATCATAAAAGTAATTGAAATACATATTGAGCACCAAAAATCAAGTAAACTTAAGTTGAATCTAAAGTTATATTGACGATTTTTATTTTATTTTTTACACTTGTTTTTATATTATTATTGTCAATAATTTCTTTTAAAGATCTTTCATAAAAAATAACATATTGTTAAAGAAAGAGTTTTTTTATCCCCAGCTCGAAATAATAAAGCGACAAGAGAGACATAACCATAACCTCATATTGCCCGTAAAAAACACATCTTCGCGATGGAAAAATAATATACCATATACAATAAAAAATGTATTCTGTTTGTACTGCGATATGTCCGTTATGATCAAATATTAAATAAATGAAAATTAAATTCTTTATTTCTGTTAGCATATAACTGATATTCATTAAAAAAAACAGCTAGGGTTTTAAAAATTTTAAATTAAGGGCATGTGATAAGGAATGGCGTCACTAGTATAGGAAATATTTGTCCTTAAAGATAGAACGTGCGAACTCAAATCTTTCGGCAGTATAGCTCATTGATCGACTTTAATTGCAAGTCTCACGTCATTTGAATTTAGAAATTTAAACTTTGCATGTGCTAATAGCTTATTTCTTTACCTTTCTAACCTTTCTCAACAACCGGTTAGGTTAAGTTGTCAACTAAGATCAGGCCTCATATCCAGTATTGTATATCAGTACCCCCATCCGTTGACCTACGATGATGATTACGTAACTATTGATAACCAAAACTAATAACAAACTAAAATTCTTTTGATAACATCGAAAATTCTCGAGATAGTGTTTGTGTTCACGAAAAAAGCAATTTAAGTTAGCTTTTTTCAATGCAAAGAGATATGGTACATCTATTGATAAGTACACCAAAAAATGACAATCATCACCAAATTTTTCGTATGACCAACAAAAAAGTTACCTATTTCTTTAGCCACCAATTTACCATAGATGGTGTCATAGTGACATCCCTTATATTTTATAGAGATGCAGTAACATCCGAACTTGATTTACATGATGAAGAAATATTAATCCCTTTCATAAACTTTTGGACTTAATTTTTTTTAGAGATGTAATTCATAGGAAATAATATACTTGCACTGCCAATGCAATATTGCTATTGCAAAATTGCATGGAGAGTAAACTTCTAAGAGAGGCAAAAGTCTATTTTCAACGACATCCTAGTGACAATGAGTAAGAGAGTTTCAGTTTTAGGTATACCAATACTGCAATAGAAGTACGTTACGCAGTGAGTTGTAAACAAATAGAGGATTTGGTCATTTTCAATAAAGCACAACTCTGGAAAGGGATATGAGAAAGGGTATGAGTGCGGTAGTAAAGTTACTTCGTCATGTAGACAAAGTTTCTGTTGAGGTGACTGCAACCCTATAAACCAGGAATTAACCCGATGGCATATTAGATGTCCAACTTGCTTAATGGTCGTAAAGTAGATCGAGGTGTATTAGTATATATGTAATATAAGAAGATTAACACTTAGCAGTATTTTTTTAGTCCCAGTTTCGAAACAAATGATGCTCCACCAAAACCCTTTGTGTCTGGATCTGTCCAACAGTTTTCTGTCAAAAGGTCTCTGTAATAGTTGAACGCAAATAGTTTTCATCAGCGATCACAATGCTAACAACCGTAATGGGTTTCTCTCGAAGGGAATATTCTTACAATTGCAGCTACAAACCATTAAGGGCATATCTAAGTTGTGATACGATTTACATGGAAGCCGCTATGCAAAACTTATGCCAACTTGGACCCTTAAAAAGCTTTAATACAAATTCCAGAATTCATATCTGAAGTCATATAAGGGAGATTTTTCATTACATAACCTTACTGATGAGTCTAGTAATGAGAGACCGGGTTGAAACGATCTATGGATTGATTTCCAGTTGTGATATTATGACTGATCCTAACATCGACAAAACCTGCCCTTAAGAACCATGAATAACAGTTCCAGAATTCTCATTCCGAGTCATATAAGAAAGATTTTCCCCTACATAGCCTTACTAATTAGTCCAGTATTAAGAGACCTGGATAAAACGATCTATGGATTATTTTTAAGTCGTGATATTATGATTGATCCTAAGACTGATCCAACTTTTCCTTAAGAAGCTTAAATACCAGTTCCAGAATTCTAATTCCAAATCATAAAAGGGAGATTGCTAGAATAGATTTGATATTAATTCACAAAAAACTCATAGCATGTTTAATCTTAACTAACGATAATTTATTAATATAAAAATTGAGAAATTCGTCACAACTGGTCACCCAGTGTAACCAAAATTAGGAGAATCCAGAAGACCAGGCGCACCGCTAAGCACGAGATAAATCGCAAGTAGCAAGCAGGCTGCAATTCCAGGGGTGCAATTCAAGGCACTAGGTAGACCGCAGGAAAGCCAAGGGTGCACTGCAAAGCACCAGATAGACCGCAGGAAGTCCACTGCAAGGCACCAGGTAGATTGCAAGGCAGCAAGCAGGCCCCAAGAGATTGCAGAAAGACCAGGGGTGCACTGTCAGGCACCAAGTAGACCGCAAGGTAGCAAGCAGGCCGCAAGCACACCAGGGGTACACTATTCGACACGATGTTGGTTCGATGAAAGCCAAAGATGAACTGACTAGCATCCTTAGACTGCCCAAGAGCCACCAGGCCATCTACCCACGATGCCGGTTGGTGGGAGCCAAGAGGGTACTATCGACAACGTTGCAGACCGCACGAGTGCCACCAGGCTACCGTCGCATGATGCCGAAAAGTGGGAAGCCATGAGGGTACCGCCGGTGACCTAAAACTCTCGCTCAGGCAGAGAAGCGGGAACCATCACTAACTGGAAGTCCAGCTGCATCCTATAGAGAGAGGAAAAGAGAACAGGCAAGGCCACTGCAATAGGGAAATCCCACCTCAATAGCAACTTCAAATACCATTCATGATTTTATAACAGACTACAAAAGGCCACAAACTGCCCATCTAAATATTGCCAGAAATTCTTTTTATAAATTTCAAAACATTTTAAACAGAGATCTTTCATTACATAGCCTTACTGATGAGTCTAGTAGTGAGCAACCTGGATGAAACGACCAGTGGATTGATTTCAAGTCATTATAGCTGATCCTAACATCGATTTCTCCACTATAGATCATTATATGGCTTTCCTCATATTGTATAAGGCAGGTTTCACAAAACAAAACTTTACTGAAGAGTCTACATCAGTCTTTCCAATAAAGAAGCAACATTTGTTTCATAGTTGGGCGATTCTTGCATACTTCTGTGTAATTGTAAGTGTATCTGCTGAACCAAAAGCTTTTTTCATCAACACATCATGGCAACAAACGGTTAATGAAAATAGTAAAGAACTAAAATAATGTTAAGTGTTTTTAAGTCAGCAGAAAAATCATATGTTAGGTTAGAGTGTAAGATCAGAATTAGAGTATGATGCTGGCATTTGAGGATGAATGCATAAAATAGATAGAGGGAAGTGGGTAGTAAATTCACGTACTCCAAAGCAACTCTATGTAATGTTGAAAATGCGCTGCGGGCTGCGTTCTCAGTGTGATAGGCTAGACCGACAGAAGTGGTGAAGGGTGAGGAAGGAGGAGAAGGAGTAAGATTATCTCTTGCGTCGCGCACGAGCAAATATTGGTTCTTATTCGTGTAGATTATACGGTGATTGCGTACCAACGGGTTTTCACAGTCTGCTGTAGGATATCATGAAATCTGAAACCATTCTGCCAAGATGATTTTATATAATCAGAAAGCTTTCTGCCCCCTCTACTTGTTCTCGTTATTCACAAACCGGTACAGAAAGTGCGATCACCTCGATCCTTCATCGTTATCGGCACCGCCATCTTATCCGCGTGATAACTGCACCTAATACCCTGACGCTATCTAGTCTCACGAAATCTACATCGTCGAATATTAAGATCTTCGATTTTGCCGCCGGCGGAGATTGGAAATGTGAGAACTTGCAATTTGTTGCAGAAGGGGATTTAGATATTTTTACTCCAAGATCAGAGGTGAAAAGGATTTAAGTAAATCTTGTTGGCTTCTGTAAAGTAGTTAGAAATTTAATATTTTTGAATTACTGTGTAGTAGGAATTCAAAAGGTGATAACAAGAAGATGTTTTTAGAAATAAATATTATTTTAGACTAATGGTGGTACCACATAAAATCAAACCAACTAGTCAAGAGATAATCAATTGTAGATGTGAGACACGATTTGATAATTAAAAATAGAGCTATGAACTCTTACGGCGCTAATGTCACTATAGATATAAAATGGTAGAAAACGACGCGACGCTTATCACCTTATTTTACGTTCGGTGTTTCAACCATCTAAGCGACAGCAGCGCCAAACGAAGTACAGACTCTGTCTCTTTCTGTGGTACAAACATTTTTAGTACAGTTTGCGTCCAACATAAGCGCAGAAACTGTATCACATTAGAACCGACTCTGCGCGTAAGGTTAAGTACGACATCTGTACAGTACACAATTTAGATGTCGAGCAAAACTTTTCTCAGTGTACTAATGCCGTTAAAGATTTAAAAAAATGGATGAATTTTTTGATATATTAGCTGTCAAATTAATTGTTGAAGTCGATTCCACGACCAAATATTAACCATACAGTCGGTGGTTGGTGTTTGCATGAAAGTCCTGTTACCTTACAGAGATAAATTAAATTAAAAAACTAACTATTATTGTTATAAAATAACATTTTTTAATTCCAATTTAGTTATTGATCCTTTTTATAATGTACATTTCACAATTCTTAGTCTAAAGTAAATTTTAAACATTTTGAAACAATTGTAAATTCAAAGTGAAGTGTAAATTTAAATAAACGTCGAAAGAAAAGAGAGGGGTAATGTATCTTTGGGTTTCTGGTTCGAAGCGCGACACAAGGTTCGAAACGTTATTCCAAGTATCTATCTGCGTCCTATAAATTCCTCTCCACACGATATTGGTTCCCGTAATACGTGTCCTGGATGGTGTGCATACCATATATGTACCTTGTACCCCTACCCAACTCTCTTCTAAATTTCCTCTCGTGAGTATCTTTTCTTCTTTCTTTCTTCTCTTTCTTCCGCATATCGACTGGGTTACATCCGCTTACCGACCCGTCTCTCGGACCACGAATCTGGATCAGCACGTTCTTGTCTTTTCTGATTTCGATCGCATTTTCTCTCAACGCCCAGAAACAGATTGCATTTCTCTCACTGGAACGACAATGGTTTCTATTTTATTTGTGTTTTGTTGTTTTAGATCAACCTCGGAAGAAATTGATAACGAATTGTGCATTTAGTAATTCATTTAAAAAATGTTAATTGTTTGTTTCTGTTTTAGAAAACTTTTTTTAAAATCTTTATTTAATTCTAGTAAACAAGTAACATTTTGTATTCTAAAAATAATTTTAATAATTTATAATACCATTGTTACAATCCAAGCGTTTGTAATAATATTTCTTATAGTTATACCAATTATAGTTGTAAGATTCGGAAATTACTTAATTCCATTAAGATTATCAACCCCTGATATATCATTCCCACGCATTAATAATATAAGCTTTGAACTATAAAATTCCCTCTTTAATTTTAATAGTTTTTAGAATATTCATTGATGAGAAGTCTGGAACAGGATGAACAATTTATCCTCCATTACCATTAAATAAATCCCATCCTGGAATCTCTACTGATTCTCTTATGAAAAAGTATGACAGAAAAAGCATGATAGGTCTGTCATGAATTATCTGTCATACTTTTTCTGTTATTTTTTCGAGCTGACAGGAAATTTATGACAGAAAATTAATGATAGAAAATGTATTACAAGAAAAAGGACGACTTATACAAATAACATCGTGAAAATAACGTCAGAAATACTTGACGTTATTTAGCGACGTCCAGAAAATAACGACAGGAAAATAAAAACACTATTTACGTGAAAAAATAATATAAATCTTACGTTAAAAGATTTATTGTTCCTGAAAAGGTTCGATTGTTTAAAGAAGAATTGAAATCCAGGTTTAATTCTGCGAGCCTCACTCTAACTTCATTAACGCGTCCCGCAATTCTTAAAAACTTTTTCGGCAGCTACGAGACTATACTCACGACGGATGACACAAGACTAAATGGTTCCCGAGAACAGTAGCTGTTGTCCGTTTGAGGAGGAGTTAGTAATTGCTGATTGGCCGATGCGCACTCGATGTACTGAAGTCGAACCAATTAGAGTTTTTCACAGTAAGTAGAAAAACTAATTAAATCGACTTCGGTACATCGAGTGCGCATCGGCCAATCAGCAATTACTAACCCCTCCTCGAACGGACAACACCTACTGTTCCCCAAAAATCTTTTAATCTTGTGTCATACGTCATGAATGTAGTCTCGTCTCTGTCGAAAAAGATTTTAAAAATTTCGGGATGCGTTAATGAAGTTAAAGTGAGACTCGCAGAATTGAACCTGGATTTTAATTCTCCTTTAAACAATCGGACCTTTTCACGGACAATAAATCTTTTAACGTAAGTTTTATACTATTTTTTTACACAAATAGTATATTTATTTTCCTGACGGTCAGCACGAAAAAATGGCTGGAAAAATATGACAGGAATTTCAGGGCAGGCATATCATTCTTTTTTATAAGAGTTTAATCATTTTTTCCATTTATCTTAGAGGGGTGTCATCAATTTTAGGATCAATTAATTTCATTACAACAATTTTAAATATACGTCCTAATTTGATAAAAACAGATAAAATCTCTTTATTTACTTGATCTATTTTTTTAACAACAATTCTATTATTATTATCCTTACCCGTATTAGCAGGGGGTATCACTATACTATTATTCGACCGAAACATTAATACATCTTACCTTAGCTCTGGGAAATTACCAGTGCAACAAATAAAAACAGTAGGCGGGGAAAAAAAGCTACGAGCATGAGTGCTTTTACTCTGCAGTAAAATGTTGCGCGTTATCATAATCGTTAAATTCTCGTTCGTCGTTACAAATACATTTCACGCAATGTCACTGAGAAAAACGTATTTTCTCGTAAATAAAGATGTAAATTAAAATGAATTAAAAATTCAGGGGAAATGTTAGTCATGACATGTTTATGTATCTTTATTTTATTTTTTTGCACTATGCGCCAATTTCTTTATAATTGCAAGATAAAAATTAAATCTATTTGCCTATTCAGTAACAAATGCCACGCATATATAATGAAGCATAATTTAAAAAATAAGTGTTAAAAATAATAATGATATAAACATAATAATAAAGAAGAGAAGTCTTAGAATTATACTACTTTTAAAATTTTTCAAAGCATGAAATTAATTTTAAATTCCTTTTGTAATTTAAAAATGCTTCTAAGAGAAAAATTTTCTGATAATAAACTTTACGTTTTTGGTTTGTCCAGAATGCTCAGATTAAGCTTCTTGTGTTAATTAGAGCACCTCCTTTTGAATTTGTCGGTCTCCTTTCAGCATATATCTGCTGCGAAAATCAAATACTTCTTCAGAAACGTCACAAGAGTCTGGCCTTTGTTCCTGCACGATATGTAATTAAACTTTAGAATAAAGGAATCTCATTGTTCATACAAAGAACACCGTTTCTGCCTAAAATCCTTTTACACTTTAATATAATCTTGAAAAGGACCTAACAGAAAGCTCCTCTTATCAGAAAATCATCAGTTATAACTTTATTCAATTTAAATCAGTTTTCACATAGTCTTTGCAAAATTAAATCTTCCCCAAATGTGGAACTATCTTGTGACTTTTGTATAACATTTATTTTAATCAATTGTAAAATTACCAGACCAGAAATTTTGGACTATTGTTGAAGTAGGTGTGGACGCGCCACCTTAGTGATCCACATATTTAGCAGTCGCCATTAAGGAACTCAACGAGTCAGTCGATAACCTATCTAGTGTCACAGACTCTCACTGCGCGGTTGTCGTGAGAATCTAAAGCAACGCAGATGCAGTTAAGAAATACATCGAACTTCAACCTTCATTTCTTGCAATCAAGAAAAAGTGTATCTAATTCTAATTTAGTTATTGATCCTTTCCCAATTATTTTAAAAGAAACCTCTTTTAAAACAATCATTTAAAAGAATAAACTGTCCTTTAAAAACGAACAATAAAAAAAAATGCGTTTACCTATCTTTTGAAAACTTAAACAACAAAGCAATTTTCTCTTTTTCGTTTATCGCTCGCTGATGAAAGTTTTCATTATCTTGGTGAATTGATCAAGAAACAACAGCGTCTGTGGGCTAAAGCTTATTAGTTCGTCGACTGTCGACGATCCCGGCATCAGATTACCTTTGATTCATTTCAAGTCGTTTCATTCTTCCCTTGTTTTCGCATTCCTTTGTTCCTACCTAACATTCTCTAGCACCACGTTTCTAGCGAATTTCTCACTCGCGATTTGGCTAAAATTTGTTATACAGAGGGCACCTTGACCCTTTGTAAAGCGTAATCGACAATAAAACAAACAGAGAAAAACACTTAATTCAGAAAGTTATAAGAATTTAAATCCTAAAAAGATAAGGAAATTCAAGTACCACATGTCTCCTAATTATACCAAAACTATTGTATCCAGATTATGCTCTGTAGTGTTAATATATTCCACGTACTATTGTCTTCATGCATACCAAATACAGTTTCCATTCATTAAGACATTTTATAGCCCCTAAAGCTTGATAGTGTGAGTTAAGTAGCGTTCGTTAATTCTTTTAACTAGGCTAAACAACTAGCCAAATTACAGGGATATAATAAAATTTATTGTAAGACAGAAAATTAAATAATTTGTTTTAAGTTAAATAAGAAATTTTAAATTTGTATACTTTGAAAAATATAGACTCCGCTCGGATTCCAGTTATCAAAACATAATACTCTAAGCTTTAGACGTCCAAATAAATTACTTGGTCCATTACATGGAACAGTTGTAACATTTGATCTCAAAAAGGTTAATTCTTTTTAAATAAACACTTTCTAAAAACTTGCAATCATTAGACATGTAAGATGAAAATAATGTATCATTAGATGTATCTGTCTAGAGGTTTTTTTTAGAAGATCAAGTTTTACTTATTTCCGTTCCAGGAAAAATTCCTTCCCATTTGAATGCAAGTGTTGAAGTAATCCAAGATGATCTCTGAGAAAGCAAATTTATTTACAAAAGTTGTAAAACCTTGCTCAGTACTCTTACAACTGAAAACTTATTGTTAATTCTCAGTCGTAAAAGCCATACCAAATAAGTGTCTAATTTTAGGAATTTCTTAAAAACCTACATAAAAAAGCAGATTTAAACATAAACTTAAAGAACGGCTTCAAAAAATCTATATTAACTTACTGTTTAAACTTATGCCGTATTTAAATTTCTATAGACAAATTTTCCTTAAAAATGTCTTTTTTTTAAATTCCTAATTGTTTTGAAATTCCCGTTGTTGTTTCTTCTAAACAGAGAGCTACATTTACATAACGTTTTCTTTCCCGCAATTACACATTTCGTGATTGTTCTATATCAGAATTATAGTTTGTTTGCAAATGTAAACACGTTTAAATGTTTTGACACGAATCAGTTTCTTTTGTTGCAATTTACAACAAATTACTTCAAGGTGCTTTCACGAGAAACGCATCACAAACTATTCAAGGTTCTTATTTCGCAATCAGCGATTCATTAGCAAGAGCGCTCGTACATTTGGACAACTCGTAGGAGGGTTGTGCCTCAAAGCATCGCTAACGAGCTAATTATCGCTGTACCTCATCTCTTCTCTCCCCTTTGCCAACCCACAATCCTCCCCAAACCCCCTCTGCCTCTCTTAGAATTTCTAACAATTTTAACTGAGATTTCTCTCTGCATTCAACATCTGTTTAAAAATAGTATTCCTACTTTATTTAACTGTTCTTGCAATAAAAAGAGGTAAAAATATAGCATCTCTTCCTTGAAGCATCTGTTTATTAAATGCGGCCAAGCTAATTTGTTATTTCTGCTTTATGTGTATTTCACAAGTAACTAAATGCTGTTTTTAAATGAAGCTTATTTTCAATAAAGTTAAGCTTGAAACTTACTGTTGTTACGACAGAACAGTTAAGTTTTTATTAAATTAAAAGTCTTCTGTTTTCTTTACCGAAATAAAATCTATTTTTAATTGTGAAACAATGCTTAAACTGTCATAAAATCTTTGATTGAGTTTAAAGCTTCTATTGAGGTGTGTTTCCCTTTGTTCTGTAGCCACGCCTGCCCTCTTTCTCTCTACAGGATAGAGTTCAAATCGTTAGTGGGAGTTCTCCCACCCTGTTGGTCGGTCGGCAAGGGCCTGATGCAATGATGCTGGCAGTTAAGTTTTGGCTTCTATACGGTCCACACTAGGCGCGTGTTTCCATACATTTCCTGACGGTTTCGTAACTAGTTCTTCAATTTGCTTTTATAACGGGTGAACAAATGTAACGTATTCTTAATTTTTTAATAAGAATAAACTTTTATTTGTAAAATCGAAAAGTGCTATGAATTTTTGTGAAATACTAAAATTCATTTTTAACAAAGATCAACTTACATAAATAGAATTAGATAAGAGTTTCGATGTGCTAAGAGTGACAAACGCGAAAAAAAGCTAAGCCATCAAAGCATGCCTCATTCCTCATTAGCTGGTTGTCAAAAGATGTTTAACCTTTTATTTAAGCTGCACTTTAGTGTTGATTAATTTAAATTCAAGTAGAAATTGTCAATGTTGAAAAAGGTTTGCTGGTATTTCATTATAACTCACAACACTTTATAGTTTACAAAAGAAAGTTTATTTTTCTTGCAATTATAGAGGAATACTTCACAATTGATGTAAGAAAACAGCTGATTGGCACGACATGGGCTGTAGGTCGACCAAAGGTGTAGTAAACCGCACAGGCAGACCTCAAGAAAATCATGGGTGCACTGCAAGGCACCAGGTAGTCCGCAGGAAGGCCAGGGGAGTACGTCAAGGCACCAGGTCGACCGCAAGAAGACCAAGGGTGCACATCAAGGTTCCAGGTAAATCGCAAGAAGTCTAAGGGTGCACCTTCTGATGCACAATGTTGGCTCGATGAAAACCTATGATGAACTGCAGAGCATCCGTAAGCTGACCGAGGGCCACTAGAACACCTGCCTACAATGCTGTATCCTATAGAGCGAGAGAGAGAGGGAAAAAGGACCGGCATGGCCACAGCATAGGGAAAAACCCACCTCAATAGCAATTTGAAACACTATTCAAGATTTTATGACAGACTAGAAAAGGCCACAAACGACCTGTCCAAATATTGCCAGGAATTCTTCTTATAAATTTAAAAACATTTTGAGCATATATAAATGGCTGTCGAGCGCTAGTTCTTTAGTCTCTTGTCTGTCGAGACTCAAGGCGCACCTCGGGTCTCTGCCAGCTTGCTCATGCAAGGCAGACGTCTCTTAGGCTACTTGAGTAATTTAAGTTAAAAATTAAAATTTTATCATTGTTAAACTTTAATTAAAAATAATTTCAAAGTTATCATTGTAGACTTTAATTAATTTTACAAATACTAATGATAACGTTAACAATTTTTAAATAAGTTTATATTAAAATGCAAATTGAAATTAGGAAATTAGATTTAAAAGAAAAATTTTGTTATTAATTTTATTTCATGGGTAAATAAAGTCTACATAACTATAAACAAATGTTAGTAATATAATGATAAATATATTTACGGATTTTCTTATATGTTTTAAATTAAAACAATAATAATGAGTAAGATTTTATTTTCGTTAAATTTTAAATTTATGACTTCTTAATTTTACATTAAAAGTATTTCAAAATGTATATAATTGTGATTGTTTTTAACAATTTTGTAAAAAAGGACAAAACAAAATATTGATTAAAACATATAAATTTCTTCGAATGGAAACAACCTATGCTTTAGTGGATCATCAAAGAAACCTTTTCTCATTTAAACAGCTTCTCTTTACCTGTGAAATAATTCCATTGGAAACTGAAATGAGTTTAATTAACTTTATTAGTGAGACTCGGATGTTTACAAATAATTTGATTTATTAAAAACATGTAAGCAGAGCAAAACACACTTTGCTTTCTCCTGGAGATTATTAATTTGTATATTTATATAATTAGAATAAACCAGGCTTGGGTCCGTAAATAGTCTGATTCACTATAAAAGTAAATTCTATAGTGAAGTGGACTATTTACGGACTCAAGCCTGGAATTAACTAGATTAATTCTTTTAAAAAATAACAAAAAGAAACACTAAAAGTTAGATTTAATAGTAATTTTATTTTGCTTCCACAAAAATAAACAAATACTTACATTTTAACTTCTTCAAAAAAATATACATTTTCGCAAAAATACGATTCTTTAAAAGATTTTAAATTTGATAAAATATAGTTAGAACTGATCGGTTAGGTAATAATTGTAAGTATAATTGTAAGTCAATAAAATTAGAGTAAATGTCATTTCAAAAAGCAAAACAATGACCTTCAACATAATCTCTTTTCGAATAGGTGTTGAATTCCTCCTTAAATTTTAATATGTGACCTGGACAGTAAAAAGGGGGCTTAAGTGTCAAAAAACACTTTTCACTGTCCAGGTCACATTATGTTTGTTCTGTGCTATACTTGGAGTAAAAATACATGTAAAAACTTTTCAATGTCTATCAATATCTTTAATATTTATAACACACTGACAATCACCTCGCGAAGAATCAACTTTAAAGAATAATCTGCGAGCTTGCAGAGAAATGGAAATTCTTTAGAATCAAAGGAAAACTTTTTTCTCAACAGCTGAATGCATGAATTTTTCAAAAATTTCATAAAGTGTCAAATTGAGATTCTCTTTCTTCCTTTCTTTCTTTCTGTAAAAGCAAAAGAGTGTAAATGTGTTATTCTACATTCTAGGAGAGAAAAGACGTGATGTCAGTTTTCTCTGCAATATGTTTCAAAATTGTTTTACCCGGTGTTGGATGAAGATAAAAATGCTTCAACCTTTTCGGATCTTGAAGCTTCTGGCGCTTTCCTCTCTGGACCTGGGGAGCTCAGTGAAGTAACTTTTGCGGGATGTGATGTGGAAAATTGGATTCAAGTTTGGTTAGGAGTGCAGAGGAACTGTGAGAGGAGAAGTAAGGGAAGTGAGAGTCTGTGCAGCGGATACAAGACTTGAAGAAAGTGAGAAAGAGAAGCAAACTGAGATGGACGAAAAGACGGGAAACGACGTTCATGGGACAAGATTCTCTTATTGCGCGTGTATTCTCAGCCAACTTGGAGTTGAACCATTACAGTTGTGCTCAATACTCTGAAGCTTGGTATTAGCCAAACATATGTGCAACTAAGGAGTCTGTATTTGAAAAAAATTGTCCCATTGCAAATAATTAGGAAAGAGTCCAAAGAAAGTATTACGAGTGTACTAGATTAAAAAATAATCAGGAAAAAAATAATGCCAACTAGCTGTAGAATAAAATGTGACCACCGTAGAACATCAATATTTAAAATGTCAACCTAAATAACAAAGTTTGAAGATCTAACTAAAATGTACGATCCTCATTATTTTTTACAATTTCAAACTATAACGAGTAGTCCCTCAAGTTAGCTAACTTTTACAACGTGAAAATTTACAAGTAAAGAATGTAGCCACTTATAAAAAAATACGTCAAGAAATATTAAAAATCCTTTCAAAATTTAAATAATAAAACTTAAAATATTTTCATTTCTACTTTAAAAATTAATTTTCTTCAATATGTATTATAACGTGGCAGATTGATTCTGACACTTTATTTGTCATCTTACTAACTCTCGAAGGATCCGGTCGCGAATTTGCGCAACCAGGGAGCAAAAGCTTCGTATTTAAAGATATAACTTATTGTTATTATTTGCTTCTCTCTCGGGGGTCGGCGAATCATTTGAATTTCCATGCTCTTTCGGGGACGATTTCGTTAGAAAATCTGTTACTGTTTACTGGTTACGCTTTACGAAAATCTGTCGCCGAGTAAAGGGACATCTGATGGTTTTGCCATCGATTAAAATACAAGTTACCGATAAGAAGGAAGGATGACTAACAGGTGAAGGGGGGATGGCACAAGACGAGCCCCAGAATTATCACCACAATCTTCCTTCCTGGTTCTGCTATCGTCTTAAGTGGTCGTGAAATTAAGTACACGTATTTTATAATTGTTTAAACCGCCCTGATGGCTCACTTTAAGAAAAGTATTGTTTAAAAAGTATATTCTGAGAATTAGTGGTGATTGTCACAACGAGTCTTCGTTTTCTTGGTAAGCGGCTTGCTATTATTTTTGCATCATGTATTGATAACTAATTTGAAATCGTCATGTGCTTCTACCCGACGCAGGTCGGAATTTTGTCTAATCAGAATTGTTTAATTTAAAATACTTTTTGTCTTTCAAAAGCGATCTCGAGATGGGCATTATTTGAGTATTAAAGTCACCTCCCTCTGAGGATTTCATATTTTTGTTAATTATGAAAATTATTATTTATGTTATTCCGAGCTTCTATTATTTGCCATGAATAAATACTATCTTTATTAATTTGTAACTGAAAATAGTGTGTTATTTTATTTATTATTTTGAGCCCGAGTATTACCTTCTCTTAAGAGGGCAGAAAGAGTTCCAAGAAGCATGGCAGATTTTTGGGGAATTCGTTCGTTCGTCGATTCCCACCTCTCTCCACACCAGAAGAGCTGGCTAGTGGCAATTTGTTGAAGGTCAAATATCAAATTGACGATAGATTTAAGGCGACAATAATTATTTAATTATTGTCTGGCGAATCCGAGAAGTACGGGTAAAGTCTCGGATTTTAAAACTTTCGTCCTTCCTGTAGAATAATACCAAAAAGGCGTTGAGAAGCCAAAAATTATAACGAGGTTTTGGTTTGAGGAAAATATTAAATTTCATTAAAAATAATTTATTAGGCAATTTTATTAAATTAATATTAATTTTGAATATTTATTAGCTAATAAGTTAAAAATCTCGTTATAGTATTCATTCTACTCCATGAAAATGGAAATGAACCGCCGAAATTCAGATGAATAATAAAAATATTTAATTTGAAGGAAAGCTTCAGATAAGTACTGTGACGAGGTAAATTTACCTCGCACAATATTTTTAAAGGAATTTAAAAATATAATAATGTTATATTAATTGTTCAATTAAATTATACACACCAGTCTAGAATTAATTCCAGGCTATTGTTCAGCCTTAATGTAAACTTTGCGATTTGTGCCTGTTATTATTTTGAGTTTACATTATTCAATTTTATTAAATATTAAAGATTCAAAAGTTTGTTTTGATTCTTGTAGAATTTAAGATTTTGTTATATTAAGATTCACTTTTATTTTGATTTTGCATTTAATTAATTAAATTTATTAGATAATATTGTTACTTAAACTTCCGGTTTTTACCTGACAACTTGTCAGATTGGTCAATTATTTGTTTTGTGCGATAAACATGAAATGTTCGCACTTTTATTTTACGCGCACGAACACTGCTTGCTCCGATGTGGAGTTTTCCGCATCATAATGACTCGTAGAGGAGGTGGTCCTGGTGGTCGTCATCGTCGTGGTTGACATTCCTAATCGTTGTGGGATTGTCTTAACACATGGATTCGGATGTGAGTCCCGTTCTCACAAGAGTGCCAAGACCAGAAGATGATTCACTACACCTGATTAACGTTTCTCGGTCGATTGCCGCTCGATTTTGAAATGTGATTTGTGAAAGTGGCACCGCGGCGCATGTATGGCCGCATATTGACTTGTTGACTGCGTGTTCTTGTTGTCGTCGTATTCTGAACTGGTGTGTTTGACCTGTTGGTCGTACTGTTTATTAAAAGTCCTAGAAACTTTATAAAAATGTAACAAAATATGTGCTGGAGCTCTATTCGTGATCATTGTGCCCTATCGGGTGAGCTCCATTATTAACTTTTTTTTATTTTTATTTGATGGACTTGGTTCTCCGACTATTTTATTAAAAATAGAGTCAGTGTTCAGTGCGCGTCCTTTTTGTAAATGGCCGTCACATGCAGCCGACTATTTTATATTTTCATGTAATCTTTGAGATACTTAAAATTTAATAAAAATTATCAATTTGTGGTTAAAAATTTGGAGTGTTAGTTTGTACTTCTCCTTTCTCCCTATTCTCCGGATTATGAGTTAGTCGGGGCTTTATTATATTTGAATTATTGATTAGAATCATTTGATTAGTTTAATTAGTCTTTTATTTTACTATTATTTTTGTTTAGATATTTTTCATTAAAATAACTTGGCGTCAGGGTTTTGTTTTTATTTTGTTCACTTGTTTTTGATTAAATAGTAATAATTAAATTGAGAAACATTAACCATCAAACATAATCTGGTAAACCGCGTCACAGAACTAAATATGTTATTAATATAAATTAATTAAATTTTTTTTATTACAAATTACATAATTTATGAGAATTAGTATCAAAAATATTTCTTTTTGTAAAAAGTAAACTTTATGTGGAATTTTGATTTAGATTAACTGGATGAAGTATAAACATTCTTCAAAGAAAAATAGGAAGGATATTAAATTACACCTGCTAGAAACACAATCGAGTTGTCGCGAGTGGATTTTAAAATCATCTCCTACTATTTCCGAAATATTTTATCAATATCTAAGGTTATTCTTGAATACCTTAAGTTAATAGTAAGTATATAAGTAGTTGTAAATAAATTAAAATTTTGCATAACTTCAATATAATTTAATTTTTAATTATGAAGATTACAATTGTATCTTTTGTTATTATTTTTCTTATAGAATATATATTACTTTACTTAAATTGTAATAGCTTCTCTATTTGTATCCAGAATACTACATTTAATTGCGAAGTAAAGCAAAAGTGGTGCCTTTATATTCTTGACTTATATTCTTTCTCTCAAGTTTTGCATAATACGTTATTTTTCTCGTAAAACTTGTTTTTTTCTAACCTTTTTATAATTCTCCTTATAATTTTTCACACTTCTGTGTCTCTAGTTTATGAGCTTTTTTTTCTTTTTTTCGCGGTTCTTTATAATAAAAATTGTTTGTTTCTCTTTCAAACAATTTCTATTCTTACTCGTTTGTGACTCAGTTCTTCTTTTTTCTTTTCCAATATTTTACTCATAATCTTTTTTCCGTGACACATTTAAGTAAACTTTTTTTTATCTTTGAACCTTAACGTGTTTTTTCTTTGCCTGACATTTTTTTAAATTCTCTTTGCAGCAAATTTTTTTCAGATTTTCACAATAGCTTTTATCGCCTATTTCCCCTTTGTTCTTTGATCCTCTGAACCATTTTTTTTTCTTTAAATATCGAAACCTCTTTTTTACTTCCGATCTCTGCTTTTTACCCTATTATTTTTAGTATTGGCTTCTTTAATTTTCAATAATACTATAAATTGTGTAATTTTTTATTTCAAATATTTACCTTTCTAAAATTTTTCAAGTTTTTATTTTGAAAAAAAAAATTTTAGTGTTTTCTTGACATTTTGATACTTTTAGGTCTGATAAGAAAATTGTGTGTTTCTCGAACTTATTTAAATAACAAAATATAAAGATTTCAATTTATTTTTACTTTTCGAATTTTAAATGTTTTTTTTTTGTATTTGTTATAACAAAAGGTCTTTACCTTTCATTTAATTGGCTTAACAATTTTGGCGTTCATTTCAGTTAAAAAAGTTCGATAAGTTCATTAAAGATTTTGTAATTTAATTAATCCTGATACTTTTGCCTACAGACTCATTTATATTTTTAATATTTTGAAAAATACTTTTCCTAATTGCACTAAAAAAATTAACACGCATTTTGATTTTTTAATGAATTCTTTAAATATTTTCCATAAATGGCATATTAGGAGACATTTAGTTGTATGACGTGAAATCTAAAATATGCAATGGGTAATCTGGAATCAGGAATCTGAAATCAGAAACATTAAATGTTTGATGCTAAGTGCAAAATCTGGAATCTAGGATTTAGAGTTAGGAATTTTGAACCTACGATGTAGAATGCTTAATCTAGATTATATGATATGGGATCATGTAACTCGAAACCAAATTATATAATGTGCAATACGAAATATGGTGTCTGGCATGTGGATTCAGAATGTGTCTTCCAAAAAATGAAATACTGAGAGGGAATCACATCATAAAAATAAGTAATCTGAAATGTGGAATGTCGAATCAGAAATGTGGAGTGTTAAATAAGGATTGTGGAATAAGAATTCTGATATTAATAAAGTGGAATCAGAAATGTGTAATATTAAATCTTTGACATGGAATCTGGAATTCTGTATCTAGAATGTGAAATCTCCTATGTGGAAATTGGAATGTGGTACTTAAGATGTGCAATCATGAATATGTAATGTGAAATAAAGAATCCAGAAATTGGAATGTAGAATCTAAAATTTGGAATGTGGATTTTCGGATATGGAATTAGGATTCCAGATTCTGGGGTGTGGAATCTGGAGTGCGGGATATGAAATCCGAAATCATGAATCTGGTATGTAGAATCTAAAATATAGAATCAATAATTATTTACAACGTGGAATCTGGAATGTACAATCTGGAATCCAGTACATGGAATCTTGAATCTGAAATGTTGTATTAAATCTAAAAAAAGAAGATACGGAAAAAAAAATTTTGATTTCTAATTGAGGATTTAGATTAAACTACATGTGGCTTAATTCGAGTTCTCAATTTAAGCTCCCTTTTTCTCTGTATCTGCACACTTCGCTCTGATCCCTCAACCGTATTTTTTGAATCTGCCTTTTTTCGATCCTGGCAGCTAAAATTTCTCTTTTTGTCTCTGGCGCGACATCAGCATCCCTAGGATTGAAAGGTGGGAATTGAAGGGCAATGAACAGGGATGGGAAGCGTGGTGTTAAATATGCATGCCGAGTAAAGCGGGTAACAATAGGGAGGCGGTACGACCCACAACCCTCGCCGTTGATCGCGACCTGGGCGCAAAACACAACCCGCTAATGGTACCTCTGGCACTCTCTCCCATGATATCAGACTGCACGACCTGCACCCAATTCGACATGGCAACTCTACGCTCCTGACTGTATAATTAGATACCGTCGAAATCAGCTATTCGAAACTTGCCACAAGGATACAGTGTACGCAAAGGAAGATTGTATAATGCATAATGATGACGGTAGCTCGATCCTCTTAGTGGTCACCGGTGCAGATTGTAAGGGAAAGATGATATGAAAATTTCCCGGATTCGGTTACAATGACTCAGGACGAAAAAGAAAGCTGGGGGAGCTTTAAAGGGATTCCACTTGAATCCTCGCAGATCCCTTTCATTGTCCTTTTTGCATTCACATCAGGCCTGCTAGAAATATCTACGTGTATTCATGTAAATCCCATAAACAAGTCGTATATGTGTTTAATGGTGTCTTCGCAGTCCTAACTGAGAGTTTTCTCGAAGGTTCTCTTTGTTATATATAATAGAGAAAGTAAAAAATGTCCCAAAAGGAAAGGATATTTCTTATTCTTTTGTTCGCGAGGAGCAGTTTTAATAATATCCTAAGATTACATTTTTTTAAAAAAAGTCTCTAGCTTTTCGAAAGTATAATGAAAAAATCATGAGTTTGACAATCATTGTCAATATATGTCAAACGAACAATATATGAAAATTGGTATTGGTTCGCACATGTGCTATGGCGCATTTTTACTAGTTTATGTTTAAATTAACTAAAAATTAAGACAACTAAACAAATAATAAAACAAAACCCTAGCGCCAATTTATTTTATTGATAAATAACTAAACAAAATAATGAAATAAAAAACTAATTAAACTAATTAATCCACGCAATATATTTATTCGAATCAAAATGAGAATTATTCAGCCACGACTAAAACCAGTATTTCCGAAGGGGGGGGGGTATAGAGCAGCAAAATATGACGATTTTAAATTGGAATACAATATAACATATATTTATTTAATATAATCAATTCTAAAAAGATATACAAGAGGTTAAATTGCCGGCCGCAAGGCACAACCAATTTACCAAGGATACGGGCACTGAACACTGACTCTATTTTTAATGTTTATTTGTCGGAGATTTGACTCCACCAACAAGATAAACTAATTAATAAATGATGTTAGGGGCATACTCTCACGAATGGAGCCCCGTCAGTAATAATGGTTACATCTTTATAAAGTTTTTATACACTTAAGAAATAATACCCGACCAAAAGGTTGAACACACCATTTCAGAATGACGACAAAGAGAGTGCTTCGTCACGAATTTTTACGTGCCGACACGTGCGCCGCGGTGCCACTCTCACGAATCACATAACAAAAATCGCACAGTAATATTACCGGCGGCTGGAAACATTGAGCGGCGATCGACCGACGAACGTTGATCAACAGTAGCTCGACAAGTTGGCAGGTAAACCAGAAGTTCTAACAATAATAATATACAATTAAATAAAATAAATACAATGTTAAATTTAATACGTCAAAGTAGAAACAAATATTAATTAACAAAATCTTAAATCCAACTAAATAGAAATCCTATAGAAGAAACGAGTACTGAAGGTAAGCGTTAAAAGTTAACGGAAAAGCGTTAACAGTTAACGAAAAAGGATATTTTTATACTTGGTTCCTTGGTTGCAGAGAGAAGGTATTTGTTAAAAGTTTACGGAAAAGGAAACTCTCAGCTTATTATACAAATTACCTTGAAATTTAATTTTTATTTCTTAATACAAACAATAGACTACCTTCAGGGTGTCATTATCCTTCGATCAAACCCTTGTATAATGAGGGTCAATGGCTTTAGGAAAAGAGAAAAAAATTTCAAGTTTTAATGCAAAGAGAGAAATGAAATGAAATTCTGAAATTTTACCTCATTATTCAAATATTCTTTAAATTTAAATTTTTCTTTCTAAATACAAACAGTAGACTAAATAAGCCAATCGTTTTTCAAGCCAACCCTTGCATAATAATAATTATATAATTAATTGTGTGTTATAATTATATAATTAATTATATAATTAAGTGTTATAATTGCTTTGGAAAAGAGAAAAAATTTTCGAGCTTCAACGAAAAGAGAGATAAATATATTTGTGCGTGGTATAGAAGTACATGGTAGTGAAAGTTATCAATGAATAGAACTTGAGTGTGTATAATGTGAAAGTGAATAATGCTACTTATTGTGTATTTTTTATTAAGAGTTTAAAATAGAAATGTGTTTATAATGTGAAAGTGTATAGTATTAATATGTTTATTGTTTATTAAAAGTTTGTGTTGAATAGTTCTTAATACGGTGAACAAAAAGTGTTTATTAAAGAAATGAACTGTAAGTGATAAATAATAAATAATAAAGTGACTCTAAAAGTAAATATGCAGTAAAAATTAAATGTGAAAAGTGACAGTGATGTAAATGAAAGTGTGCTAAATGTGTTGACTAAAGGAACAATATTTAGAAAGTGTTTAATTTTTGTATTTCCTTCTTATTTGCAATAAAGTTAGTGTTATGAAATGCTAAAAGTGTCAAAAAATGCGATTGTGCATTCATTAATCAAGTGATTGATAACTGTTTAATAAATAAATTAATTGAGAATGTTTAATAAATAATAAAGTGATTATAATGTTTCTAAAGAAACATTACAGTATAAAAGAAGTGTTAATAATATAATTATATAAAAGAGGTGAGATAAAGATATGAGACAATTATATGAAATAAACAGATGAGACATTGAGAGAAATAAAGTAAAAATATAAGATAATAGCATGCGACAATCTTATGAAATAAACATGTGAAACAATGAGAGAGATCAGGTAAAGAGATGAGATAATGATATGAGATAAATAGATATGAGATAAACATATGAGATACAGAAACAAAAAAACATTAAGACTTGAAATATAAAGATATTTTGATGACATGTAGAATAATGAGGTCATTATGGAGTTAGATCCTGAGTCATAAAAAATTCATTTTTTGTTAACTTTTTTTTAAAAATTGTTTCTGAAAAATGAGTTATCAGTTAACGAAGAGATATTTCAAGTTAAATAATAAAGATTAGGATATTATTCGTGATTGGGAAATGCTACATGACAATCACATGTATAAGTTTCAGGAGTTATTGGAACTTGCATCAAGTGGTAGTTTCCAAAAACAAATTACAGGATATTTAAAAATGTTAGATGAAATAAATAAAAGCAATTAATAAGAATAAGTCACATATTCAAATTCTGTTTAGTGGAAATCGACTTTTGGGTCACTGCATGTGCACTTACTATGATGGAAATGAACTTTTTGTTTATGATGATAGTCTTAATGAAGATTGTTTAAATGATGATCAAAGAGAATATTTATGCAGGTTATATCCATTTAAACCTAATGTAGTTTTTTAAGAGTATAACAACCAAATTTTGTTGATTGTGGAGTATACATCATTGCGTTTGCTGTTTCTTTATATTTTAATATTAACCTTGAAAATATTGTATATAATCATGCTTTAATGAGAACTTATTTGTATATGATGTAAGAAAAAATGTGTCATCTCATTTTCTGATAATTTTACAGAATTGTTTAAACTTGGAATTGGCAATATCGAATAAATAAACAACAATAATTTACATGTGAGGAATGTAAAAGATGAGACACAGAAGAGAAACTTAGATTATTAAACTAATGACGACTTTACAGAAATGAAAGGAGATAGTAGTAGTCCTTCATTACATACAAAAATAGGACAGAAAAATGTTGTTAATATTCCTGACTAAGAAACTAAAAAAAGCAGTACCAAATATGAAAAAATGTATTGTAAAAGACCTAAGTTAAAAGGAGAGATGGGAAAGAGAGACAAATAACAAATATGGAAAGTGTAAATAGTGACAGAATATAAATGTTTGTAAGTAAAAACATGTGAAAAATGTGTCAAATTCTATATTTTTTAGCAATGCTAATCACAACAGTAGAAAAACTAGAGCAGAATATCAGAAAGAATATAGTGAAATGATGAAATTAAAACGAAAAAGAATTGATAACAAAGAAACAGAAATATCAGTTATGGAAGATGTATGTTTAAGTAGTGAAACAAATGTAAATTTTTCTAAAAAAAAACACATAGATAGTGCTGTTAAAGAAGGAAAGAGAGATAATAATTCTGACAAATTAATAATTTCTAGCGATTGTAATGAGACAAGTAAAAAGAAGTAAAACAGAAGATGTGCCATGATAAGGATGAAAATAATGAAATACTGTATTCAAAAGATATGCAGGAGAAAGATTGTGATGAGAAAATGAAAAAAGTCACGCAAAATAACAAAAACAATAACGTAAAAGATTAAAATTAAAAAGAAACGTAGTCGATGAGGAAAAAATAGATGTTTCGGAACATAGAGGTAAAAAATTGTGTCATTTATGGAAATTAAAACAACATTGATATTGATGATTTTACTTATGCAGAAAAAAATATTAATAGCATACATGTTCCAAGTTATAACGAACATTATCTTGGTAAAATGTCGTTTTTTTGCAAAAGATGCAAGGCTAAACATTTCGAGAAAGAAAAAGTTCAAAAGAAATTAACTTATAATTATTGTTGCAGTCATGGTTTTATAATTTGAATAATAAAAGGCGGGGACCATTTTGATAAATAATTCAAGGTTGAATATATTATCAAATCAACAATTTCCTATTTCCTGAAATTGATAATGATCCATCTTTTGGTCAATTATTCCTGTTAGATCTAGAAGAAGCAATTTGCTATAGATTAAACAAAATGACAACTTAGATTAGGATATATTATTTAGTATTGCCAAATTATTGAGAGATTGTAACGCATATACAAAGTCTTTTTTAATGATGTCTGAGATCATTAAGATAGAAATTGCGTTATAGAAAAAGAATAATTTAATTTACAATTTTTAAAGGAGTAATGAAGTTGCTGCTATTTTTAATATGAATGTTGAAGGTTTAATACCAGAGTCTTATGTAACGATGTATAATACATCGATTCAATAATTGCAATTGGTTAGTCATTTAGATCCAAATCTCTCTATCTCTCTCTCTCTCTCTCTCTCTCGCACACACACATTTAAATTGGAAATTTTACCTAAAATTTTACCTCATGATACTAATATTCTTCAAATTTAAATCTTATTTCTAAATACAAACAATAGACCTCCTGCTAGGCCAATTATCGACGGAACGAACGCTTGCATAATGAGGGTTAGTAACTTTAGGAAAAGAGGCGAAAATTTCGAACTTTAATGGAAAAGAGAGAAAATTTGCCTTTCTCTTTCTCATTACCTGCAAAAATATTTGCTTCTCACTCTCTCCAAAGAGAAGCGTTACTTTCTAACGGCCTTCCTAACTCATCTAACGGTCCTTGGTAACTCATTTGCATATAACTTCTTTCTTAGTAAGGAAAATAGGAGTAAGAGATCATACCTTCAATCAATTTTTATATGGTGGAAGAATGTTTCAGCAATGGTTAATTGATGATTTAGATAATCAAGAAATTGAAAATAATGTACATGTTGGCAAGATGTTGATACTGCCTTCAACATTTATAGATTCAACTCGAAACATGTTAAAACAATATCAATATGCAATGACCATTATGTAGCTTTTCATGGTAGACCACCAGACCAGATTTATTTATTGCAATGACATGTAGTACAAAATCGAAAGAAATTTAAGAAAATTTATTACTTAATCAGTCAGCTTCTAACAAACCTGACAAGTTGCAAGAGTCTTTCATTTTAAAGTAAAAAAAATAATCGAAACTATAGTAGATGATAAACTATTTGGACAAGTAAAGTCTTATGTTTATGTTATTGAATTTCAGAAGCGTGGTTTACCACACATTCATTTATTGGTTATATTGGTAGAAGGTTCTAAAATATTAAGAGCAGAGTGTGTTGATCGGTAAACTTATTAAAGTAAGGTTTTTAAATGGTATTAGGTATATCATAATTTTTTATAATTACTCCACATATTCTTCATTTTATTCTTTATCTTTATTTTATTTAATTAATTTTCAATCAATGAAAATTTCCAAATGATCACATCAATTTAAATTTATTGCAGTGTCTTATCATTAATTCTTTTTTTTATTATATTATGTATTTCCTTTATTTCACATAATTATACATAAATGAAACATTATTTTAAGAAATAAAAAAATTTGGCGAGGTTTAAATAATGTGCAAGGTAAATTTTTACCTCGTCACAGTACTTTGTGGTTTTATTCAATTTTGTATAATTACTTTGTGTCTGTTTTAAAACATATTTAAAATTTTCAAATTTTCCCAGAAGTTTTGCTTCGAACATTATTATTTTAAAATATTATTTTAAAATATTTAAAAATTGTTTGTTACAACAGCAAATGTCTGATTGCTTTACTTTCTAAAAAAAATTGTATTAAATATTGCACAGTTTATTAAAGTACGTGATATTGGAAACAAACTGCGAATCCAAATTTAATAATACGTAGAATAAAAAAAACAAATATAAGCATTACAGATCTGTTTTGCTTTTTTACAGTTTAGAGCTAATCGTGCACATTTGCACAATGAGAAGATTACTGAAGCTGTCAGCATATCTTTGGTATGGTGTACATTGGAATTGCTGAAGCATACTCAGTGAAAAACCCCTTTAATTCCGTATCTGTAATATTATTCATAAGACCATCTTATGGATTTAACCTTTGAAGTTAATGAACCCGTTTTTAGCCAAATTTTAGCTATGTTTATAGACTTTCATTGTAATTGTAACCCTTTTTTGTTTATGCCCTCACGCTTCTAGCTTCTTCAACTTTTTTGTGTATTGAGCTTTTATTTTATTTTATTATTATTTTTATTTAATTGCTCTTTTCTAATTACAAAAAAGTTTACAAGAGAAGTTGCGCTAAGTAACTATTAAGAATAAATTAAGAACATAAAAGCGAAGATTTACAAAAAGATAGGCGCTGGTAGGAGAGGCATCAATCAAACGAGTAGTAAAAATGACACGCAGAACAATAATTAAACGTTTCAGAGTTGAAAAGCTACTAGATGAGAAAATTTTCAACCAAGTATCGATGAACAAAGTAATGTTACCGGGTTGATTCGTAATAGGGGTAAACAGATGATTACAGGCAGGGCAGGATAAGAGAATGTGACTTAAAGCATCCAATTCAAGATTAGATGGCAAGCGGTGCAAATTGTATCCGGGTGAAAGAGGTATTTTTTATCAAAAACAATTCTAGTAACCTGCCTATTTAATAACCGGATCTGTGTAAAAAATTTCTTAAAAAATAAAGGCATGTGCATAAATAATTAAGCTTAAGTCCCCGGTTGCAATGACAGATTCGGCAAAATCAAAAGGCTTCTTGAAATCAGTCTACTTTCTTCATCACGACATCTCAAACATCTTTCGTATTCATCAAGAATAAAATCCTGGATTGATCTTTTATTAAGTATTTACTATTTTTTTCTTTTCAGAGAATTTAAATTTAATCGATTCAAGCTTTTATTATTTTTATTTTAATCTAAAATTCCAATATAAGGGGATACCGAGGCAACAGGATAAATTGTCAAAAGCTTTAATTTGCATTATCTTTCGAATAATAACATTTCTAAAGCTACATTTTTGACTATAAAAGACTCTTGCTACTAGAAACAAACGTCCATAGTTATGAGATATTCAGTTCAAAGTTGTCATGTATATTACATAAAGTATGTTTTGAGCATTAAGTCGTAAATTTTTATGATGTCGAAAGTTTTAACTTTTGATTCTTTTTTGTAGATATATTCTAAGAAAAACCAGTATTTTCTAGCTAATTTAAGTAGGCTGAACACAAATCAGAAATCGATTTTGTATATGTTTAGTCATATGTGTGCCACGGTTGACGTCGGAAACCGAAAACTTACTACACAATTTTAGCCCTGCCCTGGGGCTAAAAGTTAAAAAAAATTGAAGTTTGGAGAAACAGATAAAACATAAATTTTTCGAAAAAAAATCTCAAAATATAATACCAAAAGTTGTGGAGGACAGATTTATTTATAAGGTACATGAGTTTACATATATGTGGATTTAAGGATTTAGTACCTCAAAAACAAAAAAAAATCAAAAATTAAACTTTTAGCCCTAGTCTCCCCTAACCGAATGAAATTACAATTTTTAAAAACGTCAACAGATTTTTATTTTATTTGGTTTAAATTCCAACATTATCCAAAACTTAGACAAATTACGTTTTAATTGTATAAATTCAAATTAATTTAGGAGTAATTTAAATTATAAACTCTTAAATTTTAAATTAAAATTTTAATAATTTTTCTACCACACATGCACGAAAACCTCGTGTTTTCGTTCGCCTTAAGCGGGGCAGAACTCACAGTTTTTAGGTCAGTGAACGTTAGAGGTAAAAAAACTCCCGAACAGTGAACTAAAGACTGCGAGTGCTGACCCGCTAACGCGAACGAAACACGAGATTTTCGTACATATGTGATAGAAAATAGCATATGCACCTCGGGAGGCCGATTTTTTGTCTCGATCAATGTTCTCCGAACATTTGTGCTTGACAAAAAAACACGGACTTCCCTCCCTTGATGCATAATATACTATTGTCTCGTTTGTAAGGAAATGATAACACTTGTAATTCCTTTCGTTAAACTAAATTTAGAATAACGTTTAAAAGATAAAATTAATGATTTAAATAGAAAAAAATTAATAAATTGTTCTGATGTTTATGAAAGACTGTAATTTAAACTTTTCCCGGTGAAAAATTATATTTAAATGTGAATGAAATATGAATGTTACATAAAAGTTATTTTAACCCGGGAAAAAGGGTTTAGATATAATCAGATATATTTCAGATATCATCAGATATATTGTAGATATAATCAGATATATTTCAGATCTAATGGTATATGATTTCATCTATTCAGATATAATCAGATATAATTAGTTATTTAAACATACATCTGCTTATATATATTTAGATATAATCAGATCTAACTCGATATATATTTAGATATAATCAGATCTGAAATTATATCTGTTTATATCTAGATAGATATCGCCTGATGTGAGGTCATATCTAACTAGATATATTTTAACATAGTCAAATCTGATATTATACCTTTCTATATCTAATTAGATACTATCAGATATGAAGTCAGATATAATCATTTTGTTAACAGATTTAATCATACATAATATCAGATCAAACTATATCTAATAAAAAAATAATTTATTTATAATATATATAAATAATATAGTTTGGACTTTTTCAAATTTGCATTAAATTGACATTGCCGCTTACATAATTTCATTTTATAAATAAATTATCAAATTAATTTATAATTTAAAATTGAACAATAATATACCTAAAATATACATATAGATATATAAGATGTGTATATAAAGTAAAATATGTGTTGAAATCTAATAATTTTAAAGCACAGAAGAAAGTTTAGATATGATTAGATGTAGTTTTATTTATATTTAATCTCGCTCATACTGATTCATATACATTCTAACAAAAATTATTTCTAAGTATCAGTGTGGAGCAGTGGTTAGAGCTCTTGACTAGAAGTCGTGGGAGTGCGGGATCGAGTCTCGGGTCAGTCGATTTTTTTTTTTTTTATTATTATTTATTACAAATGTTTATTAATTATATCACCCAACTTCATATTTTTTAATAATATTTATAATTTTCAAAAAATTTATTTATTTATTTAAAATTTTTTAATCTGGTTAGATCTAATTATATCTGGTCAGATAGAGACAAAATCGAGATATGATTATATATAATCAATTATATCTGATTATATCTAAACCTTTTTCCCGAGAAGTACTCAAGTTTAATAAAATTTGTATTTTAAAAGATTTTTAGAAAAAATGAAACAGAACTTCTCATAAAAGTAAAATATTTGAAATTTATTTTTTGTTTTTAAACTAATTATATATCCACTTAAATTTTTTATTGATAACAGTTCTTAACATTATGTGCTGTTAATTTCAAGTTATCCTTAATTATTCAAGAATCTAAAAGTTATAATTAAAATTTAAATATTTTTAGGGGATAATCTAGGATCGGCAAGATTGGGTAGCATCGGGTAAGGTCAAATAGGGTCGGGTAGGGTAGGGTAGGGTCGGGTAAAATCAGGTAGGCTCGGATAGGGTTAGATAGAGATGGATAGTTGCATCTGGTGAGATGGTCGATAGATCAATTGAATGATCGGAAAATCGAACATGGTAATCGATAATCGATATATATCAAACCAGGGACAATGATAGCCATGTCCTTTAGAATGAGGATATTAAAATAACACCCATTAGTTTTATAAAAAATTGTAAATATATTTGTTTATTTTTTCTGTTTTTTTTTAATATAAATTAAAAATACAATGTTCTATGATATTATAATTACGATTTTATGGATATTTATGTAGCGTCACATGCTCGGTTATTATAATCATAAACGGATAGGTGTAATTTATTATTCTCGCTTGCAACCCACGTAGGGAAGCTCAGTTACGGTTGATCCATAAATAAGCAATTTTAATTGAATATGCTTTATGCAGGAATGTAGTTATTCATTTTTTGAAAGGCCTTGATGAATCCGTTATTATGTACATACAATAAAAAAAAAGATAATTTGTAGTAAAAGGTTGTAAAAGGTCGAATCCCGGTCAATATAAGTTTTTAATTTTTTTATGTTACTAAATTATAAATAAAAACAAGATTTCAAAAATCATAAAAGAATAATCTAAAAAATAATAAGAATAACCCAATAAGACGAAAGGTGTATCAACCAATTTGACCCAAATTTGTTAATAACTTTATAATTCTTTAACAAAAAATAAACTTTTTTTGTATTACATATAAATCATCTATTGCTTGATTAAAAATAACTCGATATGTATTTTTCACTTCACAAAAAGATATTTTTTTTTTTGTAAAAACTAAGGTTATGATATAATGCGTCTTCATTATTTCAAGTTTATTTCCAATCTCTCAAGTAAACGCGCGTCTGGATAGAGACATAAGAGCAAGGGTACGGAAAGGGGAAAAAGTTGAAAAAAGTGGAATGTGGTTACGAAGTGTAGAAAAGAAGATGAGGTATCACGAGATGAGGTGAGAAAAATTCTGAAGGGTAAAAAGGAATCAGGTCCCAGATGATGTTTCAAGATATATTTCAAAAGGGAGAGGAGTATGTTAAGCTTTCCAAGTGCAAAGTAACTTGATTTATAACACTTTTTTAAAACATTTTTTTTTGATATATTTTTCTGTAATATAAAAGGTGTTTTACAATCGCAAAATTGTCCAACACATATTCAAGTGGTTTGTTAATTTTTTTACTAGAAGCTACTTTAAAAAAAAAATATTTTGAATCAGGTGAATTTGAAAATTGTAAAGAGTGAAGAATTTTAAATGAATTATTTTTAGAATATATACAAAGCTTAATAAAAAATCTAAGAAGGTATACGTGTAAAATGCGAGACCTATATAATAGACAAGACTGTTCATTTTATTAAAGGAATTATAAACTCGTAATCTTTTTAAAAAACTGAATCGAATTTTCATAAATGAAATGTAAATCGGAGGTGACATTACTTACTCATAAGCAAGTAAAGAGTTACTCATAAGCAAGTAAAGAGGTACTAATTAGCAGCAAAGAATAAATAGAAGTATGTACGTGAATAGCTCATAAGAGCATCGATACTCACACACTCGTAATGGCAGCACATGTACTTGCTACTCTTAATATCGGTGCTTCTGTACATATTAATATCTTGTCCAATTTAATTTTCTTTCAGAAACTTTCTATTCAGATCTTACAAGGATACGAATACATAAAAAGACTGGTTGAGAATTTAATCAAGTTTGTATGTTGTTATTAAAAAATGTGATGCATTACACGAATGCATCAATTTTATTTTGCGACAGTTTGTTTCTTGAAGAAAATACGTACCATTTTGCGAGAATTGAAAAAGTATCCGGACGACCCAGTTTCGAATTAGACATTGAAATGTCTGTAAGAAAAGAAGCTGGATTTTCTCCAGGTCCAATTTTAAATTAAAGAAGTCAAGAGAGGAAACGTTGGTCCTTACTTTTCCCAGTTCAGTGTCTATCTGTATTAGAAGGCTCGTTTGTAGTCTTTCCAAAGTCCGTAGGCCCAGCCATGTGATTCGCTACTACATTCATGTTGCTTGGACTAAAGAAAACTACTTTAAATGCGGCTAGCGTTCGTTTCTACTTCCGATCCATCTGGCTCAAGACGGGCGACAAATCGAGTTACCGCCCGAACCCAAGACCAAAGAGCCTTCAGTTTCTCTCTCTCTCTCTTTCTTTCTCTATACTATTTTCTTCATTCCTATTCTCTGTCCTTTTTCACTCTTTTTTCATTTATCTCATTTTCCATTTTTCCTTTTCGCTTCCTATTTTCTTCTTTTTTAATTTTCCTTAACATGGTGAAAAATCGTTTGTGTTTATTGAATTCAGATAAAAATCGAGACAGAGAGATAGCCTGGTAAAATTTCATTTACAGTTGGGTGTAGTTATGCTGTAGCAGACGTTCACTGGTGATATAGAAGGTAGAAAATTCCTGTCAATGTTTAAACATATCAAAAAAGTTTATTGGAAATGTTGTAATAAAATATTTCCTTTTGTCAACAAACATTTTTTTAATAATAATAATGTTTCTAAAAAATGTAAAATTTGTTTTATTTATTTATTTATTGTTGTACAAAGTTCATAGGGCTAAGTATGCCATCGGAGAAAAGAGTAATAGATAATCTATAAATTTATAAATGGTCGAGTTAAACCGACATAAAGTTAAGTAGTCTAGAGCAAATATATCAATACAACTAAGTTGTAGCCTATACGTAAATACAATATAGCGCTATTATATTTTATATAACATCAGATAGGAGATTTTTTTTCAAAGATATAACGAGATTTTGCGCTTTTAATATGATGAAGAATTTGATTCCACAATCTGAAATCCCTTATTACAAACGATTTTTGGAATTTGCAAGTAAGATGCGCAGGCAGTAAAAGTAGAGTTTTTCTATCGCGAAGTCGGAATTCGTACATTTCATCACCGATTTTGAATTTAAAGAATTCGAACAAATACTCAGGATCCCCAGACTGGAAGAAGGAGAATAGAAAATTACCCATAAAGAATTGCCTTCTCTTTGACACATTAAGTAAACTAGCTCTAACTCTATATGATGTAATGTGTTCGCCTTTGGGAAGACCATATACAAATCTGATGCAAGCATTCAGAGATTTCTCCAGTTTTTTATTGAGTTCATCAGTTATGTCATCATAAACGAGAGACCCATAATCAATATAGGGGAGAATTAATTGGTACATGATCTCTGGCATAATCTCTGGCACATGATCCTTCCAGCTGAGTGATCTATCCAAGATTAATCCAAACTCCCTTACAGACTCACTGTAATCAATATTCAATTCTCCAATATTTGAACTAGGTAAGTTGTTTAGTGTACACAGAGGACATTTAGAGGTACTAAAAACAATGGCCTTCGTCTTGGAAGCATTCAGTCGCAGCCCACTGTCCCACGCCCAATTTGCTACTAAATCAATATTTACTTGCATCATAAGCATCATATAGGCTAAAGAAGACAAAGGTCCCGAAAGACTTAATTTGAAATCATCAGCAAATTTATGATGCTTACAACGTCTGCTACTAAATGCTAATAAATCTGCTACTAAATTGCTACTGAATCAATATTCACTTGCATCATAAGCATCATATGGGCTAAAGAAGACAAAGTTCCCGAAAGACTTAATTTGAAATCATCAGCGAATTTATGATGCTTACAACGTTTCTGCTTACTTACGTTCTTTCCAAGATTGGTAACGTAGATGTTAAATAACAGAGGCGCAAGCAAAGATCCCTAGGGTACATCACATTTAATCACATTTAATAACAGAATTTAATAACTCAAACTCACTCAATTTCTGCAGCAGGAGAAAATGTTCCACACTGTCAAATGCCTTAAAAGAGGCGAAAAAGATTGTAAGAGTAATTTCTTTTAAGTCCATTGCTGATTTCACATCAGTAGTGAATTTTAATGCGGCTGTAGTCGTACTATGTTCACTACGAAAACCCGAGTGCATAGGATCCATAAGCTGCCGCCTGTCTAAAAATTTAGTTATTTGCTTTTGAACAATTCTCTACAGAGGCTTAGTTCAAGAGTTTAATAAGGAAATAGGGCTAAAGTCCGATACTAAGTTCGGTTTATCTATTTTAGAGATAGGCCTCTTACCAGAGCCTTAGAGATGTACTTGTCTGTAAGGAAACGTTATAAACATTGAGAAGAGCTGGAGAAATAACAGGAAATGCAAGTCGAATCGTTTTCATTGCTATACGACAGACCCAATGGCATCAAACTTAATTTCCGAAAGTGTCTTGAACAGGGCCTCGGGCTGTTCAAACTTTTATTTTATTTAAACTTCTAAAATGAGCCAAGAGCTTATTGCAGTTTTGATTCTGGACTAGAAAGCAGACGAGAGCTTTCGAACAAAACTGAAAATTGATGAAAGGTGTTTAGAGTTTCAGAACGACGCCAAGTGTTTTCAAATAAAGCCGAGAGTTTCCGAATAAAGCTGCGAGTTGCCAAACGAATCTAATACTGTTTTCCAGATAGGAGCGAGACTTGCCGAGCGGCATGTAGAGTTGACGAAATCTTTCGAAAGTATCCTAGGGTTGTCTAGAGGAGTCCCGAGTTTATAGTTAATTTTATTATCAAATAAGAATACGTCACATTTGTTCACCCGTTATAATAACTAACGAGAGATCCATAAAATACTGCCGGGAGAAGAATTTTAAAACTATCACGATGTTTCCTGTTAGAAGGCCAAAAGGAAACTGAACTCAACGACCATACGAGGCCCATGCTGACCCACATTTATTCAAAGGGAAAGTTTTTACCTGGAATTCGAGCTCCGCCATAGGATATTGACAGTTTCTAAATACAGCCGAAAGTTGCCGAACGAATCTAATACTGTTTTCCGGATGAAACCAAGACTTGCCGAGCGGCGTGGAGAGTTGACGAAATCTTCCGAATGTATCTTAGGGTTGTCTAGAGGAGTCCTGGGTTTACAGTTAATTTTATTATAAAATAAAAATACGTCACATTTGTTTACCTGTTGTAATCACTATCGAGGGATCCATAAAGTACTACCGGGAGAAGAATTTTAAAACTTGCATGATATGTCTTGTGAGGAGAAAATAAAACTAAACTTAAACCATACGAAGCCCATGCTGACCCATAGCTGGATAGAGAGAAAGTTCGTACCTAGAATTTGAGCTCCGCCATAGGACACCGAAAGTTTCCGAATACAGCCGAAAGTTGCCAAACAAATCTAATACTGTTTTCCGGATGAAACCAAGACTTGCCGAGCGGCGTGTAGAGTTGATAAAATCTTCTGAATGTATTCTAGGTTTGTCCAGAGGAGTCCTGAGTTTATAGTTAATTTTATTATCAAATAAGAATACGTCACATTTGTTCATCCGTTATAATCATTAACGAGGGATCCATAAAGCACTACTGGGAGAAAAATTTTAAAACTGGCACGATGTGTCCTGTTTAAAGGCTAAAAGGAAACTGAACTTAACGTCCACAAGAGCCCCATTCTGATCCACAGCTGTATAGCGGAAAGTTTTTACCTAGAACTCGAGCTCTGACCTGCAGGCGCCGAGAGTTTTTGAATGGAGCCGAAGGTTGCCTTGTGGTGTTTAGAACGTAACCTAGAGTTAACGAGAGTTTTCCAACGATGCCGAGAATTAATTTTATTTTTTTCCCATTTGAAAAATATTTATTCATATTAATTTAAAATTACATTCAGTTTTACATGTTTTGTTTTGCAACTCCCGTCTAATCATCAGGTCTAATCAGGTCTAGTCATCAAACAGGTGGTGTTTAAATTTAACGAGAGCTTCTAAACATAACCAGAAGTTGCTGATATTTTTAAAAATCAATAGACGTAGTAGCTGTCAAATTATCTAAAGGGCGCTGTCCGCCTGTTTCTTGCAGTCGGAATCCTTGAGCTGAATTTTTTTACCTTTAATTAGATATCGTAAAAAGTTTTTTGTTCTACGTATCTCCTTTCATCTCTCTCTCTCTCTCTTTCCATTCCACTCACATCTTTCCTAAACTTACATTATTTCCTTTCTACCCCTTCATTTTTTTCTTCTATTCCATTCCTTGTTTTTCAAGCACAAAGTGTTTTTTCTCTTCCTATTTGTCCGAACTTTTCTTCTTTAGTGTTTCCCGGAAGATAGAAAGAAAAGCGCAGGGAACTAACAATGTTTCGAGTTCGAAATGGAGAGTAAAACGGGTTGCTGGCTCGTTAAAAGTAGAAATGCGATGGCACACGGTGTGGTCACGTTTCAAGAAAATAGTCGGAGCTCTCTTCGAATTAACCGACGCTATCCACTGAATCCAACTTTCTTCCTTTCCTCGACACTTGCTCTCTCACTTGTCCCATGAGGTGACTCGACGATATTGCTATGTACGACTTGAACCGTTCCTCGGTACCCTTGGGGCGCCGATTAACGTGCACCGAAAATAATTAACATCCTTGGAACGCGATACTGAGATCCGATAATTTCTCAAGCTCGTCAGACGCCTACGAGCCTCGAATTTGCCGAATTGCTAACCTCAATTCACGAAAATTCCTCGACAGAAAACGAGACGCGCGCACTCCTCTCGACCAACTTAAATACATGTAAAATATTCACATTAAACTAATTATTTTTAAGAGCTACTTAATATAATTAATTGATGGATTGATTTTGAAAGTGGATATTTTAATAAAATTCCAAGCAAAAGAGTGTTTAATGCAGGGTTTCTGCGGGAAGAAAATTTAAAATGGAGCTACGATAAATTTCTAGTAGCGTTGGAGCTTGAATAAAAGAAAAAAAATCAGCTTATCGATTTTTCTTTAATTTATTACCACCTGGCTCGGGTTTAATGAAACTAATCGACTCTTTCTGATGTAAAATTCATTTCATTAAATAGTTTTTCGAGAGAGAGGTTTATATGTTCTCTTTTTTCACACACCAAGCTTAACGTTGAAAGATGTGAGGGATAATAGAAATATAAATAATCTTTTTGTTTCAAACAATGCAACAAAGAACCTCGTTAGCGAACGTTTTATCTAAAATTAATTATAGAAATCCAATACGCAAACTGTTTACTATTAATATCTCTTTCAGATAAATTTCTATTCTTTTTTTTTTCTCTTAGTTATGGAAAAACTTTTTTTTCAGCTTTTAATTTAGGTTTATAATATTTTTAGAATCAATATTTGAGTTAATTATTATATGGTTGGATTTTAGTTTGGTTGACCAACATTTAAAAAATTCAAATTTCAGAAGATTAAAAGCTTAGTAGTCGAAAATAAAATTTAGGTTAGAGTCGTCAGTGTTAGAGTGTTCCGACCTTGACTACCATTTATTCGAATTCTCATAACTCTAAAACTTCTAATCTAATCATTTGTCAGTGTTTAGTAAAAACATTGCAGTTTGAAAGATTTTTTCAACTTTATGTGAGAAAGCAGGTATTTTTTCGATAAAGAATAATTCTAGGGGTTGAGAGCACAAAAAATAAATTATTTTTTTTAACACCCTGGTCGAAAGAACGAACGTTCGGCATCTGTTTCGAATCAGAAAGCCTAAGATTTGTGCATTGCTGAATGCACACACGCGCCCTCTATAACAGCGAGAGCAAAATTTTTTTTCCGTATTCGATGCGCGAGACTGTTTCTTTTTGACATTTAAGTATTTAACCTCGAAGTTGCATGCATTTGTCGTTGAGTTGCAAGTGATTAAAATAAATAAAAAATGAATCCAGTGCTTTCATCTGACGACGAATCTTTAGATGAAGAAGAAGTTTTTCGTGATTTCGATGCAGAGGCTAAGCTAATTATTCAGACAGAAACATTGCCACAGAAATCTGCAGACCGGTACAACCTAGTCTATGAGACTTATAAAACTTGGCAAAATGAAAACAAAAATTCTCTGTCTACTTCGCACGAAACTAACTTAATTGTATATTTTAAAAAATTGAGTGAAAAATTAAAACCGACAACTTTGTGGAGCATTTGGTCAATGTTAAAAAAAACGTTGAATACAAGAGAAAACGTTGATATTAGTGGATTTCAAAATTTGAAAAGCATTATTAAAAAGAACTCGAAAGGTTATAAACCAAAAAAATCATTAGTGCTAAAATGGGAAGAAATAATGCAATTTATCAACAAGACATCTGACTACAGTTATTTAGCATCAAAGGTTAACTTTTTCATTACTTTTCATTGATTACTCTTCTAATTTGTAGTTTAATAATTATAATAATTTCAGGTTATTCTTATATTTGGAATATGCGGAGCTCTTCGATGTGATGAAATCACTAATCTTAAGGTACAAGATGTTGAGGATCTTGGCAACAAGTATCTTATTTCAATCAATGAGACGAAAAATGACAGACCTCGTCAGTTTATCATTGGACAACTTTTCTATGGAACAGTTAAAAAATATATTGATTTAAGACCAAGTGAACAATTTACAAACAGATTATTCATTCAATATCACAAAGGGAAATGCCATCACCAAGTCATTGGCAGAAACAAAATTGGTGAAACGCCTCAAATTATAGCGTCTGTTTTAAATTTACCGAATGTAAAATTGTATACTGGGCATTGCTTTCGTCGAACTGGTGCGACATTATTGTCTGACTCGGGAGCAAACGTCACCATGCTTAAACAATTAGGAGGATGGAAGTCTACCGAAATAGCTCAAGGTTATTTATTTATTTATTTGATTTATAAAATTTACTTAGAGTTTAAAAATAATTTTAGTACATTTAAATTCATTGAAATATAATTCTATATATTAAAATTAACTTATTTACAGGATATGTCGAAAATTCTATTAAAAATAAAGAGCAAATTTTTCAAAACATAACCCATGCAGTATCGGCTACTCAATCCATGCCATCAGTTAATGAAAATTGTTTAACTGAAAGCATAATTGGAAACAAAGATAATAAATCTACAAATACAAAAGAGAATTTAAATAATTTTTTCGATGATTTTGACGTCACTGAAGAAGAACTGACTGCAATTGATCAATTAAATCAATCAAAAGAACCTGAAATTTCTGCACCTTATTTTACAACGGCAAAAAACAGAAAAATACTTATGCCGTGTTCTAACAATTTAAAAGTAGCCGAACATTTTACGTCAAAATCACCTATTAAAGTTTCTTTTAATGCATCACGAGATGAACCACTGCAAAAAAAAAGTAAAAACCTAGAAGGTAAAGCTCACGCAAAGAAACAAACTTTACAATCACCATCAGATCCAGAAGGAGAAAAAAATGATGATTTGAATTCCGTTTTCAAAAAAAATTCTTTCATTAAGTACGAAAATTGTGTTTTTCACGGAAACATTACAAATAACTTTTATTGTTCATCAAAAGATTAAAGCTAACACAAAGAAACAAACTTTCCAACCACCATCTGATCAAGAAGCAGAGAAAAATGATGATTTAAATTGCGTTTTCAAAAAAAAATCTTTTATTAAGTACAAAAATTGTGTTTTTTATGAAAACATTATAAATAATTTTTATTGTTCACCAAAAGATTAAAAAATTATTCTATATATATTATTTTCAAAATCATCGTTAATAAGGTTTTGTTGACAATTCTACGAGTCTTTAGGTTTTTTACGATAGTTAGATTTTATTAATATATTTTAATTAAGTGAAAATAATAAAATGAAGTTTTTTTTATTAAAAGTGTGCATTTAATTGATAAATAATTGTTATAAAAATATTAAACATTCGAAACATTAAAATTAATTAACCCCAATTGTCTCTTCCTTTCTATTAATGTATCAAGATTAAATTTCAATAAAGTTACAAACGACAGAAGCTGTAAATTTTCAAAAATTCATGTTTTAGGTTGGTTATATTTGACTTTTGTAATTGTTTGCGATGCCTGCCTCCCGACCAGTAGCACTCGCTTCGCTCGCGCTGACAAATGTCGGGCAGGCATCGCGAGATTTAAGGAAAACCGTGGGAGAGGAAGAGAGAAAAACTGGGTGAGAGAGATAGAGAATGAGCCAAAGCTTTCAAGAGTGTCCGACAGAGACGCTGATCCGAGCTGCGATGAGCAAAAAATAAATATGACTGCGCAATCAGAGTGTCAAATTTGTCAGCCGAAACGTAGTTGAATTGTTTCTTCATAATTATAAGTGAATTTTAAAACGCTCTTTCGACCGGATGTCAAAAAAAATAGTATACGCTACACGGGCAGAAAGTTCTAAAGCCTTGAAACGCGATGCAAGAATTTTAAACTTTCTGCCCTTGTAACGTAATTTACTATTTACCCTGATATGGAATCTGTGATTTAGAAACGGCGTTGTGGAATTTTGCATCTTCAATCTCGAATTTTTTGACGAAACGTAATTTTACGAAAGGTAAAAAATAATATTATAATATTACAAATCTGGAAGATACTAATTGAAAAAATTGCAAAAAAAAATTATTTTAAATAAAATATTTTAAAGTAGATAAGAAAGACTTCTAGTCTTGTACCGTGCATTATTAAATTTCTTGACTTGTCTGCCAAGCACGTTCCTATCTGCAATTTGTTTCTCTCCTAACCATGCAACTCTTCCTAGTTAATATTTAATCCACGAACTTCCACATCTTGCCCTCTTATAAATAAGTAAAGTTCATCGAGACTTTGCTGCTTTTCGAAACATGCGACGAAAAGTAGAAAAAGAAATTATTAGACTGACAGTCAAAGAAAATTTTCATCGGCCTAATGAAACGCGCCCTCCTATATTAAAGTAGAAAGGCAAAGTCTTTAAAGTAGATACTAGTCTGGGTAATGTGCATCTCATGCAAAAAAGTCTGCGGCAACCTTAATTAGCCAAATTAAGTTATTTTTAGAACAACATGCATTATATTCATTTTTCTTAATTTTCTTTGTGGATTTAATTAGCTTTGGTTATAAAAAGTTTCAAAAACTTGATTTTTACTTTATTTCTGCACTGCATTTACAATATAATGAATTCTGAGTTGCAGAGGTCGAGTAAATTTTTGAAAAAGTTAACTGCCCGTATATACTGAAATAAATAAATAAACTGCAATATGATTTCTTAAAAAATGAAAAATTTTTATAGCAGAAGCACAATACAAAAAAAGGTTTTTTAGACTGGTATTGTAATTTTTTTTTCTACAGAAAATAAGTTTCTTGAAAAATACTTACAAAACAATTGAATCGACTTATATTAATATTTTTTTTTTAAATTGGCACAAATTTCCACAAAAAAATTCTTGTTTAAATCTTCGAGAAAATTTCCAAGAAATCAGAAAATTTTGAGTCTAATTATTTAAAAAGGTTCAAGAAAACAGTTCAAAACTGTCGTAAAAATACTCGAGATAATTCGCTAGAAATAAAAAATTCCAAATGCAAAATGCTCGTAGAAATTCCCAAGAGAATCCTCTTGAAAAAAAAATTCTAAATCTAAAATTCTCGTTCAAAGCTTGCAAAAAAATAAAATGCTCCAAAATTCTCGTGCAAATTCTACAGAAAATTTCTTAGAATAAATTGTTTTTGTCTATTTTATTTTTTATCATTGATAAACCCATTAACGCCCAAGAAGACACAAATTTTATCAAATATTTAAGGCTATTTTTTGTCAATAAAAAAATTTCCTAAAAATATAAAACCAACAATTTTTAACGTAAAATTTATCGCTCTTTCAGATTCTGTTATCAGAATTTGTTTATAACAAAGATGTTAAAAATTATAAACAATTATTTAACAAAATACACGATTTTTTTATCAATATTTTCATGTAAACTTGGTTTGCAGGGGTTTTTGGGGTCTCGGATAACGAATCTAAAATCATTTTTTAAAAACTCAAGATGGCGGATTCAAAATGGTGGTCAAAATAAAAAATTTCAATTTAATTTTATGAAACTTGGTATAATAGGGGTTTTTGGGGTCTCTGATTGCGAATCTGAAGTTAATTTTTAAAAATTCAAAATGTCGGATCCAATATGGCGGCCCAAAATGAAAAATTTTAATTTAATTTCATGAAACTTGATATATATAGAGGTTTTTGGGATCGCTGTTAAGGAATCTTTTTCAAAAATTCAAGATGGCGGATTCAATATGGCGGTAAAAAAAAAATTTCAATTTAATTTCATGAAACTTGGTATATAGGGGTTTTTGGAGTCTTCGATTGCGAATCTGAAGTCATTTTTCAAAAATTCAAAATGGCGGATCCAATATGGCGGTCAGAAATAAAAAATTTCAATTTAATTTCATGAAACTTGGTATATAAAGGTTTTTGGGATCTCTGATAAGGAATCTGAAGTCATTTTTCAAAAATCTTAAATCCTAAATCCTAATTTCCACCTGTTAGTCAGTAAAAAAATTTTAAGGTCAATTAAGAAAGTAAGTAAAATTAATAAGGGATGAAAATGTCCGCTATATTTAGTCAACCATATTGAATTTTAAAAATTAAATTGAAAATTTTTATTTTTGACCGCCATATTGGATTCGCAATTCTGAATTTTTTAAAAATGACTTCAGATTCGCAATCGGAGACCCGAAAACCCCTATTTACCAAAATTTGTGAAATTAAATTGATATTTTTTATTTTTGACCGACATTTTGAATCTGCCATCTTGAATTTTTGTAAAAGGACTTCAGATTCGTTATCAGAGACCCAAAAAACCCCTGTGTACTAACATAAGTTTCGTGAAAATTAAAGAAGAAATTGAATTTTCGTCCGCCATATTGGATCCATCATTTTGGATTTTTGAAAAACGACTTCAGATTTGTACTAAAGGACACCAAAAACCCACGGGTGCCAAGTTTTATCAAAATCGGCCTTTTTTTAAAGATTTGCTACACTAGGCTAATATTTTGCAAAAAAAATTTATTTTAGTCGCCATATTGGAGCCGCCATCTTGTATTTTCGTATATGTTTTTGCGAATTTTTACTGCTGAGAACTTAAAGACAAGATATTTTGATGCTTTAACTTAAACTCCTTTCTTGTTTTACATGAAAATATCCATAAAAAATCTTTTTTGAAAAAAAATCGTGTATTTTGTTAAATAGTTGTTTATAACTTTTAACATGTTTGTTATAAACAAATTTTGATAACAGAATCTGAAAGATCGATAAATTTTACGTTAAAAATGGTTGGTTGTATATTTTTAGAAAATTTTTTTATTGACAAGAAATAAACTTAAAATTTTGATAAAATTTCTGTCCTCTTGGGCGTTAATGGGTTAAAATGTATTTTATTTTAATATTTTTCCAGAGTCTAAAATTGTCATAATGAAATTTTTTTTTTAAATAATTCAGTCGTATTTTTAGTTGTAAAAAATAGATATAATAGAGACGTCATCATCTCAATTAAATTTGATAAAACGGGAGCAGAGAGATGTGAAACTTGACGGAAGTCGATGTTTTGGGTCGGAGTATATGACGTTTGAGTGATACTCGTTTCATCCGGCGCCAAACCAATTATTATCTGTCCTATCATCGTCTGCCGAATCAGTTTCAGGATTTACATTACATGCAGCTTGTCAGTTTCACGTTAGTGAAATTTCATGAAAAAAATTTTTTATTATAATGCTTTATTCATAGTTGTCACTTTGTTCTGATTTAATGCTCTTTAAAAGTTGTAATTATAATTTTAATATCTAAAAAGTATTAGGTGAATTGCGATTAAGGTTCACTTTAATTTTAAAATCCACTATGTTACAATTTTTAAAACTTTTATTGTACGAAAGTATTTAGAGAATTTATCGTTTAATAAAAAGTAATAAGGTTTTAATTTTTTACCTGTTCGTATATTAAATGAAAAAAAAAATGGAATGATACTCGTTAAATTTTATGTTTCCTCGCCTAGTGGGAATTAGTTGTGAAACATAATTATTCTGATAAAACGTAGATTTCTTTCAAAAAAGTTAACAACCTCGACCGATGCAGTTACGATTCACTTAGCAAAGTATTAAGCTATAAAAGGTAAAGCACTAGAGTCTGCTTCTCAACTTTAAGACTTTCTGTTTCGTGGACCTGGCTACACTCAAGCTACATTGAGAAAATAGTAAATTGTATGGTATCTAAACTGCTAAAAGCCTGAAAATGGGCTTTCGTTAGTAGCTCCAACTTTCCAGATTCCAATAACAATAATCATAAAATAATATCCGGAAATGTTAGCTTTTGAAAATTGTTAATATGCCTTGGGTAACTGAATATCTTTATTTTTTAATATGCTTATTAGACAATTAGTCATTTATCTTTGTATGCACTTTTGCTTTATGTGGTTTATGATAATCAGAGCAAAGTTGGTTTTAAAAGAGTAAACTAATTCTGGTTTAATTATTGATCTTTTTATTAGGCTAAAAATAGTTTCTCCCTTTTGATTACACTACAAATTATAATCCATAGAAAGTGATAACCTCAGTAAACATTTAAAGGGTTACATAGGCCCAGAAATGCCAAAAACACGCAAAAAGAAAAACTGTTTTTAGAAGGGACAGCAATAGTTTCCACATACAACTCAGTTTTTGGAATACACATGCCATTTTTGTGAAATACACAAACAAGTTTGTGGAATTTACAAATCAGTTTGTGGAATGCACAAAACAGCTTGTGACTGTAATGCACAAATTAGATTTGTTGACTCTACATGACCTTTTTTACCGTATACAGTCGTTACGTAAAATTCAAAGTAACTTAAATATTCTGTTAATTAAAACTAGTTGAACATCAGATAACAATTATGTTAACACAATTAGAATTAAGAACCCACTGTAACAACAAAAAATTTTTAATCTACCTTCAATTACTGTAAGAGCTTTTTGAATATATATTTTTTCACTCTAAAAGCCTACACCTTCCGTTCTATATAGTCTCATTATCTTTTCAAAATGCTATTATATAATTAAATCACAAAAGTGATGTAACGATAATAATTTAATGCACTCTTGTTCATTGTCGACCTTAATTCCTTTTCTAAAGTAGTAACTAAATTTAATCACACTCTTGGCCACGGTTCTGATGCAATTTCCATTTTCTCTTTTCATTTCTCCACAATGCAGTTATTGTTAGATCAACTCCTGAAGCTGACTGCTGTGAAAATGATCGCACTGAAATCGACGTCCCGTAGACTCGTAGAGGGTAACCTGTGCGTGACAGGAATTTCGAAAAGGCATATCGACCGCGGTACAAGTAACATTTGAGCATGCAGGGTGAGTTAAGTGGGTGGTGGCTGCTGGGTTGGGGTGAAAAGGGAGGTGAATGTCGTCATGCTGCAACTTTGTAATTTCGCGTTAATAACGCCGAGGACGGTCACCGAGAACGAGCCGTAACGACTTTGCATCCGGAGCCTTGTATCCCACGAGGTAGCGCTTTGCTCAACGCAGGGACAGATCTCGATTTATTTTCATGAGCCACATTTTACCGAGCAACTTGGTAATGATGATAAACGCATAAAGGGACGTCATTATGTTTTCCCTTCGGAACCCAAATGGAAAATCAGAACCTGTGACACATTGTCGTACCTGCTCCTCTGACAATTAGAAATTCAATATTATGCTTTTCGTCTGGAAAAAAGAAAAATTACTTTTCTCACTTTTAGAGATTTTATTTCCACTTGAGAGCGATTAAACATTTACTCGTTCGTAGACTAAATTGGATGACATATATATAATGAGGTCATAATGATGAAAATATCCAAGTCAATATTTTTGCCTTAATTTTAAATCTTTAAAAAAAGATCAAATCTTTATTAAAGTGAGAAATAAACACGTGTTCTCCAGACAAAAGTGAGCCAATTTATTTTAACGTCAAGTCACGTCAAAACAAATAAAGACTGTCGACGTTTCGCACTACATATATATGTAGGCCTCTTCAAGACAAAAGCAACTAAAAATAAAACATAATATCAATATGAAATTTGAAATTTAATCAAAACATACTGAATTTGAGGTTAATTAAAACTAAACTAAGTTCCACGTTAAAATTACAATTATCCTATGTAAGACAAGCGTTAAAAGTTAACGGAAAAGGAAACTCTTATATTTGTTTCGTGAGCAAGAGAGAGAAAGCAAAGCGTTAGAAGTTAACGGAAAAGGAAACTCTTATACCGGCTTCCTTGATAAGAGAGAGAAGGTAAGAGTTCAAATTTAACGGAAAAGAAGACTCTCACCTCATTAAAAACTCTTTAAATTTTAATTTCTCTCTCTCTCTCTCTCTCTCTTAAATTTTACTTCATAATACAAACATTCTTCAAATATAAATTTTATTTTTAAATACAAACAATAAGATACTTGCAAGGCCCATCATTGTTCGAGCGAACCCTTGCATAATGAGGGTTAATGGTTTTACGAGAAGAGACAAAATTTTTGAGCTATAACGAAACGAGAGATAAGTACATTCAGTGCGTTGTATTGAAATTTATTAAAAAGTTATAATAAATAGAACGGAAATATGTATAACTTGAAAATGAATAGTACCTATTATTGTATATTGTTTATTAAGTGTTTATCAAAAATGTGTTTAATGTGAAAGTGTTTGGTGTCTATTAATATGTTTTGTTTATTAAGAGTTTGTATTGAATAGTTTTAAATACGTGTTTATATTGTTACATACGAATAAGTGAACAAAAAGTGTTTAGTAAATAAATAAGTGTTCAATAATAAATTTCAATAATAAATTTTTCTACAGATATGTTGATGATATAATCACATGCATTCCTAGGAATCAATTAAAAGAAACTATTCATGTTTTTAATGATTACAACCACAGACTGCAGTTCACCTATGAAATAGAAAATAATAACTCAATTCCATTCCTAGATTTAATTCTAATCAGAGATGATAATAAACTTATCACTGATTGGTATACAAAACCGACATTTTCTGGCAGATTACTAAATTTTAATTCACAGCACCCTTTTTCTCAAAAAATTGCTATTATTTTAAATTTAACAGATCGAGCCATAAAACTTTCCCATAAAAAGTTCCATAGAAAAAACATTGGCTTCATTACCCATCTCTTGACTAATAACAATTATCCTATACACATGGTTAATAAATATATTAAAAAACGAATGCATGTGATTGAATCTAATCAAAAATCTAATAATAACATCATTCTATATAAAAGAATGCCAAAAGTTTTCTTACCTTACCAAAACAAACTTTTTGAAATAGTTTCTAATATTTTAACAATACCTACGACTAACAATAATAATAAAAATGATTTAGTTAAAAAAGGAAAAGACAAAAATAGAAAATCTGAGATTACTAATACAGTTTATAAACTTAATTGTATAAATTGCCCCGTTTCATATATTGTGAGACTAAGAGAATGGTAGGTGTAAGAATCAATGAACACAAAACTTCAAAAAGTAAAAATGATGCAATATACAATAAACATAAGACTGAATATAACCATGATTTCGATTATGATAACTTTTTTATCCCAGATAGAGAACCAGTTGAAAATAAACGTTTGACTTCCAAAATGATACACATAAAGTTGGAAGAATATCCGATTATAGATGACGTTATGAATCTTAGTAATATTTATTCCCATTTTCTCTTAGATTTAAAATCTTGGACATGATGTTTTTTATTTCCCTAGGGAAGTAGGATTATTTGTTCTGGTTTGTTTTCGATCTTTTGATTTTTTGTTTCTTTATTTCATTTATTTATTTATTATTTTGACATTGTTTTATTAACATTTTTGACTTTCATATGATGTCTATATTATTTTTAATATGTATGTATTTATTTTTTTAATTGATAGTTTTAATTGTTTTAAATGATTATTTTAATATATTTTGGTCACCCCCATTAAAAATAAAATGTAATAAATAAAATGGAAAATTATTTTTAATTAAATGAACAAACTTTTCTGTTTTCGAAATTAATAGATAAAATATAAAATAATGGTCAATCATTTGATTTTGCGATTTTATATTGATATTACAATTTGTTCTGTTTTCGTTGTTAATGATGTTTTGATTTTTAATTTATCGACGAGTATTGTGACTTTAATATTATTGTCAGTTGATAGTCCTCTTTACCGTTGTGGCAACTTGTCTACAATATTTATATTTAAAATTTATTGCCTTCAGAATGATTGTTCTTTATATATATTTTTTAACAAATCTTTTAATAGTAATTTCACTCTTATAAACTAATTTTTTAATGTAAAAAATTATTAGTATTTTTTGGATACTTGGTTTATAATTTTTATTAATAAAAAAATTTTTTAGTTTCTGATGAGGACAGCATAGCTGCCGAAACATAAAAAAACATATGTGTTTTATTGACTCGGAGTGATTGATAAGTTCCTAAGAATTAATAACTTCACCGAGTGATAATTTCATTTAAAATAAATAATAATAGTGTTATGAAGTGCACAAAGTGTACATATAATGTTATGCGAATGTGTTAAGTAAATTAATAAGTATTCAATAAGTAAGTGTACAATAATAAATAATACATAATCATAATAATAAATTATAATAGTGTTATGAAGTGCCAATCGTGTCTGAGATAAAGAGATGAGATAATGAGATGAGATAAACATGAGACAATAAGAGACATGAAGTAAATATATGAGACAATAACATGAGACTATGAGATGGGATAAACAGATGGGACAATGAGAGAGATGAGGTAAAGAGATCAGACAATGAGATGAGATAAACAGATAAGATACAAAAACAAAAAAAGAGTTTAAACATTAAGAGTTGAAATAAAGAGATACTTTGATGACAGAGAATAAAGAGGTGAATTAATATAAAATATTATTGACAGAAATTTTGAAAAACTATATAGTCCTCTTATTTTATTGTTTAAAACATATTTTACAAGACCTGATTTATCTTTGCAGATAATAACACAGCTACACAAAAAAAATTAAGTTCCCTGGCCTGGGTATAAGACCCATATTTTCCTATGTATTTTAATGCGCTAAATCCGAATCCGTTATCAGAATTGGCCTAGCACGTCTAGGTTTGACCCTAACCTCAAAATCAATAAAATGACACTTTTTGTTAATTAGAATCTGAACCCGACTTAACTTTAGTACATGTCTAGGGTCAATAAAAAGCTTGATTTATGACCTTTAAAACGCCTTTTTAGAAATTGTTCTACGATAGTTTTTAACGAAGTTATGATGTTTTACATAAAATTGAACTTATAATTGCCCGAAATTTAATTATCCGAATTCGTAATTCTCTTAATTTGCATTTGTCAGAATTTGTATTTATCAGAACTTGCATTTGCGATTTGCATTTCTTATAATTTTCAACTTCTCGAAATCGTATTTTATTTATTTATTGAATTTCCTAGGGCTAAAGTATTTGTTAGTACTTCTTAACTCCAAACTTGTGGTTGCCTAAACTTTGACATAACTGAAATTGCGTTTTTCAAAACATTCAATTACTAGAAATTGCATTTGTCCGAACACTAAATTTGCATTTTTTCCAATCTTTGAAATCACCGAACTCGTATTTAGCAAAATATTAAACTACTCACATTTAGAACCGTAAGAACTTTTAAATCCCTGAATTTCGATTTGTCCGGACTTTAAAATAACCAAACTTACATTCATAAAAACTTTGAAACACCCGAATTTGCATTTGTCCGAACTTTGAAATCACAGAACTCACGTTTAGTTGAGTTTTAAAATCTCCGAATTTGCATTTGACTGAACTTTTAAATGACCGAACTTGCATTTATTCGAACTTTCAAATCACCAAACTTGCATTTGACATATATTACATCGATCTATCTTCAATAAAGATTTTTTTATTTTTACTTTTTTTTATAAATGCTATTTTCTTTCTTCCGATATTTGCTTACAATTTATTTTTGACAATATTGTCGAAAAAAAGGAAACTGTGAAGAATTAATATTTAGTCAACATTTGAGGAAGCTCAAGTTAAGGGGGGGGGGGGGGTAAGGGTTTTAGCGTTAAAAAAACACATTTTTTGACCATTTTTTTTTAGAAATATGGATAAAAAACCTTTAAAATTTAGTCAAAGTATCATCAAATCCTCCCCCCAACGGTCCCTGATTATAATTTTTTCATTTTTAAATTTTTTGTGGTCATTTGAAGCGAAAATTGTTATTTTTTACGAAAAATTCCGCCATTTTGTAAGTGGAAAAGCCCCTTAATGTAAAAAAAATTCTAAAACTCAACTTTGGTGTGAGTTATTTTATATGTAGAAAGTTTGTACCAAATTTGAAATAAATCGGTAATGTAGTTTTTAAATGGCAGTGAACACCGACTTTTAAAAAGTGTTTTTGAGAAAAAACGTATTTAAAGACCAGATGTACAAAAATTGTACTTAAAGTTTGACATTGATTTTAAACATTAAAACACAATTTAAAAAACTTTTCAATAGACATTTCTTGTGTCTCAGAAATCGCTCTTTCAAGCAGTGTATTAGAAAATGTTGCAAATTTAAAAATAAGCAAATTACAACTGATTATTTAATAAAAAACATGAATTTGAAAACCTAGACCAACGGACGTTGAAATATTCATAACTTTGTCAATTTTGCTTCGATTGACTCGAAATTTTAACACAATACTTTAGAGATACTATGCATTCAAATAAAAAAAATGCAAAAAAAAAAAAATTTAATACCTAACCCCCCTCCTTAAACAGACCTTTCTATTGATCGTTCAGGTAATTCTAACGATTTTTGTGACAAAATATAAAATAGATATTATATAGTCCTCTAAATGGTATTAGGTATATCATAATTTTTTATAATTAATCTTCATATTCTTCATTTTAAGATCACATCAATTTAAATTTAATTCTAATGTCTTCTTATCATTAATTTTTGCTTCCTCATAGAGGAAGCTTTGTGATCGTTAAGATTTTCGATTTTCCAAAAATAGTCTAAATCGACTTATTTTCATCTAAAAACCGTAAATTTGCATTCCTAAGCAAATGTCCAGATGTACGTGTGTGTGTATGTATGTGTGTGTGTGTGTGTATAGCGTTTTTTGTGTACAAAATATCTCGAGAATGCTTTAACGGATTCCAATAAAATTTGGATGATTTATTAAGCTCATGAATATCTAAATTTGGAAACAGGGATTTTTGAAAATACCCAACCAAATTTTTTTGAGCACCTTTTTTCATCGAAAAAATTCGTTTTTTGATAAAAAAATTTTCCATGCTAAAAATACAACTTAAAGAATATTTTTACATTTTTTTGCATTAAAATTTTTTTTAACAGCTTCCCCAATTAACTTATATATTATTAATTTCTTGCTTAAGAATTAAGTAAGCAAATTAATTTGCTTACTTGAAAGCGAAGCGTCCATGAAATAGACATCATTCTCACCTATTTCAATTATTTTTCTCAAATTTCAATTATGTTCGTCAATTTTTAATTTTTTTTTTTAACTGGCAATGATTTTTTTTATATTATATTATGTATTTATTTTATTTTACGTAATTATACATAAATGAAACATTATTTTAAGAAATAATAAAATTTGTCGTGCGCTTTAGCGCTTGCTTTTTTCGTAGTGAGATATAAAATAAAAAATAACTCACAACATTATAAATAATTTATACACTTAGAAACATTGTTAATAACACTCAGCAAAGTCACGTCAACCAATATTAAAATAATAAATAACTATTCATTACTTCCCAGATAACCAAGCGTACTAATCCAAAATACCCGGTATACCGGCTCTATACTTACCATGTATCTTCGCATTGTACTAGTATTATACGAGTATAGTATAATTGTACGCTGGTTATCTGGGTTTCTTTATGTAACACTTTAATACTTTTAAAACCAAATTTATGAGTAAAAGTGTCATCAATTTTATGTTGTACTTTATGTTTTATCCTTACTAAGAAAGAAGTTATATGCAAATGAGTTACCAAGGACCGTTAGATGAGTTAGAAAGGGGGCCCTTAGAAAGTAACGCTTCTCTTTGGAAAGAGTGAGAAGCAAATATTTTTGCAGGTAATGAGAAAGAGAAAGGCAAATTTTCTCTCTTTTCCATTAAAGTTCGAAATTTTCGCCTCTTTTCCTATAGCTATTAACCCTCATTATGCCAGGGTTCGTTCGGACGATAATTGGCCTAGCAGGAGGTCTATTGTTTGTATTTAGAAATAAGATTTAAATTTGAAGAATATATAATGAGGTAAAATTTTAGGTAAAATTTCAAATTTAAATGTGTGTGTGAGAGAGAGAGAGAGAGAGAGAGAGAGAGAGAGAGAGAGAGAGAGAGAGAAATAGAGAAACGGTGAAACTCAGTTTCTTTTTAACCGAGGGTCTTTACCAGAACATATCTAAAACATATCTGTTGTGCTTCACTTCATGTGTAAAATTTAACCTTGGACAAGCTTTGAAATTGTTCAGTAATTTAAATAAATCAATTCTGTTAATAATAATAAACGTATCATCAACATATCTGAAATAACATTTCACATTAATATTTAAATTATTAAAAACATATGACTTTAATTCTTGTAAAACTATGTCAGCTAAAATTGATTTATTTAAATTAAAATTTTTTAATTTCGATCCATCTACTATTTACAGAAGACAAAACTAACTATTCCGGAACATTAGTAAATAACGAGACTATATCTAACGACACCATAATCTCATCATCCTTAACATTAATATTGGAAATCTTTTTTACAAATTCAAAGAAATTCTTAATATTGGATTTTGTCACCTGAAGTGAATTTTTTAATATCTCATTAAACATTTTAGTCATGGCATACTTTCTACTTCTAGTGGGTTACTTTCTACTTCCACGTAGGTGTTTACATCTCCCAACATATTTAACATTTTATTTTTATAATCTAAACCATCTAAACCTTTATCCGCTTTAGTAATGAACAAATTAGCATTATTTTTTAAAAAAAATTTTGTAATATTTAAATTTTTAGCTATTATTCTATCATTATCAGAACGGAATCAGAAACCCAGGCCTCTGAAGTTAGTTTTTCCGACTACGACTTCTGCCAAGACTTGCCACGCGGTTATATGAATCATACTGCAAACTCTCGGAATCTTTTTCGGGTCTACGATTGGTTCCAGACAGGACGAGGATGCAGCTTCGGGAGCTTGACGAACTAAAGAAGGATCTTCTGCAGCGCCAGATGAATGGGGAGCAGGAATTAAAAATAATGTATCGGAACGAAGTGTCAACCATAATTAAACTCAGCAAACGATCGTTCGACGTGAACCAATATAGCCGCCAAATTATAGTTCTCAGATTTTCCGAAACTAACAAGATTTTAGATTAGGATTTAAAAGATTTTTTAAATAAATGTTCGTCCTAATATTTTTGGTAAATCATTATTATTGTTATTATGCAGGTATAAACAATTTGATTAATAGTATCGACTGGGTTTCTATTCTTGTTTCACCTGATGTTGACACTGATGTTGCGATTTTTTTGTTTTGCCCGTCTATGTAAATAAATAAATAAAATTATAAATTATCGCTAATTTTCGAATTACACTTCAAAACATTTGATGAAACATTAACAAATTTTCTTTGAAAATCATCTCTCTCGTCTTCTTCAGTTTTATAATTATTGAATTCAACATCTTTGATAGATTCTAATACAACATTCTTTTTCTTAGTGCTAAACGACTAGCTAAATTTATAACCTAGTCTTAATATATCTTCTACTTCATTCGGAATATCAACATTAGTAAAACTAATTAACCACGGATCTTTATTATCAAATTCATCTAATCTCCTTCTATGTAAGTTCAGATTCACTATTTTTGATTCCTTAATTTTATTTTCATTCTCTTTTAATTCCGAAATTTTACTAAACAGTCTATTCTTCTCTTTGTTATTACTATCATTATTATCCAGATAAATTTGAAACTGTTTAATATCCTAAACTATTACAGACAGCAACAAATTTCTCAATTTAGTTTCTAATTCCTATTTTTTTAACAAAAAATTGAAATGAAAATTTATGTCTTTAATTTCCTCATTAAATATTTTCTTTTTTAATTTTCCCAATAAATCACTTTTACTCTCATTTACAAAATAACTATTAAATTTTAAACTTTTTTTTATTTTTTACTACATTATTAATGTTATTGGGAATCAATTCGTTATCTTTATCTTATTGGTCTGTTATGTTGTATAAATTGACAGAATGATTCTGACACGTTATTTGTTATCTTACGAACTCTCGAAGAAGCCCGTTGCGGATTCGCGCAACCTGGGAGCAAAAGCTTCGTATTTAATAGAAAACTTATTGTTATTATTTGCTTATCTCTGGGGGGTGGGCGAATCATTTGAATTTTCACGCTCTGCCGGGATAGTTTCGGTTGGAAATCAGTTACTGAAAATGTTTATTTTGTTTTATTTATTAAACTATGCCGCCCAACGCCTACGAAGGTGGTCCAAAGAAGGCTGCCAGCGTTGCGCTAGTTCTCATTGGGAAAGCAGCCGAGGGCTGTATACCGAGAGCTTTTAGCGGATGAGATTTAGACTTTACGAAGCTTTCTTGACAAGTAAGTTTCGGCCAATTCACACAACAAGGGACATCTGATGGTTTTGACATCGATTAAGAATCCAAGTTACCGATAAGAAGGAAAGATGACTAACAGGTGAGAGGGGAATAATCTCGAATAGTGAGATTATTTTAAGAAAATTATGCTTATTTAATTGAACTTGATTAATATTCATTTTAACCGGCGATTGTCACGACGAGTCTTCTCACAATGGTAACCATGTCGTTATTAAATTTAATATTTGTAGAATTTGAAATCGCTATGTGCTTAGACCCGACTCAGCGCGTGTAAACATCAAGTCTACGATTTTGCTAACTTGAATTGTCTTCCTAGTGAATTATGGTTTTCTTTTTACTACCGATTTCTCAATTTTCTAAGAGGGGAAAATTTCCGGACTAAAGAAAATTCATGACGACAATGATTAAATCTTCTTAATCATTTCCTGGCGCACTCGAATAGCACGAGTAAGTCTTGAATTTTGAAAACTTCGAGTCTTTCCAATTTGAAAACATCAAGACTTGTTGGAAACCAAAATTATAACAAGGATTTTAATTTAAGTAATTTTGTAGCCAATTTTATTAATATAATATGAATTTAAAATATTCATTAATGAAGTTAAAAAAGTTTTGATAAATCTATTTTGGGCACGTTCTAAACTAGTGATATGGGCAGGAGCCAATACCACAGATGCGTGTTGCAAATGAGAATACAGTAAAGTAAAATACAGAGTTCTCAGTGTAGAGAGATTTTTAAAGTGACGCGAATTCCTAATGACAAAGTGCTTTCAAAAATTCTCTTCTAAATATTTCTCTCCACATTTACCTGTTGATTTAAACGATTCTATAAAATTCTTAAACTGGATAAAGAGTTGGTATTTTAGTATGAAACGTTTATGGAAACTATTGCAGAGTTCTTGCTGAAGTTCTAGATAAAACTTCAATTAAATTTCTGTATGAACTTTCAATGGAAACTCTTGCGGAATTCTTGACTAAATTCTTGGTAAAATTTCTTAGAAATGTTTTATTTAACATTTTTGTATGTAATTATTTTACGCGAAAATCTTCATGCCATTATCTTGACATAAAATGTTGTAATTTTTATCTGAATCTTATTACTGAATGGTTATATTCTTCTAATTTTATGCACCATTATATTTTTTTATCTCTTTATTATATTTCTAACTTAAGTTCTAGGTCTTTAAATCCCTGCACGCTACATCTTAACACTGTTTCTAATTACTTCTAAAAATCACAATATCGATAATTTTAATCATATCTTAATTTTTTGTGCTATTCTTGAAAAATTTTATTTCCATTTCAGATACATTAATTCCTATAATTCTCTGCAAGTTCTATTATTCAAGTCCTTATACCGAAAATTGTAATCGTAATATTTTTGGTTCCATTTCGGTGTACTTTCTTCTAGTCGAAGAAGACCAATAAATTTTCTCGTCAGTAAATTGAATCAGGGGGCGATCGCAGCAAACGATTGGAAATATTTTTTTATCAATAAGGGAAAAACTTCAGCGTCTTTACTGAAGGCGTAAAAGCATTTATTTGTTAGGGGACTCTAACCCCTCTAAAAGTCACTTTCATTAAAGGAATATTTGAATTTACAGCAATACCCACGAAAATTTCGTAAAAGCTATTGATCATTATAATTGACACGTTCTTTGCATAATTGGATACAATCTTCTTCAAAGATTAGAATAAAAAATAACAGCAGATAACATCAATTTAGTTGAAGTGATAAAAATTCTCTACGAGGAAAAAAATATCATTATTTTTTTACTATTTATAACTTTATTTATCAGCGTTTAAAAATTTTAATTCGCTTGAAATGAAAGTGCGTAATTTTAAAACCATACAATGTAAATATAGTAGGTTTAATCATTAACTGATAATGTTCAATAATTTGGAAACGATTTTAATAAACAAAATTGCACATTAGAATTTATTGCGCGGAGCTTAATTACAAAGGCAATTAATCGTTTTAAAAAAGATCGGATCGATAGAAGCGATAATTACTTCGATTCTACAAATCAAACTGAATCGAATAAACTATTACGAGTTAATACGATGGAAAGGAAATTAACTGTAAATAACGATTATCGTGGTTACTGAGACGTGTAACTGATAGAGTCCTGTATTTCGTTTCATACAGTTTGCAAAATCCATAAAATGTTGATAGTTATATTTATAACATAATCATATTATAAACTTAAATTGCTGAGGGATTTAAACTAAATTTTTAAAAATGCTTAAATGTAGTCATATTTTTATAATTACAGTGTACTACTGATAATATTCTATGACGCCTTTTATTTACCGATAAGACACAATACCAGGTTACAAATGACGGCACTAAACCTATATAATTTACAAATTAAACTAAATTTATTTTAATAGAAATTATCAACTCGATTTACAAAGCTTTACATTTCAATTTATAGGATAATATTGAATTTAGGGTAACCAGATGACTGATCATCGAGATCCATATTTATATTTTTAAATCGGATCAGTGATCGGGGTTAGGTATAGTGTTTTTTAATAAATATATTCTTCCGAATTTAAAATATATTAATTGATTTGAATGATCAGAATAACAAATTGATATGAATAAAGACTTGTCATATTTTGAAAATTCAAATTAAAGTATTTTTCGTCGACAAATCGCATCCCTTCAACTCAAATTATGAAGAATTAGTTAAGCAAATGTAGTTTAAAAAAGAAAAATTCTATTAAAATATCATTTTTTATAGAAATGCGTATTAATGATGAAAGACGTGTGTCGACTAATCGAGACTGTAGAATGTTCTGGTCGGTAGTAAAGGTAATTTTGGCACACTAGCTATGGCATAAAATGCCAGCGAAATGTAAGCTGTACTCGGGCCAAAATGTGTATAATACTACTGCTTCTATTTTAAACCTCAGAAACTGCAGCCACTAGTAAAGTTGGATGTAATAACCGATAGAATTTCTATCAGTGCCTATTATATTCTATTCTACCATTGTCTCCATTCCATTGTATTCTACTATCTTTTGCTTCAAATTTCGAAGGAAGTATTCAGAACACTAAATTCTGGGAACCTGTACAATATTATGTGGGCGTAAGTTTCTTAAAACTTTTCCCAGATTTAAAGACTGATTCAATGTTCAAAGAGCTGTTAGTTTGAATGTTACTTTTCTCCCTCTCTCGCTCTCTCTCTCTTTTTTTTTTATTTTTTATTTATTTATTTATTTATTTATTAAAAAAAAGTTTCATCTCACGCTTTTAATTTTAAGTCAAGAAATGAGAAAAGTAATTTATTTTAAAATATCTTTTTTTTTTCTTTTAATGCACAATTATCGTTAAAAGTCCAATTTATCATTTTATCAGTAAATTGTAAAATATATTAAAACCGAAAAATTCATATGGCAAAGCACCATTTATCAGCCGAAATTCCAGGACCCAATATACTGAGCGAGATATTAAACCAAACAAAAATTGATGAGATTCATTAGAAAGATAAATCACCCTGACAGATTCCTTCTCTCTTTTTTTTTTGAATGATCCACCCTCGAAGCATTTTAGGAATCCTTTGACGAGAATTTACAGCTCACAAAATTTAATTCAGAACGTCAAGCTGAAAGACACCGATTAAAATGTCGCAGCGGCGCTAAATTTCACACGAAAGATTTATTTACAATGATAGCCAGCCAGGTGCTTTCATCTAGTATTTTTCCCTGAATGTGTGTACTGCTTGTACGAACAGTCGTTATACGATTCAGAGGCAATAAAGTGATTCATGTATGTACAAGGCTGTAGTCGATTCGTTGCGCGTGCGGATATCCGCCAACATAATTTATGACGAAAAGGCGCTTCTCACCACCCGCTTGCTCAGGCGTTTTAATTAGCGAACCCGTTTAATTATCATGCCGTCACCGGTGAAATTTTAACGCGTGGTTGGAGTTTGCTGCTTTCTGCGAGTTTGCCATCTAACGTCTTTTTTACAGCCCCAAACCTAAAGACCACTCAACCCCTCTTTTTTCCCGTTTTATTTTCTCTTTTTCCCACTTCCCTTGGTCTTGAGGATCTCTAATAGAATATGGAATTCTCCTTCTATCAAGATAAGGAATTGTAGTAGAACGACGGCCTTTGAACGAAATTGTTACCGCTATCTCTGCTTCTGCAGATTTAAGAGTCGCTGCGACGGTCGGAAGAAGCTGACGTTCTTATAATTAACTTTTGTCTTTTCATTAAAACGGCTCTGGGCACTTTATTTGCAATTATCGTTGGAGGAGCTAATTCACTTCTGATTGACACTGACCGTGCAACGTTCCAATTATACAAGGAATTATTTAATTGTTTTTGGCTCTGCTGCAAGTGAATTAATTAAATGCTTTTTGCAAGATTGTAATAATTACAATTGTTTAAGATCCAAACGGTGTTAAGTGAGCGCGCTAACATCCGGCTTTGTTTACTCTAGTCAACTCCAGTTTGAGCAAGAGGAGCAGAGTATCAAGCTAAGCTACACTCTGAGGGAGTTTTCACCGTTCTAAAGTGAGCGGCTTGCATACTCATGCGTGGCGTAAAGTATACTCCTCACAACAGAGAGGAGAGATAAGAGTGAGAAAGAAATTCAACGTTGTTTCTCGCTCACTCTGATCTCCCCTCTCCGGCGGAAGTCATATACTTTTTACCAATCACTTTCCTGTAATAGAAATGTATCGTAAAGATCAGAATGGTTATCTAACATAATGGTAGGAATTTTTGTTGCTCCGGAATTCGCTCGTCGGATATCCAAGGTTTTTGAAATCGTCGACTTAAATCTAGTTTCTGAAATTAAATACATCTTTGCCTACTGACTGACAATAATTTAGTTAAATACTAAAACAATATGAATCTTAGCCTTCTGGCTGATATTTAATATAATACATTTTTCTAGAGTGAAATGGTAAAGTTATTGATGACACCATATTTGATAACAAATAATAATATATTCTAAAATAAAGAAATAAAATAATTTACAAGAAATTGATGAAAAATTTCGATAATAATTATGTTGTGTTGTATTGCTGATCCGATCAAAAAAAAACTTTTTTGATCTCAAGGTAGATAAATTAAACTTCTCTCAAACAAATAGGATATTGAGGAAATTTATGATTGATGTCGGGATACATTGATAAGTACAGTGTTTTAATATAAGTATTTAATCTAAACTTCTAATTTACATGGTACAGAAAAAAGCAAGCGAACTTGCCAAAATTCAACTTTAGACTAACAGGTAAAACCAAAAAGGTACTACAGTAAGGTATATTTCGTATTTCCTGAAAAGTGGAAGGGAAAATTGCTAAAGGTGGGGGTTGACAATTTCCAAGGGAGGATCTTTAGATTCTATACTAATTGCTTTCGTCAAAATTGTAGGCGGGGAGTTGAACCAACAGGAACATTGTTAGATATAAGATTTGAGATTACATACCTCTCAATATCTTAATGACGGTAGGCTTAAGATGGTAAGTTAAATTCGTCTAGACCCTGCGATAAAACATAAATATAAACATAAATCCAACGTTTGTAGCTTAAGAAAATCTGCAAATTATATCCCAATGGGGCCTAGCTAATAAAAAATAATCCATAAGTTTACAAAGAAATCACGCTCCAAAGTAAAATTCTGTCTAAATACATTTTAAATTGCGAGTTTCTTTTCTAAGGTCGCAACAAATTATAAAATGGATTGAATGTAATTCTATAAACTTAAATTCTGAACAAGACTTATTACAATTTTCAACCTAGACTGAGTTACATAAAATAATAAAGCGATTCGAGGCTAATTCACATATTTTTCGAGAATTCATATTTCTAGTTTTCTGTCTAATCTACGTTACAAATAAATTAAGTTGACCAACTTATGATTCTACAAAGACTAAGTAACATATTGACTATGTTGACGTCACTCTCAACACCCGTACAATAATCCTCTTCAAAAGAAGAATTGTGTCTTCACCGTGGTGGTTTCCAAGTAGGGGAACCTATATTGGCTCCCACCAACGGCTTATTTTCAGAAACCTTGACTTTGTCACGAGAGAATCCGTAGGCAATGTAAACATGGCTTCTGTTCCCCACTCCAAAAAGGAGAACTTTTATTGGAGGGAGAACGCCTAAGACAATCTTCACATCATGAGTTCCAGATGTTACAACTGAGAACTTGAGAAAGGCGAACCTCCACTCAGCCCCCAGGTGCTCTTGTAGTCTTGCATAGCTTTATTCAATAGATTGCTCAGTGTCAAAAGAGAGGTGGTGGGGGAACTCACACACACTCCCATTGACCAGCATCACCTCACAGGTGAACCTAAGAGGCGATGGTCTTTGGTTGAGCAACCTAGTGCAAGACCGAGGTGAACCTCTAGTCTTTTTAGCCAGGTGACTGAGCAATTGACGTACGAGGACTAAGTTATATACCTTGTGTCGTTGTATTCTTCACGTCACAAAAGTCGCGTAAATCTCGTATTTATTTCGGAAGAAGAATCAAAATACTTGGGAAAGAGCACTATAACGACTTCTTTTATTTTATTTATTTATTTGCCCATAAACGGTCTTACAAAAAAATGCCCTTTCGTACATAGTACTGATTTAAAGAAAAGAAAAAAAATATATTTTTTTAAATAATTAGTAAAATATAATACATATAGATTATCCTTACAACCAATTAACAGTGAATAAATTCTGAGTTATCACACTTTTGAGCTATCACACTAGTATTATTTAGTAACTTAAATAAAATTAACAATAATATTTATTAAATTTCATAACTCAAAATTAATTGATACCTAAATCAGTCGATTCATGAAATAATCAATCCATTCATCAAATTAAACTTTAGCCGCTATAATCACAGGCATTAATTAAATAGAATGCTACGCAGTTTACTTATAAAATTAGAAATACTGTCATTAAAATTTATACTAACACGCAATTCATTTGCTTCTGTACAAAGTCTTATTAAAACTGAGTTTTCGAGATATCTGGTTCTGCATAAAGGAATAACAAAAATATTTGGTAAGCTACAAGTTCCAACTTGGCTTGCATTAACTGGTCCAATCAAAGAAGAAAAACTGAGTTCCAATTCTCGACAGCGCACGACTCCATTTAAGACCTTGTATAAAAATAGCATGTCCGCAAACAAAAATCGAAGCCTGATTTCAGGAATACCAAAAGTACCTCGTAATTCGCGATAATCATGTGAAAATCTGTCATAACTTGTGTGAGTTTGCCCCGCTAAGAATCGAATTTACTTATTAAGTTTATTTGTTATTTTTTGTTTTATGAGCGAATAAGCTATTTTAAAATGGACAAGAGCGGAGAATTAGTCTGTATTTTGAATTAAATTTGGCGCCGACCACCAGAGGGAGACAGCAGTCGGAGCACTCGGATCGACAGTGGGTGCCTAGTTTTCAGAGTGCCACAATGGTTCTAAACTTTGGAATTTTGTTTATTTGGTACCGTTTGTGGACTCTTAACCTCATAAACTGGGAAAGATGGCCTCGTTATGGATTGTGGTTGTTTTATATATCTTTTCCCAAGTTATAAATGTATTATTCCGGTGCACGGAATGGCAGCTGCCAGGGCTCCTCAACAACTAGTCTCTTCAATGGTTTTTTGGATTCTGCTGACGTACGATCACGTGACTGAAGCAGAAATTACGTGATTGGCTGAATGGATCGGGATCAATAAATGCTGACCACTCTTTCTCACTCTCGTCCCGAATATCATCGTAATAAAATCAAAAAACACATTATCCTAAAGTTTTATTTGTATATTTTAAATTGTTTCACTTTTATATTTAAATACCGAACTATGGCAAATGCTCTATCAACTATTGTAGATAAAGTAAGCCTTTCTTTTTTTTCTCACAAAAGAGTGGCCAAAAGTGTTAGTTTTCTGATTTTTTAATTTTGAGGTTAGAAACCCGGGATTCGCTTGAAGTTCAATTTTTAGTTTAAAAAGTGCTTTTTCTCAGTTTTAAATACTAGATTTGAATAGAATAAATTTTTCTCTGTTAATTAACTAGAATTTTTTTTATGTTTTATTGTGAATTTTTGAGTAAATTAATTATTCTTGTGAACTTACGGAACATGTACTTAGCCTTTCCGGTAGCGGAATTTAGTTTATATTAAGTTAAAACCTATGAAATTTGTCGAAAACCAATCCATGTAATATTCTTTTATTTGTTATTGTTCAATAAATTTTATTTGATGCACTTGGGGCAATTCATGTGAATTAATTTGATCTTACAATGGCATTTCTAACCCCGAACCTGCAACCTGATTTTCTGAAATAGTCATGCATGCTCTTGAGTTATTAAAGTAATAAGTGAAAATAAAATAAATTTTTGTTAAATAAATAAAAATTAAATAAATAATAGATATTTACGAATTAAACTTTATTTAGCTGGCTCCCTTGATTTTAAAGTCTTAAGTCTCAACATTTTATTGGTATTAAATATTCCGGTTCTTAATAAAGAATAATTGCTTAATCGTGATCAGAGGTTAGGCAATTACCTATTACAACCTGATCTATTTACCGAAATGTGGAAGGGGTCGAGAGTGTGGCGAGGAGTAGTGGTAACCCTTACTTTCCACGAGCCAAGGTGGCTACTATGGTAATTGTGGGAGCGTACTATCTCTGTCTAAACTCACATCATTACATATTATTACTATTAACATAACCCAATTCCATAAACAATTTGCAAACTCGCAACCAGTCATAAACCAATTTTAAAAACAATTTGCAAACTTGCAACTTGGCCTAGTGAAAGCAGAAACTACGAGAAAAGCTAAAAAACTAAAACCCAGAAAATGTTTAAAAAAAAAAGATTTTTTAAAAACGTTTATATTTAAAAGGTGAGAATCGGAAAACGGCGATATATTTGACGGCTAAAAGACATTTTGATTATATTTTATTTATTCAGATTGTTTATGTTGAAATGATCTGAGTGCAGAATATACAGTGCACTCATACCATTACTATAGTAAGCTGGTACGATTCACGTAGAGAGTGAGACGTCCTTGTCTTGCGCGTCGCTTTCTTCCCCTTCTTCGTAGCGGCGAGTAGAGGCAGTCTACATATACGACTGTTGTATGCTAGTTTTATTCAGTCTCTTGGCTGACAAGACTCCAGGCGCACCTCGAGTTACGTTTTGGGTTGCTCACGCAAGGCAGACACTTCTCAATTTTCCAGTAGTGGAGAAGCTCCACAAGTGCACTCTTGGCGATGCAAAGCTTGTTCTTCTGGGATGAAAACTTGTCATGGCCATCATCATCATTCCTGCATTGTTGTGGGAAATTTTTACCTGAGTTCGGAGAGTCTATTGTTTGTCAATAGTAGCGGAAGAGCAACTTTATGGATCTGGAATTGCTAATTGGCCTGAATCTGGCGTAACTTGTAATTATGTAGTATGTTTATGTACTAAAAACTTTAAACGTGTTTTTCTCAAAACCCCAGACGAAAATCCAGGACTTCGATTAAGCCTCAAGAGAGTTTATAAATAACAATTTTAAAGCTTTTAATTGCTTCCCACAGCTATCTGCATGCTTGTCCTATGATGTTTTTAAATTTGACTCGCCAACTATTTGTTGCTTGCTTGTCCATTATTTTCTAAAGATTCATGAGGACTTGTTTGCTTTGCAACTGACAACCATTAGCTTATATTTTTTTAATTTAAAATCTGTAATGAAATTTATTACAGATCATCAAACTTTTATTTAGATAATATTATTATAATGAAGCAAAAAATCGACCAATAGTACACGATTGAGAACGCTGTATTAAACCAATCGGGCTTTAACATAGCTCATTTAAAAAATAATTAAATTGTCTTTGATGTAACATTTATTATTTAAAAAAAAAATTTCATATTTTTTTTGGAATTTTAAAGTCAACTTGTTTTTGTGAAAAATTACTTTTAATATAAAACTGGGAAAAAAAATGCAATCTCGACATTTTCTTTAAAATCCTAAAATGTTTCATAAAAGCTATTATCATAAAGTTTGAAAAAATATTAGGTTTTTTTGTTTCAGGAAAAAATTCAGAGCGCTAGAATGTATTCACAGCAAAAATTAGGTGCTATAAACGCGGCGCATATTTCAATAGTAAAAATGGTTTTTTTTCTTCAAATATTTTTGTAAACTGTCAAGATATGTATTAAATTACCCTATTAATTACAAAAGGTTTGAAGTTGTTTTATCCGAGAAAAGAAATCCCAAAAATGATGTTAACCCCTTGACTGTCTAGAAATTGAAATTACATGGGTTTATGACGTGTATACAGGTCATCTGCAGTCAAGGGGTTAATTAAAAAGAAAAAAAGGAAGAAACTCTGCCAAGTCGATTGATTAATTTGTTCTAAAAAGCTTTTTAAATAATGTATTCACTGCATCAATGCAGTACAAGAAATGCGAAACTGAGCATATATGACTTTATAAATTCCGAGAGGCCTTAAAAGAACTAGACATATCTCTAAAGATCTTGATGAAGATCTGGAAAACTTTGTAATGCTCAGAAGTTTTACAAATATTTCAAGTGACTTTATAGGACTCTAAAGTTGCCTTTGAAGTCTGAGAGGAGTTTCAACTATTTTATAAGGATTGTAAAATTCTTCTTAAGATTTTGCAAATTTTTTAGCTGCGTAAGCATGAACGTTATTTTTTTCTGAATAGCAGAAGCACTTCATAGAGACTAAGAAATTCATTTTAAATTTGCGAGCAGCTTCATGTATCGAAAAGTGTTTCCCAAATTCTAAAAAACTTTATATGACGTCAAAGAACATTTTCTCTGTATAAATCTTCAAGAACTTTAATTGACAACAGAAATTTTTTTGTTGACAAAAATGAGTGTTAATTATTTTTTTTACTTAATCGCGTTTTTTAAAAATTTAAACAAGACTATTTAAGATCATTTGCTATTGCTCGATTCCACATGATTGTATTCATGTTATTTTAAGGAATTTATTATATTTTCTGTTTCAAGATTAACATTCAATACATTTGATGTCTGAAAATTTGTTCAGAACTTTTACATTTCACAAAATGACAAAGTTTAGAACAAATTTTTAAAGACTACTTATGAGCAAAAGAAAACATTTTGTTTAATAGGTAAACTGAGGCTTTAAATTTAGTGTATAGCATAAATCAGATGCACGTGCTACGTGCTTTCCACAACCTCAACAATAATAATTAACCACGACTATAATTAATTATTGATTAAATACTGACTTATAGAGCCAAGTATTTAAATAAATATTTTATTGTAGGGTGCATAATATTTGTTTAAAGTCAAGAATAGTGTTTATATAATTCGGAAATAGATATACTGAAAAAATTTTAGTGCAACATCTGTACCGATCCATGGAACTTATGTTGCACCTTCACAGGATATTCTTTAAAAACTTATCATTTTTCAAATTTTTCAAAATAGTGGTCAAGATGGAGATCGCAATTCTTGTTTGAATCCTCCCTTAAAGAAACAGGTTTTTAGTGTTTTCTTAAAATATATAATTATAATGAGAGCTTATTGATTTCTGAGAGGAAGTTGGACATATTGGGTACTCTGATCTGACGTTAGCAGGTGTCTTATACAGGTGACATTATCGTTTTCGAAAGAGACATTCAAGGAGCTTTAACTACTTTATGTTGGGTGTCAAGTGAAGAGTATGTTGCATAAGTTGGAAAATAAATCATTAATAGCAAAACTAAAAGCTAAAGTGGTTTACATTGTATTCCTAAAGTCAATTTTAGTATGCAACATGTATAAATGATGTTACCAAGAAAATCGTCACTTTTCTATTTGTATTTATTAAAAATGTCCTAAAATGTATCACAGAAAAAAAAAGTATTATTTCAATGTCAAAAAGCGACTAGTTCTTAGGTGAAATATAAAAAAGACCTATCGGAATAAAAATTAGCTGAAAATAGAAATCTTTAAGCAAATCTACCTGAGTCGTAAAACTAGTCCTAAAGAAAACTGAAATTAAACTTTGAATCAAAATATAAACTTAAATTCAAACTGAAATTGTCTTAAAACAAGACAATAGCCCTTTTAAGGGCTAGTTTCTTTTTCTTATACATTAATGACTAATTTTTAAACAATATTTTCCATGAAATTAGTCTTTGGATCAATTTTGAGTTTAAAAAATCTGACAGGTAATTTTTTTATGTAAAAAAATATCAAGTTTGTGACAAATTATAAATTTTACAATAATATCTGAAATTTATAAATTTGACAGAAGAAAATAGAAGAGGAAAATCCTCTCAAATGGAAAGGGATACTTTAGTGACCATATAGAAGAGGTCAAATTGCATCAAAATGAGAGGAATCCGTTACTATTAAGACATTTTTTTTTTGGTGAATAATTTTAAAAATTGATTTAAACTATAACTTTCAGATGCAGTTTTTTTCAACGATTCTATTGATACCAAAAACTATTGATACCAAAAAAAGATGATAAATGGATTAAAAATGAATTTTAACAGTTTCATTATCATAAAATATTTGAATTGCGAAACGATACTTTTACTTAAAAGTAAGAATTAATTTTTACTAAAATATTGTCCACGGAATATCTTTGATCTTTTTAATGTAAGAATATAAGAATAAGTTTTTACTTTCTTTCATGTGAGACATTTTTATTCTGGAGGTAAATTAATTAACATAATCTGTAAATTTAAATTAGTATAAAATATTTGAGTTCAAGGAATATCTAATTAAAGATATTAAGAATATTGTCTTTTATATTTGTATAGTGTTAGCATAAGCTCATACAAAGTTACAATAAAAACAGGTTTAGCTGTTAAAGATAGCTGTTTGACAAACAAGTGAACACGTCAATTCGCTTTTGAACAATCTCTTATTGTTAATTATAAATTTTCCTACAAATAATAATACGGAGTTCTAGTTTTTTCTAAATTGAGCAAAATTTTGATTTCATTATAACTAAGTATGAAGTTAAAGGATAATATTAAATGTTGAGCAACTGTTTAAACAATCTATTATTGTTAATTTTTAATTTTCTGAAAAATAATCGTACAGAATTCTAGTTTTCTTTTTAAATTTTGCAACATACGATGTCTGCAATAACTAGAACTATAATAAGTATATCTTGTTATTGTTGACTTAAAATGTTGTAAAATTTGGAAAAACTTGAATTTTGCATTATTATTGTTAAGACAATTTTAAATGATCAATAATAGATTGTTTATACAGTTGTTAAGCATTTAAGAATATCCTTTATATTTATACTTATTATAAATATAATATGTTATGTTAGACATCAAATGTTGAATAATTTAGAAAAAACTAGAACTCTGTAGGATTATTTCTAAGAAAATGTAAAGTTTACAATAACAGATTGTTTAAACAATTGTTAAACATTTAATGTTATCGTTTATCTTAACTCTTAGTTATAATAGTCACAAAATGTTTCCCAATCTAGAAAAAACTAGAACTTTGTAGGATTATTTTTAAGAAAAATTTAAATTAACAATATAATAGATTAAACAATTTTTCAGCTTTTAATATTATCCTTTATCTTCACACTTAGTTATTATAGTCACAAAATGTTGCACAATTTAGAAAAAACTAGAATTTTGCAGGACAAGTTTTAAGAAAATTTAAAACTAACAATAAGAGATTGTTTAAACAATTTTTATGTCTACAGTTATGTAAGATATAATTATAAAATTACTTTAATTTACATTTGCAACAACAGCAATAGGAAATTAGATAAAAATAAAATAATGGCAGATAATTGGAGATTGAAAGCTGAGTTAGTTTAATAAAGTCAAAAGAACAATAAACAAAAATTTTTAGAACATTTAAATGTAATGCAAATTTTGGCATCGATTTTTTGTTTAACATTTTTTTTAGCCATAGTTATTTTTTTTTTATTTTATTTATTTATTTTTAATAAAATAATATGAAACTTAAACGTTTTTAAAATTCAAGAAACGTTCAGAAAACAAGGGTGTAAACAACTTTTTAATCTACTTTATTATCAACTGTATTGTCATTAGTCATCAAGTTTTACGTGTATTATAAACCTTGAAGTAGATTGCGAAAAAGGCAATTAATACGTCTGCTCGTATATATACTGTGGGAAATGAAATATTAAATTATTTAAAAAAAAATTAAGTGAAGACAACTCTATTAAACTTACCTTATTTTGTCGATTTCAAATTATTATATCTTCGCACGAATTTATAATTCTTCTGTAATAGAAGTAAGTTTTAAGAACCTTACATTTACATTTTTCTTTTATTTTTACATGTACGACGTTTCGGTGACCATTTTTGTCAACCTCATCAGGCTCTTTTTATTGAAAATCGCAAATGTGAACATCAAAGATATAAAATTAATATCATAATAGAAAAAAAAAAAAATTAAAAAATTAATAATCTTTGTGCTTAAATTATATTACATGACTTATAGTAAATTTTTACACTATTCATTTTTATAAACGAATAAGTTTCATTTAATAAACCTTTCATAGGAGGAATGTCATCATATTTTTAAAAATCTTTGCATTTGTCAATCAGTTAGATGAAATATCTGTAATTGATGCAATTTTTTAGCACTTAAGATAAAAATAAGAAGAAAGAATAAATACATAATTATTTGGTTCTTCAAATTTGGCTTCCTTTTTCAGATCACAAATCAACAATGAAGGCCACAAAAATTATATTATTATTCTGTTTCATCATTTGTGCATTTCTAATATTAGGAATAGTAGCACCAAGCAATAGTAATTAAAAGTTTTATTAAATTAATAACATATAAAAAGATTACGGCTTAATACTATTATAATAAATTTAATTTTTTTGTTACAAATTTTTGCAGCAGTGACACAAAGTGAGTATATACTATGACACATTTTTACTAGATTATGTTTAATATTTCGAAGTGTCTATTTGTACAGAAAATATCGACGAATCAGAAATTCGTAATGAAATTCTCGACCAGTCTTTCTTTTTGTATAAATTAATGTTAGCCTGCTGTCTTTGGGTAAAAAACCACTGAAGAACCCATCGTCACCCTTTAAAAAAATTTTATTATGTTCTTTCCCACTCAGAAAAAAAGTGCGGAATTCCTGCGGAGTTTCCGCGGTAAACACCGCGGTAAATTCCTGCAGAGTTTCCGCAGGAAATTCCGCAGGAATTCCGCAAAAATATTCCGCAACGAGATTTCGCAAAATCTTTGATTAAAAATACACTACAGATATCCTGGTCGCTCGGGTCAACTTCTTCGAGGAACTTGACCTCAAAATGTGAAAAATAACTGCTACACGGTATTCAAGAGCAAAACCGATGTCCAGGTCGTTTGAGTCAACTTTTTAGGGAAAGTTAACCTCAAAATGTAAAAAACACCTGCTACACCGTTTTCAAGAGAAAATTCGATGACCAGGTCGTTCGGGTCAACGTCTTCAGGAAAGTTAACCTCGAAATATAAAACATTACTGCTACACCGTTTTCCAGAGCAAAACCGATGGATAGATGGTTCCGGTCAACATCTTTAGGAAAGTTAACCTCAAAATGTGAAAAATACCTGCTACACCGTTTTCAAGAGAAAATTAGATGACAAGGTCGTTTGGATCAACGTCTTTGGGATAGTTAACCTCAAAATATTAAAAATTACTGCTACACCGTTTTCCAGAGCAAAATAGATGGCTAGGTCGTTCGTGTCACCATCTTTGGAAAAATTAACCTCAAAATAAAAAAAATAACTGCTACATCTTTTTTAAAAGAATATTCGATGTCCAGGTCGTTCGTGTCAACATCTTTGGGAAAGTTAACCTCAAAATGTAAAAAATTACTGCTACACCGTTTTCCAGAGCAAAACCGATGTCTAGGTCGTTCCGGTCAACATCTTCAGGAAAGTTAACCTCAAAATGTAAAAAGCAACTGCTACACCGTTTTCCAGAGCAAAACCGATGTCTAGGTCGTTCGGGTCAACTTCTTCGAGGAAGTTAACCTCAAAATGTGAAAAATAACTGCTACACGGTATTCAAGAGCAAAACCTATGTCTAGGTCATTCGGGTCAACTTTTTAGGGAAAGTTAACCTCAAAATGTTAAAAATACCTTTTACACCGTTTTCAGGAGAAAGTTCGATGAACAGGTCGTTCGGATCAACGTCTTCGGGAAAGTTAACCTCAAAATAAAAAAATTACTGCTACACCGTTTTTAAGAGAAAATTCGATGTTTAGGTCGTTTTTGTCAACCTTTGATGGGAAGTTAACCTATTGCATTGATTTTTTAATAAAAACTAAATTTTCGCCCTTATCTGGCAGCACAATTAAATGTAGACTTTTTCACCAACGTGGTTCAAAATCAAATAAAAAAATCAAGTTATAAAAATGGAGGACTTTAAAAATTAGGTTAGCGGACGGCCTTCGTTATTGGCAAAAAACCAAAATCTTGACAAATTTTCGCCTTTTTCTGGCAGAAAAAATAAAATGTAGATTTTTTCACCTGCGTGGTTCGAAAGCAAATAAAAAATCAAGTTATAAAAATGGACGACTTTAAAAATTAAGTTAGCGGACGGCCTTCGTTATTGGCAAAAACCCAAAATTTTGACAGATTTTTTACTTTTTCTGACACAAAAAAAAATGTAGACTTTTTCACCTACGTGGTTCAAAAGCAAATAAAAAATCGACTTATAAAAATGGACGACATTAAAAATTAGGTTAGCGGACGGCCTTCGTTATTGGCAAAAAACCAAAATCTTGACAAATTTTCGCCTTTTTCTGGCAGAAAAAATAAAATGTAGATTTTTTCACCTGCGTGGTTCGAAAGCAAATAAAAAATCAAGTTATAAAAATGGACGACTTTAAAAATTAAGTTAGCGGATGGCCTTCGTTATTGGCAAAAACCCAAAATTTTGACAGATTTTTTACTTTTTCTGACACAAAAAAAAATGTAGACTTTTTCACCTACGTGGTTCAAAAGCAAATAAAAAATCGACTTATAAAAATGGACGACATTAAAAATTAAGTTAGCGGACGGGCTTCGTTATTGGCAAAAACCCAAAATTTTGACAAATTTTTGCCTTTTTCTGTCAGAAAAAACAAAATGTAGACATTTGCTCCTAGTTGATTCGAAAGCAAATAAAAAATCAAGTTATAAAAATTGACAGCTTAAAAATTAGGTTAGCGGACAGCCTTCGTTATTGGCAAAAATCTAAAATTTTGACAAATTTTCTACTTTTTCTGGCAGTAAAAAAAAAATGTAGACATTTGCTCCTACTTGGTTCAAAAGCAAATAAAAAATGGACGACTTTAAAAATTATGTTAGCGGACGGCCTTCGTTATTGTCAAAATTTTGGGTTTTGTGACAAGAACGATGTCGTCTGCTCACTTAATTTTCAAAGTCGTCCATTTTTATAACTTGATTTTTTATTTGCTTCCGAACAACGTAGGTGAGAAAGTCTACATTTCATTGTGCTGCCAGATAAGGGCGAAAATCTGTGTCAATGATGTTTTTTTTTTTGTTTTTTACTGTTATACCCTAGATTTGTGATTTAACAAATGTATTTTTTTTATTAAACGTATATAATGTTTCTAACTATTTAGTTTTTATTAAAAAAAAAAAAAAAATTCGTTATTTTTAACGTTATATACTTCAATGCAATGTTAACCTTAAGATTTGAAAAATAACTGCTTCACCGTTTTCAAGAGCAAAACCGATGTGCAGGAAGTCTGGGTCAACTTCTTCGGGGAAGTTAACCTTAAGATGTAAAAAAATACCTGCTATACCGTATTTAAGAGAAAATTCGACGTCCATGTCGTTTCGGTCAACCTCTTTAGCAAGGTTAACCTCAAAATAAAATAAATTACTCCTCCACCATTTTTAAGAAAAAGTTTGATGTCCAGGTTGTTCGGGTCAATGTCTTCGGAAAAGTTAACCTTAAAATGTGTAAAATGACTGCTACACCGTATTCAATAATTCGATGTCTGTAGGGTCTATAGGTCGTTTAGGTCAACGTCTTTGGAAAAGTAAAGCTCAAAATAAAAAAAATAACTGCTACACCGTTTTGAAGAGCAAAACCGATGTCTAGAATGTCAAGATCTTTCGGGACAACCTCAGTGTGGAAGTGAACCTTAAAATGAGAAAAACAACTGCTACTCTGATTTGAAGTACAAAATCGAGTAGGAGCATGAATATTCACTAAAACCTATTTGTCCTAAACCATATAGCCTAAAAGGAATTAAGCCTAAATTCCATTTAACCTAAAATGCATTCAGCCTAAAATTCATTTAACCTAAAATGCATTCAGCCTAAATCCTGTTTAACCTAAATGCAGTCAGCTTAACTCCGATTTTTCCTATCATCCATTTAACCTAAAATACATTTATTCAAAATTCTGTTAAGCCTAAAATGCATTTAGCCTAACTCCCATTTAAACTTAACATGCATTCATCAAAAATGCAATTTAGCCTAAACTCTATTTAACATAATTCCCATTTAACCTAATTCTTATGCAACCTAAAATGCATTTAACCTAAATCCCATTTACCCTAAATCTTATTTAATGTTATATTCTGTTAACTACATTTAGGCTACAAGCATTTTAGGCCGAATAAGTTGTAGGCTGAGTGCATTTTAAGTTAAATGCATTTTAGCTTAATGAGTTTTAGGTTATATGCTTTTTAGGCTATACGCATTTTAAGCAGGTTCTACAAGCCGTAATATATTAGTGTGATACACTGGTTAGTTTCCCGCCCGGCTACTGCGGCGCTTTTGTCGCTACACACAGATGCAAAATTTGTATAGCGACATGGCAGTTATATGTGTTGGTATTTACTAACGCACATTACTGCCATGTCGTTATACAAATTTTACATCTGTGTGTAGAGACAAAAGCGCCGCAGTATCCGGGCGGGAAACTAACCAGTGTATCACTCTATTACATTACGGCTTGTAAAGCCTCATTTTAGGTTAAATGGAATTTAAGTTAAATGCATTTGAGGTTAACTTGGAATTAGGTTAAGTAACGTTTAGGTTAAATGGGATTTAGGCTTACTCCATTTTAGGTAAATCACGATCCAGCTTAAATACATTTTAGGTTACATGAGACTTAGGATAAATGAGACTTAGGATAAATGAGATTTAGGTTAAATGGAATATAGATTGAATGAGATTTATTTTACATGAGTTTTAGGATAAATGCATTTTAGGCAATATGAATTTTAGGCCCTATGCATTTTGGGTTAAATGGGTTTTAGGCTACATGCATTCTAGGCTGAACAAGTTATAGGCTTAATGCATTTAAGGTTAAATTCGTTTTAGGCTATTTGCATTTTAGGCTAATTGAGTTTTAGGCTACTTGTATTCAAGGTTTAATGCATTCAAGGTATAGCCTAAAACAAGTGGCTTTAGGCATTCATTTTAAGTTAAATGGGTTTTAAACAACTCGCATTTTAGGTTGAATGAGTTTTAGGCTAAATTAATTGTAGGTTGAGAGGTTTTAGGCTACATGCTTTTTATCTTGCATTTGGCGCCCTCTAGTAAGAAAAGTTCACAGTTGTGATTCTAAAAGCAAGAGAGTTTTAAAAAGATTTTTTAACAGAGATTGATTCTTTAATAACAATTGACAGAAAATTTGTGCATTAAATATTTATTGTATTTGTTTAAACAATCGAAATTTTTAATAATTTTTTTTTTATTAAATTCTCTTAAAAAAATTTTGCTTACGACTGTTATTATTAAAAAATATCACGAATTTTTTCGTCTGCAATTTTCAAGATATTTTGATTGTTTAAACAATTTATATTTGTGGAAACAATTTAATTTTCCCATATTAGACGTTTACTAATTTTTTTAAAATAACTCATAAAGGAAGATTTTTAAATCTTTTTTATCTCATACTAAGCCAGAAATTTATTTTCCTTAATAAACAGTATATTAATTTAGAGAAAGATTTATATCATACAGTATTATTATTTAGGCTAGATAATAATAAGATAGGTACAGTTTGATAGCAGGATACTTAAGATTTAAATTTATTTTGGATTTTTTTATAAAAGTAGAAGAGGGGTAACTGGAAAATATTAAAAAAAGTACATTATTGTTATGGGAATATTGGCAAAGTAAAAACATTGATAAATTAGAAAATTACAAAATTAGAAAATTGGAAAAATTTGTAAGCTGGTAATTTAAGACATTGGAGATTTGGTTATTGGAAAATTGGAAAATTTGGAAATTGGAGAAGTTGTTATTTTAAAATTGGAGAAATTGAAAAATGATAAACTGGAAGATTGGCAAATTAGAAAATTGTTCAAACTGTTAAATTAAGAAGTTAAGGTTATTAATAAATTGTCAAAGTAAAAAAATTGGTAAATAGAAAAATTGGTGATTTTTTATTAGGAAATTGTCAAATTAAATAATATTGGTAAAATATAAAATTGGACAATCAGAAAATAAAAAAACGAGAAGAGCATAGTTTTGCGCGCGTAGCGCGCTTTGGAAGTTCTAGTGCTTAAAATAAAATTATCACCGAAAAAAGTTTTTTTTACAGTCATCTTTGACAGCTTACAAAGTACCCTAAGTTACTTACTACCCTAAGTTAAACGTATTTTAGTTAAAATTCATTGTTAGGCTATAAAAATTTAAGGCTATATCCATTTTAGGTTTAATAGGTTTTAGACTACTCGGATTTTACTATTAATGAGATTTAGGTTTCATGCATTTTAGGTTAAATGCACTTTAGACGGTTAAAAACATTTTAGACGGTTAAATACATTTTAGACGGTTAAATGCATTTTAGGCTATAAAAATCGTAGGCTTTATGCATTTTAGGTTTAATAGGTTTTAGGCTACATGCATTTTATGCTCATCAAGTTTTAGGCTTAATGCATTTTAGGTTAAATGTATTTTGGACTACTTGCATTTTAGGCTGAATGAGTTTTAGGCTGAATGCATTTCAGGTTTAAGGAGTTTTAGTCTACATTCATTTTAGGCTGAAAGAGTTTTAGGCTGAATGCATTTCAGGTTTAAAGAGTTTTAGTCTACTTTCATTTTTGGCTGATTAAGTTTTAGGCTTAATGCATTTAATGTTAAATAGGTTTTTGACAACTTGCAATCTAGGCCTTATGAGTTTTAGGCTAAATTTATTTTAGGTTAAATGGGATTTAGGATGTATGCATTTTAAGCTTAATAAGTTTTAGGCTGCTTGCATTTTAAGTTATATGTATCTTAGTTTAAATTCATTTAAGCTATATGCATTTTAAGCTATATGCATTTTAGGTTATATGGGTTTTAGGCTACAAGCATTTTAGGCGAAATAAGTTTAGTTTTAATGCATTTTAGGTTAAAGAGGTTTTAGACTACATGCATTTTAGGCTGAATTGGTATTAATTCATTTTAGATTAGAGGGGTTTTAGGGTACATTCATTTTAAGCTGATTCAGTTATACGCTTAATGTCTATCAGGTTAAATAGCTTGAAGACAAGCTGCAGTTTAGGCTGAATGAGTTTAGGCTGAATGCATATAAGGTTAAATGGGATTTAGGCTAAATGCATTTCAGGTTAAATGGGATTTAGTTTAAATACATTTTAGGTTAAATGAGATTTAGACTTCATGCATTAAGTTTTAGGCTAATTACAGTTCAAGTTAAATGTATTTTGATATTTTAAATGAACTTATAATTCAAATGGATTTTAGTTAAAATTCAATTATGTTATATGCATTTTATGTCAAATGGGTTTAAGGTTTCATGCACTTTAGGCGAAATAACTTTTAGGCTCAATGCATTTTAGGTTAAATCAGATTTAGGCAATATGTATTTAAATACATGTCGCCTAAACCCATTTATTTTAGCTTAAAAAGGTTTTAGACAACTTGCATTTTAGGCTGAAAGATTTTTTGGCTGATTTTAGGCTAAATGCATTTTAGGTTAAAGCGGTTTTAGGCTACATGCATTTTAGGCTTAATAAAGTTCAGGATAAATGCTTTATAGGTTAAATATATTTTAGGCTATAAGAATTAAAGGATATATGCGTTTTAGGTTAAATAGGATTTAGGCTACATGCATATTAGACTGAACAAGTTTTAGGCGTAATGTATTGAAGGTTAAGTGGGTTTTAGACTACTTGCATTTTAGGCTGAATGAGTTTTAGGCTAATTGCATTTTAAGTTCAATCTATTTTAGTTTCAATTCATTTTAGGCTATATGCATTTTAGGTTAAATGAGATTTAGGCAACATGCATTTTAGGCTTAATAAATTTTAGGCCGATTGCATTTAAAGTTAAATGTATTTTAGTTTAAATTTATTGTGGCTATATGCATTTTAAGCTATGTGCATTTTAGATTATATGGGTTTTGGGCTACATGAATTTTAGACTAAATGAGCTTAGTATTAATGCATTTTAGGTAAAAGAGGTTTTAGACTTAATTGATTTAGGCTGAATGTGTTTTTAGTCTTAATTCATTTTAGGGTAAAGAGGTTTTAGACTACTTGCATTTTAGGTTAAGTTGGTTTTAGACAACCTGCATTTTAGGCTGAATGTGTATTAGGCTAAATGCATTTTAAGGTAAATCTGATTTAGCCTGAATACATTTTGGGCTGAATAAGTTTTAAGCTGATTGCTTTTTAAGTTAAATTTATTTTTTATTTTAAATTTAAATCGGATCCTATATGGGAATTCGTAATAGGGAGTATTTTGAAATAATCGCAATAGCTTAAAAAACAAAATGGACTGTGAGCGAATATGATCAGTAACCCTACGTAGCTCAGTATTAGAGCATTCAACAGCCAATTGGCAGGTCCTGGGTTCAGTCTCAGAGCCATTGAGGTCTATATTATTTGACAGTTTTTCAATATTAAAAAGTAGCAATTATATGTTAATTTTCTTTTAACTTCAATAATAAATTGAAATTGATTGAAACATTACAATCCGAAGAAAAAAGTGAAATAATTTGAAATAGATAGTAAGAATTAGTTTTAATTTATATAAAATATTTATTATTATTATTAAAATTTGTAATTTTTAACTTAATAAAAAACTCCTTACATTAAATTTGAACTTTGAAATTAAAATTATTATATTAAAATGCAATTAAACCAATTAAATTATACTATTTATATTTTCTATTCTCAAAACCAGATAAAATGCATACAGCATAAAACTCATTTAGCCTAAAATGCAAGTAGTCTAAAACCAACTTAACCTTCAATACATTACGCCTAAAACTTGTTCAGTCTAATAAGCATGTAGCCTAAATCCCATTTAACCTAAAACGCATATAGCCTTTAATTTATATAGCCTAAAATATATTTAACCTATAAAGCATTTATCCTGAAACTTATTAAGCCTAAAAGGCATGTAGCCTAAAACCTTTTTAACCTAAAATGCATTAAGCCTAAAATGCACTCAGCCAAAAACTCTTTCAGCCTAAAATGCAAGTAGTCTAAAACCTCTTTAAGCTACAATGAATGGATTTAGGCTACATGTATTTAAATACATATTGCCTAAATCCGATTTAACCTAAAAAGCATTGAGCCTAAAAGTTATTTCGCCTAAAGTGCATAAAACCTTAAACCCATTGGACATAAAATGCATATAACATGATTGAATTTTAACTAAAATACATTTGAATTATAAGTTTATTTAAAATATCAAAATACATTTAACTTGAAATGTAATTAGCCTAAAACTTAATGCATGAAGTCTAAATCTCATTTAACCTAAAATGTATTTAAACTAAATCCCATTTAACCTGAAATGCATTTAGCCTAAAACCCATTCAGCCTAAATACCATTTGTCGAAAAACCTCTTTAACCGAAAATGCATTAAGACTTAAACTCATTAAGCCTAAAATGCATGTAGCCTTCACATCTCGGCTGGCAGACTGGCTGGCTGGGCAGCCAGCCGAATTGAAATAGAAGAAGACAGAAATTTAGCCTAAACTGCAGATTGTCTTCAAGCTATTTAACCTGATAGGCATTAAGCGTATAACTAAATCAGCTTAAAATGAATGTAGCCTAAAACCCCTTTAACCTAAAATGAATTAATACTAATTCACCCTAAAATGCATGTAGTCTAAAACCTCTTTAACCCAAAATGCATTAAAACTGAACATATTTCGCCTAAATTGCTTGTAGCCTAAAACCCATATAACCTGAAATGTATATAGCTTAAAATGCATATAGCTTAAATGAATTTAAACTAAGATACATATAACTTAAAATGCAAGCAGCCTAAAACTTATTAAGCTAAAAATGCATACATCCTAAATCCCATTTAACCTAAAATAAATTTAGCCTAAAACTCATAAGGCCTAGATTGCAAGTTATCTAAAACCTATTTAACATTAAATGCATTAAGCCTAAAACTCATTCAGCCTACAATTTTTATAGCCTAAAATGCATCTAACCGTCTAAACTGTATTTAACCGACTAAAATGTATTTAACCGTCTAAAGTGCATTTAACCTAAAATGCATGAAACCTAAAACTCATTAATAGTAAAATCCGAGTAGTCTAAAACCTATTAAACCTAAAATGGATATAGCCTTAAATTTTTATGGCCTAACAATAAATTTAAACTAAAATACGTTTACTTTAGGGTAGTAAGTAACTTAGGGTACTAATAAAAAATCACCAATTTTTCTATTTACCAATTTTTTTACTTTGACAATTTATTAATAACCTTAACTTCTTAATTTAACAGTTTGAACAATTTTCTAATTTGCCAATCTTCCAGTTTATCATTTTTCAATTTCTCCAATTTTAAAATAACAACTTCTCCAATTTCCAAATTTTCCAATTTTCCAATAACCAAATCTCCAATGTCTTAAATTACCAGCTTACAAATTTTTCCAATTTTCTAATTTTGTAATTTTCTAATTTATCAATGTTTTTACTTTGCCAATATTCCCATAACAATAATGTACTTTTTTTAATATTTTCCAGTTACCCCTCTTCTACTTTTATAAAAAAATCCCAAATAAATTTAAATCTTAAGTATCCTGCTATCAAACTGTACCTATCTTATTATTATCTAACCTAAATAATAATACTGTATGATATAAATCTTTCTCTAAATTAATATACTGTTTATTAAGGAAAATAAATTTCTGGCTTAGTATGAGATAAAAAAGATTTAAAAATCTTCCTTTATGAGTTATTTTAAAAAAATTAGTAAACGTCTAATATGGGAAAATTAAATTGTTTCCATAAATATAAATTGTTTAAACAATCAAAATATCTTGAAAATTGCAGACGAAAAAATTCGTGATATTTTTTAATAATAACAGTCGTAAGCAAAATTTTTCTAAGAGAATTTAATAAAAAAAAAATTATTAAAAATTTCAATTGTTTAAACAAATACAATAAATATTTATTGCACAAATTTTCTGTCAATTGTTACAAAAGAATCAATGTTTGTTAAAAAAATCTTTTTAATTTCGAAACCATAAGAAACATAAATTGTTTAAACAAATTAAAATTTTCTAAACATTTGAATATACCCTGCGAATTATGAAATAATAATTTTTCCATACAAACAGTGGCGGACTTACTAGATAGGCAATGTAGGAAACTGCCTAGGGCGGCACATTTGACTTAAACGACCTATAGACCCTACAGACATCGAATTATTGAATATGGTGTAGCAGTTATTTTTTACATTTTGAGGTTATCTTTTCCGAAGAAGTTGACCCGAACGACCTTGTCATCGAATGTTTTCTTGAAAACGGTGTAGCAGGAATTTTTGACATTTTAAGGTTATCTTTCCTGAAGATGTTCAAAGGAACGACCTAGCCACCGGTTTTGCTCTGGAAAACGCTGTAGCAATAATTTTTTACATTTTAAGGTTAACTTTCCCTAAGAAGTTGACCCGCACGACCTAGTCATCGGTTTTGCTCTTAAATACCGTGTAGCAGTTATTTTTCACATTTTGAGGTTAACTTGCTCGAAGAAGTTGACGGGAACGTTCTAGCCATCGGTCTTGATCTGGAAAACGGTGTAGCAGTAATTTTTAATATTTTGAGGTTAACTATCCCAAAGACGTTGATCCAAACGACCTTGTCATCGAATTTTCTCTTGAAAACGGTGTAGCAGGTGTTTTTTACATTTTAAGGTTAACTTTCCCTAAAAAGTTGACCCGAACGACCTAGACATCGGTTTTGCTCTTGAATACCGTGTAGCAGTTATTTTTTACATTTTGAGGTTAACTTTTTTAAAGATGTTGACACGAAAGACCTGGACATCGAATATTCTCTTAAAAAAGGTGTAGCAGATATTTTTTACATTTTTAGGTTTACTTTCCCAAAGACGTTGACCTGAACGACCTGGTCATCGATTTTTCTCTTGAAAACGGTGTAGCAGGTATTTTTCAAATTTAGATAGGTTAATTTTCCTGAAGGTGTGGAACGTCCTAGCCACCGGTTTTGTTCTGGAAATCGGCATTGCAGTAATTTTTTACATTTTGAGGTTAACTTTCCCCAATACATTGACCCAAACGACCTGGTTATCGAATTTTCTCTTGAAAACGGTGTAGCAGTTACTTTTTACATTTTGAGGTTAACTTTCCCTGAAAAGTTAATCGTAACGACCTAGCCACCGGTTTTGCTGTGGAAAACTGTGTAGCAGTAAATTTTTATATTTTGAGGTTAACTTTTCCGAAGACGTTGACCCGAACGACCTGGTCATTGAATTTTCCCTTGACACCGGTGTAGCAGATATTTTTCACATTTTGAGGTTAACTTTCCTGAAGATGTTGACCGGAAAGACCTAGCCACCGGTTTTGCTCTGGAAAACGGTGTAGCAGTAAATTTTTATATTTTGAGGTTAACTTTCTCGAAGACGTTGACCCGAACGACCTGGTCATTGAATTTTCCCTTGACACCGGTGTAGCAGATATTTTTCACATTTTGAGGTTAACTTTCCTGAAGATGTTGACCGGAAAGACCTAGCCACCGGTTTTGCTCTGGAAAACGGTGTAGCAGTAAATTTTTATATTTTGAGGTTAACTTTCTCGAAGACGTTGACCCGAACGACCTGATCATCGAATTTTTTCTTGAAGACGGTGTAGCAGGTATTTTTTACATTTTGAGGTTAACTTTCCTGAAGATGTTAACCGGAACGACCTAGCCACCGGTTTTGTTTTTGAAAACGGTGTAGCAGTAATTTTTTATATTTTGAGGTTAACTTTCCCGAAGACGTTGACCCGAACGACCTGATCATCGAATTTTCTCTTGAAGACGGTGTAGCAGGTATTTTTTACATTTTGAGGTTAACTTCCTTGAAGTAGTTGACCCAGACCTCCTGAACATCAGATTTGCTCTTGAAAACGGTGTAGCAGTTACTTTTTACATTTTGAGGTTAACTTTCCCTAAAAAGTTGACCCGAGCGACCTAGACGTCGGTTTTATTCTTGAATACCGTGTAGCAGTTATTTTTTACATTTTGAGGTCAGTTTCCTCGAAGAAGTTGACCGGAGCGACCAGGATATCTGTTGTGCATTTTTAATCACAAATTTTGTGAAATCTCGTTGCGGAATATTTTTGCGGAATTTCTGCGGAATTTCCTGCGGAAACTCCGCAGGAATTCCGCACTTTTTTTCTGAGTAGGTTTACAGCAAAAAAAAGATATTACGCTGCCACAGACAGCGTTTAAATTTTCTGTATGAATAGCCGTTCCACCTTGGTCTGGCTATTCGTACAAATTTTCTGTACGAATTGTCACGACCTTAATATTTAAATTAATGTTTAATCAAAACAAATAATTAAATAAACCCTAGTGTCAAGTTATTTTAACGTTAAATAATTGAACAAAAAAAGAAAAAAACAATATACTAATTAAACTGATTAAATTGTATTCAAATTCAAATTAAATCACGACTAACACAAAAATTTACGGAGAATGGGGGATAACGAGCAGCCAGAAAACCACAATTTTTAAATTAGAATACAAGTTATCATATTTATTTAAATATTCAATTTAAGAAGATTCACAAAAGGTTAAAAAACCGGCAATGTTACTAAGGTTACGCGCACTGAACACTGGCTCGAAAATTAACAAAATAGTCAGAGACTATTCATTGGCCCCGCGTAGAGCGAGTCTCTGGCAGAACTAGGGGACTTCAAAAATCATTCGAATAACCTTATTGCGTCAAGCCCTATATTTTTATAACTATGGTAAAATGTTACAACCGGAGAGAATATGTCAATGATTAAAATAACTTGTTGTTAAATCTACGAAATCAGGAAACAAATAACAATATATGATTTATACTTTTTCCATGGTCATAGAATTAAAAAAACTGCTTTTCTTGACTAACAACATTTTTTTTTGTTAATAATATCGTGAAATTTAACAGTAGATATTTTCAATTAGTAGAGTGTAATAACTAAATAGTTAATTATTTAGTTACTTATATATATTATATATATTATATATATTATAGTTACCGAACTAACTTTATAACACACTTTTCTCTTTTTAGAGCTGTGTAAAAGTGGAAAAGGAGCATGTTTCGTTTCTAGTTGTCAATTTACATACTATAAAGAAGATAATGATGAATGTTATAAAATCGGCAAACCAAAGTATGGAGGTAATTGGCATTGTTGCGAAAAGAAGGGTTAACCAAGTAACGGCTACTTAACATTAGAGGTTTTATCATCTCCCTTCAATCTGATAACTTTTTGTCTGTAATTAAAAAAATCGGAAAATAAATTAACTGCAACAAAGTTTGACTAAAATTCTTAAAATTTTTCAAATGTCTTCAAAAATTTATTTTTACATTCTCATCTCTATTAAGAAGATATATTAAATATGTGTGATTTTGAACTATTTGTAATTTCCACATTAATGTTTTGAGACGTTCCAATATCGAAAAAATGGATTTTACGAAAGAGTCTGTCCATCCGGCTTTCTGTCTGTAGAGAAGATTTTAAGATCGTATAAATGGGCTCATAATTTATTTGTTATCCAAATGAATCTTTTGTACATAATTTTTTAGGTAAGCATTTTACAAATGCAAAACAGGGGATTCTTCTCTTTTGTGTTTAAGAAAACTATAGGTTAGTTATTATTTTAGTAACAAAAAAAAATCAGTGCTATCCGGTCAAAAAACATTAATTTTCGTGGATTTTATATTAATTCTACGAAAAAGTTTTTTTTACCTATGCATTTTGCATACTTTAGGGGCCGTCCATAAATTACGTAAGGTCTTTTGGGTAGGGGGATGGGTAAAAAAATTTTCTATGCTAACTTACATAGATGGGTATCTGGTTAAACAAATTCCTTACGTAAGATATATTTTTTATTTTTACTCAATAAATTTTTGAAATTTTCACGCTATGTAAAAAACACCAAACATTTATTTATTAAACAATTTCTTTAAAATTAATTTCATTATACATGCATCACAGTACCCTTTATCTTCATATAAGGTTAAAAGCTGAATTTTTTCCCTGGAAAAGGTGACAAAAAATGAAAGGAAAAAAATATTTAAAAAGTATAAGATAATAATTGAAAATTAAAGGAAATAACAAAAAATTGAACAAAATAAATAAAAAATGTAAGAAATAAATTAAAATTTGAAAAAATAATCAATAATTAAAAAAAAAAATTACAAACCGAGGAAAATAATTGACAAGTGAAAACAAAATTCAAAAAATGGTAGATTAATACACAGTCAAACAAAATAATTGAAAAAATTAAAGAATAATTATAAAATTTTAAGAGAATAATTGAAAAAATTGTAGAAAATTATGGAAAATTGCCAAAAATAATTAATAATTGAATGAAATAATTAAAAAATCGGGCAAGTACGAGTTACACCCGTACCAAAATCTAGGGTTCCGTACATTTACGAATTAAGAAATTAATTAAAAATTGAAAAAAGGAAATCAAGTTTGAAGAAATTAATTCAGAATTGAAGAAAACATTCAAACATTGAATCTGAATTTTATGAACATACTTCGAAATATTCACAAAAAAATTATATATTTTTGACCCCAAAGAGCTAACAAAGGTGACAAAATTGAAAAAAAGGTGACTGTCTGTGATGCCTACATTAAGGACGTTTACACCCTCAAGCGGTTCTCATTCTATTGGACCATGATAGTCAATATTTTTCAATTTCATTCCTTCTTATAATTTGGTTTCTAAATAGTATTTTGCAGTTAAAAAAATTTAACAAACGAATTTTATTAAAAAAAAAAATTTTTCGTTTAAAATTTCAAGCTATTAAAATTTCTTCTTCCTGATTATTTAAAAAAAGAGAAGAATTACTAAACTTAAATAACATTTTCTTAACAACCATACGGTAAATTAATTAAATATTGTTGTAAAAGTTGTACTATATTACAATTTAAAATATATTAGTTTTTAAAAAAAATTTGTAGAGTCGTATTTCTTTAATTAACTAAAATACAGTATTTTCGCGCATTTTGTTACTGTTTCCGTGTAAAAGTCCCAACTTTATAAATTTATATCTTAAAATCAGAACGATAAAATTTAATAAAATTGAAACAACACATGTAAAGTAACAAATTTAATATGTCATTAAAATTTTATAAGAATCTGTAGAAACTGATTTTTTGGATAAACCTCCTTAATTCAGCAATTTTTTGCAATGTTAAGAAAAAATTTTAGTAAAAAAATACATGAGCAAAAAATTACGTAAGATAGGGTGGGTTGGTCAATCAAAATCTTACGGAGCCTTACAGGCGTGGGTGCATGGGTCAAAATCTGAGAAAAATCCCTTACGTACTTTATGGACGGCCCCTTATGGTGCATCTTAGTTTTCTTAAAATTCTTAATTTCCTAAGTAATCATTTTTCCAAATGTTGAATAGCATTTTTACTAATTTTATATTATAAAACGTCTATTACAGATTCCTTCACAAATGCAATATATGATTGTACACCAGTTTATCCATTCCATTTTTTCCAATAACTTTTTTTTTCCACTAATTCTTTTTTCCAATAACCTTTTTTTCCACTATTTTTTTCCACTAATTTTTTTTCCAATAACCATTTTTTCCACTAATATTTTTTTTCAATAACATTTTTTTCCACTAATTCCTTTTTCCAATCACGATTTTTTTTAATAATTATTTTTTACATTGTTTAAATTGTTGAATGGTAAACTAAAGTCAACTTCAATTTGTTATTCAATTTGTTTAATGTCAAAATCGTGCCGCGTTTGAGTATTTGTTTTTCAGTCAACTTCAATTGGTTTAATGTCAAAATCGTGCGTATCTACTATTTTTCGATCTTTTTTAAAATTCTAAATTTTAAGTAAAATGGTTGTGGAACTTGTATACAGCGGAACAAAAAATCCGTTTCTTCACATAGATGGATTTCTTTTTACCAAAACTGAAGAAAAAAAAGGTAGAATTTTTTGGAAGTGCCGAAAATATCCGGAATGTCGTTGCCGTGCTGTCACTCGTTCCAATGAAGAGGTTTATATTTATAAATATATAACGATATAATAATCTAAGAAAATAATAATATAATAAAATAATAATAATAAATAAAATTCGAAGGGCGTCGAAGTTGTGAAGTGTCCAAAGGAAGCAGATCATGTCTCGCACGCTCTAAATTTAGAAGAGGTTAATGCAATGAAACTGAAAGGAAAATTGAAACGGCGTGCAGAAGCTCACCCTGAAGCTCTTCCAGCACAAATTCTGCGCAATGATAATTGTATACTTTTTCTTGAAAATTAAAAAATTTCCTAGTTGATACCTCCTATTTTGTATACAGTTTTTAAATTATTTTATATATTTTCAGCTAAATTTAGAGAAAAATAAGATTTGGTTAACACAATCACAATTAGATTAAATAACAGATCCTTAAAATAGAAATTTGAAAAATAGCGATGGTAAGTGTGACACTTTTATTCACAATTTATTAAAATAATTTTTAAGTTACATTGACAGTAAGCCCTACACAATAGAACATTATTAACTATACATATAAATACTGGCATCTTTGCCGAAGACGTGACTAATGCTTTTGAATCTACTTTTAGTAGTTATTTTTGCGTTCCTATAGTTTTAACACCACAAAAAGTAACTTACTTTCATAAGTTATATGCATGTCATATTTTAATGCAACAGGTTGGTTAATAAAAAAATATAACGATAATTCGAGCAGCTAGTTTTAGATGAATTCCACGTCAACTCATCATAGAGATTTTATTAACCTAATGGGATTTTGATAATATTCTCTGTAATTACTCCTTTGATGATAACAAAAATTCCCACCAAATATTTTTTGAATATTTTAAAATTTTAAAAATTGATGGAGATATAAGACTTTGATTTTTTGAGCCAGTATCATTTTGACACATGACTTAGTTTTAGATTGTTATATTGTACAGAATGGAAATGTTATTTTGTACAACTGCTAAATGATATTTTGTACAATTTTGAAAAATGAATTTGTTATTTTGTACAATTCTTTAAAAAAGCTAAAATATTGTACTTCCAATGTTTTATTGCTTTTTTAAAAAATTGTACAAAATAACAAATTCATTTTTCAAAACTGTACAAAATAACATTTAGCAGTTGTACAAAATAACATTTCCATTCTGTACAATATAACAATCTAAAATCAAGTCATGTGTCAAAATGATACTGGCTCGATTTTTTTAGCAGACTTTTTTTAAAAAATTCATAACTTTTGTTCTATTTATCCGATTTAAGTTTTCTTTGCAGGAAATTATTCACAAAATAATGCCTTTAAAAAAATATAAATTTTGTGAATGCAAAAAAAAAAAATTTACTATTTTTTTGAGAAGCTTAAAAATTAAAAATCGCCATTTTGAAAATATTGGGGCTTAAATTTTTTATTTTTTATACCAAATGTGACCTTACATGTGCTCTACAAGACCTATAAGCTTTATCGTAAGACTGCCATAAGTTTTCAAGAAAAATAATTATTTCTATTGGAATTGTATAGTTATAGGTAATGACACTGAACAGTACAGATTGGTCGAGTACCTTCGGTTAACGAGAGAAGTCCGAGACTTCCCGAAATATCTAAGGACAATGATTATGAGAGAATGATGATAAGGCAGTGCGTTGCCGGTCGCCTTGTCGTCGTGATAATTAAATGTGATTTTCTTGTTGACTCACTTAGCAGTTTTAAAATATATATATGTTATTAACTGACTAAACTGTGTTTTAATTTGTGTTTGTCCCTGTTATTTTTTTCAAATTATCCTTCAAGCCATCCTATTTATTGCAGTTTTATCAGAAGTGGGATACTGAAAAGACGCGTAGCGTCGATTTAACAGGCGACATTTTGAATTTTCGTGACACCACGAGGTAAATTGATCAGTTAAGTGATTAGTAAATTTTTTTATTGGGGATTTTAAATGCTAGAGCGAGTCTAAGAGGGAAAATCAGGGACCTCAAATTGTATTTTGTGGATGATAACTCTATGAAGGCGTCAGTGTTACTATACTCAATCGAACCTCTTTCCACACATTCCATTCTCTCTTCACCAAGTTTGTTTGTATTCTCCTTCACTAAAATCATTCTTTACTCATCGCATAACCACTTATCCCCATTTATCCAAATTCTCTCCTTTCCTACCATTATTCCATTTCCTCTTCTTCTCTCTCCCCACACTCTCTGTTGTATTATCCAATTTTTCCTTCTCTCATTCCATGTTCTGTCTTCCTCTATCCATTCAAACTTCCCCTTCAATCTACACTTTTTTACTTATCACTTCCATTTTCTCTTCTACACTTCCCAGCCTTATAACCTACCTCTTAAACTTCTCTCCGTTTCTCTTTATTTCCTCCCTGACTCTGCTTATTTCTACACTCATGCCCTTCACTATTATGTTGCATTTTGTTTTCTTTATCTCCTCCCTCTCTTATATTTTTTCCACTTCTTTTACCCTTTCTTTAACCGTCTTTTTTTCTTGTCCTTCTTTAGCTATTTCCTCAGTAAACTCTTTTTCTTTATTTACCTCTAACCTTTTTAAAACCCTTTTCTAATCTATTCATCCTTTCCTCTAATGTTTCTATTTTTTCCTTTCTTATCTCTTCTTCCTTTTTCTGCCTATCTTTTTTACCTCTTCCGACTTCTCCAATAACCTTCTTTTCTGTTCCCTCCAATGTTCCTCCAAAATCTGCTTTACTTCCCTAACTTCTCCCTCTACTCCTACTCCTACCTCCCCCTTCTCGACATCAACATTTTCTTTTTTCCTCCTGTTAATAATTCTCATCGTTTTATCCACTTATGTATCCCACTCTTCACTTGTTTTGTTCAACCACTCTGTCACCTCTGTACCTTTCCCCTCAGCTGCTTCCCCTACTTGCTCATGCCTTGGCAATGCTGCCTGACTCTTCAACTCTCCACTTACATTAGACACCTATTGCCTATTATTCATTACCTATTGCCAACTTTCACTCTTTCTATACCCTCCACGCCCATTTTTCACTCAATCACACTTACAAAGCACTCCCACCGTCTTTTTTCACCACTTTTTACCATCCACACTCCACTAAACCGCCATCATAGGCCGAAAGTTGGTGACCAAACAACGAAAAACGTCCGCTCAATATTCGCACCGGAAACGGAAGCCCCCATTAAATTTGCTGTTCTTTTAAAGGAAGAGTCGAAAAAAACGAATTCATTCAAATCATTATTTTTATAAATAAAAATACGAATGAATTAAAATTTAATTATGTAAATATTCGATTAAATGGAAATTCTGTAGGATACAAATTCATCTAAAATTTAGTTGGAATTAATGTATTTATATGAAATAGCTGTTCTGTGCTCAGCATTTCGAAATATTGAAATTTCTAAAAAAAATTCGTTTCTCGTATAATCACCCCTGAAAATCGATATTACAAAAACTGATATTTTGGTGTTTTCTTTTTATTCAAGATGCAAAAAATAAGCATAGCTTTGTTTCAGAGCGAAAACTTTGTAATTGTTTCGAACAAAAAATTAATTTACTTTAATAAATGTTGAACTGTCTCTGAGAGAAATATATCTTTTCATTGGGTGAAATTGATAATAATTAATAAAGAAAATTTCTAAGTAATAGAGTAATAGAGTGATAGGGTTACGAAACAAAAGTACCAAGTATTACTTAAAAATTATTTAAACTTTTTAAGATTTTTTTCAATAATTTAGAGCTAGTTTTTTTTCTTCGAAACATAACTTTGTAATTTTTTAAAATTATGAAAAAATGATAAAAATCTTTCTTGTGCAAAACATAAGAAATTTATAAGAAAAAAATTAAAGTTTGAAAAGTATTAATTTTTTCTTTTGATTAAAAAAAAATAAATTTATTTTTATATTTTAAGCACCTGCTCTACAGCATTTGGATTTTTAAAAATTTTATTTGAAAGCTTAAAATGTTCTTTCCAAATTCTCGAATTTCCAAGATGGCTTTTTCTTTTTAAAAAAAAATTTTCAAAATTTTGAATAATGAATTTCGAGTACTGCGCTGCAATTACATGCCTACATTAGAAACTACTGCCGTGCCGCAACATAGACATTGTACTTTGCCGCTCGGCACACAGTGGGATGAAAATGTAAAGTGGACAAAACTAACTCTCAGTTTTTTTTATGAAAGGTAGTACCTAAGGGTTTCTAAGGACGCTAATTACAAATCTAAAGTCGGTTTAAAAAAATTTTAAATGTCAGATCCAATATGGCGGACGAATTTCTAAAAACGTGTTATATTTTTATAAAACTTGGTATCCAAGGCTTTCTAAGGTCGCTGATTACGAACCGGAAGTCACTTTTAGAAAATTCAAAATGGCGCATACAATATATCTTTCTCCATACTTGTCTTAAGTACACTAAAAACTTTTATGTATTAAAATAATCTGCAGCGCGATTGTTTTAAGCCAATTTCAGATTATTTAAATTTCATTTGGTATAAAAAAAGAGCGTTGCAGATTAATTTAATCCAAAACAATTTTCTGTGTAGGTAAATTGTATAACGAGGAAAATTCTGCATCATTGTAGGTGTATTATATAGAAAGTTAATAAATAACAATAATTGGTTTAAGGGGTTACCCTGGTCTAGAGGGCCAAAAAAGGCCTATTTTCGGGAATTTTTTTCAAAGATCCTGCGATGTTTTTACAATTTTCGTTTATTGGATATTAATATATAATGTTTTAAATACAATCTGTAAAATTTTGAATTTTTTTTTTTAAAAATGAGCCGCTGAGAATGCCTGAGTGTTGACCACATCAAAAAAGTGGTATTGAGAAAAACGCGTAAGTTTCTCGGCCGCGAGAACTATTACGCATTCGTCACGCTGCGCTTTAAATTTATCCCATTCCTACAGTTTTCTACCAATCGACTTGCAATTTTTGGACAACATTCCTGACACTTTTTACTATTATATAAACAATTTTAAAAAAATGAATTTTTTAAAATATCAAGGCCAGGATAACCCCTTAAAGAATTAAAAATGTATTATGACTTTTGTAAAAACATATTATTTTTTGACATACACATAAATATTTTGGTGATTTTAATACTTATTTACCGCTAACAAGTAATAAAACATTTAAATTTAGCTTGGTTTCATCAGTAGATCATTTACGTACATTTACAAATGTTATAAATATATACAAGAAGAAGTAAAAAAAAATTATATCAATTCTTCAAAATTAAATAAAAATTTGTTTACTAACTTAAAATTGAAATTAGATTGATGCAAAACTCAAGAAGACATTGTAATTTAAATATTTTCTTGTCTAAAAAAGTACATTATCTATAACTGAGAAATTAGTTTTGCCCACCTACTTTTCCGTTTCAGCCCACTGTGTGCCGTCTGCGGGCGAAGAATTGAGTAGTAGCTAGAAACCACGCCCACTGTGTGTTAGTAGCAGCGGTTGTCGCTGTTTTGCTTCTCCCCTCTCGGAGATTAATATTTAAAGAGTTCAATATGCTTGCTCTGCATACCATAAATAATTATAAATTCAATTTTTTTTGACATAATAATAATAAATACCTGTTATTATAAGTATTACTATCATGTACTATAATTTTTTAATATTAAAAACTGACACCGCTGTCAGAAAAAAAAAATTTAGAGCCCAAAATATTATACCCTGCACCCCACACCACCATCAAATTCGATTTTATTATACCTTCAACTATTTCTTTAAAACTAAAAATTATTGCTTTTAGATTAAAAAAATATTTTCAGATCCCAAAAATTGTTAACCCACCCCTTCTTAATATGTATTTAATCTTTCAACATTTTTCAAGATTACATTTCTGTTGAAGGTCCACCTCCCCCCCCCCGGCCCCATAAAAATCGAATTTATTGTAAATTTAATGATTTTTTTAAAACTGAAAACTATTGTTTGCAGATTAACAATATATTTTTAGATCCAGAAAATTTTACTCCCCACCAAATGATATGTATTTAATCTTTCAAGATTTTCGATGACTACATTTTTCTGCTGAACGAAACACAAAATGTTTTCAGTATTTAGAAAAGATGACAACCCGCCCCCCTCCTGATCCGCCCATAGAAATTGTTTTTACCTTTCATGATTTTTTAAGTCGAATTTTGTTTTTGTAATGAAAACAGTATTTTTTTATATTGCAAGAAGTGTAAACCCCCCCCCCCCCTTACATCTCCCCAGTGAAATCTATGTAACCTTTAAATAGTTCTTAGAAACACAAAAAAAATTTGAATTCAAAATTTGCCATAACGTATTTAATTCTTTTTTTATGATTTAAGTGTTTTTATAAACTTAATGTTTTAGCTTAATAAATTTAAAGGAATGAGGAGTTCGTGCGGACATAGTTTGGCTCCGCCCACGACATGACGTGTGTACATATGCGTACGTGCCAATGTCGGATATAATTCTGCATGCGCCAGCAACAAGCGGGTAAACACAAATGTCTTATATTCTTTATTTTTAATATAATTTTTATATTTATCAGTTTACTTTTGAGGGCCTATAAAATTATCATTTCATTTTTTTCACAATAAATAAATACCATAATAATTAACGAATTTTCGCTGTTATCTTATAAAATATTAAAAACTGTAAAAAATATTTTAGACAAAATTTCTAGATCTTAAAAAAATACACATTTTATGTTATTTATATTTTTTACTAACAGTCAGCAATTTTTTAAAAAATACAAAAAAGTGTGAAGGAATTTGAAAATAGTCTATAGTTGTATTATTTCTAAACACAAATTGTGTTGAGAGTTAGAAAAATTTGTACTTGGCGTAACTTTTTGCATAGAAGATACTTTTGATGAGATATCAACATTTTTGGAGAACAGTAATTACCTACAATACCAGTAAGTATTGTAGGCTTCAGGTGAGTCTAAGTATAAAAAAAAATTATTTTGTGAAAAAATAAAATATTTCAAGATATAATTAACCAATTGTAAATTCGTAAAATATGTATCGAGTTTTTATCACCATAGACATAATTCATTAGTATCGGACCAGTCAGTGTTACAGTATAAGTAGTAGGTGTGACTAAATATAAAAAAAATCGATTTTTGAAATTAAAAAAAAATTTAAATTTTAAATTCTGTTTATTCAATAATAAATTCCTGAATTATATGTCGACATTTTATCAACATAAATATTTTTCCTGAGTACTGTATTTATAAGTCTAACAGTATAAGCAGAAGGCTGATCTAATTACCAGATTTCAATAATTTATAACAATCTGTTAGTCAGATTTTTAAAATTTAATATGGCAGATCCAATATGGCGGATGGAATATTTAAAAAAACAATTTTATCTTAACAAACATCTCTAGACAGGAGTTTTTGGGGCCGATGTTTATAAATCCAAAGTCAAATTTTTAATATTCAAAATGTCGCATTAAATATGACTAATAAAAAATTAAAAATTCTATTTTATTTTAACAAAAATGTTTACTCAAGAGTTTTTATAATCGCTGATTATGAATACGACGACAGATCTTTTAATTGCAAATGGCGGATTGAACGTTTAAAATGTTATTATTTTTTTATTTATGGTATTTTACATGTAAATATCATTTGAATTTTACTGACTATTACTTGCAAAAACAAACTGTTAAATTTCTAATGACTCTGATGTGAAGTTAGTACCATTTTTCAATAAAGAAAAAAATGAATATCAAAAACTGTTACTTAATTTATCCCAGTGAGATATTAATTTCAACATATTGAATTCAAATTTTGCAGAGATACACAAAAATAATCATAAATATCAAAATAGCAGATAGTAGCAGCTTAACTTTTAAAATTACTGACAAAAGTCAACAGGTAATATTTACTTGTTGAATTTAAAACATTAACTCGCATTTGTCCGATTTTTTCCAACTAATTAGCTAAATATGAGAATTGTATTTATTTCAAAAAAATGTTCTTAATTTTGTTTCTTTGTTGTACTAATTTGTGATTTACAATAATTACAGCCCAATGAGGTTGACAAAAAAGTTCAACGAAATTTTGCACATGTAAAATTAAGAAAAAGAGACTTCCTACATTTTTTTACATCCTTTCTAAAGGAAAGGACGCGTGATTAAATTCAACCCCTTTGCTTATAATTCGATTGCCGCAGTCAAACTTCTCACTCTTGTGACCTGTGTGCATTTAGGTAGTGAAAATATTCGCTGCGTGGACAATTATCTTTCGGATAAATAAAAGGAAGTTTATAACAATTTTCCATTGACGATCTGACTACAATTGGATCATCAAGAAATCAATCGCCCAATCAAACTAGTATCGAGCTTGTTCCTTTCGCTGTTTGGATAGTAGTTTATAAAGCAGTAAGTATAAGAATACATCTGTATCGTTTCTAAACTTATTCTAAACATTACATGTATTTATTATTGAAAGAAGAGAGGTTTATATTGAATAAATGTGTTTTGGGGAACATAAGATTTAAATCTATTCTGCTACTCTTATAGAATTGAATTGGCATTACAATCTAAAATAGAAGAGAAAAAAACCCACAAAAATTTAAACGGTTAGTTCTGAACTATCCGGTTTACTGTTAATCCGGAATTTAGTAATTTTCTCGACTATTAATTAAAGGTAAATTCAAAATTAATTAATTCTGCCGCTCATAACAGTAAAATAACGCTAACAGATATATCCTATCGATGCAATGCATGAAATTTAATTTCACTATACGTAGCTCCCTATGCATCCTGACCGATAGAGGAGGGAGCTTTTTTAGTTCTTTAATGAGGAAACTAGAAAAATTATTCCACATAAAACAACTTACCACCTCACGCTACCGCCTCCAAACTAACGGATCCCAGGAGAGGAGTCATATTGTTCTGACGGATTATATCAAGCATTATGCAACCGACTTCAATGACTGGGGTCGACTATTCCCTTTTGCTATGTTCGCTTATAATACGTCGGTCCATAAGGCCACTGATTTTAGCACTTATGAGTTAGTCTTTGATAAAATTGCCATGAAACCCGGCGCTGTTTCTCAGGGTCCGGAACTAGAAACCTACGGATCATACTTACGAGATCTATTTACAAGAGTAAACGAAATACAAAAAATTGCTGCTAGAAATTTAATAGTCGCAAAACAAAAATCAAAGGCTTATTATGATAAAGAGTCGAGACTTCTTCAGACTAAAGTAGGCGATTTGGTTAACACTTATAGGGAAGTCCGTAGCGGAAAGTTTGATAAGAGAGCCGACGCGACGGCCCTTACACCATCATTGGCTTCACCGAAAATAATTATGTGGTATTAGAAGATAATGATGGTAGAAGTGTCGTAAAATACAAAGATAAAGTCTGACCCATACACTGCTAGATTATCTAGCAATGGTCTTATTCTTTTGTTAACATTGTTTTGTTTCAGATTAACTAATCATGGTATTGAACGTTGTCCTACTGGACCTAATTGTAATCAAGGATCATTATTCAAATTTGTAATAAATCCTTATTACGTCAAGGGAGCAGATGAAGCTGCAAATGAATACCGCAATACCATTCTGAGAAAAAGTCCAGGAGTTTATTATGAGCATCAACGTGGTCTCCGCCTTTCAATCACAAATTGGAGGATTGCCGTATTTATAGATTTGGATCAGCAAATTAATTGGTTAACCCAGCTGGAGAAGCAAAAAACCAACTCCTCCAGAATTCTCAAGTTAAGGATGGATGGTACTACAATTTAATAGAGGACCATAACTGGGAAGACCGAAAAATCGCAACCCATACCTTGAGACAAGAGATGACAGCACAGATGTTAGAACCAAGATTAACGGGACGATGTTTTAACCCCGTAGTTGCCGAAAAGTATTAGCTTACAAAGAATTGTCCCATGGCTGGGCTTTGTAGGAGAATTGGCCGGACCCATAATCGGAACTTTGAATTCTGATGATAAAAAGCGAATCGAACAATCTATTCAAAAGTTGAATGCAGCACAAGCAAACCTATCGCATTTGGTAGACAGGCAGACACATGTAGTGAGAATTCATTTGGACGCACTCCACAAACAAGCCCTGGATCACGAGGAAAAGATTAATTAATTATATGAAGAACTAAATAACCTCGTAGCAAAAGTGGAAGGGTCTGACTTCAGTAACAAACAACGACAGGAGTATGTTACTACGCTATCTAGGGCTCTAAACATTATAAAATCAGCAAAGTGGGGGCAAGCATATCTTTCGATAATTGTAGATGAGCAATTGCATCCAATTGCTATTGGCATACAATACCATCATCCAGAACTAATCTTACCAACACAAGGGATAAGTGTGATCGTACAGGAACTAATTAACACTTCAAGAACTTCAGTAAGCCTAGTCAACAACCATTTAAAAATCTTTTTAGATTCACTATTGGCGGATGCTACCTAATATACTTTGTACCTGTTAAAGGAGAAGGAAAACGGAGGAGTCGAATGAAATAATTCAAGACGTCAAGTGAACTACAATAAAATGATTTATTAAGAAAATGTCAATTATAACACAAAGAACAGTAATTATTAATAGAAGGAGTCTAGGCGTAAACTGACAGGTCTGAGATTGCAGGAAAAAAATTGGAGCGGATCACAGATGTCAGTACGCGTTGGCGGTGTCTCGAACAACTCGGGAAACAAGTAGGTTGTCTAAGGAGGCGGAACAATTGGTGCCCAATAGACCACAAAACAACGACTAAAGAACAGAAACATGAACATTTTGCATTACCTTAAAAAGAAACAAATGATTTGGCACTATTGATTAAATAAATAAAATGGAATAATCTCACCCATTTAATGCGCCGGATTAAGATTCACGAGAACCTTATTTCTAGAAGTCTAGGAGAATGCCGCCCTCCTGGGCTCGATGAACCCCCTGCTGAAGACGCAAAATCGCTGAGATCTGCCGGGTTTGAGGAATGATCCAAGGGCACTTTTCGCAATACTGCACTGTTGAAAAACTCGTTTTCCCTCAAAAAGCAGGCCTGGCGACGTTGCAAGATGCAAAAAGTGGGAGGAACCAATAGAGACAGACCTACCTGCCTGACACCTGAATGATTCTTCAGCGACGAAAAGAGGGACGGAAGGGGTTGGTAAATTGTCAAGAGGCTTGAAAGTCATAAATACCAACCTTTTTCAGGTAACCGAAGGAAGAAGGAAGCACAGAGAGAATGAGCGGAAAATTAACAGCCAGATGCCACATTTAAATATTTTAAACAGTACCAGATGCATCCTCTACCCACATATCAAACTATAATAAACAACCAAACTGGGAGATACAGCTACTTCTAAACCCATTCTTGCAAGTACTAAGGAAGGCAAGAATCCAGTTTGATTATAATCAACAATCCGTCCAGAAGAAGCTAAAAACCATTAGAGGTTGGTTGTATTCCACTCCTAAGAATACAACAATCAATATTTACTGCCCTTGAATGGGAAAGACAGAAGTATATTTACTATGCTGCGGATTGCTGCAACTTTGTACAAGTTGCTACGGTAGAACCGATGACGTCACTCTACCCGCAGTTCCCACAACTGAAGGCACGACTGACTCACTTGACTTCGAATTTGAAAACCTAAAGGTGAACCAAAGTATTTCACAAGTCTTCCTGCACCCAGACCTTTTTTAACAAGTATCCATGGTACTACCACCGAAGACACTCCAGGACTCTTTAAAGCACAAGCTGATCTTATTAAGACCGAAAAAGGAGTTTCCGAAATTCCTCGTCAAAATCTGCTACGACTAATATGATTATAAGGTGAGAAATTGTTGTTAGTTTTGGGCGGTCTCGATAAAATCTACTGATTTCTAGAAATCAGCAATTAACCTAAGGGCACAACTGATAATATCTTACAAAAATAAACAAAAATTATTGGACGATCGCCTGAAACTGTTGTGATACTTTTTCATTTCTTGACAGTAGACTTTGCTAAAAGTACTTTAAGAAATATGCAAAATTAATGTTAAAGTTATTTAAAAAATATAAGGATGAAGAAACATATATGTTCTTACGAAAATTAACAAAACGAAAATGCACCTCTAATAACGAGGTTCAAAATCAGAAAAATCGAAAATACATATGTTCTTAAAGTATTTTGAAGATATATACGTCAAAATAAAATACGTCCATGTTTTTGGAACTAAAAATTAATCTTAAATAAAGAAATCACTTATTCATTACTATCATTTATCATTATGCATAATCTATGTAATATATAAACAAACAAACAGAAATTTTGTCCTACACTGAGAAAATGAGACATGACTGAGTACTGTCCGGACAGGAGTGGTTCCTGTCCAAATAAAAAATTTTTATTAGACAGCACTCATTGCTTTCTGGACATAAACCATTCCTGTCTGGAAAGGACTCAGTAATGTCTTGGACATTAATGAAATAGACAGTAGTGAACCCTGTCTAGACAGGAATGGTTAATATCTAGACCTGAATGATAACTCTCCGGTGGTGAATTTAAAAGAAGGTTATAAAATGTAATAGACGTCATTCAAAAAAATGTACATTTGGACAAAACAACACTGAGAGACTGAAGATTTGAATATTTATAAAACTTGTTGAAATTTTATTATGTTAGGTTAGAGGTTAGGGAAAAACGTACTTTTTCTTAATATTTCAAATGGGTCAATCCACTGACTTTTGTCTGTAAGCTGTTGCGGCAATATTTTTAATAATTCTAATTTTAAAATATGTGAAACGCCAACATTTTCTGAATTCAGTAAGCATATTAAAATGGTATAAATTTTCTTTTTTTTCGTGTTATTATTATTCAAAAAATGAAGGTTCACAAGCTTATTTGTAACCTTAAAACTGATGCTTTTTTTAAAAATGTTCTAATTCTTAGAGTAATTAATATAATATTTATCAGAACTTATTAGAAATATAAATTATTTAATTCTGAACACAGAAAAGATGGGTTTATTATAAAATTTTATTATTTTAAAGTGATACTCTGATTTAAAATATTTATACTTGTATAAAGTTTCACTATTTTTCGAAGCTTATTACTTTTTTATGGAACCTCCTACAAATTTGAGGTTCAGAATATAATTTAATATTAATATAATCTACTTGCCTATAAAGTTTGACGAACGTGTATTGTCTCGTTTAGGAAATATTAAAAATTTTAAATTTCTTACTCAAAAAGGTTAATTTTTATATTTTAAGTAAACACAGCAATTTTACATTGTTCCATTTAAATTAAATTAGTATACAAACGGAGCGTTCGCCTGTTAAATATTATATTCATTACTCTAAGAATTAGAACATTTTTAAAAAAAGCATCAGTTTTAAGGTTACAAATATGCTTGTGAACCTTCATTTTTTGATTAATAATAACACGAAAAGAAAGAAAATTTATACCATTTTAATATGCTTACTGAATTCAGAAAATGTTGGCGTTTCACATATTTTAAAATTAGAATTATTAAAAATATTGCCGCAACAGCTTACAGACAAAAGTCAGTGGATTGACCCATTTGAAATATTAAGAAAAAGTACGTTTTTCCCTAACCTCTAACCTAACATAATAGAATTTCAACAAGTTTTATAAATATTCAAATCTTCAGTCTCTCAGTGTTGTTTTGTCCAAATGTACATTTTTTTGAATGACGTCTATTACATTATATAACCTTCTTTTAAATTCACCACCGGAGAGTTATCATTCAGGTCTAGACATTAACCATTCCTGTCTAGACAGGGTTCACTACTGTCTATTTCATTAATGTCCAAGACATTACTGAGTCCTTTCCAGACAGGAATGGTTCATGTCCAGAAAGCAATGAGTGCTGTCTAATTAAAATTTTTTATTTGGACAGGAACCACTCCTGTCCGGACAGTACTCAGTCATGTCTCATTTTCTCAGTGTATATAGTATAATTTAATTTGACTTAACCCGCGTAGGGAAATAACAATGGGTCAAATCAAGCAAACTATGGGCTAAATTGTTTGCCAATGAATAGCATGATTTCACCCACGGTCCGACTATGGGAAATATCAAGCCAACCATTGCTTATTTTCCATACACTCTGTCAAAGATTCCAAAAGCTATAAAACGACAAAAAATAATGCCAAGGTAATTTTTCAGAACATAAAACAGTAATTCCACTTAATAATCTTAATATTTCCAAATTTCAAAATTAACAACATCAAATAACCGAGACCGTGGCACAAATCGTACCAAACATGGTCCTATGTTTGGACTATGTTTGGAGAAACATGGGTCGAGAAAAAAGTCAAATTTCAATCTCCTATTCAATTTTTTCAACAGCAAAGATGATCCAGAACAATTAAAAAAAGATTATGCCCAAAAATAATTATTTTCCACAAGTTTCAAAATAAACAAAAACCAAATTCAAAGAACCATGGCACAAATCGTACCAAACGTGGGCCATAAAATAAATGAATTTTCAGTCACCTATTTAATTTTTTAAATAGTAAAAATTATATAGAACATAGCAACAAAATTATTTACCCCAAAAAAATTATTTTTAACAAGTTTCAAAATATACAAGAACAATATTCAAAGGACCATGGCACAAATCGTACCAAACACGGGTAGAGAAAAAAGTCAAACTTTAATCTCTTGTTTGATTTTTTAAATAGTAATAATGATACAGAACAGCAAAAAAAAGATTATGTCCAAAAACAATTATTTTTCACAAGTTTCAAAATATAAAAGAGGCAAATTCCAAGGACCACGGCACAAATCGTACGAAACATGGGTAAGAAAAAAGTTAAATTTTCATAACCTACTTAATTTTTTTAAATAGTTAACATGATACAGAACATAGCCAAAAACTATTTTGCCAAAAAAGTATTATTTTTCACAAGTTACAAAATATTCAAAAACCAAATCCAAAGGACCATGGCACAAATCGTACCAAACGTGGGCCATAAAATAAATGAATTTTCAGTAAACTATTTAATTTTTTAAATAGTAAAAATTATATAGAACATAGCAAAGACGAATTTGCAAAAAAAATTATTTTTCACAAGCTTCAAAATATGCAAAAACCAAGTTTAAAGGACCATGGCACAAATCGTACCAAACGTGGGCCATAAAATAAATGAATTTTCAGTAAACTATTTAATTTTTTAAATAGTAAAAATTATATAGAACATAGCAAAGACGAATTTGCAAAAAAAAATTATTTTTCACAAGTTTCAAAATATGCAAAAACCAAGTTTAAAGGACCATGGCACAAATCGTACCAAACATAGGACGTAAAAAAATCAAGTTTCTGTCCCCTATTTAATTTTTTAAATAGTAAAAATTATATAGAACATTGCAAAAAAATGATTTAGCACAAATAAATTATTTTCTATAAGTTTCAAAATATACAAGCACAAAATTCCAAGCACTATGGCACAAATCGTACGAAACATGGGTAGAGAAAAAAGTCATATTTTAATCTCCTATTCAATTTTTTTAATAGTAATAATGATGCAGAACATAGCAAAAAAATATTTATCTCAAAAAAATTATTTTTCTCAAGTTTCAAAATATACAAGGTGCAAATTCCAAGGACCATGGCACAAATCGTACGAAACATTGCGTAATAAAGAAGTAAAACTAGTATCACCTATCTAATTTTTAATTAGTTGTTCTGTATCATTTTAACTAATTAAAAAAGTTATGTAGGTGATGAAAATTCAATTTTTCTCTTACTCATCTTTAGTACGATTTGTGCCATGGTCCTTGGAATATGCTTTTTGGATATTCTTAACTTGCAGAAAATATTTTTTGTGGGATAAATCATTTTTTTTCTATGTTCTATATAATTTTTACTTTTTAAAAAATTAAATAGGTGACTAAAATTTGAATTGATTTGCGACCGACATTTGGTTTGTAATGAATAAATGTATTTTGTGGAACACAAGATTTAAATCAATTCTGACACCCTTATAGAATTAAATTGGCATGACAATCTAAATAGAAGAGAAGAAAAATCCGCAAAAATTTAAACCGTTCTGAACTATCCGGTTTACTGTTAATCCGAAATTTAGTCATTTGCTCGACTATTAATTAAAGGTAAATTCAAAATTAATAAATTCTATCACTCATAAAATTTTTTAATATTTTCTCCAATTTCTAATTATTTTCATTCGTTTCGCATAATTTTTTAATTTTTGCAACTTTTTAAGCTGAATTATACCAAATACTAACAACAAACTAAAAATAACAATACTAATAACTGTTTAAACAAAGTATTATTTTTTAACTTTAATTTTTTATCAAATTAGGCTTTAGAGTTGCAAAACATTTTGTAAAACGTTAATTCAGACTTCCTTAATTGTTGCGTCGCTAGTAACAAATGAGTTAGGTTTAAAATATAATAATAATTATTTACATTTACATTTTGTTCTTTTTTATTATATTTTGTGTGACGATTTAACATTTGTAATTTTCTCAAATAATCATTTGTGAAAAACATTAATTGTAATTTTGAGTTTAACTGTTTAAATATTTGAGGTAGTTAAATTAATATTTTTAGATTTTGAAATTCTTGAAGAATTTATTATTTCGTAAACTACGAAAACTTGAAAACTTTTCAAGTTTGAAATCTGTCTGTATTGCGAAGGTCAGCGATAGAGAGGATAAGGCCTAATAGCCTTTTAAAAATTTGTACCTAGGTCTTTCTACCTACCACTCTTTCCCTCAATTTTATCGACGCCCCCCGTTGATAACATGTTTATTAAAAAGCCAATGAAATAAAATGTTAATTTAAAAAACAGTCGAAAATCATTTTTATTAATAATTTTGTAAGATATGATATAATAATAATGTTTATTTAATCAAATATATGCAATAACATTCTATTTCAATCTTCAAAACTATATTATAAAGTTAATACAAGGCTATATATGTAAAAGAGGTATTCTTTTTTAATCTTGTACCTAAAAAGTAAAAATTGAACCCACCGCGATCAAAAGGGCTTACGCGTGACTTTCGTTGGCCTCTCGTACAGCAAGTCTACGGCTGCGCCAGGGGACCTGCGCACTCGTTCATATGCCCTTTTGATCGCGGACGGTTCAATTCCGCTCAAATTTTTTATATTGTTTTAATTAATAATATTTTTTTAGTTAAAAATATTAAAACCTGAATTAATAATTAAATATAATTTGTAATGATAAAATAAAAATATTAAAATTATTGATTGTTCTTCACAACTTTAGATAAAATTAGGTTTAAATTATGTTTATATTTATTTCAAACACACCAGTTGAAAGAAATGATCGAGACTTCGATTTACCATAATTTTGAAGGCCGGCGGTTCAATTGCACTATTTAGTAGCTTTGAAGACAATTTTTATTATTTAACTAACGAACTTTAAACTATACAGGTAAGCAAATAATATTAACTTACATTTTTATTATTTTTATTATTATTGAAACAAAGGTATGAAAACATAAAAAGATTCCAAACTGTATAAACTGTAAAAAATATATTATTTATTTAAAAACACAAAAAACCACATAAGTTTTATCATACAATCAGTGTTTGATTATTTTTCAAATCAAAATAAAATTATCAAATAAAACTCTAAACTTCTTTTTTAGAACATAATTTTAGAAATATTATAAATTGTACAATTAGTGGCTATTATGATAATTTTTAATATTTAACTCATGAACTTTAAAATATACAGGTAAGCAAAAAGTATGAACTTACATTTTTATTATTATTATTATCATCATTATTTAATTATTAATTCAGGTTTTAATATTTTTAACTAAAAAAATATTATTAATTAAAACAATATAAAAAATTTGAGCGGAATTGTACTTTTTAGGTACAAGATTAAAAAAGAATACCTTTTTTACATATATAGCCTTGTATTAACTTTATAATAGAATGTTATTGCATATATTTGATTAAATAAACATTATAGTGTACGTTCGGTCCAATTAAAATTCTATGGCACACAACTTCAACAGACATTTAATTAAACAAACAATTGAATACAAATCATATCTTACAAAATTATTAATAAAAATGATTTTCGACTGTTTTTTAAATTAACATTTTATTTCATTGACTTTTTAATAAACATGTTATCAACGGGGGCGTCGTTATGATTTTGCCCCCCACATTTAAAAATGCAATGTTGTCAGATCTAAAATTTGGGATTTTTCTTTGTATTCAACATTTTGAATTTTGTATTTCAACATTTTCGCCAGTCTAGCCAGGGTCACCGATCTAACAATATCGGCTCCCGCTTTTTAAAAGAACCACACTGTAAAATCAATTTCAATTACTATTACCAATAAGTGTTTAATCATTGTTAATATAAAAAGTAATGCATTTATTTCAAAACTACTTCCTTGATTGCATGCTAGGATAAAACATAAATTTTATATTGTAAAATTTTTTACATTTTTTTACATTTTAAAATCAAATCTTTATTTTTCACAATGGTTGAAGGTTAGAATCTGCACACACGTGGACAGGTTTCACTCTCTGGAACGACTCACGAACTGGAACAAAAGTTCTCGATATGATCAAATATTCCATAACCGGATATTCTGATCGTGTTTGTCATATTATTGGAAATAATATTATCGCTGAAACCATTTGATGATCTCACTCACCATAGACATTTTCCTCCACCCCCTTTATTCTTCTCCCTAAGGGATATGACCTGAGGTTAGTTCATTCCTACCTCGTCGATCTGCAAATGATATCGATGATTTGAATATGAATACGGAAAAACAATACCAAATCTCGAGTCATCTCTATAAAAGCAAATCCGTTTCCACAACTATTCGACCTCTGCGACACTTAAGTTCTGACCTCTGAGAAGTTAAAATGATTTTGAAGTTAATTTCCATCGGTTAACGATATTACAACTTGAATCGGTATTGTAGACGTTTTATACTTTAAAGTGTCAAATTTTAAGTTCAAGTCAAATTAGCCGAATTACTCAATTATGAACAACGGGTATCGATGTAGAAGACGAATAGAAACGCAATATTTAATTTATTTATTTTTATTTATTTATTTATTCAATAAAGTTCCCAGGGCTAAATAGCCCTCCAAAGAACAGGTACAATTAGAAAACGACGATCGACAGTATAAAGGTAAAGAAATATTGAAAGTTGAAACATATAATTAATATCAGCAAATAGGAGTCTGATATAATTGACACAATGATGGAGATAATTATTAAGATTACGCAAAAGACGTGCTTTTAATAACTAACAATAATAAACCTTTAAACTAGTGGTAACAAAAAATATACTTATACTAAAATAAACTAAAAACAGAAATCATCAAACGAAAACAATAAAAATTTGCCTCTAAATTAAGAGTAAATTATAATAAAGATAAGAAGGAAAAAAATATATATATAATATATATAGTTAAAATATATTCACAAACACAACAACAATTACTAGTACGTAATATTCAGCACAGAGTTGCAAGTTTTAAATAAGAATTGAAAAAATAGTTTCTTAAAGGTTATTCGATTTGGAGTCTTAATAATATTATTAGTCAGTTTATTCCAAAGTCCAGAGCCTCTAACAATGAAAGATCTTTGGAGTTTACAAGTTTTATGATTAGGTATTTTTAAAATAGAATTTCTTACTCGCAGCCTAGAGTAAATGGAAGTATCATTGTATCTGAATTCAAAATCATTGTAAAGATGATTAGGGGTCTCAGAGAGAAAAATAGAATGAAGTTAATTTTCCAAAAAGAATTGTCTTCTAGTAGCCACGTTAAGAAGTCCAGATTTAACCCTGTATGGTGAGATATGTTCCCCCTTGTGTAAGTCGTATATAAAACGAATGCAAGCATTTAAGGCTCATTTAAGTTTGAAATTCAAATCATCGATAACATGACCGATCATAGTAACATGATACAGAACAACAGTAGTCAAAATAAGGTAGTATAAGGGATTTAACAAGAAGGAGTCTGGTAGAGGTTGGAAGAAAATTTCTACTTTTATTTAACTGCTGGAGAGTCATAAAAGTCCTGCGAGAAATCTGAAATACATGTTGTTTCCATGTCAATGCTCTATCCAGCACTAATCCAAGGTCTTTAATTTCTTCGGAAAAAGCAATTAGATCCGCATGCAGAAGTAAAAAAGGTCAAGCTCTCAATGAGTCTACAGTCGGGCTGTTAGTTATTCCAAATATAATTGCTTGAGTCTTGCGAGTCTTCAAAAGAAGACCATTATCCATTGCCCAATCTACGACAACATTAATATCTACTTGGATCATTTGTATCAGACTAAGCAAAATTGATAATGGCCTAGAAAGATAAAACTTGAAATTATCAGCGTATTTGTGATATTTACAGTATTTAAGATTTTTGCCAAGATCGGAAACAAACAAATTAAAAAGTAATGAAGCAAGTGAGGTTCCTTGAGGAACGCTACACAAAACTCTGCCCCAATCTGAAAAGTTACCATTACCATCAACTACCCTTTAAAATCTAGCCTCAAGATAAGACTCAAACCAATTACACACCGATTTAGTTAATCCAAACATTCTCAATTTGCGAATTAATAATTTGTGATCAGCAAGGTCAAAGACCTTTGAGAAATAAAAAAATATAGCAATGGTTATTAGTTTGGAATTCAGAGCAAGTTTATAAACGATAGTGACCCAAGTAAAATATCACAAGAAATATCGGAGGAAAAAAATTATTCTCATCAAAATAATCCAAATTAACAGGCAAAGGCGTAGAAGATAAGGCTTCAAGTACAGGAGTATGCGTAAATACTTAAAAAAAATTAATGAGCCCAAACGTCATGATCCACCTCACCTTTTTTATTGGCAATTAGATTAAGCTTTCTTAGAATATGCCAAACATATTCAGAAAATGGTTATACTTGCAACGATTGAATCCTCAAAGAATTTAGATTATAAATACAACTAAAGATAATGTGAAACCAAAGAACAGCTATACCAAAATTGGTAAGAAAGAGCAATTATAATTACTATTCATTTTCAGCTTTTGTGACTACTTTATATTCACTCTGCATCGGATTTGTATTAAACGATTCAGAAGAATTAATATATATTATAATAAATTCGGTCCACGCAAAAGTAATAATTAAAGCCGGGCTGTGAGATAGTGAAATTACGCTATTATGAATAGCGTTGTGGAATAGCGATATCTAAAATGTCAGAAAAAGTATATGTCGTAGTGTTTATTTGTCGAATTCGAGAAGGGGAATCGGGAATTTAGAAAACGGAATGTTCATCATTGGGGAAAATTTGGAATAGTAGTATATAAGATGTTGGAAGCCGACAGGGTGTAGTATCTAATTGTAGAGTTTGGAAAGGAAGATCAGGAATTAAAAATAAGAAATATGATTCATTGGGGAAAATGTAGAATGTCGGTATCTAAGATGACGGAAATCGACATATCCTAGTGACTAACTTTGGAAGAGGAAATAGAGAATTTAGGATAAAAAATATGAGGGCCAGGATTTCATGATTTATAATTAGGATCCGGGTTAGATGATAGGATTTAAGAAATTGGATGATGGAATACGTATAACGGATTCGGGATTTGGAATTAATATTAAGTAGGTAGGATCTGATGAAGCTGTGTAAAGACTCTTGGGAGAATCTACAGAGGCTCTGAGGTGGTACTGGGAAAGCTATGTGGAGGCTCTGGGAAGCTCAGGATAGGCTCTTGAAAGGTTCTGGATAGTCGGTGTGAAATATCTGAAAAGGGTATAGAGTGGAGGTGATGAAGGGGAGAAGGAAGGCCACAATTCTTAAAACAGTAAGAGAGCATGGTGAAGTTAGCTATTACTTGACACAGACGCTAAAAGACCATGATCAACGAGTACTTGAAAAGTTTTAAATTAAGAAGAGAAAAATATTGCTCCTATTGCGATTTTCCGTAGAAAATGCGAAACACGCCCACTTTGTTTGCAGATATTGGAATGAGAAAAGGCAAGACATCTGTCAGGTGGTGGGCACTGAAGTCATCCACGAAAACTTAATTCAGCTTATGTTCAGTAATGTGGACTCGTGTCAGCTAATTGAATCCTTCATTACTCAGGTAATGGAAACAAAGGACATCAATGGACGCAGCAAAAGAGATCAGGGTCAAACTGAAGACACTGGAAGGTAAGTAGGCATGGAAGAATTCCTTATAGAATCCTCTACCTGCCGTCTCTTCGAAGTCCGCCGTTGATTGGTGGGTGTCCTCACTCCTTCGATTTGTCGGCTGATCAAGATCTGATGTTGGGTTGAGGGACCTATGGGTATAGGGGGAGTTAACACTCGGCAATATAGCTAGGACTAGCACTTTTCTCTACTTTTACGTCCTGGGTAGTAGTCAAGTTTCTTTCCAAGTCCTTAAAAATATTTTTTACACGTATTTTAAATTTTAATTGTAACATGGCAAAAATTTTGCCATTTACAAATTTAGAGAATTTACACATTAAAGAATTTATATTTCTAAAAGTTTGAAATACCGTAAGAATTTTAGAAAATAATCGGCGATCCGAGGACACCATGCTCAAAAACTTACGAAAGTTAATTTCAGTTTTAATTTAGAATTAAGAACTTTTTCTTTTTTGTTTGTTTACGACCTGTCACCGATTGACGGCCATTTTGAGGACTACCTATGGATTCTGGACACCGACCAATCAACGCTCATCGTCTTTTGTGGAGTTTCACTTCCTTGTCGTTCGCCCAGTTTAGCCAACGTAAGAAGAATAAATCAGGTGTTTTTGATCAAAATTTGAACTTCCCGCCCAGGAACCGACTCACAGTGGGACCAAACTGGAATTTACTGTTCAAAACCGTCTAGAGCCTTCATTTTTTAACCGATTTTACTTTTCTTTATCTTCAATGAAAGAGTATAAAATTTCAAATAGATTTGTCAAGCCCGATTTTTGAATTTTTATTTGTTTATATTAATTTGTTTATTGCAAAGTTGAACAAAAGTAGCAATTTTTAAGAAAATGTTACCTCCAGCATCTATAATTAAACGATGCATGCTAAAAACTATTTAAAAACACACCTAGAGTACTCTCTTGAATTTAAAAAAATGACACAAGTGAAAATTTAAATTTTATAAACAAATTATGTTAACAAATAATTAAGGTTACAACAAATTGTTAATGTCGACGAAGGCTTTGTTAGATTTTGATGAAATTGTGTACTCGGGGGTTTTTGGGGTCGCTGATTACGAATCCGTATCAGTTTTTCAAAATTCAAAATGGCGGATCCAATATGGCGGACGACGTTTTAAAAATCAATCCAATTTGCTTAAAATTTGTTACTCGGGGGTTTTTGGGGTCGCTGATTACGATTATATCCATTTCATGGACATTTCGCTTCTAAGTAAGCAAAATAATTTGCTTTCTCATAAATGAAGCAATACATTGTTAATATAAAAGGAAATTCAAGAAGTTATTAAAAAAAATAAAAAAACATGAACTATTTTAGAAATGTTTGATCAATTATTATAAAAGTTATATAAATCAATCGATTCGTTTTGAAATAAGAAATATGATTTTTGTATTTAAGAAGTCGTATTTTTAGCATGGAAAAAAGTTTTGGCAAAATACGATTTTTTTCGATGAAAAAAGGTAATTAAAAAAATTTTGATAGGAGATTTTCAAATATCCCTGTGTTCAAATATCCCTGTGTTCAAATATCCCTGTGTTCAAATTTATATCTTCATAAGCTTAAGAAGTCATTCAAATTTTATTGAAATCCGTTGAAGCGATCTCGAAATATCCTGGCTACAGAAAACGCTACACACACACACACACACACACACACATACACATATCTGGACATTTGCTTAAGAATAAAAATTTATGCTTTTTAGGTGAAAATGAGTCAATTTAGACTATTTTTGAAAAGTCGAAAATCTTAACGATCACAAAGATTCCTCCATGAGTTTTTGAGTCGCTGATTACGTATCCGTTATCAGTTTTGCAAAATTTAAAATGTGGGATTCTGTATGCTCGACGACGTTTTAGAGAATCAATCTAATTTGCTTGAAATTTGTTGCTTGGGAAGTTTTTGAGATCGCTGATTACGAATGCATCGTAATCGTTAATTTGAAAAGTATACGATTGAAGCAGCAGAACATTTTGTGAAACTTTATCCGTGGTATTACATGCCAGTCACTGTACATAAAATACTCATGCATGGATCAAAAGTTATGAAATGTTTTCACCTTCCAATTGGCCAGTACGCTGAAGAGGCAGCTGAAATTCGCAATAAGGCCTTAAAACGATTCCGTAAGTTTAATACTAGAAAAATTACCAGAAAAGCTGCAAATGAAGATTTAAGTCGTAAATTGCTTATTAGTTCAGATCCCCTTATAGCATATTATCGGCAAATCTTACGCAATAACAAGGCGTTTGGTGACGAATAGTTAAAAAAAACTTTAACTCAGTTTCTTTTTGCGTATGCGCCCATTATATTTATTAATTAAAATCATGAAAGTAGTTGATACTTTTAAAACTTATAAAAAATATCCCGAAAACCTCTAAATAACAAACTTTAAGTGCATTGGATTGATTTTTAAAAAAGTCATCCGCCATTTTTGATCGCCCATTTTATATTTTAAAAAAATGTACACGGATTCGTCATCAGCGACCCCAAAAACCCCCGAGTAACAAATTTCAAGCAAATTAGATTGATTTTTAAAACGTCGTCTGCCATATTGGATCCGTTATTTTGAATTTTGAAAAACTGATAACGGATTCGTAATCAGCGACCCCAAAAAACCCCCGAGTAACAAATTTCAAGCAAATTAGATTGATTTTGAAAACGTCGTCTGCCATATTGGATCCGCCATTTTGAATTTTGAAAAACTGATACGGATTCGTAATCAGCGACCCGAAAAACCCCCGAGTACACAATTTCATCAAAATCGAACAAAAGCCTTCGTCGACATTAACAATTTGTTGTAACCTTAATTATTTGTTAACATAATTTGTTTATAAAATTTAAATTTTCACTTGTGTCATTTTTTTACATTCAATAGAGTACTCTAGGTGTGTTTTTAAATAGTTTTTAGCATCGTTTAATTATAGAAGCTGGAGGTAACATTTTCTTAAAAATTGCTACTTTTGTTCAACTTTGCAATAAACAAATTAATATAAACAAATAAAAATTCAAAAATCGGGCTCGACAAATCTCTTCGAAATTTTATACTCTTTCACTGAAGATAAAGAAAAGTAAAATCGGTTAAAAAATGAAGGCTCTAGACGGTTTTGAACAGTAAATTCCAGTTTGGTCCCACTGTGCGACTACCGACCTTGATGTTAGAAGGATAGCTGAAAACTCTGGAAACTTAATACTGGCCAGGATTGATGTAGAAAAAACTCAACGTCATCGTTATTACTCCAGAGGAGGTTTTCCGTGTCTATCTGAGGAATTTCTAGAGATTTTGGAATCTCGTCATTTCCGGTCAGCTGACCTGGACCCCAAGCAGAAGGCCCTGTCCAGAATGCAGATTGTTATCATATCCCAGATTAGTATCGCCTCAATTGCTGGTTTAGTGGAATATGATCTTCTAGTAGCTGTCAACAGGGGGGAAAAGGCGTTATTCAACTTTTGAAGTGCCTGTAAATTTAAATTTACAAATTTGGAGTCGCCCTTATCAAATTTACCTCACACGTCCCTGATCTTCAGGAAGTAACGGTGGTTGGAAAGCTGGAACGACGGCGTTGGACAAAATTATTTTTGTTCATTTTTAATCAAACAAAGCATATTCACTACCCCGTATTTCAGAGGTATTTCCAGTTCGACAAACAAGGTGGTTTTTACTAATTAATTAGCTATTTTCAACGCAAGTTTGTTAAAATACAATCTATTAATAATATTGAAATCTACTTGTTTTATTTTTGCACTCTTTTAATTTACTCTGCAGGAATTATAAGGCACGTTGAAATATTACTGTCCTGTAACTTTTGTCTATCTTCCCATTTTTAAATTTTTACACTTTTAATTAAGTTTATTTAAATTGTGTCTTTATTTTCTTTTGTCATAATGTTTTCACTCACTACGGGATGCAGATGCGAAAGAGCAGTGAACATTTACTCAAAGTTACAAACCCTAGACTATTGAGATTTCTGAAATCACAGGTCTAATACAACGGTAACGTTATTAGTTTTAATACACGTTATCAATTTCCGATTGTCGTGATTGGAAATTTAATTTATGCCAAACCGACATAACAGAATTAACTAGATTGTCACTTTTCCCCTAATGTCTCTAGTGCTAAATTCTCCTGTCAGAATGAAGAACTCTTTTCCGTTTTTAAATTTAAATTTTCCCGTGTAAAAAGAAATTAATTTCGTAAATGAATTTCGTTTTAATAGAGTTCTCACTAATTGCATTATCACAACTCTGAATTTTTCTAGTCTTTTCTTATTCAAGAATGAAGTACTAGTATCGTTAAATCTGTCGCTCTAAGGACTTATACGTATAATAGAGGACAAAGGTGACTAACTTAAGAACACAGGTTGAAGCCCGAGTGTTTGCCTTGAGAGTGTCGCGAGCGACAGGTGGTCCGCGGCCGGGGTTCGCTCCCACGGAGAGCGTGATTTAAAGTGCAAACTTAAATATTCCAGTCGGTACCTTCGTGCAAATAGATTCGATATTAATGGAGCAGCTCTTCGTGCTGGATAGAACGGTCGAGTGGCACGTTATATGTATAGGTGGCATGGCGTTGAGTATCTGCAGAAACCCCGCAAGCCACGCGCTGATACTGCGAAGCGTGCTCCGAGATAATCTCGAGCGAATCAATCCAATTAAGATGATTTCTACCTCCGTCTATGAATATTCATTACCAATTTTTCACGCCTTCAATTAGTTTCATCGTTTTTTAAATTGCGACTGTTTACCTTCGAAACTCAAGTTCTCTCAGAAACATAATGAATTGCATTCTTCAAAATGAAATTCCACTGCTGCAGAAATTATTAAAAAAATGGAGACATTCACATTGTTCGCCTGAAAATGAGACATTTAAATTTAAAATAAATTCTACCATATTCTTATATTCTACAATCCTTTAGATTACACTGTGTGACAGTGGAAAATTACTTTGAATCGGACCTATCCTAAGTTGTTTGTCATGCAAAACTATAAAGAAAATGGATATTATATTTCCCTAGTACCCCCAAAATTTCATTCTAGAGCTAAAAAACCGTTTTTCGGCACTTTTTGTATAAAATCTGCTGTTTCTTCGTCATTTTTGGTCCGATTTAAATTTTTTTTATTTTAAAGCTAAAAAACAAGGCTTTTTATACTTACCTGGGTTTTTGTATTATTAATAAAATTTACGGTAGTTATAGAGTAGTAAAGTTCAAAAATTGGCAATTTTAAACAATTTTGTCAACTTTGACAATGATTTATGGACTAATTTTATTTGGTATGATTTTTTTGGTACTAAATAGCTTAAAGTATATTTAATTCTGCGTCGAATGAGATTTTATTGAATAAAATTGGTGAAAAATTGGCGGAGATATTACAGTTTTTGTCTTTATAGTCACAGTACTCGATTTAAGCAAGTAGACAGTATTTTCTCTTTTCTTTGTTTTTTTTCATCCTTAGATTTATTTATCGTCTTTTAACAACTTTTTTAACATTTTAGTAACTTTTGGTTATGCATTAATTAGTAAGAAAGATAACTAACATTTTTAGAAGTTGACTGTACCAAAAATTGTGTTTGAAATCAAATGATTTTCTGTGTTATTTTGATTGGGTCACGTTATCACAGTTTAGTCAAAATACTTGGTTTGTGAAAATAGTGATGTCTCTCAAAGAAACAAAATGTAATCGTATTTAGTGTTTAAAAATTTAAAAAAACCACAGACTGTGGTTACTACCGCTATAGTTGTAGTGTACGTGTTTATAGACATAGTTGACATGACTATTATAATGTATATACATTTAAAAAAAGACTGATCTTGAAAACATATATGTCAGTACCACTAATAATTATGATAGTAGCCTCATTATAATTATGAATGTTACTGCAGTACAGTGGCTGAATCTGACAATTGTTTTCTTCAGTGTACATTCTAAAAACAAGTGTTTTATTCTAAGACACTTTTGTATTCACTTGTAAGAAATTTTTAGGTATCTTAGATTCCAATAAGCACTTACTTTGGCAGTTTTGCCATGTAAGTTTAGTGTATATGCAGTGTATGTGAGTTCTGTAAACTATTATGTATAAAAATAATCTGCAGCGCTATGATTTAAAGCCAATTTCAGATTATTTACATTTAATTTGGTATAAAAAAAGAGCGTTGCAGCTTAATTCAATCATAAACAACTTTGTTTATTTAAAAAATTTGACATTTCTGATCGAAGTGAAAAAAATAAAATAAGCGATAAACGTAATAGTTTTTGTTACGTATGTGGATATTTTGTAGACAATAACCATCGATTTAAATTCAAGAATAACAAAGTTGCCGTTGAAAAATATAATAAATTGTTTAATTGTTCTTACACCGTTAGTTCATGGTATGAACCAGAATACATCTGTTTACTTTGCCTAACAAAACTTAAAATGGGTAAATCAAAAACTAACGATAAACGATCTACATTGCATTTTTCTGTGCCGATGATATGGCATCACCAAACCTATCATAAATCAGATGGTTGTTATTTTTGTCAAACGATCACTGTAGGCTGTCAATATAAATATCGCAATTTAATCAAATATGCCGAAGTTCTGACTGTTACGAAACCTGTGCCCCTTCAGCAACTTGAAGATGAAAAAAAAGAAGAATTTGAGGTCACAGAAAGAAATGATCCAGATTATATTGAACCCGCTTCTTGTTCAAAGGAACCACATTATGTATCAAATGCTGATTATAAAGATTTAATACGTGATTTCGGATTATCACGAAGACAGTCTGAAGGATTGGGTTCTAGACTACGACAATGGAATTTGGTTCAAAATGATTTCAGAGTGACTTCGATCAGAAATGATGATAGAACTTTATTTAAAGAAGTTTTTAAAACTGACCCTGATTTTAGCAATTTTGTTTATTGTTCGAACGTAGAAGAACTGTTTTTTATATTCAATCAAAATTACCTACCTAAGGACTGGCGACTATTCATTGACGGATCCTGCAAAAGTAAGAATTTCCTCTATAAGTAAGGCGGAAATACATTATTCTTTTAACTTGGATTTTAACTTGGATACAATAATTTTTTTTATAGTTTTGAAAGCAGTACTGTTGCATAATGAAAATAAATTTTCGTCGATTCCTTTAGCTTATGCTACCGATTTGAAGGAAACATATGCAATCATGGAAAAAATACTGCATCGCATCAATTATGCTGATCATAAGTGGCAAATAGTCAGCGATTTAAAAGTTTTGACAATTTTGCTTGGAATGCAAGGGGGTTATACAAAACATCCTTGCTATCTCTGTTTGTGGGATAGCCGTGCATTAAACAAGTATGAACGAGATAATTGGCCTCCACGTACAATGTTCAAGCCAGGACAAAATAATGTTTTAAACATTCCTCTAGTGCCACCGGAAAAAATTATTTTACTACCCTTCCATTTAAAACTCGGCTATATGAAGCAGTTTGTTAAAGCTTTGAAGACGGATAGCGAAGCTTTTCGACATCTTCAGAAAGTTTTTCCTAAACTAAGTGATGCTAAGGTCAAAGCAGGTAAGACACATTAAGCTGTAAAAATTAAAAACAATGATTTTTGTTATAAGATTAAATTTTGTTGGGATAAATTCGACTAATTTTTATGTAACAGAGTTTATGTCCCTGCTTAGACTTAAAAATGTGTTAGTAAACATTTCAATATGTTAAAGCAATTTTTTAATGAATCGTAGGTGTATTTGTTGGACCCCAAATCCGAAAAATTATGCGTGACGATGAATTTTCCGAAAAATTGACCGACGTAGAAAAAAGAGCCTGGAATAGTTTTATTTCATTGTGCGAAAATTTCCTCGGCAACAAGAAAAGTGATGATTATGTTGATGTCCAAGAATTCTTGAGTGCATATGCTGAAATGGGATGCAATATGTCTATTAAAGTTCATTTCTTGCACTCCCATGATTTCTTTCCTGATAATCTTGGTCAGTTCAGTGATGAAAAAGGGGAAAGTGTTCACCAAGAAATGGAATGCATAGAGAAACGTTTTCAAGGAAAAAGTACTATTAATATGCTTTCGTAATATTGCTGGTCTCTCAAAAGAGACACAGATGATTCTTCTTACAAAAGGAAACGAACCAGCAAGCATTTTTAATTTATCATATAATTTTTATCTTATGCTTATAATAATTATGTGATGGGTAAGTTATTAAATATCTAAAATTCATTAATTTGTTAAAATTAAAAAAATCTTAAGAAAAACAAAAAATGAAATATTACGAAATGTTAAATTAATTTTTAAATTAAATTTTTATTTGGTTGTGCAAATTTGACAGCTTATGTTTGAAAACATACTCTAAGTAAAGTCTTAATAATTGTTAGAACGCCGATCAAGGTTCTACTAAAGATTAATAAAAACTTACGAATTTTACTGAATAAATAAATAAAATAAAATAAAAATTCAGTTTATTTCAAACACATTTTTTGGTAAAGTCAACTTTCAAAAATGTTAGTTACCTTTCTTACCAATTAATGCTTAACCGAAAGTTACCAAAATGTTAAAAAAGTTGTTAAAAGACAATAAATAAATCTAACGATGAAAAAAAACAAAGAAAAGAGAAAATACTGGCTACTTGCTTAAATCGAGTACTGTGACTATAAAGACAAAAACTGTAATATCTCAGCCAATTTTTCACCAATTTAATTCAAAAAAATCTCATTCGACGCAGAATTAAATATACTTTAAGCTATTAAGTACCAAAAAAATCATACCAAATAAAATTAGTCCATAAATCATTGTCAAAGTTGACAAAATTGTTTAAAATTGCCAATTTTTGAACTTTACTACTCTATAACTACCGTAAATTTTATTAATAATACAAAAACCCTGGTAAGTATAAAAAGCCTTGTTTTTCAGCTTTAAAATAAAAAAAAATTTTAAATCGGACCAAAAATGACGAAGAAACAGCAGATTTTATACAAAAAGTGCCGAAAAACGATTTTTTAGTTCTAGAATGAAATTTTGGGGGTACTAGGGAAATATAATATTCATTTTTTTTATAGTTTTGCATGACGAACAACTTAGGATAGGTCCGATTCAAAGTAATTTTTCAACCTTTATTTTTGTAACACAGTGTTACTCATAAAAAGTTGAAATATTTTATTTCTCTATTTTCCAATCCGGCTAAGAACACAAAATATAATTCCTGAATAGGTAGATTATTGTTACTTTTTCGAAACATTTTTTAAAACTAATGCTTCTATTGTTAAAAAAATTTTTCCATTATTATTTTTAATTAATTCCTGTATCAAAAGCAAACATTTCTTTCATTTCTCAGAAGAGAATATTTATTCTTTTATAAAGCAAAATACCAAGGTAATATGGGAGTGAATAATTCAATGAAAAAGTCAGATTATATTTAGAGAAAAATAAATGAAGCTTTATTCTTTACATATTCCATACAGCGGATAGCTCTGTCGATCAGAGACGTGAGCGACTCCACAAATGAATTTTCCATTTGGTTTGTGTGTCAGAAGACCAACGGATATCGATCCCTGAATGAGAAATGAAAGCAGCATTTCTCTGTCATCGAATCTCTACGTCATCTTTGCTCCTCTCGGGATAAAATACAGGAGGACGCAGTGGGATAAGTCGAAATTTTCGACCATTTTTGGGTCACGCAAGGAGAGTTGCTAATTTGTGAAGATTGGTCATCGTAGTAGCGTCGCCAGGTTGCAATCTTAAGGCCTCTTTGTATGCTGCTTCTGCTTGCTTATATTTGCCATTCAGATGCAAAATGGCGCCGAGATTCGTATGACTTCTAGCCTCGTGAGGCCTTAGACCCATGGCGTGTCTGTACCAAATTTCCGCCTCCTCTCGACGGTCGACTCGACGTAGAGCCGAAGCTGCTGCCACTGCCATATCGTAATCCGATTGAGATAATACGGCAGCCCTTAGTTGCTCCTCTGCAGCTTCTCCCAAACGACCCTGCGAGGTCAGGAAAATTCCTGCAAAAGAAACAAAAGTTGTTAACAATCCGTCATTTCAAAATTCCAAAAGACAATTGTAGTTGTAAATTAGGATTTATTTATTTGTACTTGTAAATAGGCTACGCCCACTAGAAAAGGTCCCACCCATTCGAAAAAAATGGTTTTGCCCATTTAAAAAGAGACGCCCCTTAAAATAGGCAACGCAAATATAGGTTACGCCTATAAAAATAGGTACCGCCTATTAATGATAAGTTCCTCACATAAAACTAGGCTCTGAGCATGTGAGTTAGGCTACACCCATTTAAAAATGGACTTCCCTAATTAAAAATAGGGCCTTCCTATTAAATGTGTTTCATTGAGCAACAATAGACACGCTCATTAGAAATAGACTCGCCCATTAGAACTAGGCACTGCCCATTAGAAATAGACACGCCCATTAGAAATAGACACGCCCATTAGAAATAGGCACTGCCCATTAAAAATAAGCACCACCCATTAAAATTAGGCACCGCCCATTAGAAAAGGCTCCGCCTATTAAAATGAGGACTAACTGTTAAATAATAAGTTTTTCCCACAAAAATAAGCTTTACGCATTAAAGATAGTCTACAATGATTAAAAATAGGTAACAGCTATAAAAATAGACGCAACCTAATACTAATAAGTTCTACCTATTAAAGTAGGCTACACCCACTAGAAAAGGTCCCTCCCAAACGCCGAAAATGGTTCCGCCCATTTAAATGGACACGCTCCTTAAAATAGGCATTGATCAACAATAGACACGCCCATTAGAAATAGGCACCACCCATTAAAATTAGGCACCGCCCATTAAAATAAGAACTGTCTGTTAAATAATAAGTTCCTTCCACAAAAATAAGCTTTATGCATTAAAGATAGTCTATACTGATTAAAAAAGATAACGCCTATAAAAATAAACGCCACCTAATACTAATAAGTTCTACCTATTAACGTAGGCTCTACGAATTAAAACTAGGATACACCTATTAAAAGAAATTTTCGCTCATTGAAAACAGATTCCACCCATTAGGAATAAAATTTTCTTATTAAACACAGGAAACGCCCATAAAAAATAGGCACCGCCCATTAAGAATAGGTTTTAATTATCAATACAGAATTCAATATTGCTATTGTCAAGCAAACTTGTTTAAATATTTACGGAATTAGTTTCAACTGGGTGTAATGTGATTTTTAGAGTGGCTGGTTACAATTCTAAAGTCAGATTTTTTAAATTCAAATTGCGGATCCAATATGACGGTAGAATTTCCAAAAAAAAAAAAATTGATTTTTCGAAAACTCGGTTTTTGGAACTTTTTTTTAAATTAAAACCAAAAAATTTAACTTTAAATTGGTAATGAGCAGTGCCAAAAGAAAAATAATATCGTTTTATTTTTTTTAAATGTGTATATGGGGCAAATTTTCTCAAGTGTTCAGCGTCAAAATTAAAAGTTTAACCATAAAATATTATACAATTAAATTTAAAATTGTAGAGGGGGAGGGGGTTGAATATTTGGGTAAAGTAAGAACATTGAGTTTTTTAAAAAATCGTAGCCGCTAAATAACAAAATGAAAAAAATTTTCACCTATATGTTTTCGAAAAGTTTTTTCCTGCTCTCTCACATTGTGAAAAAGTTTTTTTTTTAAATCAAAATTTAACCCTTTTTTAAATTAAAAATTTTTTTGACTTTTTTTCAAAATGGACCCTTTTTTTCTTTTTTTTTGTCTTAAAAGAAAGCTCCACTTGTGTACTTTAAACATACCAAAAGAATAAAATGACGTTTTTTGTTGTTTTCGAATTATTAATTAATTAATTAATAAACATTTATAAAAATTGAAATATTTTACAAAAAAATTAAGTTACGGCAATTCTGAACACACTACTTTGAAGCTTATCAAAATGCGCATCCAACGAGCCTTATATAAAGTATTTTGGATAATTTTATGATTTATAAATAAATATTTATAAAAATTTAATAATAATTTTTCATGTTTAGCAAATTACTCAGCTCAAATGGAAAGAAAGTAAAATAAATATTAAACTCATAAAAAGGGTTATTTTAAATCCCGTTTATAAACTGCGTCCTATCATAATTCTTTTAGTACATTGTTTCAAAACTGTTTTTAGAAAACTATATATTAAAACGTATTCAACGTCAGTTTTTTCTTAAAAGGTTTTAAATTTATACCGTAGATGCCCGCAGTGTTTTGTTTCCACTTTGCATGGGGGTCCCTGGTGGCAGCTAAAACTATCTTTGTATTGGAAATTCGCATCGACTGGAGTGAAGGCACCTCTTTTATATTATGCGGAAATACATTATTTATTTTGATATTAAACTACTGGCGGACATAAAATTGTGGTCATCCATTTTTTTAAAAACTGCCAACTACCTTAAAATTTTAAAATGCCATAAAAAAACCTGAATTTGAAGTATTTGACTAAAATTAATATTATTTCTAAAGCAATCAACATTTCTTAACACTATTTATAATAATGAAAATTTTCGAATCATCCTGGAAATAATTTAAAAATTTTAATTTAAAAATATTATTATTGGTAATTACTGAATTGTCAATTCAGTAAAAAGGAATACATATAGCAATTAATAACAAAATTAAAAAAATAACTCTAATGAGCTTGGGAATTATTGAAAATATTTCTGATTGTTTAAAGGATGCAATTGCTAATTATTAGGCAGTAAATATTCCATTACGAAGTTTGCGCGACATATATATCAATATACAGACTGAATTGTATAAATTTTCAAAGCAAACGATTGCAAACTCATTGCCAATGGAATATGAAATAAAGTAGATAATAATATGCGTAAATTTATTTTTCCACTTTAGGTAATTATTTAAACAAACAAGCAAGCGGATATACTTTATTACGCGCGAATAATATTTCAAGCCCATTTACTGTTTACCTACTTATACATACATGAATGTTTAACGAAGCCAAACTGAATTGGATCGATTAGGAGTCGTATGGGGGCATTTAAGTTGAATACATTTTAATATCATTATAGATATTTGTGTCAGGATATGAAATTTCAATCACTTCCATAAACCAATTTGTACTCACCAGTCGCAATATAATTTTTTCAAAAACACTTCAGAAAAATAAACGTATTTGTTACATTTAGAGTCAGTTGAAATTTAATCATCATTTTGTAATAATTATGTCCAAATTCCTTTCAAATTTTAGTTAAAACATTAAAAGTTATAAAAATTCTGCAAGTAACAAGCCGGAATTTCGTCAATTGCCGGAATTCTAATTCAACTTTAATCGAATTTCTCTTGGAATTTCAATATTTGCAAATCTAGTTCAATTATGGGAATTAATTTAAATTCTGTTGGAAATCGCAGATCGAATTCAACTTAAATTCAAACAGGATTCCGGTTGGGTTCAAATAGAATTCTTTTGAAATTAAATTAAAATAAGCGCAACTTCGTTCAAAATTTCTTTACAATTGAGTTAGGAATGCTCTTAAATTTTACTTATAATTCCATTGGAATTTAGATTAGTATATACCAATTTCAATAACGTATCGAATTTCAAAGATATCGACATTTAAATAACTACCCGAATTCTGACAAAATTTATACCGTAATTTTTGACTAAATTCCGATAATTACGGGAATTAATGTAATTACTTAAATTACGTTGGGATTTCTCATCATCAAAAATTGTTAAATTAAGTCGAAATCCTGTCAAAATTCAGCACGAATTCTGCCGGAATTAGTTCCAAATTCTATTGGAATTCATTCAAATATTCTGTTAAAAATTAAAATTCAATCTACACTTTCTACATTTAATTAAATTTCGTTAAGATTTAGTCAAGTTTTTTTTTAAATTCATACTCAATTTAGATGAAATCAATTTCAAATAATTTTGGAATTAAGTCGGCATCTCGTAAGTATTCGGTCTAAATTTTGTTAAAAATTAGTCAGAATTGCGTTTCTATTCGGGTCGATAATTTATCTAATTTTAAAAAAATCAAAGTTTCCGAGTTACGATTGAAATTATAACGTAATTTTTTACAAAATCCCAATACTTACGGGAATTTTTGACGTAATTTTAATAATTACGGGATATTTTGTAATTACTCAAATTACGTCAAGATTTATTATCGTCAAAAACTGGTTTAATTTTCTTCGAATTCTGTTGAAGTTTCGTACGAATTCTGCCGAAATTTGTTCAGAATTCTATTGGAATTTAATTTAATATTCTGTTAAAACCCAATTTAAAATTCCAACATTTATTTGAATTTCGTTAAGATTTAGTAATATTTCTTTTCGAATCCATACTTAATTTAAAAGGAATTAAATTGTAATTATTTTGAAATTCAGTCAGAATCTCATAATTATTCAATCTACATTTTAATAAAAATTAGTAGGAATGGCGTTTCTAATTGGTTTTAATTTTCTTTATCGAGAGAGGATTTTATTAAAATTTATGTTGAATGTATCTGGAAATTAGTCCAATTGATTTATTTAAATTTTGTCTTGATTCGAATGTAAGTTAATCAGCATTTCGATAATTATTCTAATTTCAAAGAAATAAAAATTTCCAATTTCCGATTGAAATTATATCGGAATTTTTTAGAAAATTCCAATAATTCCGGGAATTTGAGTAATTTATCAAATTATATTTAGATTTATTATCGTCAAAAATAGTTCTAATTTTTTTCGAATCTTGTTCAAATTGAGTGCGAATTCTGCTGAAATTTGTTTAGAATTCTATTGTAATTCAATAAACTATTCTGTTAAAATCCAATCTAAAATTCCAACATTCAATTGAATTTCGTTAAGATTTAGTTATATTTTTTTCTAATTCATACTAAGTTTAGATGGAATTAAATTGTAACTATTTTGAAATTCAGTCAGGATCTCGTAAGTATGTTGTCTTAATGTTGTTAAAAATTAGTCAGAATGGCTTTCCTATTTGGTTTTAATTCTCTTTGTATCGAGAGAGGATTCTATTAAAATTTATGTTGAATGTATCTGGAAATTAGTCCAATTGATTTATTTAAATTTTGTCTTGATTCGAACGTAAGTTAATCAGCATTTTGATAATTATTCTAATTTTAAAAAAATAAAAATTTCCAATTTTCGATTGAAATTATACCGGAATTTTTGACGATATTCCAATAATTGCGGGAATTTTTGTAATTCCTAAAATAACGTTAAGATTTATTATTTTTCAAAAATGCTTTTACTTTTTTTTTTAATCTTGTTTAAATTGAGATCGAATTCTGACGGAATTTTTTCAGAATTCTGTTTTAATTCAATCAAATATTTTGTTAAAATCCAATCTAAAATTCAAACATTTAATTGAATTTCGTTAAGACTTAGTTATATTTCTTTTCGAAATCATACTGAATTAAGATGGAATTAAATTGTAATTATTTTGGCATTAAGTCAGAACCTTCTAAGTATTTGGTGTAAATGGTCTTAAAAATTAGTCAGAATTGCGTTCCTATTCGGTTTTAATTCTCTTTGTATCCAGGGAAGATTCTTTTAAAATTTATATTAAATGTAGCTGGAAATTAGTCCAATTGGTTCTTTTTAATTTCTTCTTCCTTCGTACGTAAGTTAATTAAAATTTCCATAATTATTCTAATTTCAAAGAAATAAAAATTTCCGAATTCCTATTAAATTTATATCAAAATCTTTGACGAAATTTCAATGATTACAGGATATTTTGTAATTACTCAAATTTCGTCAAGATTTATTGTAGTCAAAAATGGTTTTAATTTTCTCGGAATTCTGTTGAAATTTTGTACGAATTCTGCCTGAATTTTTTTAAGATTTATTTTGTAATTCAATCTAAAATTCTGTTCAAATTCAGTCAGAATTTTACTTAATTTGACTCAAAATACCGTTATTCTAAAAATTAATCCGGATTCTGTTGATATTTCGAATTTTGTCAGAAATGAATTTCAAATTTCTGTAACTCCGGAAATTTTTTTATCTGTCTCTACTTACTTATAGAAGACTCTTAAAAGGATGTCTACAATGGAATTGAGTAATTAGAATTTTTTTTTTTTAATATTGAATTTTAATAAAGTGCTCAGTAAAAAATGTGGTGTTTTTAATTGGAAACTCATTCCGATTCTCAATACGTTAATTAAATACAGTCAGTCAGTAGAACGATTAAGTGCAGTTTGAAAGTAGAGTGAACACAATACAGTCTGGCAGTAGAGTAAACATAATGCAGTCATACAGTAGAAAAGATAGTACATAGTCAGACAGCACAACAAACGAAGTGCATCTAGGCAGTGAAAGGAACACAATTTCGTCTCGCAGTAGAACAAACTTTAAGTATCATATTACATTACAACTTTCTCAACTAAAAACCTAGAATATTTTACTCATTGTTGACAAAATCGATTCTAAAATAATATTTTTAAAACCGCCTTATAAAATATAAAAAATTGCATTCTTCAAGTAGCCACTGTTTTATTTAAAATAAAAAGTAATTTAACAATTTTTTTTGAAACCAGACAAGAAATTTTTCAAAATTAATAAAACCTGTAACTATTCGTCTTTACCAACATTTTCAAATTTAATAGAAAAAATTAAAATGTGTTTTTGACTTTTGATCCTTGGAGAAAGAAATCATTTTTTATACAAATGAGAATTATTTTTAAAAAATTAAGTATTTCATTATCGTCCGAGAAAATTGTAGTATTTATGTTCAAACCCGATACATTTTCCAGTGGGAGTAATAATTGCGAAATTGTACGAAAAAGAGATTAGTTGAGTTATAATTCAAATAGAATTGCCCACTGAGGTGAAAACAAGTGAAAATGTAATGTTATAGTCAGACATAAGGGTTTCTGTGCAAGTAATAACCCCATTTAGAAAGCTACGTAATAACGAAACAGAATTTCCGGTCAAAATGGAAAATTAAATTACAAAGCACGTAGCAAATTCTTTTTCGGTCAGGCAACTTTGATTTTAGTGATATAGCCCACTTTAATGTAATATCCAAGCAAAAGAACATTATTGAGTTACAATTTTGCAATTTAATTAAAAAATAATTGAAAAATGAAAGGAATTCAGATCTCAAGTAATTTTTTGTAATTAAGTCTTTTCTAATGCCCTTCTGGTTTTGTTAAAGTATAGTTTTCACAGGGGAATTTAAACTTAAAGACTTAAAATATTGAATTTTAAAAAGTCTTCTGATTTTTGGCAGATATATTAAATCCGCCATTTTGGAAACTGAGAAAACGACTTTAGATTAATTTTGAATTTTAAAATATTAACTTTGAATATGTATTTAGGAATTCTAAAAATACTTATTTAAAGACACATTAGATCCGCCATTTTGAATTTTTTAAAAATACATACTTAAATTTTATATTTCGAGACTAATAACCTCGTTTTCCTAGTTTTTTAACATTAACTTAAGATTTACTGTTTGAGCTTCAAATTTAATCAGACATTTTAAATTTTGAAAGGACTTTTGATTCTAGTCAGTCATATTGAATTCGCCATTTTTAAATTTGTAAAATATACAAACATTCAGATTTTTAGCAGCGCTAATCCATATTCATGAATTTTTAAAATACAAAAATTTTTAATTTTTGACAGTTGTCATCTTTATTATTAAAATATTAAAAATTCAACAAATATAAAAATTATATCTTTGTTATTAAAATTACTATAAACATGTTTAAAACTCTTATTTTAAATGTTTTCTAAAAATCTTTTTTTTTTGACAAAAATGATGCTTTTCACATCTAAATGTTTATATCTTTTTTTACATGCACTGTAGACAAATTCAAAAAATAAAATTTTAAAGTCAATTTTTGAAATTTTTAAATGGACGATTTAATATGGCAAATGAATAGAGAATAAAAATTATTTAATTTACGAATATTTGGTATCTAGAGGTTTTTGGGTTCATTGATTACGAATATAAAGTCAATTTTTAAAATTCAAAATGGCGGATCTAATATGGTGGACTTAGGGTGATGTGGGGTGATGTGCAATAATGAATTTTTTTATCATTATTATTATTTTTTGATTATTTAATTATTATTATTACGCTACAAAAATAAACAAATAACTAAAAAATCAAATGCAAAAAATTTTTTTTCTTTGTAGAAAACTCCACTTTTTAGAGGTCGACTATATTGTAGTGAAAATTTATTTTTTTTACTGATTTCTATTTATTTGCATTTAAGAAGCATAAATTTAACACTTAAAGCGATTCACATCGATATTTATGGATTTTTTCTCTGAACTTTACCTGTGTTGCACATCACCCCAACTTTTTTTGAAAATGCCAAAACGGAGGTTTTTGAAAAGGCTATATTTTTTTTGGAAAAATGAAAAAATTTTAAAATCTATTAATGCAGGAATGTAGTATTTTCCTTCCTCTACATTATTTAATCATGGAATATTTAAAATTTTCATTATTGAATATTATTTTACGAGCAACGAAAAAAAGTGTTGCACATCACCCCACAACACCCTATTAATTAAAACTGATTACTACGAATTTAAAGTAATTTCTTGAAAATTAAAAATAGTATTCCCATAGAAATGTGTGTATAAGATTTATTAAAATCTCTACTTATGAATCTAAAATCAGTTTTTAAAAATCCAAAATGGCTAAACCAATATGGCGGACTACTTTTGTCAGAACTGTTAAAATCGGGCCCGTATCATTTTGACACAAATTTTTTCAGGCAACTTGTTATATTGTACTCCTGAAGATGAATGTTATATTTTACTCCTACTAAAATCGAAGATTTTTAAGTTTTAATTATTCAATAATTGAATTTATTGCATTAATTAAGTCTTTGAATATTAATTTAATGTATTAAAATCAATTATTTAATAAATAAGACTTAAAAATCTTTGATTTCAGAAGGAGTAAAATATAACATTCATCATTAGGAGTACAATATAACAAGTTGCCCGAAAAAATTTGTGTAAAAATGATACGGACCCTTAAAATCTAATCAAACATGGCGTCTAGTTGTTTTTGGGATAGCTAATTATGAATTTAAAGTTCATTGTTTGAAGTTTAAAATGTCAGTTCTAGAAATTCAAAATGGCGGATTTAAATTTTTAAGTTGAATTTTTGAAAATTCAAATGTACAATCCAATATGGCGGATGATTTTTATAAAAAGTATTTGAATTTATTAAAGTTTGATACTTAAGGGGTTTTTCACGTGGCTGATTATTTTAAAGTTAGTTTTCGAAAATTCAAAATGGCGGATCCAATATGTCTGGCGTACTTTTTTAAAATTGTTCAATTTTGATGATTTTAAAAATTACAGATTATAAATTAAAAGTCAGGTTTAAGAAATTTAAAATGGCCGACAATTATGTCATAAAAAATAAAAAGCAGATAATTTATTTTAAAATACTGCAACTACAACTAAGGTAAAAACTATAATAATATAATCACCTAACCTAACCTAAAAACCTAATCCCACCTTTCGATGAACTATCTTGATTTTCTGTAGTCTAATTTAAAATTTACTATATTGACCTGTTTTAAAAATATTTTTGATAGGATCCAGGGCAAAAAGGAGTTTTAGTTTTTCAAGTGCGCCTGTCACAACATTGATGTGTAGCCCCAATTTAATAGGATGGGTAATTATAAATTTTCGTGAAAGTTAATTAATAATGGAACATGCCAGATGCTGATGTGTAACTGTTGTTCTTACCATAATGATAATGTACGCTGGGGTCCTCGGGAGCTAATCTCCTGGCGCGCAGAAACCACCTCTCTGCTTCCAAAACACGACTGGACTGTAAGGCAAACATCAAGCGTGATTAGATCGTTGAACAAGCCAATTGTTAACAGTGTAAGCTTAGTCAGACCAGATTTACATAAAATCACAAACACTCCTTCAAGGCTATTGTTCCTAATGGATTGACAATGCCCAGCTTATGGAAGGAATTGTTACACAAAGAAATAGAATTTCGTATCGTACAAAATTAAAATTATACATTCTTGTATCCTAAATTACTCGAAAAATGTTGCTTCTAACAATTTAAGAACGGGATATACAAAATTCAAGTTTTACTATAGAAAATAATGTATGTTTATAAACAAACAAATTAGAGTCCGGTTTTTAACAAAAAACACGATTTTTTTGGTATTTTTTAATTTATGAATTTTTTTTGGATTTTTCATGATAAAGGTATATCTCTGATCGTTATAAATTAATAACGTGTCAAAAATCAATAAGCTATAAGATAGAGGTATTTACAGAATTTAATTTCAAAATGTCGACTGAATTCTAATTTTTTTTTTTTTTGCAAAGTCACAGGTTTAGGTTTAGGATAGTTCTACCTAAGAATTTTTGGGGTCGTTGATTAGAAATCTGAAATCAGATTTAAAAAATTCAAAATGGCGGATCCAATATGGTAAACCATTTTTTTAAAGAAGAAATTTGACTTGAAACTTGTTACTCGAGGTTGGGGTCACTGATTACGAATCTCAAGTAAGATTTATAAAATTCAAAATGGCGGATTCAATATAGGGAAAAATTTTTTAAAAAATTATCAGCTTTGCTTGAAACTCGTTACTTGGGGATTTTTGGGGTCGCTGATTACAAATCTAAAGTCAGATTTATAAAATTCAAAATGGCGGATTCAACATGGCAGACGAATTTTTCAAAAATGATCGAATTTGCTTGAAACTCTTTATTTGGGGGCTTTTAGGGTCGCTAATTACAAATCTAAAGTCAGATTTATAAAATTCAAAATGGCGGATTCAATATGGAAGACGAATTTTTCAAAAATGACCGAATTTGCTTGAAACTCTTTATTTGGGGGTTTTTGGGGTCGCTAATTGCAAATCTAAAGTCAGATTTTTAAAATTCAAAATGGCGGATTCAATATGGCAAATCACTTTTTTAAGAACAAGCGATTTTACTTCAAACTTGTTATTCGGAAGTTTTTGGGATCGCTGATTAAGATCGGATATTTTTCAATAGAGTTTCCTTGACTCGCACAATATTCAGATTCGTAATCAGCGACCCGATTAACAAGTTTCAAGTAAAATGCTTCGTTTTTAAAAAAAATTGTTTCAACATATTGGATCCGCCATTTCAAATTTTTTAAATCTGACCTCAGATTCCTAATCAGCGACTCCAAAAACCCTTAGGTACCGAGTTTTATGTAAATCAAAAATGTTTTCATGATTTTGTTTACAGAACCATGACTTTGCAGAAAAAAAATCAGAATTAAGTCGCCATTTTCTGGACGACATTTTGAAATCCAATATTGACACGTTATTTATAATCATCAGAGATATTCCTCTGCCATAAAGGGTCCAAAAAAATTCATAAATTAAAAAAAAACGAAAAAATTGTGTTTTTTATTCAAAAACGGAAATAAATACGTTAATAAATTTTCTGTTAATTAATTCAATCAGTAAAATTTGACATTTTTCAGTTATTTTTTACTGATGACACGTTATTATTTTTCTAATATTAATCAGCTATTTATAAAGAAACTTTGAAATCTGTTCAGACCTATTTCAAAATTGTTCAAAACTAGTTTAAGCTGTTAAGAACTTGTTTTAAACTGTTTTGATCTTGATTGAAACAGTTTAGAACTTATGCAGACTTTAAATAAACCTGTTTAAAGACAATTTAAACTGTTACAGAATATATATAACTATTAAAATCGTAATCAGAACCAGTTCTAAACTGTCTATAATTGTTTAAAACTACTGAAAATCGCTTAGAACTGGTTTCAAACTGTTTTTAAACTAGTTCTCAACGGTTTGTAATTGTTTAAAACTGTTAAAGTTTTTTCTAACTGGTTCAAAACTAGTTAAAACCAGTTCAAAACAGTTTTGTAATACTTAGAACTAATTAAAACAGTGATTAAACATATTAAAAACTTGTTTAAAACTATTTTAAAACTAGTTTCAAACGGTTTAAAATCATTAAAATTTGTTGAGACCTATTTGAAACTATTTATAATTAGTCTGGAATTATTTAAAACAAGTATAGAACACTTTTTAACTTCTTAAAACTAAATAAAGGCACGAGAAATGGTTTAAAACTATTTAAAACTGTTAAAGACTATTTAAAACAATTTAAAAATTACTTTATAATTAGTCTCAAACTGTCTGAAGTTGTTTAAAGCCATTAAAAACAATTTAGAATAGGTTAAAAACAGTTTGGAACATGTTCGAAACTGTTTAGAACTTGTTCGAAACTGTTTAGAACTAGTTTGCTATAGCTTAAATTTAGATATGTCTACAAATAGTTTATAACCAGTTTCAAACGGTATTAGAAATTTTAGAACTATTTAGAAATAATAAAGACTGATTGAATCTATTTCGAATTTGTACAAAATTATTTTAAACTGGTTAAAAAGTGTTTTGAATTGGTTCAAAATACTTTTTAACCAAATAGAAGCATGACAAGTTTTTTAAGACCTAGTAAAACTGTTTGTAACCAGTTGAAACTAATTGAATCATGTTTTAAACTGTTTGGAACATATTTAAAACTATTTAGAACTAGTTTGAAATTGCTTAGTTTAGGGCATTAACGGTTTATAACTAGTTCAAAACGTGTCTGCAATTATTTAAACTATTTAAAATTTATTAGAATCAATAAGAATTCGTTTATAATAAGTTTAAACTGGTTTATAACTAGTTGAAAACTGTTTAGAACTCGTTAAAAACTGTTCGAAACTAACTAAAGGTGTTTAGAACATGTTCAAAAGCACGTGTTTAAATTTGTTTAAATTTAATTTGTTATGACTACGTAAAACATGTTCTTTAAAACATGTTTGAAACTGTTTAGATATAAACAAAAAATTGTTTATATCTGGATAAAAATTATTTATATCTAGTTCAAAACAGTTTCGAACTTGTTTAAAACAATTACAGACAGTTTGGAACTTGTATAAACAATTAAAAACCGTTTGGCACTTATTTTAAACAAATACAAACAGTTTGGAACTTGTTTAAAATAATTACAAACCGTTTGGAACTTGTTTTTTAACAATTACAAACAGTTTGGAACTTGTTTAAAACAATTACAAACTGTTTTAAAACCGCTTACAACTAGTTTACAACTGTTTATAACTAGTTCAGAACGACTTTGATCTATTGGAACTATTAAGAATTGATTAGAACTATTTGGAACTCGTTTCTAACTAGTTCGAACTGATTTTAAAATTGCTCAAATCTGTTTTAAAATTATTTAGAAGTTTTTAAAAGCCGTAACATTTTTTAGATTTTTTTGTTTCTCGTATAATTTTGCGGACTTTCAATTTATTTGCATTGCTTGAGTAAAAAAGTAAATATTACTTAATACTCAAGTAATTTTTAAATTGTTTTTTTTTTTCAGTGTAGCAATTTCCACTTATTGACCACATCAATATAATAACAAGGTTCTACTGTAAATAATCCAATATTAATCGACAATATTTTTCTAATTTTTAATATAGCAACTTTCAATATTGAACTACTCTTAATCCTATTCCTTTTTTCCCCTCTTATAGTAATTTTTTTTTTTAATTTAAGTTCATAAAGTAATCTAATTATTCATAGAAATAATCAATTAACCAAACAGTCATAAAAGTAAATTTACTATTATAAGAAATAAAAGCGAAGTCACTTATTTTACACAAGAGCATTCGTAGAAATTGCAATTTACTAGAATAGCAAAGTACGTAACCTTTGAATGAGTCACGTAAGAATGTTTTCTCAGAAGCTTAAATTTCCTTTTTATTTAGAATTAAATTGCGAGACAAGAATTGACTTTAATTCTAAAAATAATCTAGCGATGTGGTAGTAAATTTTTCTCTACTTTCATCGTGTCTTGAAGAGAAAAAGCTCTAAAGAAATTTCATTTTCTACCTGAGTAGAAGGGAGGGAAAGGGGCTGCAAAGTTGTCGAAGACCACGTTCATGGAATGGAGGCTTGAAGGAGATAAGAATGGGGAGGAAGGGATTTGAAGTGGGGTGAATTATCGATAAGAAAGTAAGGAAAAATGAGAGAAAGATGTTGGCCGTCTTAGTGACGTATAAGACCATGCGTTTATCAGTCTGGTCAAACTTACGTTTCGCGCCAGCAGCTTCCCATAAGTGATGTGGGCAGGCACGTGGTCTGGCTGACTCGCTAAACTTGCCTGAAACCACTTCTCAGCTTCAGCGTACTGCTGTAGTCGAGACAACGTCTCTCCCAGTAAATTGTAAACGCTCTAAAACATAAATTTAGTTGTTGCTTTTGAGTAAAGGTGCCTTAACGAGTTAACGAGCTAAACAAATGCTTAAAGACAGAATAATGAACGCAGAAACTTATTAATCATGTAATTGCAAAATCACGGTTTTATTTGTTTCTAATTATTATTTTCATTCAATGACCATATAGATGAAACCATAATTAAAGCAAATAAATCACTAGGATTCATTATTCGAAATTCTGTGGATTTTAAAAATCGTCAAACAATAAAAAGTTTATATCTCTCACTAGTTAGACAAACACCAGAGTTCGCTTCAGTTCTTTGGTTCCCTTATCAGGAATATCAAATGTTACGTATTGAAAGAGTTCAAAATAAATTTCTTCGATTTGCAGCAAGAATTTTTGGCATTCATCATAATAGGTAGAATCATGACTATACTGATATCAGGATTGCTTTAAATATTCTAAAAATGAAATAGCGGTTTCTGTATAACGATTTACAATATCTGCATAAAATTATTGATGGTCAAGTTAATTGTCCATCAATGATTTCAAACGTTAGATTGCTTGAACTTTGTAGACCGTTGAGAAAATCCGCGATATGCGATTATAATCTTCCTATCTTCGATGAAAAAACCTGCCAGTTTGATTATGCCAGAAATCCTTTCTTCAATAGAGTCTGCCAAGAAGCAAACTCTTTAACAAAAAAATGTAAAGGTTGTTGACCTCTTTGAACCGTCCGAATTAAGGTTTACCAAAACTTTAAAAAATTCTGTATACGAATTCTAGTAGTATTAATTAAAACTTAAAATTATTCTCATGTCTCTGTTATTTGTAATTTAATTTTTGAATTTTAATTATACTTATAATATCTCTTTTGCGGCTCAGCCATGTAATTATTGTATATATTACTCCGAAAGGTTGTTTACTGGTTTTTCAAATTACATTAAGGAGAGATTACAGTGATTTTTTTTTCATTTTTGTTTAGTATAATTATCTAAAAAGACGGGGAAAATAGTCTGAAGTAAAAAATCCTTGAAAATTTGTATTTTTTATTAATTAACTAACTGTAACGTTTATTTTTAAATTTATAGTTTTTCTGGTGCATCGCTTGAAATAGCAGTTTTTAAATTATACAAAATGTATATTGTTACATAAGAAGAGTAATGTTTATATAACTAAAAGAAACTGATTTTTTACAATTTTGCGATTTTTTTGTACAATTATTTTTTTGCATACTTAGTAATGTATTCATTTAATGTTTGGGGGTATGTCAGTAGTAAAAAAAATATTTTGAGCTTAAAAATTGTTATAAACGATTTATATAAACAATTACAATTAATTATCTAAAAAAATTTATTTTTTTTATAAATTTCCTTAGGATTATTTTGATTAAACTTTCTTCTCGTTAAACCGAACTTTTGCGATAATTTTTCATAATTGTTTAAACAATTTTTATAAACATTTGTACTGTATGGGACTTTTTGAGCACAAATAAATCGAATTTTTTACGAATAGTGTTTAATTTATCCCGCGCAGAGATTTTACTTAAAAAACAGTCATTTTGCACTTAATTTAATAATTTTTATAAATAAATTATATAAACAATTACACTTTCCTGGAAGTTGAGCTTAAACAAAATTTATTTTTTACAAATTTGCTTTGGATTATAGCGATTAAACTTTTTTTTTTGTATACCAAACTTTAACGATAGGTTTTCTTCATTGTTTAAACAATTTTTTTATTTACATTTTTGGGCACAAATGAATTCAAATTTTTTCCGACTAATATTTAATCTAAGCCTTGTAAAAAAGTCACTTTGCAATCAACTTCATCATTTTTCTAAACAAATTCTGTAAACAATGACATATTACAATTATTTTTATGAAAATATTAATCTCCGTATTATAAATTACTATTACATCAGACCATCATTGGCTATCGAAACATATAAGAATGAAAAAAATTCACAGAACCAAAAAAAATTAGAGGCCCACTTCAGGAATTCTTACCCCCCTTAAAAGTTAACTGAAATTGCACGAAACTTTTACTTGGGAGTTTTTGGAGGTCGCTAAATACGAATTTGATATTTATTTTTCAAAATTCAAAATGGCGTATCTAATATGGCACCTGGCGCTTTATAAGATCACTAATTACGAATCTGAATTCAGTTTTCAAAAATTCATAATCACAGATCCAATATGGCAGTCCACTTTTTAAAAATTAGCTGAATTTTTATGGAACTTGTTATCTATGGGGTTTTTGGGGTTGCTGGTTTCCAATTGGAAGTCAGATTTTAAATTTCAAATTGCTGAATCTAATATGTCGGAGGATTTTAAAAAATCAAAATTATTAAACAAATATGCTTGAAAATGTTTATTCCGTGCTTTTTTGGATTTGTAAATATGAATTTTACATTAGGTTTTTAAAATGCAAGATGTCGGATTGAATATATCAAACAAATTAAAAATTATAAAAAATAGGAGGATATGCTTGAAACTTGTTACTCAGGGGTTTCGAGGTTGCTGATTGTGAATTTAACATTATATTTCAAAAATTCGCCATAATGGATCAGACATTTTGAAATTTAAATAATAAATTTAGATACTTTTTTATAACTAGTTGTTCTGTTTATAAAAGATTGCACAACTAAAAAAAAACTACAACTATTTAGCCTAATAATGTTTAATAAATTGCAAAGTTAACAACAATAAAATGTTAAAACAACTGTGAATACAATAATTTTTAGTTACTATTTATAATTATTTGTTTTTCTCATCACACTTTGCACGATTAAAAGCTATCTCTTATCTCGATATAGTCAGACAGAGAAGTAGAATTGATAAGTAGAAGCTAACCAAAGTATACTTTTATTAAACTCAATTTTTTGCTTAAATGGACAAAAGTAAAAGTGTATAACAAACTTTTAGCAGAAGAGGTCATTATTTAATAATAATCAAATTGATGAAAGCAAAAATAATTTAGTCTAATAAAAGAGTCAAGAATAGCAAATTTTAATTGTATTAAAGTTAAATTGATAAGAATTTTAAAGTACCCTTCGAATGAAAACTTTTAATTAAAACTTAAATTTAGTTAAAAAATTATGAATGTAGTAAAAATTTAATTTTAAATACAGTTTTAGAACTTATTCTCATACAAAATGGATAAACTCTGCTCTCAATCGTATTCAATTTTATTTTAAGTTAAAATTTCACTTCAATTTAAAGGGCAGATATGAAGTGAATAAAAAACATTAATATTGATTAAAAGAGAGGAACGACGAAAAAAAATTTGACAGATACGGTCAATTGCTTTCATTTTAGTGGAAGAAAGAATCAGCCCATAGTTAATGGAAGTGAAAAAGGGGCGATTTTGTCAGACAATGTGGATTTTTACTAGGAATAATGTCTGTACTGGAAAAAAATGTCATAAACAGACAAAGGCAATATTTCCTATAAAAAATCCAATGCAATAAAATAGAGATAGATAAATACAGTCTGGGAATTTTTATTTTAGTGACGGGACATAAATTTATATTCATTCTGTTGTGTAGAAGAAACAACTACTTCTGATATTGAACAATTTTTTATTCATAAATAACTTCTAAATATTCAATTTTTCCTGGGTTTTGTCAAATTAAAAAAAAAAAGAAGTGGTTATCCAAAAATTTTGTAAATTGAGCAAAAACCCTATGCAAATGTAATTTTGTAGAATTGCATAGAGAATAAGATCAATATTCATGTTCAGGTGAACATACATTTACCAGTGGGAATAATAATTGCGAAACTGTACAGGAAGGAAATTAGTCCAATTATGTTTTAAGTAGAATTTCCCTACTGAAATGGTAACAAGTGAAAATGTAATGTTATAGTCAGGCATGAAAGATTCTGCGGAAATAGTCTTTATGTTTTAAAAGCAATGTAATAATGGACAAAAATTCACAAGTAGAACATTTACTGTTTTAGAGGTATATAAAAGTAATAATAATAAATTTAAAAAGAATAGAAAATAATTATTTATTGTTAATATTAATTCTTTAAAATAAACAAACTTTTAAGTAGAAATAAAGTTGAACATTAAATTTTCCTTAAGATACATGAAATAAAAGAATTTGTTAAAAATATTAATAAAATTGAAAAATCCTATTCAATATTAAACATATTTTTATTTATCAACTTGATATAATGCGCAATTAGTTATTTTAGATACAATTGTGCTTGATTTCATAAATACAAAAAAATCAAATTAAAGTAATTGAGATTTTACTAAAATTAAAAGTCACTATTTAGTTACCAAAATTTTAATTTTAGAGTTGTTAAAACTAACATTGTAAAATCTGCAGTTGATTATTAGCAAAAATGCCAAACTATGCTAAACGTCAATCAAAAATAGCGAACAAAGCTATTTTTCAGTACATATAGCAGGCAAGGCTAACATTTTTAAAAAAATATTAGACGGTCCTAACGTTTAGAGAAAATAGCAACAAAGCTAACATTGAGAAAAAAATCAGACAGAACTAACTTTTAGCAAAAATAGCAGACAGATACAATTTTTATCAAAATATCAGAGAGAGCTAATTTTAGCTGAAATAGCAAACAGAACTTATTTTTAGCAAAAAAATCAGACACAGATAACTTTTAGCAAAAGCAGTAGCAAGTGCTAAACTTTTAACAAAAAAGCCAATAGTGATAATATTGAGCAAAAATAGCAAACGGTTCTAACTTTAAGAAAAAATAGCAAACAGGACTAATTTGTAGCAAAAATAGCAGACAGAGTAAACTGTTAGCAAATTTATCAAACTTCTAACAAAAACAGCAAACAGAGCTAATTTTTATCAAGAATAGTTGCAGGTCCTAACTTTTAGTGAAAATCAAACTGAGCTAACTTTAAGCAACAATAGCAAACATTGTTAACTTTTAGAAAACATATTAGACAGTTAACTTCATGCAAAAATAGCAAACAAAGCCTAGTTTTAGCAAAAATAACAGACTATCCTAACACTAGAAAAAATTACAAATAAAGCTAACTTTTGCCAAAAATAGCAGACAGGCTAATTGTTAGCAAAGTAAGCAGACATTGATCAAGGTTTACCAAAAATAGCAAACAGAACGAATTTTTAATAAGAATAGCAAATGGTCACGACTTCAAAAATAAAACATTAAATGTACATAACTTTTAGCAAAAATATCAGACAGACATAAGTTTTAGCACATTTAGCACACGTTACTAATTGTACGAAAAAATAGTAGACGGTTTTAACTTTTAGAAAAAATAGCAAACAGAGCCTAGTTTTAGCAATAATAGCAGACAAAGTTAATTTTTGGCAAAGTTAGCAAACAGTCATGAACTTTTTACCACAAATAGCAAACAGAGCTAGGTTTTAACAAGAATAGTAAATGCTTTCAATTTTCAGAATAAAATATTAAAAGGACCTAACTTTTAGTGAAATTGTCAGACAGAGATAAGTTTTAGCAAAGTTAGCACACATTTCTATTTTTCAGAAAAAATAGTAGGCAGTACTTACTTTGGGTAAAAATTGCAGACGGTCCTAACTTTTATAAAAAATAGTAGACGGTTTAAACAAAAAAAAAGAAAAATAGAAAACAGAATTACATTTTTGCAAAAAGAGAATACAAAGCTAAATTTTAGCAAAGTTATTAGACGGACCAAAATTTCAGAAAAAATAGTAGACAGTATTAACATTTCGTAAAAATTGCAGGCGGTTCTAATTTTTAGCAAAAATAGCAGACAGTGCTAATTTTTAGCAAAAATAGCAGACAGTGCTAATTTTTAGCAAAAATATCAGACAATTCTAATTTAAAAAAAGAAATAGCAGACAGATCCAATTTTTGCAAAGTCAACAGTCAGTGCTTAATTTTTTACAAAAATAGCAAACATAGCTAACCTATTGGAAAAATAGCAGACAGTCACAACTTCAAAAAAAAAAAAAAATATATTAAACAAACCTAACTTTTACTAAAAAGATAAAACAGATCTTCGTCCTGGCAAAGTTATCAAATATCTCTCACTTTTAGAAAAAATATAAGACAGTAAGCTTTTAGCAAGGTAAGTATACAGTCCTGAACTTTAATGAATATAGCAAATAAAGTCTAGTTTTAGCAAAAATAGCAAACTGTCCTAATTTTTAGAAAATAATTATAAACGGAGCTATCTTTAAGCAAAAACAACAGACGGAGCTAAATCTTAGTAAAGCAGGATGCAGGATGTTGAAATTAATAGGAAAAATTGAAATGAAGAATTGCTACATGGATATCCAAAAATTCATTTGAAATAATTAATTTTGTTAATAAAATTTATTAGATTATTAATATAAACAATTATAAGAAATTAACAAAAATATATATTTAGGAACATATTTTAATAGAAGATTTAGTATTTCAAAATAAAAATCGAAATAGAAAGTTAAAAGTTGATTATTGTTGAACAAATAACTGAATATTGAAAATCTGAGAAATAGTTAATTGTAAAATAATAGAATAAGCAATAAAATAAAGATTTGAATAGAAAATAAGCGGAATTCATTGATACTTGATTATATTTTAGAATTAACATGAATAAGTGCAATTTTTGCAATAAATATAAACAATTATAAATAAATATTAGTTGATAAAATTAGTTTATAAGAAAGTTCACAAAAGTGAATAGTAGAATTAGTAAAATATTGTTTAGTATTTGAATAATAGTTTAAAAACGTTTAAAATTAAATAATTTAGATGGAATTATTATTAATAATAAAAAAATTTATAATACGAAATAAGGGCTTCCGTTTCCGGTACCGATTAGTAGTTGACGCGTTTTGTGAAGGAGAAATAGTTTTTTGGAAAATCTGATAATATTAAGTGAAGGGAGGGTAGTGGAGTGATTGGTGAGTATAGTGTAAATGGATGTGAATTGAATGAAAAAAGTGTATGTGGATGTAAGTGTGAAATGAATGGTAAAAAGACGTGAGAAAGGAGGCAAAATTGTGAGGTTAGGATAAAAGCGTGTTGAGTGAGAGTGAGAGAGCGAGAGAGTGACAAAGATAAAAGATAGCGCTTCTGGGTAGATAAGGTAGAGCTTGACAATGTCGAATAAAGAGGAAGGCAATGACGCAAGTGGTAAAGGCGGGAATGAGTCTAAGGCGCGAAAATTTGAAAAGGGATTGGATAAGAAAAGTTTTGAATGCAAGGATTGTCAAGTTTTACTAAGTCTAATAAAAAGAACAGTGAATGAGAATGATGAGCAGTTTAATGAAGCCTGGGATGAAATGGAGGAAATTAGGAAACTGGAGAAAAAGAGGTTAAAACAAATGGAGGGATTACGAATGGCAGTGAAAGCAATTTTAAAAAGGGTTGAACAGTGGGAGGCAAGTTGGGATAAGGAGGCGGATGATATGTGGAAGAGAATGGATGAGTTAGAGAAAGATATAATAGAGAGTGAAGAGAAGTGGAAGAGAGAACTCGTAGAAAGGGAGAGGGTAACATTAAATGAAGGAGTAGAAGAAAGGGTGGGGAGTAGAGAAAAAGCAGATGATGATATAAAAATCAAAATGGGGGAATTATCGATGAGAGTAGAAGTTATGGAGAAGGAGAAAAGAAAAAGAAATATTGTGATTAGAGGGATGAAGGTAGAGTGGAGAAAAGGCAAAGAGGAGGTAGAAAAACTGTTGTCAAGAATTGGAGCGAAAGTTAGGATTAAGAACGTTAAGGGAGTAAGAGGTGAGGATGTGGATAAACCGAAATTGTGGATTGTGGAGTTAGAAGATGAGAATGCTAGGATGGAAGTAATGAGATTAAAATGTAGGTTGAAAGGAAGTGTAGAGAGAATAGATATTGATAGAACCTGGAGAGAGAGAAGAATAAAATGGCTGCTGGAACAAAAAGCGTGGGTGGAAAGAAGAAACGGAAGGGTAGTGAAAGTGAATAGAGAAAGTGTTTGGGTGGATGGAGTGGAATGGCTGGTGAAAGAGGATACAGTAGGGGTTATCAAAGTGGGATTGGAAATAGGTTAGAAGAGGAAGGGAGAAGGGAAAAAGAGCAAGAAAAAGGAATAAAGTGCGTTAGGGGTGAATGGAGATGTTGGCAGGAGCGGATGAGAAGTAGATGGAGAGAAATGAGTGAATGGTTATGATTAGAATGTGGAATATGACTGATTAAGGAAAGAGTGAAAATAGACTTTTATAAAAGGGTGGGCGATGAGGTGGATAAACCCTGAAATGGTAAAAGGAACAGGAAACGGAAGCCCAGGCACTTGGCAGTTAGTTAAGTAAAATAGTATAAGAGCGACGAGTAAATATGTAAATAGTAGATATAAGTTAAACAGTTGTAATATAGATTAAGTGAGTTGTAAGCAAGTTAAGAAAGAATGTAAGACTCGAACCTGTAAAAAGGAGAGTAAATAAATATAAAATAATACGAAATAAAAATGATTAAATATAGGTAAAGTTGAAGAAAATGACGAAAGTACGATTAGATTAATTATTAGATAATAAACAATAAATTAATTTTTAAAGTTCAAATAAAGTTTTTTATAAGAAATAATATATATATATATATATATATATATATATCATAAATAAATTTACAGTAAAATATAGAGTAGAAAATATAGAATATTTTACAAGAAAGAAAAATTAAACTATCAGTATTTATAAGCGTTAAAATTAAAATAGAAAAACCGCGTAAATTAACATCTTGACAGTTTGTAGCGGTTATCGAACTTTCTGGACGATTTTGGGGGGTAAATCAAGGGTATATAAGGAGCTTATTTGCATAGACTCGTCCTCTTGATTTTCATCAACAAAATTGGTAAGACCTACGTACTTAGCGTCACAATATTTTAAAGGAATTATACTGATTGGTAAATTCTATAAAATACATTATTTTATCGAATTTAAATTTACCGGTATAATTTTATTAATTATATTTTAATAAGTACAAATTATATAGAGAAACAAAGCGTCATAAAAAATTAATTATTTATTTATTTATTGAGGAGTACATAGTACAACCTCAATATTTATTTAAATAATTTCATTATTACGAATAATAATTTAGAAACGGAGGTTTTCCAAATTATTGCTCAAAATAAATTTATGTGTTTGTTGGGTAAAGATTTTGGACAATAGTTATTAAATAATTACGATTAAGCAATTATTTAATAACATCATCACGACTTATTCATCACTTTGTAGAAAGGAGAATCTTCCCAAAAATTATAAAATATTTATTTTATTATCTTATTTTATAATACAAAAGATGAAAAAAGATTAATAGAAGATATTTTTTATGGTTGAAATTAATGGAGAACAAAGTAGAATTTTAAATTTAATTTATTATAACGTTATAATTATGGAATGGTTGTATTGATTTTGTTAATTTTATTTAATAGATAAATCAATTTCGGAAATTAAAGAAGAAAACTTAAAGGGAATATATTTAAAGCAAATAGCAAAGTAGATCATATCAAGTAGGTCAATGAACTTTGTTTTTGTTTATTTTCGAAAATTTTAAAGTAGAGGTTTCATCAGAAATATATTTTAATTATGAGTAATTTATTTAATAATGCTAGATAAAAGTTTAACTGTATTAATGTTAATTTTATTTTTATATTTTTATATTTTTGTTATTATTATAACATCAATGATGATCTCCCTAATGCTTGTTATATTATTTAACAAGTATTATAACTGAGATTATTAATATTAACAAAATAAAATTTTGATTTAATTTAATTCAAAAGTCGAGCAGAAATAGAATAGAAATTGCAAAGATATGAATTAAAAGTCAATTTAAATTTAGTATGAATAATATTTCAAAAGATAGATAATTACTACACGTGGTACGTATATAAATATTTTCCTTTTAAATTTAAAATTTATGTGTTTAAATGCCCATAATTTGGACTACTTTCTATCTCACTCTAAATTCTTGCGATAATAGTAAGCATATGAATCACTTTCTTAGATAATATTAAATATTGTGAATCCCCGGAAGGAACAGAGATAGGAAGTATGCTTCAGTGCTAAGTTTTAGCAAAAACTGCATATTTATCTAACTTTTAACAAAAATAGCAGTCAGAGATAAGTTTTAGCAAACATGGCAAACAGAACGAACTTTTAGTAAAACTAGCAGACGTTCCTGAGTTTTAGGCAGTTTTGCCTAAAACAATTTTTAACTAATTTTTAAACAGAACTATGTTAAATTTTAGCAGAAATAGCAGACTGAGATAACTTTTAATAAATTTAGCAGACAGAGCTAAATTCTAGCAAGATTAGCAGTAAAAACTAACAGTTTAACTATCTTTAATATTTCAGCTGTCGTTGCTAATTTTTTTATTAACTATACTAGAAGATAGAATTAAGCAGTCAGAACCAACTTTAAACAAAGTTATCAGACAGAGCTGAATTCTGGAAATGTTTTTTCATTATTTTTCGCTTCAACCGAAATTTATAAATTACGTTTTTAAAATGTAGAATTTTTTTTCCTACCCTCTAATTTTTACATTATATTAGAGTATTTTTTTTTTATTTTCTTCCATCTCATTTCAACATTTTATCCACGCGCAATGTAACAAATTTTACACTATATACCCCAAATGAAATTTTACATTTTTTAGACTTTATGCAGTATTCTGCTGAAAGTCTTCATAATCTTTTATTAACTTTTTCGTTTCTATTCCAGTAAAAGAAAAATTGTAACGTCAGAAAATGTAATTTTCTGGAGATTTCAACTAAGAGTTTTAGGATTAATATCAGACAATTTTCTCAACTCTCTCTTCAAGCAGACGAACATACCGTGGAGATAATTAGGGCTCGCTCAGCAATTCTGAACTCGGAAGGAAAACATTTGGGCACTTTGCTGCGTCCATCTGCATGGCATTTGGATTCAAGTAAGGAAGAAAGAGATTTGCTTTTCCTGCTAAAATCTCTCTCTCTTTCTCTCTCTCTCTCGTACTTGCTTCGTCTAGAATTTCCGTCACCTTTTATTTTCATACCCCTCTCTTATTCCCTAGTCACTTTACACTAGGAAAATTTGGCGGTATCCCACAATTAGGATGTAGTGAAACGTTTCTAGCATACAATCTCAAGCCGACCGCAATTTAGACATGCAACGAGTACGTTCCTAAAGCCGAGAAAAGATAATTGGTTCCTGGCTCTCTCTCTCTAGAAGACAATGTGAACCTAGATGGGCGAAAAGTCCTTCGAGTGTTACCCACGGGAATTAGCTTCTGGAACCTCTTTCTAATTTTTTTGTTGAATTCTTCAATTTTTAACAATTTCAATTTCGGAAAAACTCCAAAAATCCTGCTTTATTAATATTGGATCCGCCATTTTTAAATTTGTAAAACAAATGTCAAATTCGTAATCAACGACTCCAAAAATCTTTAGATAAAAAGTTTCAAGAAAATCCAACCACTTTTTAAAAATTTCTCCTCCATATTGAATCCGCCATTTTGAATTTTATAAAAAAAATGTTAGAATCGTAATTAGAGACTCCAAAAACCTACGGGTGATAAATTTAAAGAAAATCGAAATATCTTAAATATGAAATGATCAAAATTTAATCTAAAAACGTTTTGATAGAAAGAAAGTCGAAAACTATGTTAAACTTAATTAATTCCAAGCCATTATTATTTATATAAATCCTAAACGTCAATTAACTCAAACTTGAATTTTTTTAAACTTATAAGTTTCAATTAATCAAAGTTGCAAATATTAAATGTATATAGTAAAATATTAATTAACTGCAACATAATTGAAAAACTTTACATTGCTGTTTGTCATTTAAAACTTTAAATTTTTGGAAATGCAAATAATGAAAATTCCGAGAATAATTACAAAATGGAAATGAATATATATGAAAAATGAAGAAAATAATTGACAACTAAAAACAACATTCGAAAAATGGCTATATAAAAATACAATAGTTAAAAATAATCTAAAAAACTAAACAATATACATTCAATTTAAACTAAAAAATTAAAAAATTATAGGAATAATTGCTAAAACCAATTGCAAATTAAACAACTGGATTAAAAATCAAAGCAAAAAAAAAATTTGGAGAAAATAATAAAAACTAGAAAAAATAAATTCATAATTTGAAAATTAAACTGAAATAAAAAAAAATTGATAATAATGGGGAAAAATTACAAAACGTGAAAATAATTCACAATTGAAAAAAAATTCAAAAAATGGCTAGATTAATAAACGCAAAAAAAAATTAAAAAACTCAAAGAATCATTATAAAATTTTAAGAGACTAATTGAAAATTGAAAAAATTGTAAGAAATAATTTCAAATTGCGAAAAATAGTTAATAATTAAAAGAAATAATTGAAAAATAAGAATAATTAAAAAATTAAAGAAAATATCTACAAAATGACTAGTTTAATGACCTACTGAACAAAAATTGATAAAATATAGAAAAAACTTTAAATTTAAAGAAAATAATTAAAAATTGAAAAATAAAGAAAAGTATGGGAATAATTGTTGGAAATCATTGCGCACTGAAGGAATGGATTGAAAATCGACAAAAATAATTAAAATTTACTAAAATAATTGAAAATTTAATGTTAAATTTGAAGAACATATTTAAAAATTGAAAAAAGTATTTAAAAAAAGCCGAAAGCTATTCAATATAGAAGAAAACAATTAAAAACTGAAAAATTGAATTGAAATTTGCAAAAAAAATTGAGAATTGAAGAAAATAAAAATTTGAAATTCACGAATCTTATTGATAATGGAGAAAAATAATTGGCAAAAGGCGACGATCTTAAAATATTAAAGAAAATTATTGACAATGAAAAAAAAAAACAAAAAATGACTAGAATAATGCACAACTGAAAAAAATAATGGAAAACGTTGAAAAATAATTTTAAAATTTTAAGAGAATAAATAAAAATTTTAAATATAAATATTTTTTTTAAATTTTAAATAGACATAACTAAAAATTAAAGAAAATAATTTAAAAATAACAAGAATAATAGCAAAAATGGAAGATAATTTCTGAAAAATGACGAAAATAATTAACAATTGAAAACAAAATTCAAAAAATGGATAGATTATTATAAAATTGGAAAAAAAAATTTAAAAATCAAACTATAAATATTTAATTTAAAAAATAATTGAAAATTGAAAAATGTGATTGAAATTTGAAGAAATTAATCAAAAATTGAAGAAATAAATTGAAATTTGAAATAGTGGTTTATAATTGAAAAAGTCAAGTTTTTTGGAGTGTTGAATAAACTTAATTGAAAATTGTAGAATGTAAAAAAAAAGTATAAATTTTGTTTACATTAAATTTGCAAAAAATGAATGTTTGGATCAATTGAAAATTTAATAACTCTACATCAGGGTCAATTAAATTAATTTTAAGAATGTGGATAAAGTAACAATTGATTGGAATTTCAATTAAATAATATTAAAGCCCTAAACATTGAAAATTGGATAAAATTAAGTTTCGACCAATTAAAAAATGGTTAACTATAAATATAGGTTATTAAAAAATTACATTAATTTCACATTTAAATCAATTATTTCGGGAATTAATTTTCAATTTTGAATAAATGGAAATTGGATAAAATTAAATTTGGAAGGAATTAAAATTGGATTCAGCTCAGTTATTTGTTGAATAAATGTTATATTTAAATTAGTTCTAAATTGAATAAATTTTCAACTAAATAATGTTGTAATGTAAAAATATTGGAAATTGGATAAATAAATATTTTCGTGAGTTAAATGTTGCATTAATTTAATACTTTGGTCAATTGAATTTGGTAAAATTCAAATTTAAGTCATTGACATATAGGTCAATTAGATATTAAATTAATATATTATTCGGATTAAATAAAAATTTCATAAATTTTCAATCGAGTTCATTTCAATTAGGATTAATTGAAAATTAGAGAAAAGTAAATTAAAGCAAATTGAAAATTGGGTAAATCTACAATTAGATCAATTGAAAATTGAATAAATCTTTTATGGAGCAAGTTTAAAGTTCAAATAATTAGAAATCTGATAAGCTTACATTGAGGTCATAAAAATTGTGAATTAATTTTTTGCATTTAAAATAGTTCATAATTGGAGAAATTTTTAATTAAGTAAATTTAAATCCCAAATAATTAAAAATTCAATAAATTTACATTTAGAGTCAATTTAATATTGAATTAATTTTACATTTAGATCTGTTCAATATTTACGAAATTTTAATTGAGTTATTTTGATAGAAAATTGAATGAAATGTTCTTGAGTAAATTAAATATTAAACTAATTTTCCATAAAGTCAATTAAAAATTAGACACATTTTCAATAAAGTAGTTTTAATTTGGATTAAATAAAAATTGTAGACAATCCAGTTTGGAAAATTAAATAAATTAAATTTAGATCAATTTCAAAGTTAGATCAAGGAAGTTAAATTAATTTAAATTTGGATCTCTTGGGAATTGAGTAAAATTGATGAAAATGTAAAATTTTAGATGAGATTATATTTTACAAATTTATTAAATTATTCAACAAAAAAGTTAAAATTGAATGATTTTGCATTTCAGTTGGTCTAAATTTCGATTAATTAGAATTAAATAAGTTTAAATTTTGTTGACTTGAAAATTAAGTACTTTTATATTTGAAAACAGAAAATGAGATAAATTTAAATATTGTTCTAATGAAAACTGGGTACAGTGGATCGTAGAAATTATAGTTCTATATTCATTTTTAGGTCAAACTTTTGAGTTCACATTATTTTTACAATATCCAGCGCTATATTTATTATAAATGTTAATCGCAGATTGAAATGTGTAAAGGAGTGGGCCCCAAGATGGACAGGGCCCCAAGATGGACATTTCGTATAAAATTTTTGTTTAAGGTGGCAGTGCCTTATGCTTTTTGTCATTTTTGTTGTTTGTCTAGACGAAGATTTTGATGCACATTTGAAGAAAAAAAACCTGTACATGCCACGTAATTTTCGGTCTAAAAAAGTTTTGTAACAGTTTTTTCTTAAGTTGGTAAAGTTACTTAAATTTATGATTTAGAATGAGTACTTAACGTTATAATATTCTTTTTTTATCGTATAATAATATCCTAAAATAATTTTACTAATTCAGTGTTCGTATATATATTTTTACTGGGGATTAAAAATGGTGTCATGTACCCTAAGATGGACAGGCCTCAAATCTCAATGTATTTATTTGCATATTTTTGATTTCACACTTTTTTTAATAATTTTTTGAGACAATTAATTAAAAATTTTTATTTTCCACCATAAAATGTGATGTTCTCGTTAGAGAATTTGATATATCTATATTTTTCGATATTTTATTACTTTTTACTGTTAAGCTATTAGATTGAAGTTTTAAGAAATGTTATTTCCTGATAAATTCCGTAAAATGATTAAAAATTAGTTTAAGAATTGTTACACGATGTTAATTTCTAATTTACTACAATTTTCAGAGACTTTTAAGAAGGTGTCCATCTTGGGGCCACTTTTTTTTAGACCGAAAATTTTAACAATTAGAAGAAACGCTGTAAAAAATGTTTATGTTCAAAATAAAATTTTATCTCTGTTGCCATACGTTACCTTATAAATTGTACTTTCACCGGTATAAAATATTTTAATATATTTTATTTGGTTTGGATTCTATAGCAATAAGACGAAAGGGTGTCCAACTTGGGGCCCTCTCCCCTACATTTAAACATAGTTTACAAGAAATAAAGTTCTTTTTGAGAAACTTTTACTCGTAAAAAGAATTGATTTATGAATCAAAATCCATTTATTACATGTTATATAATCCCGTACTCAATAAACTTTCCATCGCTTCCCTATTGATCATTTTCGAAGAAATGAAAAAAGTCGTAAAAATAAAAATGGGCTTAAACGGTTCGTCATCAGTTTTATTACTAATGGATTCTAGATCGAATGATAACAAGAATTTTATAGTCTGAATAAAATTGGACCACATCTGCGTAAATTTAAATATTATAGTGGAAATATGTCGAATTCTCGGATATAGTGATTCACGCAAAAAAAAAAATTTCATATTTTCACACTTTTCATTAATTACAGACTCTGTAAAACTTTAATTAAAAACCATCAATTTGTTGTAAAAAAATTCGAGTTTTTAAATTTTCTAAAAACTCTCCGTTTTTTTTTTTTTTTTTTTATAATGATATTGAAAATGAGGTAAAGAGCCTAGCTTCACGAGGTTAAGCAATCTCGAGTAAGGTTAGTTTTTAGAAGGGTGACCACCTTTGTGATCACTGTGGTTAAAACAAATTAAGTTGGAGATTTGACGCCGAAAAATAGACTCATTTGAGACTTTGAAGACATACATTCTGATTTGAATGTCAACAAACAATAACAAAGAAACATCTAATATGGATAATTCTTACTTTTGAGAATATTAAGGCAGACTTTTTTACAAGAGTGCAATACATTCCAGAATAATAATTAAATGTTCAAAAAACTAACATATTTGCATTTAGAAACACCAAAGATTACTTAAACAAAACATATAAATTTAAATCCGACGATTTTTTAATTTTGACGTCTACCATATTGGATCCGCCATTTTGAATTATTAAAAACTTGCATCAAATTCGTAATCAGCGAACCCAAAAACCCCTGAGTCATGATTTTCGAGTGAATCCACCTAGATCTTAATTTTAACGTCTACCATATTGGATCCGACATTTTGAATTTTTAAAATCTGACATGAAATTCGTAATCAGCAACCCCAAAAATTCTTGAGTAACGATTTTCGAGTGAATCCAGCGAGTTTTTAATTTCGACGTCCGCCATATTGAATTTTTGATAACTGACATCAACTTCGTAATCAGTAACCCCAAAAACCACTGAGTAGCAATTTTTAGCCCTTAAAAGGTTAATTATAAAAAAAGCAACTTCCGACGAATACTGTTTCAAAAGAACTTAACACAAAAAGTCAAAAAGAGAACATAATTTTTACACTTCTTGGTAAGACAAAACTTGCGAAGAATTCAAATTGAAAATCGTCAACACTAGACAAACTTTGGAGTTCGCGTCTAACACTAGACTAAAGAAAATTAAGTTAGAGACTTTTCTAATTTCGCAACCCTCTTAGCGCTAATGGCCGCCGGAAATCTCGACTCGTGTCGGAAACCTCGTATATATAAAACGAAAGCTCGAGGCCATCGAAAAGAAATTCTCATCTCGTCACGCGACAAGTTTAGTAACGACCAACTTCGTACAGGGAACACTGAACAGTAACCTGAAAGTTTTACGATTCTGTTCAGTCTGACAGAAAAGGGAAGTCGCGAAGCAAAAGAGGTGAACGAGACTGATGAATGGGGGTTTGGGAGGGTGATCAAAAGAGGGTTTCAGAGTCGGTGGCTGAAGGGCCAGAGAAGGACAGAAAGTACAGTGTAAAACGTGAGCGACTGTAGACAAAGAAAAGAGAGGAGAAAAAACAGAAAAACGAATGCAGAATAGAGAGAAATTGAAAAAGCATTTATTCAAAAGAAACTCCACATGGGCTGGGAGGCGAAAGGGTTAAAGGAAATACTGAGGAGAGTGTTAGAGGAGGAAGAGAGGGGTAAAAATCAGAAGAGAGGGGCGCAGGACAGAAGGAAAGGATACAGAGTAGAAGAGAAGGATAAAAAGGTATAGAGGCTGAGAAATTAAAGAAAAGAGAATGGAAAATGATGTCGATGAGAAACGTTTGTCAAGAGGCTCGAAAGTATGGAGATTTTTTTAAAAGCGCAGCAGCAGTTGAAGGACTTTTGTGAAAAAAAAAGTGGTAAGAGAAAATAGTTTGCATACGCATTACTAAAGAAGAACCGAGATGAGATGCGTCACTGCTAAAAGTCCTAGTTTCCTAAGACCTTAAAATGGCATTAAAGTTTAAAAATTCCTGGCCGGATCTCATTTCTGAAGTTTCTCCCGGAGGTAAAGAAGAAAAATGCGGTTAGGTTGATAAATTCAAGGTGTAATATGCCTTTATATTGGATTTGCTTAATCTTCCAGAATGAATAATTCTAGCTGGGATCCAGTTTTTAAAGAAAATGGGCTCCATCTCACCAAGCCGTGACATCTAGCTAGAAGATGAGGAGTTAAATTTTATCACGTTCTGATAATCAGTTTAAACATTGAAAATTTTCGAAAAATTAAATCTGCAAAAGTAAATTCTTTCAATTTTGACTCAGTTTTGTAATTGTTTAAATTTTCATAAATTAAATGTTAACTCTTTTAAGGGGTAACATGGGTTTCACAGCTTCAAAAAATCGAAATTTTTTATTGTCTTATTAATTTCTGCAATATTTCGAGAATATTATCTTAAATTTTGAAGTCGATCCTAATAAATTGCAGATGCTGCAGGTTCTTTACTTTATGGCCCAGGAATCGACTATTCAACGTAAGTTAAACAAAATTTTTTTACGGTTTATTGTTACTCAAAACTTATGCGTTTTCCTCAAAACTGTGTTTTCAAAGTCGAATGTCAAAAGTTCTCGAAAACTACCCAACCGTCTAAATTCTAGTTTATGGTCTTTAATAAAACACGATTTTTTTTCACTACAGATGATCCGAGGGGTCACCGGAAATGACGAGTAAACCCATACAACCCTTTAAAAATTAAACTCAGTGTACATAAAATCCGGATAATTACTTGCGTAACAATACTATCTTTAATATTACCAAATATGATAAAGATAACTTTGATCTTTTGAAACTGTTAATAAATTTAAAACAGTAGGTCATAACCCGTAATAATTTAGGCCATGAGGAAAATCTATCAGTAATATCATTAAACAAAATCTGATCACTCTGTGCACAATGAGATTGTACTGATTTCTTCTCCAAATCAGTTGATTTATGGATGAAAGTATAGCCATTTGAAGAACCAACTTGCTCTTGAGAAAGCCAATCAGGCCCTCCCCACCACAAAGGATGGTTAATAATCTCCTTTGGCATCAAACCTCTAGACACACAATCAGCAGTATTATTTTCAGTGGACACGTGAAGCCATCGGGCCTCGGGCACTAACTCATAAATTAAAGCAACGCGATTAGCAACAAAGGTCATCCGGCTCGAAGGACCATGTTTTATTTTCAGTTTAATTTAGTTCTTAAATAAAGGCTGGATAGGGGAAATTAAATTCACAATAAAAAGGCGTCAGTTCAATTAACAGGGAATAATCACTTTAATTTATTGTTCAACCGATTTACGGCAAAAACCACTTACAATTATTAAAGTTAAAAACAAGAGTTAGGTAATTTGTTAAAAAACCACATAACTTATAATACAAGCACCAATAATTAAAAGAGTTATTAAATTTAACTCGAGTCGATTAATATGCGACATTACGATTCCTCACACCCTTGCAGACTAAATACAAGCAAATTCTAATAAACCTCGGCGTGATTCTAGGAACGACAGAACCAAATTTAAAATGTAAGACTTTAGGCCTACTAACAGGCGCTACTCATTTATACTTTATTACATCGAAATGGAACAGGAACCCACAACCCGGATTTCATGTACACGTTCTGAATTCATAATCTTGATTCCCACACTCCAAAATCAAAATCTTCTTTTTAATTACGGATTCCTTATCCTATACTATTTTTCTCGTATTCCTCATCCCACAATTTTCATCCCAAATTCCACATCCCGCTACCCACATTCCACATCTTGAATTCCAGATCCCGGATTCCGCGTACTATATTTCAAATTTCATGTTTCTCAAACCGGACATCCCATGATAAAGTCCGATAAGTAAAATCCGTGAAGTAGAATTCGAATTGTGGAATTCGGGTCGTAAATTCCATAATGTGAAGTACGAAATTCGGAATGTAGATTCCGAATAGTGAGATCCTGTAAAACATACGACCCCTAGTTTTGGTAAGGTTGTATCTTCTGAGGTTTTCTGGTTTTTGATAAGAAATAAAAGTTTTTGATAATAGCTTTGAAGGAAGTTTGAAAAGTCAAAGAAATATATCGATATGAAGATGACATTACAATCTACAAAGTATATATACAAATTTCAAACTGCAAGAAGTTTGAAATTGAATTCGAAGCTTTAATAAAATATTGAAAACAGAATCTGGAAAGTACAAGTTGCAGGAAAAAGAAAGATTTATAAACAATGAATGATATATGAGTCAATTTCCGGAAAACGAAAAAGTAAGAGTTTCTATCTTGTTTCCTGTTCAGATGGTTCTTGTAAAGTGACTTGGATCCACATCACATCTAGTATTCTCAGAAGAATTGCTGGCTTTTGACGATTCTGGCGAATTCGAAACGACAAAACACAGCAAAAAAATTTGTCCATCTGGGACAAAATTGGTATTTTCAGTAAAACATCTCGACATAAAAGAGTCATTAGGCCTGACCTTGTAATCTTACATCGATTCTTAAAGATCTCGAGAATAAATAAAGTAATTTTTTCTGTAATTTTGTGCAGTTATGGCCTAGACAGGGAAAGAGTAAGGATTCAAAGTTCCAAGAATTAATTTAATATTAGTTTTCATTCATTTCATCTTTTATAAACTACAATTCATCAAAGATAATAAAGATATTGAAACAACTTTCTCTTTGATTCTTTCTGCAATAATAGAAATTCTCTGAGGACCTTGAGCGTTTTAATTGAAGAGTCATTTTGTCGGGCATTGTAAGATTTCCTGATTCTCAATGGAAATGGTAGGAAAAAGAAGTCTCGATGAGGATTCTGCAAACTATCAAAGACGGCTTTTCACGGAGCTTAGGCTCGCGATTCCAGAGGTTTCGCATTGTTCCGGACCATTATTCACTCGAACTAGTTTTCGAGAGTGTTACAGGACTCGGCAACTAGTCGTTGCAATAAGTCGACAAAGTATAAGCTTGCTGGCAACCAACGGAGCCAGTGGTTTAGGATCGATAGATTCTCGAATCTCCTTCTGTTTCTGTGCTTCAACCTTTTCTCTCCCACTGCTCATGTAACCCATCACTTGATTCACTCTCGCCCTCTTTCCAAACCCCTTTCCTGAGAAACTTGAGAGTTGAGAGTATAGTGACCACGTAACAGAGGGAAGCGATCGTCTGTCCGAGAGTGCCGCACGGTTCTCCAATTATCTTCCACTTTAAGCCGTCCACTGTATGGATGCATCTAGATACTGTCGCATTTACCACAAAACGCATTTTCGAATTCAGAGAAAGATTCAGATTCATGGAAGGGGAACATATTGCAAAGCAATCTCCCAAATGGATCTGTATCTGGAATGAAATCAAGAATCCCCTTTGAATAAATCTGCTTAAAGGATCTTAAAGTAGATGGAAGTTTTTCATGTTTTGTAAATGTAGTGCAGGAGAAAAATTTGTTTATGAAACAGTCTGCGATTTTGGTCTTTGAAATCATTACTTTGTGACAGTCTGTGCTAAAAGTATCGTAATTGCAATTGGAAAGACTTGTAACAGTTCGTTTATCTGGGGGTCTTCTTATTTAGATTAATAAGACCTAGGAAAGAACTTGAGGAAAGGTAAGTAAACGTAAAGTCAGTTTAAATTAATTGACATTTTTTTAAAGTAATTTTCTGCCGTTCATACAATTCAGTTGAACACATTCGCGTGGCGCCGTATTCCGGTTGAAACACTCTCACAGGAGGCGGGTAAGTATCAAAAATAAGCTTCTTCTATTTTTTATAACAATTAAAAAATAATAATACTTTTTCCTTTAGGTTGCGGTTCGTCAGTGGAAACACGCTCGTAAGTATCAAACTAAACTTCTTCTATTTTTTACAACAATCAAAAATAATAATCTTTTTCCTTTAGGTTGTGGTTCATCGGAAGAAACACTCTCTTAAGTATCAAACTAAACTTCTTCTACTTTTTATAACAATCAAAAAATAATAATATTTTTTCCTTTAGGTTGCGGTTCGTCGGTGGAAACACTCTCAACGGGTAGCCTCTTTTCTGTTCACAGGTTTAACAAACGTAGTTTCCGGTGGAAACACACTCATCCGAGGTAGGTATTCCCATATCAACTGTTGTTGAAGTGGATGATTCAAAAACTAGGTTAGCCAGAGAAGCAGGGTTCTTCCGACGAGTTTGGTGGAGGCAAGTCTTGGTTTTGGTGACCTTTTAACAACGGACTAGAACGAGAAAAACCGAGATGATTCGGTTAGCCTTACGGCGTACACAGGAAAAAACGCTCTAGAGGAAGTTGGGGGGATCTCTGTAGTCTCACGGCGTACACTGAGACTTAATAATTTCGACCGGATAATCAAAGCCTTGCGGCGTGCTTGATTAGTCCGGGTTTACTTACCACGATGACTCTCAGCAATGGCACTGGATCATTGGACGAACGGCTAAGGGACGACTCTGCGAGTAGTGGGCTGGAATCTGATCCCTTGCCCTCGGCTTTTTCACCGACCCCGAGCGCTGATTCCTTCCTATGTCAGTCGAGTGAGCTCTCCAAGCTGTTCGGCCTCGAGTTGAAGCAGGCTAGGACAATTATAGACTAAATTCTTCAACTCGATAGCGAGCGATCTTTACTTGGCGCGAGAACAGAGTTCTCTTGAGGCGAACTAGACAACCCTTTATGTGGCCACCGGGCTCTCCGTTGCCTCAGCGGCAATGTGCTCAAAATTTTTCGCCCCGCCCTTAAGAACGCGACTCGTATGAAAGTACTGTTATAGACTTTACCGATAAAGGGTTACGAAGGGGTGATGAACCTCTAGATATAATACAGTCTTATAATACAGGCGTGCATATCTAAATGGAAGGCAGTTCATTCGCGACGGTAAACGACAGATGATAAACTTCTAGATAAAGCTTCATAATATAAACCTATATGCCTAAAACTAAAACAGTTTCTCAGGGACTGCAAACAACAGAGGCCAGCTTTTCTACATAAAAGTAATAAGGGATCAGTCTCCTGGTTGACAGGGGTCGATGTTCACTGCGGACCTGCACTAGGCTCCTCAACCAAAAGCAATCGTCTCTCAGGTTCACCTGTTAGGTGATGCTGGTCGGTAAGGGTATGTGCGGATTTCCTCGCCACATCTCATTTCCGACACCGAGCATTGCAAAAAGCAATGCATGACTGCGAGAGTATCTGAGGGCTGAGTGAAAATTTCTCTCTCTAAGAACTCATGTGTGACATCCGTATCTCAAGAGGTAAAGAATGGCCCATGCGTTCTCCCTTTAATGAAGGTTCACTCTTTTGAAATGAAGAACGGAAGTCCTGCTTAAGCTGCCTAAGAATTCCTCCATGAAAGTGTTTGGGTTTCTCAAATCCTTGGTGTGGGCCAATTCAGATTCTTCTGTTTGTATACCGCCACAGCACAGTAGACACAATTCTTTCCTAGGAAGGAATTATTGCAAGAGAGGTTTAGTTTTATATAGTTTGTCTATGTTAGACCATCCAAGGGTGATCTGATTTTCTTAGCTAGCTAGTTCAATGACGACCTATCCCAACTTAAATTAATTTGTTTTTTAATTTAAATGTCAGTCAGTAGGCTAAGATTTTAGTTGCTTAGAAATTAAAATAAGGATTGTCAGACAGCTCGCTAAGATTCTTTTAAGACTAGTTGAGAATATAATCTAGAATTAAGTACTCTCAAGACACCTAGTGGACTTTAGAGATCTGGCGAGCAAGTTCCGGAGAAACAAAAATTTCTGTCATTACAAACTGTAGTAGTTCGGGTTTTCCAAAAACACATTTTTGCAACTATTCTAGGAAATTTGAAAAGGAGGTTGATTCGACTAAATGGTAAACAACGATAGTGGGTGTAGAGTCCACAAGAAAAGAAAATATTTTCCTTTCTGTGAGGTTATTCAACCAGAAAAACCTCAACAGTCAAGTTTTTCGAAACTGCGCGAGAAATGGAAAAAGCCACAGAGAACGAAGACCTGAGGGTGACTCTAGAAATCCAAAACCTTGACGGTCTTACATATAACGAGAAGGTAGTTACTGCTTTCGAGGAAATCTTACAGACTCTTTTAAAAAAATATAGGCTATGGTCTGCGGAACAAATGAGAAAGAGATGAAGCTTGTTTTTAAGGTCATAAAGCACCAGGAAGGTAAGAGGTTGGAATGAGTATGTAGCTGGGCTTCTTTAATTGTCCTATCAGAAAGAGTATCTTGGTTACTAGGTGCCGTAGGTCTCTAAGTTATGGCCTTAGGTAGATCAAGTGTAAAAGGATGGATAAGTTCTCTACATGATACAAGTGACGACAATTTGGATACGACTTTTCAGAATCTACCAAAGACCTGTGCTGATCCTTGTTCGAAAAAAATTTATCGACATTAGAAAACTCGGATCACATGGCAGACTCGGGCAAGTGTGCCTGTTTTAGAAAAAACCTGGAACACGCAAAGAGATCAGAGGCTTAAAAGCGCAATTTTCTAAGGACCACAAAGGTGAATTGGCCAGAAGCCAGTGGGAAAATGAAGAGACTTTCAACTCTTCGGGAAAGCATTGGGTTATATCGTGTCACGATTAGTATCAAACCTTTGCGTATGTATGGATTAAGGTTAGACTGGATATGATCCCAAAAACGATCAAGGAACAGGATCAGTTGCCCTCCTGCAGAACAAGTGTTCAGAATGTCTGAGTTCGGCAAAAGAGTATAAATTTCTTAATCAAAGAAGATTTAATGGGTATTATTCGGAGAGGTCTTATGTGCTGTGACGAGGTAAAAATTTGCCTCTTACAATATTTTAAAATTAATTTAAAAATATAATAATAATATTATATCATATAATAATTAATATAATAACAATGAATTAATTGTTTAATTAAAGTATTACACACCAGTCTGGAATCAATTTCAGGCTATTGTTCAGCCTTAATGTACACTTGCGATTTGTGCCTTTTATTATTTTTTTCCGCATCATAATGAATCGTCGAGGATATAGTTCATCGTCATGGTAGCCAGTTCAGGTCATCGTGGGATCATCCTGGCATATGGGTCCGGATGTGAGACCCGTTCTCTCAAGAGTGTCAGTTGCAGAACATGATGTCAACAGTCGTGTTTACAAACTTTCAAAACATTGGTGGCAGCCATCTTGTTTTAGCGCTTGACGCCAGCGTTATGTGATTTGTAAGAGCGGCACTGCGGCGCATGTGTCGCTGCACATTGATTTGACGACGACTCGTTCTCGCTGTCGTATTACTCTGAACTGGTGTGTTCGACCCTTCGGTCGGGTATTATTTTGTTGTGTTAAAACTTTGTAAAGATGTGACAAATATTACTAACAGGCTTCATTCGTTGCCATTGTGCCCTTCCAGGTGAGCTCCAACTATTTTGTTAAGAATAGAGTCAGTGTTCAGTGCGCGTCTTTTTGTAAATTGACGTGCTATGTGGCCGGCTATTTTTTTAATTTCTTGTAATCTTTTTGATATTCTTCAGAAGTAATTTGATTAGCTTAATTAGTCTTTTATTTAATTTTTTTGTTTAGTTATTTCTCGTTAAATTAACTTGGCGCTAGGGATTTATTTTTGTAAACATTTGGTTGCTACTTCTAGATTTCTATCCAAAACAAAATCTAGCTATACGTTTATGTAGAGCAGCTAAACACTTTTTTCAGTGTGTGATTAATATTTTTGTTGACTACCAGTCCTATTAAAGAGAGAGATAGGTGTTTAAATAATTACTCGTCCTCAACTGTAAGCAAAATAGATGGGAATTGGATTGCGATCTAAATTCATGGTCCGATAAAGGATTAAACATTGTGAAACATAAATTTTATAGAAACTGTTTTGATGTGCCTTACTTGAAAACCATTCTGGTTATATCTAAATGAGTTTAGTTTGAGAAATGAAAAGAAAATGTTTTCTTATTCACTGCATTTTATCTTACAAATAGCATGTCTCTGCTCAGGTATATTTATAAAATAGAATGAGGATTTTTAAAGAATAATTTTAACTTGGCTAACATATGTTATTACTCTATTATTAATAATTAATTTCTAAATTAAATTTATTTCAGTCCTCATAGCGATAAATTCTTTTTACACGAGTTTTTTCTCGTAATTTTATGACCTGATATTATATTTTATCATTGTAATTACCATTTTTTATAATCATTTTATTATTTTTCATAATATTTATAATTTATCTTACAATAGTATTTAAATCCTTATGAAATTATTAATAAATGAATCCAATTGAATATTAAAATGTTAATCTCTATTAACATAGCAAAGGTAATTTATTTTACAAATAATATTTCTTCTTCCAGTTTCAGTTTGTGTTTCTAAACTGGAAGCGAGAGGAAATTCTCGCAACGTCAGCAGGTTTTTCCGTCTACTTTTTTTTGATAGCTCGACAACCTCAAGAGAGACGTATGTATCCCGAGGGTTCATATTTCCGCGATTTACTGTTTATACACGGAAAACCAACTTGTATGTAGATACGTACATGTTCTCACCGCTGTTGCGCCCGGGCACTGGGCATCGTGATAAAACATCGGAAACTGGCGAAACTCGGGTCTAATCTTGGTGGCGATGTTTTACCCCAACCAGCAGAGTTCTCGATTCGACGGAGCGCCTCGTAAACTCACGAAAGATATCGTTCTGGCGATTAGACCCTCGTCGCGAGAACACAATTTTCCTGCTCTCCCATCGAACACTGGAGACATCTCGTTACTCTCGTGCAAACGAAGAAAAAAAAGAAACGCAGGCAATTACGATAACAGAGAATGAAACGTTAGGAACGTGCGGTTCATCTGTCTCCAGTCGAAAAGCGCGATACGGACTTGGCTATTGTGATTTCTTATCGACACGAGTGTTTTATGGGTTCAGGGACTTTATTTTAAACCTTGATTCCAGTGTTTATGCAACCGCTGTAGTAAAAAAGTTATTTACAAGTAATTTAGTTCTTTAGGGAGGATCCTACTTTAGAAGGACTTTAAATAGAGCTTTTTAAAAATTTCTTTAAGAGGAAAAAATAATTTAAACCTCCAGGACTTTTGGGATTTTTTTGTGTTTATTTGAAGTATTTGTAAAAATTCTTTTGACAAGAAACACTAAAATGCACTCGAGTTATTATAAATTATTGACGGCAGTGTAGATATTGATTTCCAAAAAGGTAAAGTATAAAAAAGTTAAAGTAAGAAATTATAATAGTTTTTATCCTGGTGCAGTGTGATTGTATTGATTTTGTTTATGATAAGTAGTTTGGTGTTCAGGCTTAAAAAAATCCATTTTTTATTATAACATATTTTGAAAATACAATATATTGTGTACTCTCTGTGAATTTTAAACAGAAATACGAAATATTAACGGAGTTATGTCGAGAACAGGTCAGGACCGCCTGCTGCTAACCGCGTGACAGGTGCAACGGTCTTGATTGTCTATTCTATGATTCCATGATGTTTATAAAGAGACTAAATGCTTGCTTTATGCACTGGACATTGTAGATTAGTGTAAGTATCGTAACGTTGCAGATTTTATCTGCACGTTCTGTAAGCAACTTTTCTCTCTTTCGAAGGAGCCTTCCGCGTTAAATAAACTCAAATAGGAAGCGCTAGGATGGATCATATCCATACACTCATCGTCGACCAGAAATTTCACGCCTCTGTCATAAATTAAATATTTATAAGAGTCGCTTATTTACCATTCTTTATTTTTATGTTTTATTTACGCTTTAATTCGCTTGCCTCCTTCGTCTGAGGGTCCAAAGAAGGATGCCAGGGTACAGCCAGGTTTCTGCCATGGGCACAACCGAGGGTTGTACATCGAGGGAAAAAGGGGTGGATGTGATTCCCGCCCTCTCATGGTGGAACCTGTCTGTCTAGAAGCCGAAATAGGACATCAAGGGACATCTCACGGCGCAGCGAGCGAATCTACGAATGGATCTCATTATCGATGAATGAGATCCGACAATCAAGGAGAGAGACAGGAAATTTTCGGAAGAGCGTCCGAATTTCCACGAACCTCGCCCCTTCTTCCTGGTTGAGCCCCCGTGGGTAACAGTTGGTTCCACGAATAAAAGTTTCAGACTTTTCTATTTTTGAGTCGAAACGACTCCTTTTTATTATAAATTTAATTATAAAATTAAATTCTGTGCTGACCGATATTGGCCCTGTGTCGTCGTATTGTTTAAACAATGGGTAAGCGACTCACGTTATTAAAATTGTAATTATCCGCCACGTGCTCATGGCCACTGGCGGCTCGACCGTCCACATGAGATTTTAGTAATTATTGTTCTAATTGTCCGGCCCTAGAATGGCCATATATTTACGAATATCTTGCACGGTCTCAGTTTCGATTTTAGTGATCTTATTATTTTGTGGATTTCTGGTCGGCTTAATTTCCTCCTTCAGAGGCTATATTTTGTAAAATATTGGGACAAGAGTCCCCTTTTCCGAATAGTTAATGTTCATTAAATAAATTTATATTTATTTTATTTTATTAATCAGTGCTTTATTTATTTAAAATGCGGGGAAAACTCCAGGGGAAGCTCCTCTCGTTTTCACTTTTCAGCACTGGGCCAGCGTTGGTTACTCGTCGGCTCGCGCCCCTCTCCGCCTAACAGAGCTGGCCGGCGGATTTTGAAGTTGAAGGAGATTAGTTCTAAATGGAAGGACGGCCGTGATTTATTCACTAAATCACTGCCTGGCGCATCCCGGATGGGATAAAGTTCAACTATTTTAACTTAAATTCTAAATAATTAATTTAATAGAAAACTCCTTTGATTTCCTTTTACAACTGCTATATTATAACAGCTCAATTTGCAATAAACTTGGTCTTCATAAATCTCATTATCAAATAACATTTATTATTTTTGTTTAAAAATAAATCTTTAAAAATTAAAATAAAACGGTTATAGTATAAATATTTTTACAAAAACTACAATTCAAAGTTTGATTTTAGATTTTGAAAATTCATTAAGGTCGTTTAACTTTAAACGCTTGTTTCTTAAAATGGTATTTTTCTACGTCAGGTATGTGCCATAATTTGGAGGTGTCAATTTAAATCTGCAATATAATTGACTAAAGGTAGTTGAAAAATGTTTGTTTTTATACTTCAAAATACAATTAAAAAATTTTAAAAACTCGGATTTAAAAATTGACTTGGAGAAATCGATAAATTCTATTTCACAGATTCAAATTATACCGAGTGATAGCAGCAATTAATATATATATTTTCATAATTATATATATTGACAATTATTAATTTTAAAAACTGTTGATATGATTTTATTTTGTAATTTTTTAAAAATCTTGAAATAAGCCTCTAAAACAAGTTAAACACCAGACTACACTCTGTTATGCTCATTGCCCAAGTATATTATATATTTCATAAACGGAAACAGATATATCTTAATAATAATAAGCAAATAAAATAAATAATGACAAAATCTAGTTTCCAAATTTCAGTTTTTGGAATTTACATTTCGATTGACTAGTCGTCAACATTTCTAGTAATCATAGTATCTCGAAGTATGTGTGTTAATTAACAGTCTTAGTTACTAAATATCTCGAAAATTGTAGGATCAGTCAGGTCAAGCATTAAAATGCCTGACCTGAGTAAACTCAGTATTTCTAAAGTTTACTTGGCCAAGTAATTGAACAACATCTACGATAGGGTTTCTGACATTTTTATTTTATTAAAAAATTTAATTTTATAAAATTAAAGAAACTATTTTTTCCGTGATAAAAAAATTGACACGCAAATCAATACATGTCAACTAATTTAAATAGTTTCAGTAATATTTTATAATTTGAGAATAAGGTAAATGCATCTGTTATATGTAGAGTGACAAAGTAAAAAGTTACCTCACACAATATTTTTAAATGAATTTAAAAATATAATAATGATATATTAATTGTTCAATTAAATTATTATACATTAGTCTGGAATCAATTCCAGGCTATTGTTCAGCCTTAATGTAAACTTGGCGATTTGTACCTCAAGAGTGCCAGGATCAGAAGACGATGTTGATGGTATTTGTTTACGACCTGTCATGGTAGCAGCAGACGGCGGATATACAGGGGTGGGCGGACGAGGCTACCACCTGGCTGCGCGACAGAGTTCGGTCACTCGCGGTTGCTACGTAACGGCGACGGATCTCGGCGTAACTACATTACTTGAATCAATTCTGTTCCTGGCTTGTCACGCTAAGGGGTGATTGTGTCAGAAGTGTTGTTTGACAACGAGGCGTTAAGCCTCTCAGTATTCTGAACTGGTGTGTTCGACCGTTTGGTCGTATATTGTTTGATACTTAGTTGGAAATTTTCTTTGTAAAGATGTAACAAAATAAGAGCCGGGGATCTATTCGTGGTCCTTGTGCCCTATCAGTTGAGCTTCATTATTACCTTTTTTATTTTATTTGATGGAGTTGGTTCTCCGACTAATTTGTTAAAAATAAAGTCAGTGTTCATTGCGCGTCTTTTGTAAAGGCCGTGACATGCGGCCGCCTATTTTGTAATCCTTTCTATATATTTTAAATTAATAAATGTCGATTAATATTGAAAATTGAAATTCGTATTTGTGCTGCTCCTTACTCCCCACTCTCTGGAAAGTTAGTTAGTCGTGGCGTGTTATTTATAATGTTGTTTGATTTGATTAATTTTACTAGTATATTATTTTATTATTTTTGTTGTTTAGTTATTTTTTAATAAAATAACTTGGCGCGTTGTATTTATTTTTATATGGTTTATTTCTGTTTTTTAAATATTAAAAAAATTAAATAAGTAAAGTTAAACATTAAACATAACCAGAAAGAATGTGTTACAGTAGTTAATAATAATAATGAAAAAGTTGCATTTTTAAATACTTCCTTTAGAAATTTCTTTAGATTCGTTAATTATCATAAGTTCAGTGTGGTGTAACCCTTTAAGGAAACAGTGTAATGTGTATGAATTTTTGAATTTGAAATTTTTTCAAAATTATTATGAAAGACTTTACAATTTTCTGCAAAAGAAAAAGAAACTAAGTGTTTTAAAAAGTTAAAACACTTTAAATAACGAACCATAATAAACAAATAAATTAATTCAAAGGCTGACTATTTGTAGAAAAATTTAAACTAAATCCTTCATTTTAAAAACAGATGATATTGATCTTAACGTTTTGCGGTTGCTCTACTTTTAAATCGATTATTAAGTATCGACTAAATTTACCGTAGTTACCATTCAACCAGATGTCAATTATTTTCACATCACTTTTTCGTACTACAATAGACTTTAAGTTATAAATATTTATATAACAAATTTACTTGCAATGATTTCAGTAATAATTGCATTTTACATTTATATACGTTAGATTCATTTATAGAATATATAAATTTAGGTCAAAGTTTAATTACTTTTTTAATATAGATTTGTTTTTTCGATTTCTGTTAATTAACAACTGATTCCACAAGTTCTCAAAAGGATATAATAATTATTTGCATTCATAATAGATGATACTTAATAATTTTTTAGTATGAAACACACGGTTTAGTTATTCAAACTTAAAAATAAAATTTTAATATCGTACAGAACAAGAAAGCGTAATAAATGGTTATTTCGTACGAAAATATGGTCCAGTATTTTATCTCCTACACACAAAATTAATCTTCTTTTTCAATTTAAAAATTTAATTCAAAATTTTCCAAGAGAAAAGTGATAACTTAATATCAAAAGTTCTATAGAAGTTTCAGTTTTTGTACTTAAATTAAGTTGCGTAACAGTGAGAAATACTTCCACAGACTGCATTTTATTTAAAAAAATTCTTGAACTAATTTATCAACTTCCATATAAAAAAGTTCCTGAAAATGAACTGCAACTTTTATTTTGGTGAGTGAAAAGATTAAAAAGGACTTCTGAAGATTAAAGTCTCTTTCTTTGTTCAAGGGTTTTAACAAAATTAAAAAAATTTATTATTCTGTAGGTTCATCAGTTAAAGAAAATGTTTCCATTAACTTTAAAATGTTAATTTTACTTCAGAATTGTAACCTTGTACTAAATAACTACTAACGCACACAAATTAGAAAAAAATACTCTAAGAATTAATCACAATAATAATGCCTAATATAACACAACTAAACATGAAAATTAATTTCATGCAAAAGTGTAATAATTTAATAAAATACAAATATTACTAAATGCAAATTAATCTACATGGAAATGATATTATAGTAGAATAATAATGCAGCAAACAACCAGAAGCATTTTTGGTTGAATATTGTGTAGTAAAATATTGTGAGTGAGCAATGAACGTTCCAACAAATGTGAAATGGGTGGAGGCCATAAACATATGATTACCCAAAGGTTTATTATTACCTCAGGTAAAAATAAACTCAGTTATGTTAAGATAATTTTTTATCTTCCTATTGTATGTTTTGTTCTGTGCTACTTCTGCACAACGCACTGTAATTAAAACTCGTCGTCTGGCCATGTTCTTATTGAACGGGAACAAACTATTATGATCCAGGTCTTTTTGTCGTTGGAGTCTAGCCAACTGGTGTTGGCAAGAGAAAAGAGTGAAGGGGTAAAGGTAAGGAGTAATTAAACGGGAACAATCGGTGGTAAGTAGCACCGTTCAGAAAAGGCGTCACGTCGGCTCTTTAACCCCAAGTGAGTCAAAGCGTGAGACCAACGAAAGAATAAGAAAAACCTTCACTTTTTGTGCAGAGAATTAAAAAATTCCTAATTACGATTTCAAAAACACATTTTTGAAGATATGACTTGTAATAAGTAATTGTTTAACCTCTGATCACGTTTACACAATTGTTTAGTGTGGACCCGAAATATTCAAAATCAATGACAGTGAGTAAAGTCAAACATTGAGACTAAAGACTTAAAAATCAAGAGCGCCAGCTAAAGTTCGTCCAATTAAATTTCTTAAACAACAACGAATAATGGATTTGACAATAATTGGCTTTGTTAAATTTCAAGGTTTTGGCTCTAAACAAAACAAAAATTTCCATTTGGAAATGCTGAGCACATGTTCCGGAAGTTCACAAAAATTTACAATTATGCTCAAGAATTAACAATAAACAACAAAAGAAATCTTGGTTAATACAAAAGAGAAAATTTTAATTAAATGAGATTTAGTAATTAGATCCGAGAAAGAGCACTTTAAAAAAAAAACAGAACTTTCAGTAATTCCCGGGATTCTAACCTTAAAATTAAAAAAGCCGTGAAACTAACATTATTCAGTCACTAATCATGAGAAAAAGAAAAAGCTTACCTCCTCAACAATCTTAGAAAGTGCCTTAGCCATGATAATATTAATTTGACTAAGTTTAACAATAAGTAATTGTTAGAAAACTGTTTGGTGGGATTTCACAAAATGTCACAGCACTTTTAGTTTCACGTAATAAAATTTATTATTATTACAATCATACAATACGTCACACTTGTACAACCGTCATGAACACAAAAGAAAAACAGTAAACAATTCGTCGAGAAATGCACGAGAAAACGCGCCCAATATGGACAGAATAAAGCTAAAACGGAACTGAACTGCCTCATCACATCAGGCCCTCGCTGACCGAGCAAAAGGGTGGGAGAACTTCTATCAACGATCTGAGCTTCATCCTGTAGAAAGAGAAGAAGGCATGGTATGGCCCCAGAACAGCGAAAAACCCAGCTCATTAGGAACTTCATACTCTATTAAAGATTTTATGACAGATTAAGCATAGTTTAACAATGATTACAGAAAGCCATAAACCACCCATTCAAATCACGCAAGAAACCTTCCTTATAACTTTTAACATTTCCCGGCAGCTGCCATTCCGTGCAACGGAATCAAGACTTTTAACTTGGGAAGAGATGAGCCAAAATAACCATATAATCTATAACAAAACCATTTCTCATAGTTTTTGAGATTAGAGTCCAGAAATAGCGCTAAATAAACAAAAAATACAAATTTTTAGAACCATTGTGGCATTTTGAAAACTAGACACCCACTGTCAATCTAGGTGCTCCGACAGCTGTCTCCCTCTGGCGGTCGGCGCGAAGTTCAATTCAAAATTCTGACTAAGTCTCCACTCTAACTTGTCCATTTAAAATAGTTTAATCCCTCATAAATCAAAGAATATCATCATTTAATATATTACATTCTCGGATACTGATGTTCCTTCATAAAATTAATGTCAAATTTTCATTAAGTAAGTGGAATTTAATTTAATTTTTTTCCAAATATTTTATAATTCTGGTTTAATTATTGATCCTATTTAGTGTTAAAGTTTGCAGCGATTACTTGTATGTGTTGGTTATATACTTTCGTTTGCGAAAAGTGGGTCTTTGTTCCCTTTCCATGAATCAAATCAATCAATGTTAAAATTCGACATTAACTCTCGCTTGAAATGGCCATTCTACTTGCGATCTTATTTATATTAATTAAAAAGTTATTTATCATAAATTGTCACACTTATCAGATTACAATTATTTGTTCTAATTATTTTAATAGATTATAAAAATTTGATTTAGACATAAATTTGAAATAATAAAGGAGATTGTTTCAAGTTTAAAAATAACTTAGCGCATATCAAGCTTGGTACCAAATATTTAATAATTCTAGTTTAATTATTAATCCTTTTTGTGCTAAAGTTTGAAAATATCTTACTGCATATCACGGTTGACAGGAAACAGTTTTAAATTCTAGTTTAATTTTTAATCCTTTCTAGTAAAAATAACTTAACGCTTATCGTATCACGTAAATAAATAACTAAGATAGTACTATAATTCAAAATATCGTCTCAGAAGTTATGAAATTTCTTTTTAGTTATCAGATATTTGTATGAATATTTAAAAAATACCAATATATTTTATATATGATTGCACAGTTTTCTGTTAAAAATATTATTTTAGAGAATCATCTAAAGGTAAAATAATAGACTTGATGGAATAGAGGACAAGTTTGAGTGCTTAAAATGCAAAGTGAGTCGGGAGATATTTATAGACTGCAAAAACTTAAAAATTGAAAAAAGTTTTTTTTTTAGTCTGAATGGCGGCAGAAGGACTACACATGCCTGATGTTAAATAAGTTGGAAAATGGTCTAAGCAGTGGATAAAAGAAAAAGAGGAAGGTGGCTTTAGTATCGCAGTTAAAGTCGTGTTGGTGGTAACACTTTGTAAACAGACAAAACTTTCGGGACTGGTAAGGATTGCGTATAATAGTCGGGTTGGTTACTTAAAGGGGTTTGAATTCCCGAGATTCTCTCGGACTTCGCAGAATTCTCAAAACTTCTTCTAATCTTGTAAGTTTTTAAAATCATCGAAGATTTCTGAAGGTCTTTGCACACTTTACAACTTCACTTCTGAATTCTCTCTCCTACTCTCTACCTTTTTTCTTCATTATACTTTTCTCATATAAATTTTTATGATACAGTTATAAAAATTTTATAACATTAAATTTTTTTTAATTTATATGTATTCTTGTTCAGAAACTATATTTTTATGTAATTTTAAATAACAATTTATAAGCAGGTTTTCAGCTCCTTTCTATAAAGAAAATTAAGTTTTGATTAAAATAGAAATATAAATAAAATGTATTATTTTTACTGGAAGTACTTCATAGTTTCAAGGGTTAATGCATTCAACATGAAAGCTTGATACATTCAATAGTTTCGAGTTGAAAAGCAATCAAACTTAGACAGATGTAATTTGGAAGCTATCGAAATTTGACACTTGCAATTTGAAAGCGTTTAGACTTTGAGCTGTAATAGGGAGGCTCTGGAAACAGGAAGTGTTAGAATTTAGATACTTAATTGCGATCGGTTAGAAAATACTTTTTAAAACTCGAAACACCTAACTACGGTTTAATTGCAGCAATGAAAATCGTTTGATTATTGTAACTCTAAAAACTAATTTCCTTCATTTAAGAAACATTTATTTAGTGTAATTATTCTTAAATTCTCTGAACTTTTTCTGGTTAAATATTATTTAATTGGTCTCCGCCTTTTAAGTGCCCTATTGAAAATCTTAAAATAAAAAAGTAAAAAGAAAAAAGTTTTTAAGAATATTCAAGTACCCCAGGTATTGATACGCAACATATTGGAACAAGTAGAGGTGTAAGTTGAACTTGTAATTAATGAGTTACCAATACTAACAAGACTCTGAATGGATATGGAATGGGTCCAAACTAGATCTAAGATCAGAAACTTAACATTCGATAGTTCGCTGGTTGAGCGGGTAAAGTTCGAACAGATATTATAGCTCGTTACAACAATGCAGGCGAAGTTTGCGAAATTCCCGAAGTCTCCGAAGGAGTAATAACTCCTGGAGAAAGGATAGCACTCGGGGGTCATTTTCCTCGATACTCTGTACCTAGACCACGAGGATGAAGGTATGTAGCGTTCGATAGCCAATTTAAAGTTACGATTCCAAGTTCTCCCTGTCCTTGCTCTCCCAGACGACTATCTCCTCAACTTCCCCTCTCCTTTCAAGAGTACAACGCTTTTAATACCGACAACCTAGTATTATCGTACGCGAAGGTTAAGATTTATTCACGATGTGACCTGGGTGTAAATCTACTCTGATGAAACCTTACAACTTTCAAATCCAATCTCTGAACAACTATACCTATTAGTGCCCTTCCGGCTAGGATTACCTAAGTTTCGACGTGAAAAATCCGAACTGCATATCGAAAGACTGCCTCGGGAAATTGAAACTCAATCTCACCAAGTCAATCGACTGGAGACTAAGAGAATTAAATCAAGAATTCGTTTCATTCTAATGGAGAGTGGTACCTTCCTTAATTGAATACTTAATCAGAAAATTGTTTAGCACAATGCTTGTTTAAATGAAGACTTGCACATTTTCTACATATAAATTAAGGAATTATTGAATTTAAAAGTTTTTTCAATGTAAGCAGATAATTTTAATTAATTCTGGATCCTTTGACAGGAGAATCGAATTAAAGATACTGATTTAAGAAAATATCAGCAAATTATAGAGGTGCAAAAAATATATACTGTAGACAGGTATGCTCTCTTTCTCTTTCTACAAGATGGAGCTGGAGTCGTTAGTGGAAGCTGTTGCTCATTTTTATCAGCCAGAGTCTGATGTGATCATGCAGTTCAGTTCCGTTTTGACCTTCTTACAGTCCACATCGGGCGGGTTTTCAAGTGCATTTTCCAACGTTTTCTTTATTGGTTCTCCAATTGGTGTTTATAACAGGTGAACAAATGTGACGTATTCAATTTGTAATAAGAATAAACTATCCTTCGTGAAATATAAAAGTGCTGTGAATTTTTGTGAAATACCATCATACACTTCTAACAATATTCTTGAAAATTCCATAGTATCTGGTGGTTAACGTTAAAGAATTTTCGCATATCAACTGTTTTTACATATTATTGCTTGTATTTTTAGTTTGGAAAAAGATTTTTTCAACTAATTTTAGTGAATTATTTTGTAGATATTGTAGCTTTAAGTAGACATTTCAAACTAGGGCACTAAATTAAATTAAGATTTAGATTGTGGAGACTCGATGGACTTTGCATGATAATTATAATAAATCAAAGGAGTTAAATTAGCGTTTTATTTTCATAATTTTTTTAATTTCATTCTTAAATTAAATGTTACATGACTTATATAATTGCTTTATGAATAATGAATAACTGGTATTCAGCTTTTGAATTTAATACGAAATACTAAAATTAAATGTTTCTTTCCATTTTTAAATTCATGTAATCAATTTATACAGAAGATTTATGAGATTAAAATAAATAATTCTTAAAATGAAATATAATTATTATTAATTAATTTTTAAGATACAGTTGTATAAAAGATATAATTATATAGGATAAAAATAAGTACAATATTTAATAGTTTTAATTAATTACTAATAATAATTTAAAGTTCCTCGTGCCCTTATAACTGAGTATTAAAAATTTAAAGATCAATTTTGAAAATGCAACTCGAGTTCTATGTCGCCAATGAGACGTGTAGTGAATTGGAACAAGTTAGAGATGAAGGAGGTGGGCCAGAGAGGATTAAGACAGATATCCTATAAAATAGGAATTAAATTTTTGTGTGCCCTCTGCAATTTCTCGTTCCTTCCACAATATTTCAATCTTCAAGAGCACTCAAAGAAGAATTCAGGAAACGATATAACGTTTTCTGCTTCCTCAGTAAAATTTAGATTTTACTTCTTATAGCCTTTGATGTTTCCACAGCTCGGTTGTATTTTCGTATACGATGCACTTTTACTACAGAGAAATCCATCACACTTGAAATCGTTCTGAAAATTTAAATTTAATGGAATTTCTAGTGGGTTCGTAAAATTTGTATTAGTTTTTATGACGAAACTTGCATAATACGCTTGAGTATATAATAAAGTTGAATAAAAGAATAAAGTAGTAAATGGACCAGCCCCAAAGAATAATACAGTAAAGAAAAACCTCTAAAACAACTCGAATAAAGTTTAAGTAATTTTTTATTTTTTATACATTTAAAAGCTTTGCTATAATTGAACAAATTGCATACAGAGAGACAATTTTCATATGAAAGAATAATCAAAGAAGAAAGCATGCAAATTGCTAAGAGAATAAAAAATGAGAGAGAAAATGACACAAAAATGTAAAGCGCTTAGGAAAGTGGAGCTTGAGAGAAAAAAATGCCCAAGAACATAAAGAAAAAAAAAAGAAATTGACGTACAAAATGAAGCCAATAAATAAAGAAAGTTAAGAAAAAAAAAATTAAAAAGCCCAGAGTCAGTCTGAATGGAATTGATCGAGGGGATGAAGGGGAAAGAAAACACTTTTCGTATAAATTGTCACGCAGGAATTCGAGCGGGTCGGTTGAGGAAGGAAAACGAGAGAGGCGCAACTACTAAAGGAGGGAAAACCTCGTAAAAATGCAAACTTTTCCCTTCCAATGGAACGCGCTCTCTCGAAACCTTATACAGCAGTTATGTACGCGTTGTAGTTGGGCGCTTGTCGCAAACTTCTTGAAGAAAAATGGAAAAAGAGGTTACCCCGCCCACTCTTACTTCTACGAGACCATCTTCCAATCTTCTTATCCACCACGACCAACTGTACCAATGCTTAAAAATAGTCAAGAAATCGAATCGTGAGAATCGATCTGCATTGTGACGACTACTGCAACTTAAAGCATAAAAGGATAACGAGAACAAATAACTGGGACAATTACTATACAGGAATAGAGTTGCTTCATTTTTTTCAATAAATCGTATAACAAGAAAGTAGTTTGAGGATGATTCTAAGTAAAATTGATAAAAAAAAACTATCTAGAAATTATTTTGCGTCACTCTGGCAATGATGAATAAAAATTCAAATTTAGTTACTGATCCTTTTCTATTATTATTATTAGAAAAATAACTTTTAGTGCTTCAACTTTTAAAAATCTTATCATAGCAGTTAGGACGCTTTAAGTAGATGTTAACTTTCTCTAATTTTGTTTTTTTCTTACATTCTTTGGTTAATCTTAGAATAGTAATGTTCACTTAAAATTTTTTTTTAAGAATTTCGTAACAAAATCCTTTGTTAAGGATTGAATCCAGGGTACTTTTTGGGAGATTTACCGATTTAAGTTTGAGTTTCTCCAATCAGACTACACAGATGATTTTAAGATATTTTGATGCTGATGAGTTTTATGATTAACTCTTGTTACGTAGTTCAGCGATCTCTCGGATGAGTATTATAATGAATTTTGTTACGATATTATGAAGATTTCTTGAATTTGGAACAAGGTGGTTTGGATGGCCCCATTTTAGGGGTCAAATCGACACGACTTTTGTAAAGTTACTGGAGGTGAAAGAACAAGACCCCGACTAGTTGAAGGTGAGTTTATACTGCATTCTAAATCTTATGAGTTGTTTGGTTTGTTAAACTAAACAGTTGGTTACGACATTAGTTAAATCCGAGAGAGTCACTTTAATGTTGGATGTAACTCAATGAAGATCATCAGTTTAAATTTAAAGGATTGGCGCACCTAGTTTGATAAACGAAAAAGCAACCAATAAGAAGTGCCCCTTTAGTCCTGCCCAATCAGATCAACATCGATTACAACGGTCACCAAGAAGCCGGCTCCAGAAATTTTAAAAATACTTTCTGGATCGTATAGCCGAGTGTAAAGGAATCATTATGTCAACGAATTAATTGATTTTTTAATCATTAAGTTAAAGTGTTAGGAAACGTCAAATTTCAGTTCGAGTAAAGACTTTAAACTTGCGAACAATTTAGGTGGGTCTGGTTTAGCAAGGTATTACTTTTTTATCATCTCTCTGCGACATTTTCAATGAAATTAGATTGTTCTCTGACTTTTAAAAACTTATGTTCCTTCGAGTATTCGGGAACGGAAGCAAATAATTTGCATATTCATATATTTTATATAAATGATTCGAAAGTGCAGTGATCACTGTGAGATTTGACAAAAGCAAAAGCTAGATAAAATTGTGTTGTATAACAAAAATATCAATTCTGTCCTTCCCCAATAAAAGAAATATCTTAATATTTTATCCTGCAAGGATCTAAGAATTCTTGCTGCCACATTCATCTACTAAATCAACATCCACCCAGCATCGAATTTGGGAACGTGGCCACAAATATTGGAGAATATAAAATTGCAATTTGAAGTATTCATCAAATTATCATAGTGAGAGACTCTATCAATCAACGATGGCACATGTATGTATATTCCGGAACAAATTGTATATTAGATTTTGATTGTGATCCCCAAAATATTTTAAACGAATTGTAGTTGAAATTTTAATAATATAGTTTGGACTCTGTGTATATGTCTAATCGTTAGGTCATTAGAGTTTGATTGCTGTATGTTAAACGTAGGATTTGGTATTTACTGATTGATTAAAAAGTTATTTAATTTGAGGATCAAATAAAATATAAATTATTAATCTTAATGTTTGTCTTGAATTCCTTTTTTAAAAAATAAACCCAGCCACACACAAATATAGCAACGTTTCGTTAGCTCAGGTTTGACAACCTCATCAGGCTTTACACACACAACAAAAAACTCCGGTCACTTTGAGTCGAAACATTCGTTAAAAATTAAAAATGAATTCTTTAAAATTATAGATTTTAAATCTAAGTCTCATATTGTTATACATTCTAAACTTTGTTATGAATTTATTTAAAATTAATTCTCTTCAAACACCCATTCCTAAGAGGAATGCATGTCTTTGTTAAATCGTTAAATTTCTTAAGTCAGATTTCTTTGGATGTTAAGTCGTAAAGCGACTTTAACAGAGGTCTGGCGCCCAACAATCTCGGTTCGGTAAATTTTAATAATAATTACTGTTTTGTCTTAAACGTGTTAAATAACCTTTTTTTTTGAGCTTGAAAATTTTTTAAGCTAGATTTGTTAAGACCTCAAGTGGATAAAGTAAAACGATGAAGCAAGAATTTCTTTACAGTTTTTGTTGAGTATATTACTTATTTAAAATTTATTTTATCCTAAATAAAACATTTCTTTACACAATTTTGTTTGAATAGCAGTTTTTATGTTAATTCAGAAAAATATTTTTAAAAGAAACTACTTTAATGCAGATTTTCAATGTCGACAATAATTCTTGATAAGGGATTAGTGTTGCTACAGTTCTTATAATTATGAGGACTGAGTTTCGCGAGAACGGAATTGAAACTGCTGAAGAAAGCTTGGCATTAACGTTGATTTAACATCAGCGTTTCTTAATGAAGCAGACAAATTGAATGAATTACCAAATGCAGGAGACAGGATAATTTCATAGGACTGCACATTGGAAGATGCAAACTATAGTACTTTGTTATATACCATGAATAAGAAATTTTTGTTTTCTCAATTTCATCTCAATTTCTGTTTCTTCTCTCAAACATAAATTTCCTCCTTGATATTAAAGTTAATATTCTCGAGAAAGAGACTTACTGCAGAAAAATTAATTTATTTTCTGTAATAAGTTCTTTTCAATGAAATGAAAACAGCAATGTAGACTTTTTGAAAAAATGAAGTTTCTGTAATAAAAAAAAGAATCACTTGATATATCCTAATTTTTATACTATCATTTAAAAAAAGTATAAGAAGAAAAAGCAATTTCATGAAATTAATTGTCATAATAAAAACAGTGAAATGTATAAGAGTAATTTTAAAGTGAGAACGATAAATTATATTCAAATCATTCATTTAGGATCATTTTACTATTCTTGATAATTTATAATAATATCGCATCGTGCGAATAGAATTAATTTAGACTCCCAGAATCTCTTCTGCTATCTCTCGTGGGATATGGCTTTGCTCCAGAAATGCCACGAGTGTCTGATATTAAAATCAAACTTTATTATCATCTTGAAACGAATAACCCAACCATTACTTGAGAAATAAAACTCGAAATGCTCAGGAATATAACTTAAGTTTTAAATTTGACTGAAAAGTGTATCTAAAGCTCAATACCAATGGAAAACAACGACTTTTCTAATAATATTTCTACAGGGGCATCAAATACATAATATAAAAGAATCTCCAGATGCAAAACTACTTCAATAAAATATGAAATATTATTTTTATGACATGTTCCATAAAATAAATATTGCCCCATCATCAGAAAAATATTCAAGTTAATAAAAAGTTGTAGACATACTTTACTCTAAACAATATTTTTTAGGCAGATATGTTTAGCCTAAATAATAATAATAATAATCAAAACAAAACACCTCTTCATCACTATTTTTAGAGCAGATTTTGAAAGAATTTTATGAATTATGGGCAAAATATTGAATCATATTTTATTGTTGCAGAGATGTTAAATTGTAATGATTTACAGATTAATATAAAAACAAGCCACAATTGCTTTTAGTTTGATTTAAAACCGAGTTATACTTGCGTAGGAGGCTAATGTAAAGAAACTTTGGTGCATCAGTGTAGTGTAAAATACGTCGTATTTTTCTCACCTGAGGAGGATAATGATCCGGAAGTGCATGCAGAGCTTCTCTGTATGCAGATAAGGCTCTCTGTAATCTCCCTTGATCCGCATAGAGGGCTCCAAGTTGCAACAATGCTTGTACTCTGGCAGCTTCGTGAGCCCTTCTGTCTTTCAGACCGGATCCGTCCAAAGAAGCGCCAGCGCGCAAAACCGCAGCTGCTTCCGTTCCACGGCCAACTGAAGCTAAAGCTGCTCCAAGATTCACATAAGCCTCTGAAAATGGCAAAGGTCAGAGATTAATTTTTTATTCCCATTTTAAGCTTGTTAAAATCAAGCCAAAATGTAAGATAAAATTCATTTTAGTGCAAGATAGACTTCGAATAAAGTTACAAGGAGACTATGAATAATAAAATAAAAATGATAAACTGTTCGAGGAATTTGAGATAGTCTAAAGTTTTGTTTTTAAAGACAAAAAATGGTCTGTACCACAGAAAGGATTCCGCGAGAATCACATTCCTTTGCATGTTTCTGGGAACCGAAAAAATGAACGAATGTTTGTTCATTTGTAACATTTGTTTATTTATAATAATTCCATTGTCAACAAATTACAAATTTCTAATTTCTTTATCGTTGCTGATGTCTAAAGACCACAAAAAAACATTGTATGGTCCAAGCATTGCAGATTGACGGTGAGATTAAATTTTTATTAAAAATAACATGCGCGAACTTTCAAACGCGTTTTTTTCGAAACACTGTTTTTCTAAACTGTGATCACGATATCTCAGAAACTACTGCACCGATCTTGTTTAAATTTATACAACATCTTTATTATATTATAAGCTAGCGATTGGACTAGGATTATCATGATTGCTTTGATAGTTTTTTTTTTAGCAAAAAACTTAAGAAAATGATAGTAAAAAATTGAATTTATTTTCACAAGTGTATAAAAAAATGAATTTTTTTAATTTAGAATTCATTTTAGTTCAATCGCTAGTCTTAAGTATAAAGATTAAAATGCCGTTTGGTTTTTCAATTTCAGATAAGCGAAACAGTCGCAATCATGGTCACCGTTAAGCACCTCCTTCAAATAATGTCTTCCTATAGGCCACTATAACTTTAATTTTATCATATATTTTGTCTCCAAAAAATTTGAGAAGCTCTTTTAAATGTTAATAAATATTATGTAAAAACCATGAGATTTTTTTTTTCGATTGTTTGCCGTCAAAAAATTATTTAAAAAGCCTTAAAAAAACAGCTGAGAAACTAGAGGACCCCTTTAAAGCGCTTAGAGGGGATCCAAAAAGAAATAACATTATTTGTCTATGAAACCAACAAAATCGAATGTTAATCGCTCAGAGACCAAATTACAAACATTTTTATAACAAAATGAGAGCATCTTCAATTATGTTACAAATATAACAGAATGCTAAGTGCTCAGAGACAGTTGGAAGTGTTTGATGATATTTCACAAAAATTCACAGCACTTTTATATTTTACGAAGGATATTTTATTCTTATTACAAATTATGGATACGTCACATTTGTTCACCCGCTTTAAACATTAATTAGATGACCAGTAAAGAAACCGTCGAGAGATGCACCTGAAAACCCGCCCGATATGGACTGTAAGAAGGTCTAAATAGAACTAAACTGAACTGCAGGATAACATCAGGCCCTGGCTGACTGACAAAAGGGAAGGGGGGGCCCCCACCTACTATTCGAGCTCTATCCTGTAGAGAGAGAAAGAAAACATGCGTGGTCACAGAACAGGGGAAAATCCACCTTAATAAAAATTCTAAACTCCATTAAAGATTTCATGACAGATTAAGCATTGTTTTTACAATTCTTCTAAAAGCCACAAACCAATCATTTAAAAAGCAAAAACATTCCCTTCTACCTTTCAAAATTTCAAAGAACATATACAAATTTTCTTGGACGTCCTACTCATTTTCACTTAGATCTCTGTTTAAATCAAAGAATCATATCTGAAAATAATTTAAATTAAGTAAACTAATCTTTCGCATGAATAAAATATTATTAAGAACAATCGATAACATAATAATGGAAATATTCAATTTAATTAAACTGAAAAATCCCTTTTTCTCTCTTAATCATTTAATGTAATGAACATTTATTTCTGTCTGAAAGTTTCTCAAAGCTGCATTCATTTGAGGACACGAATCCAGTTTGAGAGTAACTATATTTCGGTTTACATTTCATAGTAACGAAACGTGCAGAAATCCAAATTTCAACTTGAATTTCGAAACTATAAATTGAATGGAAAATTTTCTCCTTTGAAGGTTCCATTGTATGTGAATTAATGTCTGTCCAAGTTTAAATTCGATGTTGTATAGATTTTTCCAAGTTTCCTTTTCACAAGACTTGTTTATAAATCGTTTTTGCAGGAAAAGCCATCAAGTGACAGAGCGATCATCCCTTATAAATATTTTTCCAAGCCAGGAAAGTAGCACTACGTTTCATCATGGATATTGCTTGTGCTAGAGTCCGACATTCACAATAATTTATTGTTCGCTATTCAGCCAGAAAGCGAAGCGGGTATAAAAATGAAATGCGACATCGATCAAAAAGTAACTCGACCATCATCCATCCTTTCAATCCGGAACTGGATTCAGACACGTCACAGAAATTCCATCAATGCTAAATAATCATTTGTTATGATTTGTCTATATGTCGCGAACGGGATGCAAAATCGATTCCACGACAACTTATACGATTTTCCTAGAGAAATAGTCAAAGATGACGTTAAAGCTGCACGAATTACAATTGGAATGTCAGTCTCTCTTATTCATAACGAACATAAATATCGCTATAATAGAAAAAACGGATTTTATAAATTTATTATGAAAATATTTTCTAAATGAATTATTCCATTTTTTTTTATCGTTTAGGTCATTATTAATATCTAAATCTGTCTTTAAAAATATAATAATTATCTGAAACCGTTAATTTTAAATTTTCTGAAGCGAAAATTCGTTTTAAGTTTTTATAAGATGTCGAATAAAAAAGTGTAATCATTGCGGCATTCATCTGTAAATTGTAGAACAATTTTCACGATCCAGATAGAAGATTCTTTTACAATATCGCAAGCTTTTACAAGGATTCTATATTCAAAGAATTTTTTTACATTTTTAAATTCTTTATTTAGAGATTACACAAAAAGAACGTTATATTTGTGTACATTGATCTGTAAAGTCTGTGTTAAATTTAGTTTTTTGAAAAATATGATGTGAAGGAAATTGCATATTCATAAAAAATATTTAATTTTCATTTTACGAAACGTATTATAATTAAATGACTAAAATTAAAAACAGTTAAGAACATTAATTATATGCTTTAAACTAATATTAGTTTAATTTATTAGTGAGCAAGAATTTGTTACCGACTGTGGGTAACAAATCTGTCGCTAGAGGCGCTTTATAAGCATCAGTTTTACAAATTCTTTCTCTTCCTTTCAAATATTAAAAAAAAAAAACTCAATTGGACGTTTCGTCGTAAATATATTGTACAAGACTAGAAATTAAACACTTTTCTTCTACAATTTGCGCCGAACTTCGTTTGCTGGAATTAAGGTTCTTTTAGATTAAGGGTTCGCTTGTTACAAAATAATTACTGGAAAAAATTACCGACGCGAGAAGTTTTTTTATCTACACGAGCGATTTTCAATCAACGCGAAAAGATCCTTTTGGTAAACCTGAGCCGTGAATATCTACTCGGAATAAGCTGCCGACGTAATCCGAAGCGTCGAAGGCGCAGAGATTCTCCAGGGGTAGAGCGAGTCATCGAGAGTTAAGGCAATAGATAAAGGCTTCAGTCCCCAAAGTCCATACAGACACCTAGATTTCCTCGAGGTAACACAACTTGCCGTTAAATGCCACGGACTAACTGGCTATCTTTATTATGAAAACAAAGTTCTCATATATTTTAAAGTTAATTAAATAATTTAAAAAGAGTTTACAAATGTTGCTTAAGTAGTTAAATTTGAAATAATTTAAAGACTGACTTGAATGCAACGAACAAGCATTCGCCAGCTTCTAGAGTCTGATTGTCTAAGTACAAGCTGTGTAGTCACATTGGAGGGTCTCAGATAGCACCCTTTCCGAAAAAATCCGAAATCATCCGAGGTAAGAAATTGTACGGAAATTTTTTTAATGAGTCGAAGACGTCGGTTTTAGGGTTGACCTGGCAAGGTAACCTAAATTGACCGACCTTCCATGTCCCGAAAGGATCTTAATCTATCCGACATTAAAGGTAACTACGGCTTAAGCTAAATGAAATCATAAATATTTTGCGTTAAGCATTGTTACGTCCTTAAATTATATATAAATAATATTATATTATAATGTGTTATATTATATGTGTTATTCAATTTGTAATTGATTATTGCGACCTATACTTTTATTTTTGTCTTTGAGTTTATTTTGAAGTGAGATAGTGACAACAAATGATTAGGAAAGACTACAAGTATAAAAGAAGAAACAATTATAAGTACTCTTCAATTGCTATGACTAATACAAGGAAAGATTTTATAAAACAATGGATTTAGACATTATGATTCAAGGCTACCGAGTAATTTAAGTACTTAGTAATACCTACAGCATAAAGTACACGAAAATATAATTATAATTACATAGATCTATTGAGGTCACCAAAACGTATTTTTCTAAGGAAGAGTTAACTATATAAACAGACCGAATCAAACAGTTCCAGAATCAGTCAGTCAGTTATTATTAAAACAGCAAGTTGGAGTCCAGTTCAGTATTAAAATGTAGCGAGTTAGTATTTTATTAAAACAGAGTCAGTTATTATTCAGATAGAACCCAGTTTTTATAAACCTGAAGTTCAGTATTAGAACACAGTGAAGTGTTCGTGATTAAAGGAAGTTAGAAGCAGCTCGGTAAACAATTATAACAAGTAATAGAAAAAACAACAATCAACTACATTTATTAATCGTAGAGATTCATCAGCCGTCAATTCAATCAATCCATTCAACACAACGTTTCTATACCCTGAAAAACTTATTTGATATGTTTTCAATTAACACGAGTGTTGAATATCTGTTTAAAATGTTTAAAGTTATAACGAAAGTTTCTTGCGGGATTTGAATGGGTAGTTTATGGCTTTCTGTAATCATTGTTAAACTATGCTTAATCTGTCATAAATTCTTTAATAGAGTATGAAGTGCCTAATGAGCTGGGTTTTTCCCTGTTCTGGGGCCATGCCATCCCTTCTTCTCTTTCTACAGGATGGAGCTCGGATCGGGGATGGAAGTTCTCCCACCCTTTAGGTCGGTCAGCGAGGGCCTGATGTGATAGGGAGTTGAGTTCCGTTACGATTTTCATACAGTCCACATCGAGCGCGTCTACCCGTGTATTTTCAGGCGGTTTCTTAACCGTTTCTCTTAATTTGTGCCTGTGCTGAGTATACAGTTGTGACGTATTCTGGTATATAAATGTGCCGTATTGTATAGTTGTAATAATAATAAACTTTATTGCGTGAAACTAAAAGTGCTGTGACATTTTGTGAAATCCCACCAAACAATTTTTAACAATATCCAAGTAATTAGAAGATTTCAAATTCACTCAATTTCTTCGAGAAACCTGAATTGATAATCATCAAGCATTTTCAAAATCTTTCTCACTATCGGAATCTAAAGCAGCTGACCGTTAAGCCTAATTGTCAACTCAGCCTTGTCTAAACTACTGATAGTAGTTATAACAGGAAGGAATTCTACTTGTGTTTAAAATGTTTAAAGTTATAGGGATGATTTCTTGCAGGATTTAAATGGGTGGTTTATGGGTTTCTTTGGGCATTGTAAACCAATTCTTAATCTGTCATAAAATCTTTAATTGAGTTTAAGGTTCCTATTGAGGTAAGAGTTCCCCTATTCTGTGGCCATTCCTGCCCTCTTTCTCTCTCTCTACAGGATGAAGTTTGGTGGGAGCTCTCCCACCTTTTTAGTTAGCCAGCGAGGGCCTGATGTGATGATTCAGTTCAGTTCCGTTACGTCCTTTATACAGTCCACATCAGTCGCGTTTACCCATGCATTTCCAGACGGTTTCTTAATTGGTTCTTCAACTGTGTTTATAATTGTGACGTATTCTTTATGTTAAATAACAATAAACTATCCGTTGTGAAATCTAAAGTGCTGTGAGTTTTTTGTGAAGTACAACGATTCATCATTTCTAACAACTTGTTTAACCAAATATTGTCTTCAGACATCTAAAACGTAATACCCATATATATTTGTCTGATTCTACAAAAAAAATCGAAATTGATGTCCTTAATGATTTCTGTAAATTGGAATCTTTAATTATGAAAAGTTATTTTTTTAATAATACTACTGTACTAGATGTACGAATTTATGAAACAGATTTATTTTTTAGATGATAAACAAACAAGATATATCCAAGAGAGTACCCTAATAATCATTTCCTCACAATGTCCAAAATGCTAAATTCGAAGAGAATCATTAACTCAAGACGTAAAATTTCTTACGAATTGTTTGTTATCTTATTTTTTATTTATATAAGATAGTATTTACTGCAATTAAACAAGTTTAAAATTTAAAAACAGCAAATGAAAATATTTTTAAATATACTTCAAAATTTGTTCTTGAAAAACTTATCATTCCCTCAACGCACCGCTTTGAAACAGTGTCATTGGAGGAAATTTTGAATGCCTACCAAGCCCCGCTTTAAGTTAGGGACCATTATAATATTTTAATCAAAGAAGACATAAACTACGGATTAAGAAAAAAAATTAATAATAAGTTAAAAACAAAAATTGATTAACTCGGTTAAACCATTTTCGACTTTTTTTTAGAATCAGCCATTTGATGAGTTCGTTATAATTAAGAGAAAATAAGATCTAAATTTTTCCTATAATATATTTTTTAAATAAAGAAGTAAAGTAGAATTTTCCTAACTTGCCCCTTGTTAATCAAGTCTCCCTAAGATTATTAAATATGTAGTGACAATTGTGTGTAATCAATATTATTTTTAGGTTGATTAAATTGAAATTGAATTTCACTCCCTTCTTTTAAAAAAATACATGAGAAGAATCTAGAATTACATCGAAACCAGATTTTCAGACTTTGTTAGTCAAAATTCCGGAAGAAGAGCGAGGTTGTCGGTATATTTGGCAAGGGGCTCTTGGCGATTGGGGGACAGGTTAACCAGAAAATTGCAAAGTACACAACCCAGCTTCAGGATGGAATCTTAATTTTGTGAGACTCACTTCTCTTCCCCTTCCAGGTCTCAACTCCTTCAACTTCAACCCTTAGTTTTCCTCTTGCCCTTCAGCCCTTTACCTCTTATCCGATTTTCTACTGTCATTACTCTTTCTCCTGTCGTTTCTCTTTCTCTTCTTCCCACCTCTTCCATTTCTCCCCTTGTTTTTCATTCTCTCTTAACTCTTTCATCTAGATCCCTTTCCCTGCACTTTCGTAATTAGAAAGCAAACAGAATCGCGGTCTTGCCAAGTTGGCGAAGTCGAAGATGAAACAGCAGTTTCCGGTTGCTCATCTTTCTTCTACAATTGGAAAGATGGACCAGCTGACTCTCTTGTTTGAATCAAATAACCCGAAGCGTTAAGGACGACAATATATTTAACTGTCACATGCAAAGAGTGAATTGGTGTAAGCGGGAGGGATAAGTTTTTACGAGTATCCTTGAGGGGATCGGAGCCAAGATTCGAAAGGATTACGAAAGATCCGCCTTTATTTACGGATAATAGAAGAGTTGGGTTCTGAACAGACAGAGAGAGTGTGTGTTGAAAGTATTCATACAGATATGTGGGTGGAATATATCGATGCATGGTCTCTATACAGGATACGGGTTTAATACGAGGATGATGAAACCCGAAGAGTGCCTGCGTGAATGGCTTGAAAGTTTTCAATGGCAGTGGTAGAATATGACGAGTTCGGATGGAAAGGTTCATAAAGTCCCCCTTTGTGGGATGATGGTTTTCGAGGATTTTTCAATGTAATGATGAAAGTTTAAAAACATAAGCCAGGAAAATCTTTTCTATGATGCGCTAAATTCTATTTTTCGGAAATGTTTAATTCATAACTGATTTTATCATAACATAGTATGTAATAACAATATAATTTAAAATGGAAATTGAAAAAAAAGAAAAATATTTGAAAAAACTATAATTATTGTTATCGTTAGTTTAAAGTTAAGATTTAAATAGAATAGCAGGGAGAAATGTACATTCTTTTATAAGCATTTTTCTGTAATTTAAAATCTCTAATAATATTTTTAAATAGTTTTAAATTCCTGATAAGACGAGTTTTCTCCTGTTGTACAACCGTACCTGCTCTGTCTCTAGAGGGTAAAGGTTAATTCAGTTTTTTTTTTACTTTTGAACAGTCAACTTCATTTGAGTTATGGAAACTATCACAACTAAGAGACTCCTTAAACTCTAATCAGCATTGAACTAATTAATTTTTAACTTAAATGAATAGTTTGTTGTATTTTGATTCAGTCGAAGTTGTTTACATAAGTCAGTGGAAAGGATCAATAGGACTAAAAATGCACCACATGATTGTAGTATTCGTTTAGCCAAATACTATAATTTCTTATAAATATAGATAGGCTAATTTTAGTTCTGGAGCTATTTTAGTAGTCGTAAGTGAATTTCAGGAAATATTCGCGCACCTCATTGGGGCCAACGAAGTGCAACTTTATGCAAAATGGAGAATCGCACTTTAATTATATTTGGCCTGCATTTGAGTAAAGTCTCCTCGAAACTAAGCTGGAGCACATTACGGTTAGTTTTATTTTAGGTCAGCATCCACTTCAGAGTATTAAATCTTACTGAGCATGTTTATCTCCGCACGAAGAAACTACCAACTAAAACTCAAAGTTCATCAAGCAACAGCTACATGCATGTAATTTGCCTTGAACTTTATTGCAGAATGGCGTAAATAATAATACGGATTTTGCACAACGGTTCTATTATCCGCACACAATATGAGTTAATTCAAAATGAAATGCAGAAGAGTCGACTACTTGACCCACTTATCCTTTTGACTCAGTTTCTCCTCTGTGACAAATTACTAGGTTGTTATTCTGTAATTAGATTCTAATTACGTTCCCTGTAAATTGAATTGCCCTGAATATTTAAAAAATAAATCAAATTAAAGGATAAAAAACTAAGAATTTATTTTTCATTGATAGTGTATCTTCTAGTGTTGCTTTGTAGCAGGCAGGCAGGTACATTGGAGGATTATGGATGAGTCTGAAACGGTATTTCAATAGTAAACTGAAATAAATAAAATAAAGTATTAAAATAATAATAATGGGGAATAAAAAACTATTAATGAGTTTACCCCGAAAGAAGGGAGATTTTGCAGAGAATATGGAAGTACGAATTTTCGCAGTTTTCGCTCTCTTCTCTTGAAAGCTCACAAGAGGTAAGACGCACAAAATATATCTTTAGAAGATTGTTAAGTGTTACGTCGTTTCCATGTGAAACGAAATAACTTCTTAGCAATATTCTAAACTTTTTAAATTCTGAATAACTTGATTCTTTTAAAATTAATGTAAGGTTATTCAAATTACAAAATATACTTATAATAAATATCAGATTTATATAAAATAAATTCTATTTTATTTATAATTCTACTGGAAGTAATTATTGTACAACCCAGTGATTCATCAATAATAAGAAAATATAATAATAATCGTAAAAAAAATTCTCTCTTTACTACTGTTATTTAATATTAAATTTACTAAACTCACAAAAAGAAAGAAAGAGATATATATTTAAGTATTGACCATCATTTGTAGCGTTGATTATATTAAATATTTTAATTTATTAAAATATTTAATGAAGTAATTTATTAAAGTTCTGTTTACGACAGTAATTATTATACAATCCGGCAGAATTTAGTGAAGATTAACGTTATAAAAGTAGAGCAATACCATTTCCGCAAGGCTCTACAGTCAAGGTGCATTTGTAGAAATAACCTAGTACTGTTTGAGAAATTGGGAAATTGAAATATGTCCTTAGTCCTCCATTAGAATAGGATAGTAAATTAAAAGAGGTTTTACCCAGAATTTTATTTTATATTTATTTTATTTAGCATAGGGAATATTATACCCATACTTTTAGTTTAAGTAGTTAAAAAAATTAATATTTAGATGAAAAGTTAAATTTTGATTTATAATTTATTTTTATTATTTTAATTCTAGATTTACAAGCGATTTTACAAAAGAATAAAATGGAATAAACTAATAAGTTTTACGTATTTTATTTGGATTTTAATAATAAATTGATGTGAGTAAATAAAATTAAATTGATCTAAGAAATTTTTAAAGCTAAATGAAAACCAGTTTGAGAAAATAACAAATTAAGTTTGATATTTATAAATAGTAATAATAGAAAGAGATAGGTATTTGTTTGTATTTTGTATAATTTTCAAATCAATAACAATTGAACAGAATTAAGAAAATTTCACTTATAATAATTTATATATTTAATTTTTAAATTTATAATAATGTTTCATTTGCAGATTCTTTTAACAATCGATGATGAATTCTGCATTATTTAATTTTATAAAATAAATAAGTAGAGCTGAGATCATAATAAAGAATAAAATAAATTATTATTTTATTAAATTTTAAAATCAATTAACATATTAATTAAAGTAATTACAATGTATAAATATTAAAGTAATTATTAATAAAAAATTATTTCTAAAATTATTACAGAGGGATATTTTCTTTTATTATAATTAGAAATAATATTGGTTTCAAAGATCCATACTTGATTTAAATCTCTGTCCCTTTAAATGTTAATTCAAATTCAGAATAAAATTAGAAAATAGAAATAATATCCCCGGTTATAAAGGACTAGGATAAATATATATATATTCTTCAATTCTCTATTAATACAAACTAGCTAAGTTTTACATAAGTAAGTTAATTCTAATTAAATTATTGATCCTTTTATTACGGACATAGAAAAAGTTTACCGTATCAGGACAACACCAACTTTAACTGCAAACAAAAATTCGTCACTTTTCACTATGTTAAAAATCAAACAATAATATTTAATTTAAATTTATCTCATAATCTCCGCGTTTTCCAGACTAAAAGGAGTAAAGAAAATATCAGAATCAAGGTTCGCCTTGACAATTGCAGTGAAAAGTTAATTAATCTCTAGCTTTAGTGCGTCGTGTAAAAGTCTTTAAATCTTTATTAAAAGATGGAAAGTTTTTCATTCTGCAATATATTTTGCTTAAAAGAGTACCTACAGAATGAAAATTCAACAAGTAAGTAAGAATTCAGAAGTGAGTGTATAAAAGAGTAATATTTTCTTAGTGGTCTATGATGCATATTGCATTTTTAGAAACACTTTTATATACCAGTGTTTTTAGCACTAAAAATTTATAACTCGCAATGTGCATTCTGAATCAGTTCTTTTAAGGCAAAAAAGAATAAAACAACTTGAGCAGTTGAAGTGTACTCTTATGTGCAGGTGCTCTTTCCGTATAGAATAGAAAGCACCCTACTATTTCCCGTGATGGATCGCAATATCACATATTTCCTCTGTTTATGCACTTTGTAAAATGCACATTACCCTGTAAAACTCTTTGCATTGCTCCCTTTATACCAAGAATAAACAATATTAAAGATACCCGAACGTATATCTCCGTTCAAGTTGAATTTATCGTAACATTCAACGGGGAAGGAGCGCTGGCAAATTTTTATTGACATCAGCTCATTATTTATTCTGCATTTGAAAAATATTCCTTGCTTATAAGCATCTCAAGAAAAAAACTTGTCATATTTGAACTTTAATGTGGTTTTGATAAATATTTTTTTATATTTATGATTCTGAATTTGATTTAGATTTAAACATTCTTGCATGTAATGTGACGTAGTAAATATTGCCACGAACATAGAAATTAAAGGTTTGTAAAAAAATTAAATTAACAATAAAATAAAGTCAATTAATAAATAAAAAATCTTACAATTAAACATGGACAAGACAACGTCGTGGCAATAGGAATTAGGTTTTTCAATTTCGGAGAGGAAAATTTAAGATGGATGCTTGCTGGTGCACAAACAATGCATGGTAACTAATGGGAAAAAAAGCGCACGGCGTTAATCAAGTGTCTACTTCTTTCAATCGGCAGTAGCAGAAATTCAAAAGTTTATTAAAAGGAATGAAAACTTCTCAGAGTAAATTGACTCCGTCTATTTACTAAATTTAACAAAAAACCAAATTCAAAACAAAAAAAAAATTTTTTAAATAATAAATATTTAATAAATAAAAAGCATTTAAAAATTTGATACTTACTAGAAAAGAATAAAATTTTTGAAAATAATAAATATTTAATTAAAAGAACACAAAAGTTTAAAAAAAAATTTGTGTACTGAAAATTTTTGTTCTTTAAAACTAAAACTGTAAAACAGAAGTTAAATAATTTTTGTAATAATAACTATTTTATAAAACCTAGAAAATATTTATAAAAAAGTATGTACTTTTTTATAAAATTCATTTTGTAGGGAATGTAATAAATAGTCATTTTAATTGGTTACAGTGAATTCAAATAATATTAAGTTTTGTCTTTTGTGATTGTTAACTTCTATTCCCAAGGTCAATTACTTAGTTCCAAGAAAAACAGGTAGGAGCCAGCACGAATCAGAAAGAAAAGGCGCTAACCAAAACAAGTGTTTGGAAAATCAAGTTAGTATAGTGGGGACACCCGTGCGGTAATGTAAACACTTTCGCACAGTTCCCCCACTATTCTAGTGCGATAATTCATTATCGCTCGGTTGTAGAATCGAACAGGAATCAACAAATTGCCAAAAGGAATTCTATGCAGTTAGAGCGACCTTTGCGTACAGTGTGCGAAAAATAATTTATTAAAAAACATTGATTTAAAAATTTGTTTTGTATGACTGTTTTCTGGTTTATTTATTTTATTATAACTTCTCCCATGGCACATCTCAGCGTGAAAAAAGAAAATCCAGTAAGTTTCTTGATAATATTTTATATAATAACAGAATGTGAGCTACCTGATAAAGGTAATTCTTCAATTCGTCATGCAGTTTCCATAGGACTAACATATATATCTACTATTAATATACTACTTTTAACTCTATAATTTAAATATATACTTCTTTCTCATTATTTTCATAATAGAAGCACAATATTTGACATTATATTTAAATTTAGGTGAGATGTTATATTGGTTCACCTCCTCATGGTGCATCTTGAAAACAAATTCCTTAAAAATCAAATTTACGATCTTACAAATTATATTTCGTTTAAATTAAATTTAACCAATTAATTTTTGAAAAATAATGTTCTTTCAAAATTGAAAAGAATTTTCCTAAAAATTAATCCCTTTAAATTAATTATAAACTCAATAATATTGAAAAAAGGTTTTTTATTTTCAGATCTTAAAAAAAATCCGTTTTTATTTCTATGAACAAATGCAGGTTTTTTTGTCTCAAGCGGCTCTCCTAAATTCTCTAGAAAGGTAACTTCCATTTTAACTTTAAATTTGACTCTGTAAGGGCACTGGGGAGACTCTAGAGATGCTTTTAAGGAATCCCTATGAGTCCCGAAAAGGAGTATGAAAAAGGGAGGGGTAGTGTGGGCGTAGAAAATGTGTAGGGTAGACATAGAGTAGGTGTAGAGTAGGCATAGGGTAGGTGTAGAATAGGCTCTGGAGAGCCTTTGTGGAATCTCCATAGCACCGAGGGGGAGTAGACATAGGGTACTGGTAAGTTAGACATAGGGTAGGTGTAGTGTAGGCATAGGGTAGGTGTAGGGTAGACATATAGTAAGTGTAGGGTAGGTATAGAGTAGGCTTTGAAGAGGTTTTGTGGAATCTCCATAGGGCCGAGGGGAGGGGGCTAGAAAGTAGGGTAGGTGCAGGGCAGGCAAAGAGTAGATGTAGAGTAGGCAAAAATTAGATGTAGGGTTGGCATAGAGTAGATGTGGCTCTGGAGAGGTTTTGTGAAACCTCTATTGGATCTAGGGGGAAATAAAGATAGGGTAGTAGTAAGCTAGACGTAGGGTAGGAATAGTGTAGGTATAGAGTAAGTGTAAGGTAGGTATAGGGTGGGTGTAGGGTGGACATAAAGTAGGTGCAGGGTAGGCATAGAGTAGGCTTAGGGTTGGCACTGGAGAGGTTTTGTGTAAGCTCCATAGGGTCGAGTTGGGAGTAGAGATAATGATATGGTAGGTTAGAGGTAGAGTAAGTGTAGGGCAGGTACAATGTAGACATAGAGTAGGTTTAGGGTAGGCATACGGTAGGTGTAGAGTAGACTGTGGAGAGGTTTTGTGAAAGCTCTATTGGATCTAGGGGGAAACAGAGATAGGATAGTAGTATGTTAGACGGATGGTAGGGGTAGGGTAGGTGTAGAGTAGGTGTAGGATAGGTATAGGGTAGGTGTAGGGTAGACATAGAGTAGATATAGGGTAGGTATAGGGTAGGTGTAGAGTTGGCTCTGGAGAGGTTTTGCAGAAGCTTCATAGGAATAAGGGGGGAGTAGAGATAGGGTAGTGATAGGGTAGTTTGATGTTTTGCGTAGGATATAAGAGGAGAAAAATATTTCAAGTTCAAGTCTTGAAACAGCGTCGGCGGCGATATCTTTTCGTAATGAGAGATGTCACAAATTTGTCTAGGATTTTTAAAAACTGTGTAACATTTTTCTGTTCGGGTTTCATTGTCAAAAGAGCAATTTTGCGTGTGTATCTTTTGCATCCTAAATGAGTATCGACTGCGTATGGGTAATAAAACTATTTATCAGTGTGTTTTACGGCGGTTAGCTTTTCTGCTCTCCCGCGTTTTCGTAAATTAGCGCGTCCAGCTTTTAAAAGATTCCCAGCTCGAGTAATTAGTGGCTCGATTGGCCATCAATTTGCGGATGGTCACCAAGCACCAAATTTGCGCTAAATCGTTCCCGCCAGTGCTATATTTTTTGGAATATATCTTCAAAACGAGTCACACGGTGTTCAATTTTAATTGCACATTCTCATTATTGTAAACAAAATTTTTTTATTTTTTATTTCAGTGAACTGAAATAAATTGAACTCTGTTTTCTATATTGTGAAAAAATAAAAAGAAAGATTAACCATAATTGGATTTCAAGTATAATATTCATCATCTGTTGAATTCCTCTTGAAATCTTGGGAATGCATTTAAAAAATTTAAATAATTTTTTTAATAAAGGAAAAGACGTTTTAAATTTGCACCAAGTGGTAAGAATCGGGAATAAACTCGACATTCAATCAACACCAGACGTGATGAAAAAGACGTGTAATAATTTTTCAAAATGAATTTTCAGGATGAAAATTTCCATAAAAATTCCATCAGGTTCTTCTCATTGCACAAGATATTCAACGCTAGAGTTGGGAAAACCAGAATTGCAGCAGTTTCGAAAGCTGATAGTTGGAGGCATCGAATATCGATACGCAGGAGATCACCCTAATTTCAATTCAATCCCCTGCCATTCTTAAGCGAAACTTTTTTCCCTATTTCACTCTAGAAACCATCATGCACAAAACTCTTTACTTGTTTTGTAGTAGAGGAAACTTTTTTACAACCCAGCAATAAAAGTAGATTAAAGGAGAGACTTGTGTTTTAAAATGAGATCACGTTCGCTATCAGAACGAGGTCGAGGATTTAGGTGTATTTTTTTTAAATACTTTTTGGTCACCCTGTAGCTTCCGAAAATCCTGATGCATGCTGGATAGGCGCTAGAAACGAGTCACATCGATTGGAGGTGGTGGATGTGATATCTGTGCATAGAAGGTGTGTTGAGAGGAAAAGAGGGACGCTGAATTTTAACGTATCGTTTCAGTTAGAGAGAGACTAAAGAGCAAAAATAGCCCCTGTATCGATTTTAGATTGGAAAGGATGTACATTGTTATTAATGTATATAATGCTCGAGTAATTCTAAATAAAAGAGCGAAAAATTCAAATTTTTCCCAATGTCAATCAACTTTAGACATTGAATATTTGTTATTTAGGTTCTATTCAGTTAAATGGAAATGTTAGTGTATTTTTTTTAGTCATGGAAAATTACTCCATTCATTTTACGATACTTGTTTAAAAATTATTTCGAAACATATAAAATAATAAAAAAAACCTCAAAGAGCGACATTTTACGAAAAGATCGTATTATTTTTTTGATTATCATTATATAATATTCTGGATTTGCTCCCTGATTGGATATTCGCGAGAGACTCCTTCTAGAGTTGGTTTACAATCCACAGAAAATGTATCTGTTAAAATTGATGGATCATCAAAAAAAATTACTTGACAAAAACTCACAACACTTTTAGATTTCACTTAATATAGTTTATTTTGATTACACAGTAGAGAATACGTCACATTTATAAACCGTTATAAATAGTTGAAGAACCATTTACGAAACCGTCTATAAATTTACGGTTAAACGCACCTGATGTCGATTGCATAAAGGTCATAACGGAACTGAACTCTCTCATCACACCAGGCCCTCGCTAACTAACCAAAAGGGTGGGAGAGCTCCTACCAACGATCCGAGCTCCAGCCTGTAGAGAGAGAAGGAGGGCAGGCATGGCCACAGAACAGGGGAACTCCCACCTCAATAGGACCCTAAAACTCAATTGAAGATTTTATGACAGATTAAGCTTTGTTTCACAATGCCCACGGAAAGAGATAAACCACCCATTTAAATCCTGCAAGAAATCATCCTTATAACTGACCGGAATCTAAACAGTGATATGAAAATTATGTTTTTAACTACAGATAATAAAATTGTTAACATCAATAATATTGTCCTTTATTGTAAAGTTTTAGAAGAGCAATCTCTTTCAAAATCTTTCGTGATAAGATTACATTTTCATAAAGTTTGAAATTTATTTAATCCAGGCGGAGCTTATGACGTCTTGTTTCCTTTTATTTGTCTTTTCTCAAAGTCATGCTGAGGAAGCAGGGTTGTAAGAGAAAAAGATGAAGAAAGGTTTCGGAACGAGAGGAATGACTGCTTATCGTGTGCCGGTTCACGCGGAGATTAAAAGCAGTCCTGAATTTCAACGTACTTTGCAATATATATATATATATGTATATAAGTATAAAATCTTCTAGATATTTTATTCATTTTTTCCATCAAATTCTTTTAGCAATACTGAAATATAAATCTCTTTTACATCTTTGAAGAGAAGATCTAAATCCTTCACTGTTTAATGCACATTCATACAAAATAAATAGACATTTTATAAGGAATACCCCATTTCTCTACACAAATAATACTTTAGATTAAAGGAGAATTTAAAAAAATTGTGAATCTTTGAAATAAAACTCAAATAATATTTTATACTATAATTTTGATTGTACCTTACCTGAGATATGATTTGCGAAAAGTTGTCAGCAGATCAATAAAATTGTGAATTGAGCTATCAGAGGATTTTTAGTTGATTTGCATGAATGATTGATTGATCAATTATTGCAAATGAAAATTACTTCATTTGTATGTATGTAGTAGGCTAATTAGAATAAGAGAAATTCTATCTTGTTAAACATATCAAAACGCTATTTGATCGAAACATGAGAGGATATCTCGAGTGGAATATGAATGGAGCCGTATTAAATTATGAGATGGGTTACAGTGGAGTTCGAGTAGCGTCTATGCACTCGTCTGTAAATTTGATGTTTCAATTAGCAGATCAGATAAGCAATATCAAACTATAAATTTGTTTCCTCTCCAGTCAACTGAACTATCATTAAGCTGGTTATAACACCATTTCGTCAACTTAATACTTCTAACACAATTTATGTGAGTGTCTAATGTCAACATGATTTGATATAAAAGTAGTAGACGCTGATCTGGAATCAGTAAAATTTAATAACAGACGATTTTGCTCCCATTTGCCAACCTCTGATTTTTTACCACTTATTTTTTAACCACACCTCTTTTAAGACTTAAGAAGCAGAATATTAAGCCTCATTGTTTAAAATGTAACAAATAAACGTCGCTTTGAGTAAATGCGATATTTGGCAAGATGTTGAGTGCTTTACAAATTGCTTGCCACCGGCAGAAGGAATAACATTTCACAAAGGAATGCGACACATTGAGCTACGGAGCTCTGTGATGCCTCCATCAAACATCCAGCCACAGAAATTTAACTTGGTTGGTCTCCCTTCACCCCTTTGGGTTTCACGAAGCTCAAGGTGAAGGCTCCTTTTACGTGAGCTCGTCAGCAATAACGTACTTGCTGTGTCAAGCTTGAGCTGACGTTGCCTCTGAGCATCCGCTATCAACGAACTATTCTGTCTTCGTCTTTCCTAATTTCCCCCTAATACCTTTCTACCCATTGAAAGTCACATCGATCAGCTAGCTGGGTGCCAAGTCTCCTTTCATAATCAACGATATCGTCTTCAAGGAAAGCTGTCCTTTTAAAAGTGTTCACTGAACCAAACATTATTCACTGATCGATCATATTGCAAAAAGCTTAGACGAGACGCTTGAAGAGAATCGGGAGAGAGAAGTCACTAAAAGGTAGATTTTGTTGTTTGACGTTTTCAAAGACAAGGCGTAAATTGGATTTATATCTTTTGTCCAATAAAGGAGAATTTTGAAAAAATATTGCTCGAAAGAACATGTGAGAATTGGAAAGTTTTTTCAAAACTTCTGTTGTCAAGTTGCAAGTAAATTTCTTTACAGGTCAAATGGAATGAGGTATCTGATGGTAGGTGAACACCGAATTTATTTACGATCTTACTACTTGGACAGAAAGAAAATATAGAGAGGTTGGCTACTACACCACGGTGGCGCTAATAAGTCATGGTTGTTTCAACGAATTTTTGAAAATCTTTCAATTACGGGAAGAGGAATTGTGCTCTTATTTCAACGCCTTAGTGGGTAACGTAGGGCATTTTCTTTACGCTTGACAGAAGTGGATAATTTATTATTTAGCTATTACTATTATCCTACGTTAATTCTTGAAATTTCTTTTATAGAAAATGGTAAATTTGATTATTCGTCTCAGTTTAACATTACAAAAATGATTTTTCAAATACGGACTTGTATGACCTGATCACGGGTATTTTATCCTATTCTAAAAAGAACAGACGTTGTGATTAACTTCAGACGTGTAACTCCATTTCCGAGTCTCCCATTGGTCAGTACATATCAAACCTCACTATTGATAGTTTTCAGTTACGATTTTTTGTTTTGGAGACGAATTAAAATCATTTAATTAAATATTGTAACCTTAAGTTTATTTTATAAAATTTCTTATAATGTTAGCAATCTAAAATAACAAAAAATTTTATTAAAATAGTTAATACATAGAAATTAGCTTTGACCTTGACTTCCCTATACGAGAACCCTTTCGATCAACTTCAGAGGTGTAACACGTTTTATCGGGCTTCTAATTGTCTAGCAGATTTTCGATATTTTTTGTCAACAATTGCATCACATTTTAGATGTTTATTTGGAGTATTTTTCAATTTATTTATAATCTTCGTTTAATAAATAATTGCATACTATTAAATAATAATAGATTAAAAATAAATTAAATTTTAATAATTAAGGAGTGTTAGTTTAAGAAGTGACAGTGATTTTAGTGAAGTTGTTAAGGTTACAGTGTTTTGAGTGAAATAATGTTTTGTTTACATTGGCATTCGTTTCTGACAGGTGAGTAATGATAATAATATTAATAATCTTTTATTTCTTTTTATTTTATTTCTAACTTATTTATCTGTTTTTTAGTTCTATTATTAAATTTTTTTTTCCTAAAAGTATCATAATTATTTATGTCATTTAAGGTTTTGATATTTCTTTTTATTCTAATGCACGTGGTGATGTGTCATCGGATATCTTTTCGGTCACCTGGAAATTGTGAAACTGGTAAGTTATAATAATTTTTAGTTCTTTATTTTTTTTTATTGTATGTTTATAATTCATTAACTTTTTAAGTTTCTGTAAAATAAAATTATACTTCCATGTTTAAAGTTATGTTTCTTGTTATCATTCTCCAGTTACGTAGTAATGGTTAGTGACAGATAAGTAATAATAATAATTTTCAATAATTTTATTTTATTTTATTGTAAGCTTCTAATTTATTCATCTTTTTTCTTATTACATTAATTCAATTGTTGTATTTTCTTCATTAAAGTATCATATTGATAAATGTCATTTTCGGTTAGGATGTTTGTTTCTATTATAATTTAATAATTACATTATGTGATAATTATCATTAAAGTTTTTTTGACAAGTAATTCATTTTTACTTAAAACGTTAGTTTATTAAATAATTATTTTAAATTTATAAAATGAGTATAGTTATAATAAAGATAATCATAAAATAATTGTAAGTATAGTAAATAATAATAACTTTTTTACATTTTTTTTGTTTCTAAATTTCTAATTTCTTTATTTTTTAAACAATTGTGTTTTTTATTATTTACATTTTTTATTTATAAAATTAAAACTAATAACAATTCATTACTTTTAATTAATATATTGAATTATTTATTATTGTATTGAAAATAATATTTTATTAATTCTTTTAAATTATTATTATATGAGTAATTTAATGTTAAAATGTTTATTTCTATTCTAATTCATGTGTAAATTGTTACTAACTTTCATGAAGAAAAAAATAACAAGCGCGCCGCGGCGCGCAGGTCGATCTCGTTTAGACTATATCAGAAAAAGAGAAGCATCAACTATCGATATACCTGAAAATTTCTGAAATTTTATTAATGATAAACGTAAGACATCTAAGATCTTAAATATTATGCATTATTAAGACACTGCTGCGGAGAATGACACTGAAATTTTCGAATTATTGACTGAATTTAAATCAGTGTTTAATGAGCCCGGTGACATATAACTTATTGTAAGTTAAAGTTGTAAATTATGACTCTATGACTCTGTGTGATTCAAATAAGGTAAAAGGCTTTATCGATTTCTCCGAGTCAGGATGTCAGGTATTATTATTTAAATAAAATAATACTTTTTTAACGTTTCGGTTGTCGATGCAACCCTCATCAGAACTGTGAATTTTATTTAGTAATTTAAAATTTATATAACAAAATTATGGCGGAACATAGAACAGTTAATATAATGGTACTTACTTAATATAATCACAAGATTTTCTTTAAACAATTTTTTCTCAAGGAATAAAATATATTGACATTGTTATTTTGTAAAAATAAAGCATTTTGTTTCTTTGAGAAAGAAACAAAAGTTTGTCAGTGATTTAAAATTTTATTTTAATACGTTTCACTTGAAAGTCAAAAATATACTGAAATTTAATTACATTTTGTTTACTTTTATATATTTACTAAGTGGTACAAAGAGAAGGAGAAATTAGGATTTTGATTTTCTTCTTTCCTTCTCCTTCTCTTTGTACCACTTAGTAAATATATAAAAGTAAACAAAATGTAATGAAATTTCAGTATATTATTGACTTTCAAGTGAAACGTATTAAAATAAAATTTTAAATCACTGACAAACTTTTGTTTGTTTTTATTTTAATACGTTTCACTTGAAAGTCAAAAATATACTGAAATTTAATTACATTTTGTTTACTTTTATATATTTACTAAGTGGTACAAAGAGAAGGAGAAGGAAAGAAGATAATCAAAATCTTAATTTCTCCTTCTCTTTGTACCACTTAGTAAATATATAAAAGTAAACAAAATGTAATTAAATTTCAATATATTTTTGACTTTCAAGTGTTATATAAATTTTAAATTACTAAATACAATTTACAGTTCTGATGAGGGTTGCATTGACAACCGAAACGTTAAAAAAGTATTATTTTATTTAAATAATAGTACCTGACATCCTGACTCGGAGAAATCGATAAAGCCTTTTACCTTATTTATTGTAAGTTAATATTGTTCACACGTATCTGTCATTTCTAATTTTGTAATTTATTTATTTATTACATTTTAAAATCTCTCATGTCTCTTTTGACACTTAGCCATGTACTTATTATATATTACTCTACAAAGTTATTTATAGCCTGTATAATTTATTAAATAAATCTTAAAAAATTAGAAAATAACACATCTTACAAAAAACTTTTTAATTTTTAGAATGAACGAAGACTATTGTATTCGCATATAGCATGCAGTAGTCGGTTGACGTATTAAGAATTTTTTTGGAAAGTTTGTTTAAGTTTTTTGTTTGTAAGAATAATAAAAATCATAGATATGTTATATTCTAATTTGATTAATTTAATGACTGTTTTTCAACTAACTCATAACTCCAAAAGTTTTAAAGATAAATCGTTAAAGTAATTTTCAACAAACCAGCCATTTAACAGATTTTAATTGAAAGATTATAAGTGAGAATTAAAAGGAATATTTGTAAATACAGTAACCTGTTCTTAAAATTTTGAAAATAAGTCTTCTTCAACCATTAAAAAAAACTTCTTAAACATTTATTTGCAATTATGTTTTTCTAAATTTAATTATAGTTGACAAATCGTTGAACTTGCAAAGGTTCTTGGTCGATTTTTCATTTTTTCTCGACAATATAAGGTCTAAACCCCAGTGATTTGTACCTATCGTCTGCGTTCCAGCAGGTAGTTACTTACGGGCTAAAGAAGGCCGAAAGTGAATCGCTCTCTGGTAGCTGAGAATGGCTTCTTCGTAGTTCCGTCTGCCTTGTTGTAATATCCCCCTGAAACATGACCAAAAAGAAAATAATGAAATTAATTTCCTTCGGGAAATGCAGTCAGGAAATTAATCTACAAGTCTTTATTTTATGCCCTGAAGCAAATTTGCACGGCAAATTGAACCGGAATTTTTACTTGCAAAAGATCAAGCCGCTTTTAGCGCAATTACAGCGTAAAAAATTAAATTCATATTTTTACATTAAACTTTAATAATTCTAGAGAATTTTGCATTTACGTTGAATATTGATTAGGAAAGTAAAGCCCAGTTTATTGATGGCTTTTTTTATAAAAAAAATTTTAAGTGAAAATTTGTACTCGACAAAATTTATTTAAGAGTGGGTTAAAGTAGGAAATTAATAATTTCTTTAATGAGATTCAGAATCACAATTTTTTAAGGAATAGAGCTTCTAAAACATATTTGTATCTTGAGATTCAAAATTTCCTCCAACGTCAATTTCTCTAGAATAATTAAGGTGTCTAACTTTTAGCGCCATTTGACGACGCTATTTTCCTCTTGAAAATGTGTCAAACACCTTGATCGTTCTCGAAAAACTGACACGTAAAAACTTTAAACTTTAAAAACAAATATGTTCCAATTTCCTTACTGAATAACAAATTGTGACTCAGAATTTTATATTTAATAAAGTGTCAGGGTTTACGGAAAAAATTGCTGTAAAAGCTGTTGCTATTTTAAATTAATTTGCTTCCAAGTATTTATTAGGAAACATAATTCCAAAGAAGACATAAGTAAAAGTTTATCTATTTTCGTGAGCTAAAAAAGAAAATAATTTAGAAATATCTGAAAAAGAGTATTAGAGAGATGAATATAAGAGCATTTTAATTAAAAATGTATCAGACTCTTGACGTGTTATTTTTACAGCTTTATTTTTTTAAATCGAAGGCATTAATGTAAAGGTAAATTAATTTCGAGAGATAAAGTGTTTTTAGAATAGTGTGATCAAGCAAAACTGGAAGGTGAAGCTATCGACACTGGAGGTGCAACTGGGCTGTTATCGACATAATGTCTAGCTTGGTGAATATGGTAAAAGGAGAGGGCTGATTGCAAGCTCGAGCTTGACTTTTTGCAGAATTCTTTTGCCAGCAGGTGTAATATCAGGACTCGGGTCGCGAAAATTTGCGCCATGAAGTATAGGAAGTGAGAAAGTGTCAAACGTTGAAAAAAGGGTAAAAATAGAAGAGAAGAAAGTCGACTACGACGCTTAAAAATATTGTGTACTTTAATCAATGGATTGCTTCCATCAATCAAGTAACGTCAGTCTCTCTTGAATGAAGCCGTATTAATCTTTATCAAGCAAGTAATCAAGAAATGTAACTCATTTTTACGACCCGCTTGAACAAAATCCGAAATGGAAGATTTTACTGATTTATAAAAATGAGGGCTTCATTAACCTTGTTGATAAAAATTTCGGGTAAATGCTATTGAGTTTAGCTAGTTGAGATCAAAGGTTAAAAGTAAAGTGATATTATAATGCTCTTTTATTATCTTTTCATGAAAAGAAGAAGACTTTATAAAATAAAAAAGTTAATTGAGAAAAAGGGGAATAAGTAAGTAGAATATTAATGAATGACAAGAAAATAATTAAAGGAAAAAAAATATAGAGGAAATAAAAACAAATTTAATTATAGTTCAGTTGGTGTATAAAGAAAAGAATAAATTAATATTGAAGGAAATGAAAAAAAAAATCACTATTTAAGAAAAGCAAAGTAATACGTTAAAGAAAAAAGACTATAAAAAAGAGATGAAAAATATTGAAAAATAACGGTTTTGCTAAAAAGCCACCATTAGATTGAAAACTTTGAAGTAAAAGACGGTCATAGGGTATGTTAGGACCAAGCCAGAAATTTTTTCATTGTGACATCTTACATTAAATGTATAATTTTTAGGACACAATAAAATAAAATTTACTAAGCTTCTTAAAAAAGTAAAAAATACTGAATAATATAGTTTTACAATGCAGCAATTTATTTGGCCTTTGGAGACTAATTTTCAATCAACATAATAAGTTTTTCAATGACAGGGATAGATAGAGATGAATAGCACTTTATATTTAACTGTTTATATACAATAAGAAAAACATAGAATTGGTCACAAAAGTAGATTCTGAATCACTTGGAATTATCTTATATCCGAAGGCAACAACAATGTGGGAAGGAAAATTTGATTGTGAAGAAACTGATGATTGAGAAATAGAAAGAGAGTAAAAGTTGACAGCTGTAGCGCCGGAATACAGTGCCTGTCTCTTGGCCTTGTAGAGAAGTTTTAAATATGATTCCCTTCAGTGCCACCTGGCAGCACCAACTTGCTTAGTCACCCGCTATTAATTTCGACTATTGTTAGAATTGATGGTTGATGATTCACAAAAAACGTCACAGCACATTTCGCTCTTTCAAAGAATAGTTTATTCTTATTGCGATGATATAAATACGTCAAAGTTAGTACACCTGTTATGAACACAAGTGGCGAAACCGAGAAAAGCACGGGAATACGCCCCCGATGTGAATGATACTAAGGTCGTAACGCAACTGAACTGTCTAAGCTCAAGACGGCCCTGACCCACCTCATGACATCAGGCCCAAACTGATTGACCAAAAAGGTGGGAGAGCTCCCACCAACAATCTGAGCTCCATCCTGTAGAGATAAAAGGGGGGCAGGGATGGTCACAGAAGAGGGGAACTTCCACCACAATAGGAACCTTAAACTCAATTCAAGATTTTAGGACAGATTAAGCATTGTTTCACAAAGGCCAGAGAAAGTTATAAACCACCCACTTAAATCCTGCAATAAATCCTCCTTAAAATTTATGGTTTAGTATATTTTCTGTTTACATATTCCTGTCGCTAAAAAACTTATCCTATTCTAAAAAGAACGGACGTTGTGGTTAACTTAAGACGTGTAACTCCATTTCCGAGTCTCCTATTGGTCAGTAGATATCAAACCTCATTATCGATAGTTTTTAATTTCGATTTTTTGTTCTGCAGAGGAATTAAAATCTTTTAATTAAATATTAAAACTTCAAGTTTATTTTATAAAATTTCTTATAATGTTAGCACTCTAAAATAACAAAAAATTTTATTAAAATAATTAATGCATAGAAATTAGCTTTGACCTTGACTTCCCTATACGAGAACCCTTTCGACCAACTTCAGAGGTGTAACGCGTTTTATCGGGCTTCTGATTGGCTAGCAGATTTTCAATATTTTTTGTTAACAATAGCATCACAGTTTATACGTTTATTTGTACTATTTTTCAATTTATTTAAAATCATTGTTTATTGAATAATTGCATTTTATGAAATAATAATAAATTAAAAATAAATTAAATTGTAATAATTAAGGAGTGATAGTTTAAGAAGTGACAGTGATTTTAGTGAAGTTGTTAAGGTTATAGTGTTTTGAGTAAAATAATGTTATGTTTACATTGGCATTCGTTCCTGGCAGGTGAGTAATGATAATAATATTAATAATCTTTTATTTATTTTTATTTTATTTGTAACTTATTTATCTGTTTTTTAGTTCTAATATTTAAATGTTATTTTTTTTTCTTAAAGTATCATAATTATTTATGTCATTTAAGGTTTTGATATTTCTTTTTATTAGAATGTACGTGGTGATTGTCATCGGATTTCTTTTCGGCCAAGTGGAAATGGTGAAACTGGTAAGTAATAATAGTTTTTAGTTCTTTATTTTGTTTTATTGTATATTTATAATTCATTAACCTTTCAAGTTTCTGTAAAATAAAAATATTATACTTTCATGTTTAAGGTTATGTTTTTTGTCATTATTCTCCGGTTAGGTAGAACAGTAGGATAAAATGATAAAATTTTGTTTAAATTGATTTTTAGACCGCATTTTTTAACCAAATTAAAAAATTCTTCTTTCCTCTAATGCAGAACTAAATTCTTAAGAGATCTGTGAGAGTCGATTTTTTAATTATTGTTTTCTAAATTTTTAATGTTAATGCAAAAAGTATAAAAAAAATATTTTTTACAATTTTATATTTCATTTGCACAAAATTTTTTTTGCATACTTAATAATGTATGCATTTGATATTTCGGTGTGTGTCAATAGTAAAAAACATAAACACAAACATTCATTAAGAAAAAAATAACAAGCGCGCCATGGCGCGCGGGTCGATCTCGTTACACTTAATAACAGGTCTTCAAAGGCCCGATATATTACATGAAGACTACCTTTACAATAACAGAAACAAATTAGTTGCATTTTGAACTAATGTTGTGCTGTTAACATATATATTAAAAGTCCAAAGGATAATTTGGCAAGATTATAAAAAATTTGCTGGTTATGTGCACCGGTGTGAATTTTCTGAGCGAGAAAAATGAGTTTGTCCAGGGCCGAAAATTAATTCAGAAACTGCAGCAAAAGGTGTGGAGCTTAGTGGCGTTCTCATGGGATCAGCACAGGTGTGCGGTTAGGTTAAGTCTAGCGAAGCTCATATACACAGTGCTTATAAATGTAATATATTTTACGCGCATAAAAGCATGGAAAACCCTAAATACATTCCGCTCATATATTTCGAAAAACGGAGTACATAATCCTACTTTTGCATAAGACAGTAGTTTATCATGTTACGCAAGACTTTTAAGGAAAGTGAATTGGATCTGAGACAAAACATCCCCAAGTAGAAGCGCGAGATTAGTAGTCCTGAACAAGGGGAAAACCGATGCGTAACGAATGCGTTTCTCTGATTCATAAATTTCAAATATCCATCCAATTCCCCAAGGATTCTGATTTGCGCAAAATCAGACAAATATTTTAAGAGCCACACCGCAGAAAAATTTATCTCTTGGCACGACCAACATAAAATACGAATTTCGCAGGAAGCACTACTCGTCCAAGGAATTTTGCCTGGAATCTTCTCGAGGACGTATAGCAACGAAGAAAGGTTATATAAAAGCGATTCCAAAGTTTTATTTGAAACTTGTAGCCAAATGTCCACGGATTCCTTTTCTTTTGATGAAATAGGTTTTTTTAAGCGCTGCTCCTTGATTTTCAAATTATTTCCTTTGCAACACGCCTGTTACGTCAGTAACTATTATTAATATAGATTTTATTCTACACGCGTAGATTTGTCACGCCTGAAATTTCTAACATATTCAAATATATTGTAATGATTCGATATATTCTTTGTGGGAGTTATGAGCCATTTGAAGGAATCAAAAATCTGGATGTAGATCTTATATTTCGAAATATAATTTAATTGTATTGTTTCGAAATGTTTTTAATGATTTTATTATATCACATAGATGAGAAGTATCATCGATGAAAATAATCTTGTTTATTTATCTCTTATCCTCTATTTTTGTATGTATATTTGTATGCACACCGTCGATGGCCTTATAGAACTTTGGGGAATTCTGATAAATAAATAAAATTAATCTGTAAAGACTGTCAGTTGTGTGAAACTAAATTATAATCCATAATTTCCTGGATGTCGAAACTATTACGTCCAGAAATCAAATGAGGATATTACGTGGCGATTAGTACGCAAGGATGACAGGTTATGTCAATTCAAATTAATCGTTCGATCAATCAATTAATGTATGTCCATCTGTATCTCAAAACAGGAGAGTCACTAGAGGGGGATTAATAGAGCCTCACTCCAACTCTTGACCAAATCCCATATGGTCTCCAAATACGGACACTACTTCATGGGTCCTCCCACCTACCAGTAAATGCTGTTAGCATTGCTGCAGGAGATAAGCGCAGATAAATACCAATTGTACCCTGTTTCCTATTTCGTGAATAAAGTGGACTAAAAGCTCTTGGATTTAAAATCGAAATTGTCACAACTTTGCATAAAACTGGCTTCTATTAACTTTGAAATTAATTAACGTATTGAAAAACAAAAACTATATTTAATATTATTCAGAAGAATTATAAATTGTTTGTAGTGTCCAAAGTACTAATTTATATTTGACATAAATTTCATTTTACATATAATTTTAACTTGACCGAATTAAAACTGTAAATAATTTAACGGAATATCTATCTAACGTAACTTTTTAAAAAAACGTTTAAAATGGCAAATAAAATTATCCCGATAGTACTTTATTAGTATTTCGTTACGTTTATAACAAGTAAACAAATGTGACGTATTCTTATGTGATTATAAAGTTAATAATGTTTTGATAGGTATTGGAACGTCGTGAGCTTCTCCGCTTTTTTTTCTTCTTCTTTTAGTTTTATCATTTCACTTCACTCTTCTAGAATGTTTACAATAAAGTTATAAGGAAAATTTCTGGCAATATTTAAATAGGTGGTTTATGGCCTTTTTTAATCTGTCATAAAATTTTGAATGGAGTTTAAAAATCCTCTTAAGGTGGATTTTCCCCTTGTTCTGTGGTTATGCCTGCTGCTTTCTTTCTCTCTCTCTCTCTCTCTCTAGGCTGGAGCTCAAAATTTTGGTGGGAGATCGTCCTCCCTTCTTTTAGTCAGCTAGGGCCTGATGTCATCATAGGGGTCAGTTCTGTTTCGGCCTTAATACTAAAGCATATATCGTTCTCTCTCTTATATTCCTTAACCGGGGAATCGGTAATCTGTACTTAAACAGAAGAAAGACAATGCATCTTAGAGAGAAAAGGACATAAGTTCAAAGAATGGACATTTAAATCCATAAATCATCTAAGAAATTAGACAAGAATTTAGCCACCTGTTTTCTTATATTCTGATTTCTCAAATTTTATTCTATTTCAATTTTAATCATTCTAATTTTTAGTATATTCTTTATTGTTCAAATAATTTGATTTTATTAGGAATCTCAGATTTGATTTTAATAATAATTTATAAATTTTATATCAAGCTTCATCACTGATTCCTCAACTCACCTGAACAATAAACATTTAATTAAACAAATAAAATAATAATTTTAATTAATTATTGAATTTTTCTTGAATAAACAAAATAATAATCTTTTTATTAATTATTGAATCAATAATTTAAGAAATCAGAAATTATTGGAATTTTCATTTTATTTAAAATTAGAAAAGTTAAATGTCTTTCAAAAACAAAACAAATCCATTTAAACTGTATCTATTCTTATTTTAACTTACTTTATCAAAATAAAAACAACGATTAGCCAATTAGTATCAATTTAGAATGATCTTTAAAAATCCAATCTAAAACAAAATTTTTTTTATTAATTAATTTCTCCTATTTCAATTTCAAATTTCTATTTATTTAAATTTAATCCTGCCTACAGTCCCTAATTTTTGGGGATAAATCTATGCCCTACGGTATTTTCTTTGAATATATATATAATTTTTTTATGGTTTATTGACAACCTAATTTTTTTTTAATATGCTCAGAAAGTTGGTTGTCGCCAAACCTATAGCAAATCCTAACATTACACGGAGGACTAGGGATCATAAATTTAACAAACTTTTGGTACATGTCGTACCTTGTTATCATTCAACAAGGAATCTTTTAAAATTAAACAATCCTGGATGGTTACCCGGTATGTTAACTAAGAACATACAAAGCTCCAAAACAGGGGATATTTAATTTGTTTCTTTATTAAATATTAATCGAAATTAATATTTAATAATATTAATATATTAATAAATATAAAAGATGCACATTGTCAAGAGACAGTGAGATCCAATAATTTCGATGAATGTTTGAAATACGTTGAATGTTTGAATGTTTGAAATAGTAATTCTTTCGATTTATTTTTTTTTTGAAAATATTTCTAGTCGAAATATTTTTCAGCAGCACCCCCTTGTAAAATCACCTGTTTATATACTATTGACCCCGGATATGGTAAAAGTCAAATATCTCCCGCGTCTTAGATATTTTGGCGCAAATTGTTTCTATTACTTTAATTTGCTCCTATTTATTTGAGACAGTTCCTTTTACCAATAATTACTCTTCCTTTCAAAATGAAACCGGAAAGTAAACAATTTTGAAAGCTTCTAGAACATTCTTGAACATTCTGTAACGAATTTTTCCTTATTTATTTAATTTTTCAAAGAATAATTAGTTTATGAAATTTCTGATTTTACATTACTTTTCTATATTTTATTTGCCATCATTTAACTATTTTCTATTAAAATTCAAACAATATTTCTTGTCTTAATTAATAATTTTTTAATAAACAAATTAATATTTATTGTTAAATTTCTACAAATCTTATTTAACTAGTTATTTTTTTGGATTTTATTCTTTTTATTTTATTCAAAACAACTTATTTTCTAATTTATTATTAATTTTCTAATAATCTAAACAAAACAATTATTATTTACACTAAAAATAACTAAAATTACTTTTATAATTCTTACTATATAACAATTTTATACAATTTTATGTTTTCATTTTCATAACTTTATTATTTATTTTATTTAAATTATTAATTTTGCATTATTTGGTCATTTTTCTGGTTACTTCTCCCTTTAAAAGCTACCCATTCAATCTCCCGTGGCCAAGAGCAACGACCACAAACCCACTCGCCGAGAGATCGATCCCCATCGCACGCAACATTTTTTTATTTTTATATTTTATTATTTATTTCTCATCAAATTCTTTATTTTTATTAATTTTATTTATTAATTTATATTTATTTTTACGGTAATAGTAATTGAAATGGTCTTGACCATTGAATACCATTTCAGTACAGTCTGCATCGGGTGGCCTGTCAAGAGCATTTCCTAACAGCTTTTTGAATAGTTCCGTTTTGTTTTTGATACAGTCCACATCGGACGCGTTTTAAAGTGCTTTTTCCAACGGATTCTTTACTGGTGTTCCATTTTGTGTTTATAACGGGTGTACAATTGTGACGTATTCTAAATTTGTGACAATAATAAACAATCCTTCGTTAAATATAAAAGTGCTGTGAGTTCCGTGAAATACAATCCTAAATTTTTAACGTAGAATAAATAAATTTAGGTTTGCTTTCAAACATGCGCAGTTCAAAGTAAAAAGTCCTAAGCATCAAAAGATATTAGCGTTTATTTTGACGTAACTGTAAAAAAGTGCCTTTGATTCATGTCAAAACTATTTGTAGATTTTTAACACGATGAGAAGATTAAATAAAAACTGTTTCGGTTTAGTTCTTGAAAGATGGAGAAAATATAAAGATTAATTTCTATACTGTTATAACAAGTTTAACTAATTTTTAATTATTTTTGACTAAATAAAATTACCAAGAGTAAAATTTTATTTACCGAAATTTAAAGCGGACTTTTTTACTAACAAATCCTATTATAACATTAGTTAGGAAATAAATTTAGTGTATATGTAATTGAATATTTGATAATGTATCCATTCACAATAATAGACGTGCTGCTGATTTAGTAATATAATATTTCTTTGTGCTATGCAAATACTGGACACAAATTGGCCGTATTGTTGTACCTTTTGTAAAATCAAATTAAACATACGTACAGACGTGACTATTATTATGATAGCTATTATTTTGAAATATTATCTTCCATTATACAAGGCAATTGTTTGTTCATGGTAATAAATTTCTTTCTTTTAATAATTAATGTTAAAAGGGATTCTGGCTATTAATTACAAATTGTCAAATAATCCAGTTATCTTGAATAATAACTACTGTAAATTTGTTCTACATTCGATAATCGATTTTAGGAAAGAGTGGTTGTTAAATAACAATTGTAATTTTGACCTTACATTTTAGCGCCAAAAAACCTTTTACATTTTTAACGTTTCATAACTTTTCTTGTGCGTTCTTTCTTTCAAGCGTATTTCTGTAATACGTAAGCTAAGATTTGAAGATTTGTTGATCTTAAATCTTGAGTTTCTCGGAATAATATATAAACCAAAATATAGAAAATGAAAAAAATTATAAGTTTAGTTAACCTCCACCCACAGATATAGTAATAATTACACCCCAAAGATTTTAAAACCAAGTTTCACTGCAAAATTAAAAGATTTGTTGATATTATTTTATCAGCAGCTGCTCATAACCTTTTAAAGAGATTTTATATAATTGCAACCGCCCATGTGGAACTATACAGTGTTGCGTAACAGACTGTTACACTCAAAAAGTCCCTTATGAAGCCAGATCCATACACAGTACTGACTATTGGCGATAGAATATCTGCACCGCAATATTGGGAAATCGATAGCAGCTTTCTAGACCAAACTAGTTTTCCCAGAATAGCTAGCATTCTTCAGGATAATTTTGAAATATTCTAGAACAAGGGAGCCGAGAGTTCAGATATGAAATCGTTTTTGAAAGAATGTTTACAAGTCACTTACTCTCACAGTATATTAAAGATTTTCTCCTTGAAGTTTTGATATTCGAGTATAAAACTTGGTCCTTTGTTTTTATAGCTTTTCGATCTGAAAAGTTGAAATTAATCGAATTAAGAAATAAAATTCACTTTTGATTAACTATTAAATGTGGCTATTACATGAAAAATAAAATATCTTTTCGAAATCCAAAACTTAATTTATGGAAATAAATATCCGAAGGCGTATATAAATTTGAGAGTACGTTATATGAGAAAAAAAGCTTAGAACATTTTGTATTAAGTCGCACGCTAGATCCCGTACACCCGAAAAAGAGATTTATTCCAGACGAGGAAGGATTTATTTTAATGTACTACTTCATTCATTCGTTATTCTTGAAGGCGGTATTTTTTCTTGTCTTTTTAGTTTTTGTGGAACGCTTTATATTTTTAAAAGAAGGTGTTTCAAACAATGAGAATCGTCAGGGAGGGATTCTCTGTATCACCAGCACTACGGTAGCGCTGTTTGCTTTTTACTACATAATTTGGAGATATTTTAGCTGAAATTAATTACCTGTAATGTAAATAACACTAATAATAACAATTTATTTTACTATTATAGTTTACTACATCAACAACAACCAAACTTTTATTATGAAAATGGGAGAAAATATTTCTTTTCATAAGAACGGATTATGTAAATATTTCACAGATTTCAGTATTAAAAATTCCCATGAAAACTGTTATTGTTATGTAGAATTGTAAACAAAGATTTTAATTTATTAATATTCTCATATCAATAATTTCCATTTATGTAATTTTCTATTTCATATTTTCACTGACTTTCACGCAAAACACTTTTACCAACCTAAACATGTCAATTAACTATATTTATTTCAGTCACCTGTCATTAAAAAATTACATTTATCTGAATATAGTTAAAGGCGCTACGTAGCGCAGTGCTACATAACGTTGACGCTTCAGAGAATCCTTGCCCAGGTATGAGAAAACGCAAAACGCTTTTTCACGATGGCTTTAATCACGTGCATGCATTAATTTAATTAGCTTTTCAGTAATTAATTTTTTTCATTTACATTTTGTCCTCTATTAGATGTGAAAATTGCTAGTAATTGTCGGTTATAATCGTTTAGCATGTAAACATTTTTTGCCATTATTTTCCAATTATTGATCTTTCTTTTCTTAACTAGAACCTGGTCTATTACTCGGATTTGCATGAAAATTACATGGTACATGCATGCAACACAATATCCTCAATTTAGTCTTAAAGACTTTTTAATAACTTCATTGTTTTAAAAATATTGCACATTTTCTGTAGAATTTCTGCTGTTTTTAACATTAGCGAAACAATAAATTGTGGTTTAAAAAAATTTCTGATTAAATTTAAAGCTTGAAGTATTTTTCATATTATTAGTTACTAAACACAATATATATATATATATTAGGGTGGTCCTTAAAATGGAAAGTTGCGAATTTGAAAGTTCTTACCCCCTGATTTTGTTACTTATCGAAAAATAAGAGATACGTATTTTTTTATTTTTTTTTATTTTAATATTTGATGGTGCCTCATCGACCTTGAAATTTCCCATGCATTTTGCATGGGGAAAAAACTTTTTTTCGTAGATTTGCAATAAAATTATGAAAAATCAACATTTTTTAACCGGATTACTCTATTTCTCTTGGGAAATGTTCAAACAATGACATCCAATAATTTATTTAAGAATTTTTTATTATTAACTATTTTTTACAGGGTCGTGAAAAAACCCCATAAATTGCAAAATTATAGAAAAATCGTTAAAAAATATTTATTACTATTATTTCTGGTATTTATTGCTAAAATTTTTATTTACAACTAAAACAAATATTATTAATAATATTTTCAGGTAATTCGCAATTTGTTTAAACAATTTGTTGTTGTTATTGTTAAATTATTTTTAAATACATATAGAAAAGTATGGTTTTTTGTATTATTTTACAATTGACTTTGACATTAATCATACAAAATAATGATTAATTGTTAAAAATTATAAAAATAATTGTTTAAACAATTTATTGTTGCTATTTGAAAAATAATCTTTAAATATATCTACGGAGTTGCAGTTTTTTCTTAATTTTGCAAGTAGTTGTGCTGTAAGGGACTGTAAAAAAGAATTAAATATAAAACATAATTTTCAACAATTGTTTAAACAATTAATTGTTGCTATTTGGAAGTTTGTCTTTGAATGTATTTACAAACTTGCAGTTTTTCCTTAATTTTTTAAGTAGTCCTACTGTAAGGAACTGTTAACGAGTATTAAATATAAAACATAATTTCAACAATTGTTTAAACAAATTATTGTTGCTATTTGGAAATTTGTCTTTAAATACATCCACAATCTGGCAGGTTTTCCTTTATTTTTCAAGTAGCCCTGCGTATATTTGACTCGGGGTGATCCATATATTTTAGAAAGTTTGAAAAACATTAAGTTTATAGAATTATTATAAATAAGATTAACTATGAAATATAATGTTAATAATCATTTGAAGATTTTATTTAGTTTACAAATTTACTAGTTTTGATGTTTGTCAAGAGATATTAAGTGTTTTATAATGTTATAAGAAATAAGCGCGTTTTTTCGCGCTATGACAAGTTTATACGCGTTACGCATGTATGACCACGTCTCTACAATGGTGCATATATTTTACAAAGTTTGAAAAAGATTAAGATTATAGAGTGATTATTAATTAAAACTAACTATCAAATATAATTTTAATAATTATTTAAAAATTTAACTTCGTTTAATAATTTACCACTTTTGAAGTTGGCTAAAAATGTTAAGTGTCTTTGTGTTATGGTGTATAATATACACCATTACATTACATTACATTACACCATTACCATCCAAAATGTTAAGTGTCTTTGTGTAATGGTGTATAATATACACCATTACACAAAGACACTTAACATTTTTAGCCAACTTCAAAAGTGGTAAATTATTAAACGAAGTTAAATCTTTAAATAATTATTAAAATTATATTTGATAGTTAGTGTAATAAACTTGTCATAGCGCGAAAAAACACGCGTATGTCTTATAACATTATAAGAAACTTAATAGCTCTTAACAAACATCAACACTAGTAAATTTGTAAACCAAATAAAATCTTCAAATGATTATTAACATTATATTTCATAGTTAATCTTATTTATAATAATTCTATAAACTTAATGTTTTTCAAACTTTCTAAAATATATGGATCACCCCGAGTCAAATATACGCAAGGCTACTTGAAAAATAAAGGAAAACCTGCCAGATTGTGGATGTATTTAAAGACAAATTTCCAAATAGCAACAATAATTTGTTTAAACAATTGTTGAAATTATGTTTTATATTTAATACTCGTTAACAGTTCCTTACAGTAGGACTACTTAAAAAATTAAGGAAAAACTGCAAGTTTGTAAATACATTCAAAGACAAACTTCCAAATAGCAACAATTAATTGTTTAAACAATTGTTGAAAATTGTGTTTCATATTTAATTCTTTTTTACAGTCCCTTACAGCACAACTACTTGCAAAATTAAGAAAAAACTGCAACTCCGTAGATATATTTAAAGATTATTTTTCAAATAGCAACAATAAATTGTTTAAACAATTATTTTTATAATTTTTAACAATTAATCATTATTTTGTATGATTAATGTCAAAGTCAATTGTAAAATAATACAAAAAACCATACTTTTCTACATGTATTTAAAAATAATTTAACAATAACAACAACAAATTGTTTAAACAAATTGCGAATTACCTGAAAATATTATTAATAATATTTGTTTTAGTTGTAAATAAAAATTTTAGCAATAAATACCAGAAATAATAGTAATAAATATTTTTTAACGATTTTTCCATAATTTTGCAATTTATGGGGTTTTTTCACGACCCTGTAAAAAATAGTTAATAATAAAAAATTCTTAAATAAATTATTGGATGTCATTGTTTGAACATTTCCCAAGAGAAATAGAGTAATCCGGTTAAAAAATGTTGATTTTTCATGATTTTATTGCAAATCTACGAAAAAAAGTTTTTTCCCCATGCAAAATGCATGGGAAATTTCAAGGTCGATGAGGCACCATCAAATATTAAAATAAAAAAAAATAAAAAAATACGTATCTCTTATTTTTCGATAAGTAACAAAATCAGGGGGTGAGACCTTTCAAATTCGCAACTTTCCATTTTAAGGACCACCCTAATATATATTTATAATATCTAGAATTTCTAAATTATTAATTTTTAAAAAATATTATATTTTAGCAAAAATCTGATAAACAAAGGACAATACAACGAATATCCATATAAATCTTTTTGAGATTCTTGTATATGAAAAATATGATATTTCTAAAATAATTAAAGGAAGGAAGGAATTATTAAAATTCTATACTTAATTACGCCGAGTGGTTTAAAAAACAAAGCTTTCAATTCCATGTGTTTTGCTAATAGTCCCATTTGACTATACCGAATTTTAAATTAAAATCAGATACGCAACGCTTCTTAGTCACGTGTTCAATTAAACCTTTGTTATCAAGGCAATAAGCAACTGTATTGTTAGCTATAGTAGTCTAATTAGTTTTAGTTTGGAAATTTTTTTTTTTACTAGAACGACCTATCTAAGTAAATACTTTACTCTGATAATTCTCTTTTAAATTTATTTCTAGAATGTAGTGTACATGCGAACGACTAACAGCAGATTGGTTTAACTATTGTTGTTAGTACAGATTTTGAAAGTAAATTTTGACAAAGTGGAGGAAAAAGAGAGACAAAATTTTGACGAAAACAAGAAGAGGAAAATATAATTTATATATTTACGGTTTGAATAGATTTTTCAATTAGATATTAGTTTACAACTTAATCCGAGAATCAGAAAACGCATTAGGTAGATTGCCACTAGGCGTACAAAGATTGCTTTTAACATGTTTATTGCGAGAGATGGCCTTCAGTTAAGAAAGGGATTAACAAATAAAAGGGTCATTTTTTCTGATTAGATTTTAAGTATCTATATGGCCAACATCTGCAAGCAATTTGTTTCACGTAGATGTAAAAGTTCAAAACGTTAACTTTACCTTGAGGTACAATTTAGAGAAAACATATTATAAGGAAATTTATGGTTTCATGTGATTAAATACGCGGATGACATATTGTTGATTGTCCGTGGCCAGCACTTGGAGGAACTATTTGGAATAGTGAAGCAGACACAGATCTTTGTCAATAATTAGTGTTGACGAGTCAGCCTGTTCGTCAATCCGAAGACAACTAAGGTTGTCGTTTTTACGAGACGCTATAAGTGGAAATCTACACACAGACCGAGGCTCTCAGGACAAGAACTTCAATTGACAGCGCGAACGTGGTATGTAGGAGTCATCCTGGATAGTAAACTGGTCTGGAATGAACACTTAGAAGACAAGTGCAACAAATTCATCGCAGCCCTCTGGCAATGTAAAAGAGCCATCGAGCATAGCTGGGGTTTAATTGATTGTTTATTGATTGACTTGAAAGTGTAAGGAAAATGGTTCTGAGGAGCATAACAGAGGTGTTGGGTACTACATCTATAATGTCCCTGGGTGCACCTCTAGGTCTGAAACCACTACACCTTACCATCAAAGCAAAGGCGGTGAAATCGACCCTGTGAATAAATTATGGATTTGGACAGCAGTATGTGAGAGGAGAGGCTTATGTGACACTTCCTGCTAGTTTGGTGGAAAAATCTATCTTCAAAATGAGGAGAGATAGAATTTTTCAGCAGTACCTCTTTGACAAAAAATAAAAGATCAGTTTACTAACAAATGAGGATTAGCAAAATGGACTCGTGGTCCTCCCCACTGACAGTGACATCTGGTTTACGGATGGATCCAAAGGAGAAGTGGCTGCGGGTGCAGGTTTATATCATGAAACAACTATGGAGGGCTCTGCATTTATGTTTGGGTCCACTGTAACTGTTTTAGAAACCAAAACAACGGCACTGCTCTATGCGGCCTGTGAGACCGCAGAGCTCGGTGGTGGTAGGAATATATTTTTCCTCTCGGATAGCAAGGCGACATTACTGACCTTGAATCACTACTCAAATATATCTCAACTAGTATGGGATTGTCACTGTGCACTAAATCGTCTAGCTGAGACTAACCGCCTCACACTCCTATGGACTAGCAAACGCGGGTAGCAGAAGCCATATCATCGGCCCTGACCCGCCTGCTAATGTCTTTAATGCAGTGCTGGCCTTAGAATTCAAACAATGACAGAACACAAAAAAGAGTGGCATGGCTATTTTGGTTTCAGATAGGCTAAGTCACTTCTTGGTAACACTTTTAATCTGAAACGAGCTGCAGACTTCTGTAAGCTCAGCAGGATAGATGCCAAGACCCTAACGCAAATATTAACTAGTTAAGGGGATCTTAACTATCACCGATACGAATTGGGCATCGTTAGCGACCCCGAGTGTCGAAAGTGAGGGAAGGAGAATGAAACCTCTACTCATATTCTCTGCCCTTGACCTTCGCTATCTAGCGAATGTCTTTACCTCACAGAAAAATTTTTCCTTGAGGATGCAGATATGAATTCAATGAACGACTCATCTCCATGCGTGAAATACTATCCCGGAGAATGTAAGCATCCCAGATGTCTAAAGCCTACTAGATTTCTGGAGAGTACCTAATTCTAGATTATACTCTTAACTAGATTTAAAAAATCTTAGCTAACTGGCTGACGGCAATCTTTATTTTAATTTTAAATGGGAGAACTCGTAGGCAGCGTAAACAGGTCTTTCGTTCTTTACTTCAAAAAAGAAAACTTTTATTAGAGGGAGAACGCATGGGTCATCCTTCACACCTGGAGATCCAAACGGTACACCTGAGTTCTGCGGAAGGGGAACCTTCACTTGGCCCTCAACTGCTCTCGTGGTCATGCTTAGCCTTTTTCAATAGACTGCTGATTGTCAGTCTCGGGAATGAGACGTGGTGGAGAAACCCGTACACACCCCCACCTACCAGCATCATTTAATAGATGAATCTGGGAGGCGATTACCTTTAGTTGAGCAGCCTAGGGCAGGACCGAGGTGAATCTCAAGCCCTATTAGCCAGGAGACTGCATAATTGACAAACAAACACCAAATATATCTGGCCTCTAGTCGTGGAGTTATGGAAGAAGTCGAAACGCCACGAAAAGTAATTAAAAACCCCCCTCTCTACGACGAGCCAAGACGTCTAGTGTAGTAATTGTGTGAGCACACTATAGCATTCTCGAGTAACATCATTACATACTTATCGATGTAGCGAGTGTTGGTGTTAGCGGATAAGTCCATAGGCTTGTTTTTTCCCGCTTTATTTTGCGCACCATTTTGTAAGAAGTCTGATTTTTTCCTCTCTTTGAATGTGGTGCTTGCAATTGTTTATAAGTTGCCTTCTGTTTAAAATGTTTAAAATTATAATGAAGGTTTCTTGCGGGATTTGAATGGGTGGTACATGGCTTTCTGTAATCATTGTTAAACTATGCTTAATCTGTCATAAAATCTTTAATAGAGTTTGAAGTTCCTATTGAGGTGGGTTTTTCCCTGTTCTGTGGCCATGCCTGCCCCCTTCTATCTCTACAGGATGGAGCTCAGATTGTTGGTGGGAGCTCTCCCACCCTTTTGGTCTATCAACGAGGGCCTGATGTGATGAGGGAGTTCAGTTCCGTCTTGGTCTTTGTACAGTCCACCTCGTGCGCGTTCTCCCGTAAATTTCTTAACGCTTTCTTGACTGGCTTGTAAACCGGATGTACAAATGTGACGTATTCGCAGTTAGGAATATTAGTAAACTATTCTTTAAAAGCTCTAAAGTGGCGTGCGTTTTTTGAAGTGCCACCATTTTAACATTTCTAACACCTTCAGTTAAAGAATTGTTACAAAGACCAGGACAAGGAAAAATGGAGTTTATAATTAAATATAAGTAGTGGAAATAAAAACGAAAGTTAGGTAGGCAGGACTCAGGTGAAGAGCAAACATTGACAAAAGAATTATCGTGTCATAAAATCATTAATAGAGTTTAAAGTTCCTAATGAGGTGGGTTTTCCCATGTTTTGTGTCTATGCCTTCTCTCTTTCTTTTTCTACAGGATGGACCTCGAACCGGTGGTGGGATGCCCTTCCTCTCTTTTGATCAGTCAGCGAGGCTCTGATGTGATGACGGAATCAGTTCCATCTCAGCTCTCTTAGAGGACAGTTCCGTTTGGGCCTTCATACTGTACACTCGGGTGGTATTTCCGGTGCATTTCCCAACGGTTCCTCAACTGTCTCTCCAATTTGGTGTATAACGGATGAATAAATGTGACGTACTCACCACGGAGTCATAATAATAAATTATATTACCTGAAACTAAAAGTGATGTCAGTTTTTTGTGAAATACCATCATCTAACATTCTTAACACACTGGTTAGTTTGCAGTCCACCTACTTCGGCGCTTTCATCGCTACCAATAAATGCCAAATTAGTATCGCAAAATGGCGGTGATGGAGTGTTGTTATTTACTAACACATCACTGCCATGTCGCGATACAAATTTTGCATGTGTTAGTTGAAACAAAAGCGTCGCGGTAGCTGGTCGGTAAACTAACCAGTATATCAATGGTTCTCATTGCAGCTTGGAGAGCCTGGTAGTTGGAGATAGACAGCAAGGAGGTCAGGAAACAAGTAAAGAAGAATTTTAATTTTGACGAGTCAGTAAATAGTATTGAGGCGATGCAGTGTAGACAAAGGAAAAATCCATCGTTTAAACAGGTTGAAAATGGTTTGTAAAAACTTTAGATGTAAAAGTTTAACCAAAGTTTAAAAAAACCTGGAACATCAAATGGTTGACAAGGATTGATAAGAATAGTTTAAAGAGGTTCATTGATTTTTTGATTTTAAATTATCTTCAAGACAGTTGGGTACTAGAAGTACATTTATTTTCTGGAACTAGTTTTTAATTAGTAAACTAGTTTGGATTGAGGATTTTCCACTAATTTAATTCGCTACTTCTATTGAGTCGATCAATTACGTCTGCTCAGCGTAGCAAAGCGGAGCAACATGCGATTTGACGCTTCGTCGCTGAAGCGACTACATCCGATTTCCGTCGATCGAATGAAGGCACCTACTCCCTTGTTTTGAAACAGTTAACATCATTGCTTACGTTTATACAATCCAGGTTCCAGGCTGTCCTCGTGACTTGTTTTCGTCGCTTATGGCACGGCGGCCAAGTTTTCAGACATCAAGTCGTATTGGGGCGCCTTCGAGTTTAGCGGGTCGTCGTTTACAAAGTAAATCGTCCGCTGGGAGCTTTTCTCATTCGGTGGGAAGAAAAGCTCACTCTCTCTCTGATTTATTCGTGTATTGCTTTTTTTCACCTCCGCTCAAGAAGAGCGGTCGTCTCCAAAAAGTGAATTAAATATAAAACTTTTATATTACTCCGGCAGTAGTTCGAGACGCTTTTCTTCTACTTTCTTGGAGGAGGTCATTTGCAGACTTTTCCTGCCGTTTCTCGATTACCTTACCTCAAACCCTTCCTTCCTCAAGTGTCTTAATATTTCAAACATTTTTCCTTTGTTGTGGCCTTGATAAACGGGAAAAACAGCTCCGGTAAATTTCAAACTTTTAACTGGAACGATTTTACGCAGTTAGGAGTAATTGAAAAACAGCAGTGAATTTATTAGGGATGCTAAAAAGACTTAGGGAGAAAAATAATGTCGGAAATCTGTTCACGTTCAGGAGCAATTTATTCCGTTGATTAAACAATTTTATCTTTATTTATTCCAGTCTTATTTTATTAATAGATTGTTAAAAAAACTTTATCTATTTGATAGTATTTTGGGTCTAATTATAGGTACAATTATCTAGATTATTTTCTGTTCTAAAAGAAGAACATTTCTTAACTAATAATAGTAGTTAAGAAGTAAAAAGATTCTTAGAAAAATTATGATATTGTTTCATCAGAAAAGAATTTTTGATAGATATCTGGATTAAGAAAAAATGTCTACAGAATTGGAACTCTGTGAGTAAAAGCATCATTGTTCTACTTTGATTGGAGACAGTAAGAGAATAAACACCCAGGAGTAAACGTCGATCGATTGCTTCCAGCAATTATCGTTCTGGACAGCAATAGATAAAGCATGTCCGAGGCACGTTCTGGAAGATTGCACAATAAATCATCTTTCTTATACTTGAATACAACTAATGAGATGTAGTTTACGATTGCAGAATCATGAAGCATCTCTAACCTATCAGTGCACCGTTAATTAAAAAAAGAAGTAGGAAAAAGCAACAATGAGAACAGAATTCAACTAATGGAAAGATATTTATTGTCTTTCAATCCAAAGATCAATTTACGGATAATGGAATCGATCATTAACTCTTCCTTTACCCTCGCTCATTTCTATATAAATGCATTCTGTGCGCTTTACCATTAATTAATATTTGGTGAAATTACAATCTGTCACGTTTACGTGAGCAAAATTTAATTAATTAATTATAAATAATTAATTAATTTTAGAATTAGTTTATTGTCATTAAATCAGTAAGGATTAAAATAGAAAGGAATTAAACAATTTTATAATCAGCCAAAGGCATATTATAAATCTATTTCTCTCACAAATAACCCGAAAATCATTTTATGTAAAATGGAATTAATATTATTCCTTCAGGCTATCTTATTTATCAAATAAATACTTTTAATTCGATGATAATTTTCATGATTAAGTTAGAAATCGTGTTTAGTGAAAATATGCTTCTTCAACTTCAATAAATAATTATTTGAACCAAAGTATCTTGTACTTACTGTATATCAGAAAATTATAATTAAAATAATGAACTACAGAAAAAAAAATTATTGGTAATATAATTTATTATTTTAGATTCCGTCAAAATGTTTATAAAAATTTAAAAAAGAAATGTTTTGGTTTTTCTAGTCAAAAACATTTGAAAAATAGTTATTTCAATTACTTGATACAGAGACGCAATTTTTTGTCTGACCTAACGGACAGTTTACTACTGAATTGTAAAATTTACTGTCTATGAAAAGAATTTTCTTTATTATCTTACACGACTAACTAATGTTAATTTACAATTAATTAATTTTTTTATTATTTCAAAAATCCATGCACAGTTTTATTTTAGAATGTTGTTGAAATAAAAAGAAATTTTATAGTATCTTCCTCAAGATTCAATTACTGAAATATCTCTTTGATAAAGTAGTGAATTAGGAGAATAAACTTCTCGAGTTCGCAAGAATTTCAATACTTTTCTTTATTATAAAAATTCTCTTTTAATACTTTTAATAAAGCAAAGAGAAAGTAAGAAAATATATTTAAAAATATTAGTATTAAGTATTTGACATATTTGATATGAAAAATCACCTTTTTTACAAAACAAGACAAATAAAAAAATTTATATATTTTTATTCTTACTTTGTCTTCATAAGATATATTTTAATTTACCAGCTTTGTATATGTAATTGCTAGCAATTTATATGAAAAAAATGCAATTAAATGTTGAAACAGCAACTTCATAATTATGCCAAATGTAGAAAGAAAATTATATATCAGCATTTCAAATTACGAAATAATTTTTCTCTTTAACCTCTTTCCTCTTAAGCTTGTAAAAGCATCCTTTTAAAAAGTTCATGAAATCACGTATTTTTTAATTCGTCATTTTAATTTTCATTTTAATTCTTCAATTTTAACATCAGTCCAAAAGTTTCATTTTTTTTTATTTTTGCAACCAATGATTTACTGAGAAACTTAAATGGCTAAAAGTATAACTAATTTTCTGTGTTTTCCAAATAAATGCCCCGGGAAAAAGGGTTTAGATATAAATTATAAAAAAGGTTTATAATCAGATATATTTCAGATATCATCAGATATATTGTAGATATAATCAGATATATTTCAGATCTAATGATATATGATTTGATCTATTCAGATATAATCAGATATAATCAGTTATTTAAACATATATCTGCTTATATATATTTAGATATAATCAGATCTAAGTAGATATATTTAGATATAATCAGATCTGATATTATATCTGTTTATATCTAGATAGATATCGCCTGATGTGAGGTCATATCTAACTAGATATATTTTAACATAGTCAAATCTGATATTATACCTTTCTATATCTAATTAGATATTTTCAGATATGAAGTCAGATATAATCATTTTTTAACAGATTTAATCATACATAATATCAGATCAAACTATATCTAATAAAAAAATAATTTATTTATAATATATATAAATAATATAGTTTGGACTTTTTCAAATTTGCATTAAATTAACATTGCCGCTTACATAATTTCATTTTATAAATAAATTATCAAATTAATTTTTAATTTAAAATTGAACAATAATATACCTAAAATATACATATAGATATATATAAGATGTGTATATAAAGTAAAATATGTGTTGAAATCTAATAATTTTAAAGCACAGAAGAAAGTTTAGATATGATTAGATGTAGTTTTATTTAAATACTTAATCTCGCTGATACTGATTCATATACATTCTAACAAGAACTATTTCTAAGTACTAGTGTGGAGCAGTGGTTAGAGCTCTTGACTAGAAGTCGTGGGAGTGCGGGATCGAGTCTCGGGTCAATCGATTTTTTTTTTTTTTTTTTTGTTATTTATTAGGGGAGAGGGCCCCAAGTTGGACACCCTATCGATTTATTGCTGTAGAATCCAAACCGAATAAAATATATTAAAATGTTTTATGCCAGATGAAAGTACAATTTATAAGGTAACTTATGGTCACAGAGATAAAATTTTATTTTGAACATAAACATTTTTTAAAGCATTTTTTCTAATTGTTAAAATTTTCGGTCTAAAAAAATGTGGCCCCAAGATGGACACCTTCTTAAAAGTCTCTGAAAATGGTAGTAAATAAAAAATTAACATCGTGTAACAATTCTTGAACTAAGTTTTATTTATTTATTTATTTATTTAAGTATAATAAAGTTCCTAGGGCTATTTAGCCCTTTATGGAACATAAGTACAAAGGTAGCATACAAAAATATGCACGAAGCCTTAATAGACTAGTTTGTATATATATGTACTTGCTTACAGAAATATGAATGTATATCAACACACATGCACACATCCACGCTTATATACATATACGTCCAGATAATTACAAGACCTGGTTACCAATAGGTAATCTCGAAGATCGTACTTTCGCAGTTAAATAGAAATTTGAAAAAAAGAGTCTTAAAACGTTGTTGGGTAGTAGCGTCTCTAATATTAGGAGATATTTTGTTCCATAGCCGAGTACCTCTAACAATAAATGAACGCTGGAATTTACATGTGCGATGGTGAGGTACTTTTAAAGTCGAGGGTCTATCACGTAGCCTACAGGAATCTAAATCATTATTTGATCTGAATTCAAAGCATTCAAAGAGATACTCGGGAACTCTGTTCTGAAAAACGGAGAAAAATTTAATCATTTTACGGAATTTATCAAGAAATAAAATTTCTAAAAACTTCAATTTAATAGCTTAACAGTAAAAAGTAATAAAATATCGAAAAATATCAATATAATAAATTCTCTAACGATAAAATCACATTTTATGGTGGAAAATAAAAAATTTTATTTAATTGTCTCAAAAAATTATTGAAAAAAGTATAAAATCGAAAATATGCAAAAAAATACATTGAGATTTTAGGCCTGTCCATCTTGGGGCCCACTCCCCTACAAATGTTTATTAATTATATCAGCCAACTTCATATTTTTTAATAATATTTATAATTTTCAATAAATTTATTTATTTATTTAAAATTTTTTAATCTGGTTAGATCTAATTATATCTGGTCAGATAAAGACAAAATCGAGATATGATTATATATAATCAATTATATCTGATTATATCTAAACCTTTTTTCCCGGGTGGGTATTTTTAAATTTTTAAAAAAATTTTTTTTTTAGAATTAGAATTTTGTCACTGAAACTTTTCACCTATCTGTATTTAAAATTACCTAGTCGTACTTCTATTGGAAATCATTTAGAATTCCAATAATATTTAGTCAGAATTTTGTTATTGAATATAGTTTAAATGTCTCATGGACAGTGAAATTACAACACATGCTCCTTCCTTCCCTCAAGGATGGAATTCCAAAATTTGAAAAGAAAGATGTGATTTATGAATTACGTTGTAAAGACGGCAATAGAATTAATATAGGACAAACTAGACAACAATTAAAAGATAGAATCTATCGACATAAATATGCAGAAAGTCGTAACAAATCTAACACAGCCATAAGCAAACACACCACTGAATTCAATCATAAAGTAGATTTCAATAGTAAAAATGTTTACATTCATGACTTAGAGAGTAATTGGAGAAAAAGAAATATTCTAGAAATATTTTACATAGTAAAAAATAACAATACAGTAAATTTTAGATCTGATGCAGAAAACCCTTCCATCTTTTATCACGATTTCATAAAGTTCAACATAAAGTAATTATATGCCCCTATTAATATAATACACGTCTTACACGAATGAAAGAAATTCCAAGAAAGAGGCCTCTATTCTAAGAAAGAACCTGTCATTACGTAGAATTTTAGAGGTTAAATAGAAAAGTGGTAGCACAACCATGTGCTCCCACAAATTAATAGTTAAGTTGTTATATTTTATAAATGTTATTAATTAAAATTATTTTAAAAAATTTTTAAAATTACAAACTCATCATGCGGCAAAATATTTTTATCCATAACCAGTAAGTGTTAATTAAAATACCTCGAATTGACTATATAAACTAAAATTTCAAATTAATAATATTATTCACACTCTGTAAACTTTTTACAGATATACTACAATGTAATTAATATACTCTTATTATTGTAAATATCTAAATTTAGTGTGTTATGTAACTTCATATTTTATTTTATGAGAAAATTCTTTGAATGTTTATAAGTTTTAACAAATATTATGATTCTGTTATAGTCCTGATGAGCCATGTTCATAGCGAAATGCATAGAAATTTAGAGAAGAAATAAACTTAACTTAAAACTAAATTAAAAAACAATTTTGTTCAAAAGACCAAAGGCCACAAACGTTCTTTAGAATAAGATGAAAATTTCCAATTTGCAACTTGCTTCTGACAGGTCTGAAAGTACAATTGCTTTAATTTTACTAAACAAAGGTGGTTCAGTAGAAGTTACTCGCATTCAGTTAACCATTTCTGTGTAATCAGTCGCAAAAATATAATTTTCAAGATGCTTCTAAATATAAGACAAAATTTATCTGTTACGGGGAATGATACATTCTGAAGAGCACATTAAAATATTAAAATCGTTATTTCATTATTCAAAATTGTGTGATAATTCTATAATATCAGTCGCAATTTAACTTTGGATCGAACTTTAATCTAAATTCTCGCAACTTGGAATCGTAAATTACGAATATAACGTTCGCAAACGGATAAGCGACAAAAAAGGTAATTTTTAGAAAAAGTGCGTTTACCATTAATCTATAAATTTCATTTATCAAGAATGATAACGTCAACGACATTATGAAATGAATGGTGACGCCTACTTCCGGGCATTTGTTCTACCAGCTGTTTTGCTCCGAGTTATACTTTTTGCAACATTTCGATAAATACAATTCTATATAAAAACTATAATTTCTAGGCAAAAAAACTTGCTTAAAAAAAGTAATATCAAGAATAAATTTTTTTAGTACCTAAGTTTTCTATAAGCAATTTCAAAAACATGTACTTTTAGTTTCAAATAAAATTCTCTCTTCCTAAATCTAAAAATAATCTGCAGACTACCTTATTTCCTAAACCAAATTTAGAAAAACTCCCGGTGACCTTCCTTACCCAAGAACTCTTCTATCCAAATATAAACGTCTCTGAAAATCCCTTTTTATCTTCTTATATATTATGTATGGCTTCTTGACATCAACACTGGGAAACCCCGTCTTATGTTGACATTTATAGACATGTCTTTTATTTATCACTACATCAAAAACCATTCTCCCTTTTGTATAATATATCAGAATTATAGTAATAACATATACTTTTCTGAAGTTAAATTTTTCTGTGTTTTTATGCTAAATTGTGATGCGTCAAATTATTGTCAGAATTATTTATAACAATAAAAATTATGAACGTAGAATATTTTTTAAAAACTCCAATCTCAAACACGCTTCCAAAAAAAAAAAATAATATTGATCTCTATGTTCAGATTGCAAACTGACATTAAGGGAATAGTACACCCTAAAGAAGAAAGTTTTTTTAAATACAATTTTTTTCAAGAAATAAAAATAGATAGATTAATTAATCGTGAAAATTAATGTGCAAAGTTTGATTTCAATATCTCTTCTGTTCCTTAAAAAAAAATTGCATTTAAAATTGTTTTTTCTGTTGAAAAGGTTTAACCTTATTTTTTAAGCAGTTTTTAATAAAGAAGAGTATCAGAACATAGAGATTAACAACAATAAAAAAACTGCTATGTAAACATGCATTAAAATTGTTTTACATTTTGAAATGTGAAAACTAAATTTCAGAACAGATGTTAAAAATTTAAGTCCAATTTACTTTAACTTAATTAATTAATACTATGTTATGAATCTCATTAAGAAAGCACAATTCCAAACAGCAAAAATGATAGCTTCAGACAAAACTTTTTATTATTTAAAAATTCATAAGGTTATCTCGACGTTTCGAAGCCGGTAAGGTTTCCTCTTCAGGATTAACAATATTCCATCAACATTAGGGTGATTTTTTTTTTCGACAAAAATTTTTTTTCTTAGTCATCACTCAAAATTTGGTTGGATATGTCGTAAGAAAAATTGCCTGAAAGTAATAGTCCTTAATATTAATTTTAAGTACTCGCCTAAAGCATTAAAAGATTTTCCATGTAAAATACACGTAAGTCGACGTACTTTTTTTTAAATTTCTATAACTTTGGCTCATTTTATTCTAATCCATTGTTCTTGGTCTTGATTTCCTCAAAATTAAACACTCTCCAAAAGTATCCACTGGCGCGAAATATAAAAGACCAATAATTAATTATTTAAATTAAAAAAATACTTGTTTATATAAAAGCAAAAGAAAATTAAAATTAAATTTAATTTAATAAATTGTGCATGGCAATTATTTGTCTCCTCACAACAGTCAGAAAATTTCGATAATGAATATTCTTAAAATAATGACGTTTGGAACATCAAGAGCTTGTACAAGTCTTAAAAACCTCATTTCATCTATTCGTCCTTTCTAAAAAACTTTTGAGTTCTTTTTTTCAGAGCGCGTTACAAATAAATTCAAAAATACCGTCACAACATATATACAAGAATTTTTTTAACACTTAATTCACCTGCCAGAGAAATTTATTATCTTCGGAATCGTAATAGTAATCAGCCTCAATTGGATTTTCCTTGTCTAAAACTCAACTTAAGCTTACGTTAATTTACAATACAATTCTTGTTTAATTTGTTTCTTTTTTTAATTTTTCATTTTATATCAACTCACAATATAATTATCATTTACTATCTTGTTTCAGAAATTTACTCAGGACAGTAAAGTAGTTACCAGCTTTCATAAAAGTCTCACAATGAAAAGGATATTAATTTATAAATTTGTAACTCAACGAAGACTTTTTCACAAAACTGAGGGATGAAAGCGTGTTAAGCAGGAATGGAAAGAGAGAAAGCTCACATTAGAGTCTTCTTTTCAGAATATTCAAGTGACATTAGTATTATATTCAGTTAGTGAAAGTTTCATTGGAGACGATAAGCCTCCATTCATTGTTATCTCTTTTCAAAAAGCATGAACTGAAAAGGCTTGAAGTACTTCTCGCCAGAGACCAATGGGATTATTCACCTCACGAGTGTCTCGTCTCTCATTCCCGAGTTAAACTCGAAGCGAGAGAGCGAAAAGGAAATAGCTGATACAGCAACGCGTCTCGGAAGCTGCAGACGTCGACCATGAGCAATGAGAGTGAAAAATTAAGAGAAGTGGATGTGAATGAAACCGGGGAAAAAACGAATAACTGCTCGAGAAAAGGAGTCTTGTGGCCTGCGCCAGCAGAGGCCTAGGGAGCTCTTCAACCTTAGTCAGTCTTTTCTTCAAGTACTTTCTACCATGACGACGTGTACTTCAAGAACTTGAAACACTACCATCATCTATCACGGTTGCTGAATCTTTACATCGCGTTGACACAGTGTCGATGTCTTTTTGTTCGTCAAACGCAAAAAAGATCGAGTAACCCTGCATTTAACCTGATAAGGCTAACGAAAATGATACAGTCTTTTATGAGAGACGTCACTTTCGGATAGTGTAGAATGACTGATTGAGGAAATGAAGCGTTATCGATCTGTTGGCAAAAACCATCCCTGTTACTAACACTTTCAAAGAAAGTACGAAAATGTGTTTCAGAAGAAAGGGTGATTTGGATTTTATTTTTCAAATTAGTCCCTTAAGTTGTAACATTGTAAATTCGATTCAGGCGACAATTTCTACTAAACTGCAGAAGTCACAACTTCTTTCCACAATTTATTATCAACATTTGCATACGTCCTAATCATCTTAATTTTGTGGTGAAGACTGAGGACTGGATGGCAAGAAAAAATAATGTTATTTTATTCAATGTTCCTGAGCAGGAAAATCCCGCTCCTGTATCGTCAAATGACTCTGTTGTCAACGTCAGAAACCATGTGACTCGTCTGCTTGATGGCGCTATATCGAATGAATTACTAGGTAAAACCAATATAATTCGTTTGGACATTACCTCACAGACATGTCCGAAGCCACGCCCAGTGAGAATATCATTCGAGTCTCAAAATAAAGCACACGAATTTCATCGCAAATTTCTCAATGTCAAGAAAACCCAAAATCAATCGGCAATAAAGGATGTTTATATAGATTTCGATAAAACACGAACGCAACTTAGGGAACTTGCCGAATTGAAAAAGAACTTGCATCGTCGTCTTTCTGCTGGGGAGACAAGAATTAAAATCTTATACCGTCGTGGCAGACCTCTTATTCAACAAGCGAGTGTAGTGGAATCAGTTATGTGATGTATGACTCAGTGTCTCAAAGTGTACTTTGTTTTAATTGAGACATGATTTAATAACAGTTTCTCCACTTCAGAACTAGGTTTTTGTGAATAAGATGTTTTTAGATGTGAAAAAATGTATTTTACCTATAATTCACTTTTAGGAGGTGGAGACTTCACTTTTAGTTTAATTCACTTTTAGTGGAGACAGAAAACATTTTTTTATTTTACTGGTTAATGTTAACAGGCTGGCCTAGCTTACAATTGGTTTAATTTAAAATAATTTAATTTGTATAAAGTTATAGTTATTGATAATAATTGATATAATTTATATAATACAGTTTTTTGTACCTAGCTGTAATTGTATTATACTTATGAGTGTTAGACATACGTTTATATTATTAAATAAATAAAAAAATAAATAACTAAATTTTTACAGCAGAATGTTAGACTTAAATTCTTTGAATTACATAATCAGAAAAGTGATTTTGTTCGCAACAATATCAAGAACAAATATTTTAATAAATTTAACTCATTAATTTCTAATTTCAAAACTATACCACAAATTTCTGATAAAAAATTATGGGTTGTGAATTGGTTACGAATGTCAATGTACCAAAAGATGTTGACGATGTTGTGTTATTTAACTACCTTCCATGAACCTGATCGACAAGACAAATTTAATTAAAATGAATTAACTTTGAAAACCCATGAAGGAATATCGTAATTTCGAAGTTAATAGAATAAGAAAAAATTGAAGCATTACTGAGTTTTCTTTATCCTGTTTAGATTAATTTGAGTAATTATATTATATATTAATTTTCTTAAATTTTAAAATCCTTTGATTGAACCCAATAAAGGATTGCTGCGTTTTATGCCTTGTAGTCCTATATAAATTCACTTTTTCATTTCGTGATATCCAAAAATCTTCATTTCTTAGATGTTCTTGTTGCTAATGAAAGCCGAAGCCCATTTTATCATCTTGATGTTGAATTTGAATAAATGTTCAAGTTAATGATGAACGCCTATTGTTGAGTATCATATTTCTGAATTATAAATTTAGTAGTCAACCTGCTTAAGTGATTTTATTGAAGAAGAATTATGATAAATTACCATCTTTAGAATCAAGGATTATTAAACAAGCTTTGTTTTAATTTTTTAACTTTAATATTACAATTGTTTTTAAAATTAGTTAAAACTTTAAATTTAAGTTTGTAAAATTATTTTAATCTAATCAGAAGTTCGTGAGTATAAAAGGAAACATCAGAAGTTTTATGAAGTTAGTTGAAAAATTAATTTTCTTTTCTTCTAAAATCAAACATAAGACAATCTACCATTGCCATGGTAAATAACTAGGAACTTTTATTTATTTATTGTTTCGATAGCTTTCGAGGAAAAAGACCTGGTTTTTCAAAAAATAAATTTAAACTAAATTGTTAATTGATTTAACATAATTAATTTGAAATTGAGAAATCCTTTTAAAACAGAATAAATAAATAATCAAAAAACTTAAAAATGTTAAATGATAATTATAAGAGAATATCGATTTGGAATTTATGTTGGATTTTAAACAAATTGACTTGAATCTTCTGCAATTGTTAATTTCGTTGGATTTAATCGTAGACATTTAAAATTTATTAACTTTAAAAGTTTATTGATATTATGGGAAAATCTCGTTTTCATTTTTATTATCCTTTATGAAAATCAGATTATGTTCATTTCTCAAGATTAAATTTTAAAATTTGTCTCAAATTCAATAATTTATTAATCTATTTAAAGGGCAAGAATTTTTTAATTTTAGAAAGACTCCTTATCTTAATTTTTATAATTAATTTAAGTAAATTCTTATTATTCTTTTATAAAAGATTTTTATATTCTGACCACTTCCTCTACAAGGTACTCCTCTACTCCCTTCTTGTTTTCCTCTAGCTTCCAAAAATAATTCTTAGACTCTCAATTATAATTTTGACAATTATAGTGTTGACGATTACAAAGTGTTGACACGTAAAAAGTAAAAGATTAATCAGAAGCAAGTAATTTTATTACTAAAAATGAATACGTCACAATTGTTCACCCGTTATTACACAAGTAATTTTTTTATTTTTAAATAAAACTTTACAAACACTAATAAAACGCCAATAAAAAAGTTTAGTCTTTTTTTTTTATTTTAATTCAGGGTACTAAAAAAAGAAATATCTTCAAAATACTTGGAAACTGACCATAACAGTGACAACCAAAAAAAAAAATTGCCTCTTAAGAGTGGACTCTTGTCCATATTTCAGAGTAAACTCTCATAAACAGGACTATTCCCTCGAATCTTCACCTCTAAAATGGTCACATTTCCCAAATCGGATTAGCGGGAATAAATATCTGATAACCGCTGCGTCCCTAGCCTATATTGCTAACACTTAACGCTGATTGGACGAGGACCATTTTGCCGCGAGGGAGACTCACCTGATTGATGCTCTAGTGTATACGTATGAGCGTGTCGGTTGGCACCACCACGTGACTTAACCTGAAATACGATTATAATTCCCTTTTGTCCCCTAAATCGTGTGCTCGGCATGTATCTTTGGTCTCCTGTATATGCCCTAGGAGCACAGCCGCTCAATAATGCATGCGATGGAGCTCTCCCCGCTTCAAAACGCTACCCCACCTCTGCAGTGTGGTTGGTTCTCACTTCTTCTCACTTTCTCTCTCTTTCCTCTCTCCCTCCCTCTTGCTCTATTTTCTCTCCATTTCACGGTTTTGTTTTCACTCGTTCTTTCAACTCCTTTCTCGATCTCTTTAAATTTTCTCACACCTTCTCTTTCTTCCATTTCCTTTCTAACTTTTCTAACTCTTTTATATTATTAGTCAATTTTCCTTTAATGATAGAACGTCCAAGCGCTTGTTCTCCTGAAAGCTTCTTCCTTAAAACATTTAGACACACGTTATAAAACTAAGTTGGATTCAGACATAAAGTATAACACGTGGTTTAAAATATAAAGAAACCTACGAAACTTTTTTTATAATAATGAAGAAAAAATTGTGCGTAGTTTTAGATTTTGGAAAATTTTTGTACCTACTGGTGTAGACGGAAATTTAAATTTTTTAATCTGATATAAGAGCTTTGATAATAGCTTTGATATAATACCCAGAAGTTGAATTAAACTAACTAGAAAAGAAAAAAAAATTACTGGTCGGTATTTTAAAAATTCGTAGTTAAAGAAAAAATACTATAAAAACCGTAGAAAAAGAAGAAAAAAGAAGAGGAAGAAAAGAAACAAAAATACATTCAATAATAAAAAATTAATTATTATAAGATTTTTCATTCGCATATATAGTAATTTTGTTAAATAATAATTGCCGAAGTTATATTAAAGAAATCAAAATTAGAATTTCATTAATCATAAGTCTCTATTATTTCTATAAATTTAAGATCAAATTTGTTTATTGTATCATATTCTCATATAGAATTTTTTTTTAAAGGGTCTATGATTATGAAATAAAAATTGAAGCAGTTATAAAAAGAAAAAAAAATTAAATGACAAAAAGAAAAATAAAAAACCATTAATTAATATGCAAGTTTTTGGTCAATTATAGACTCTATATAAGTCAATCGATTTAATTTGAGACAAGCAATTTGAATTTTTTATTTTTTAAATTGTATTTTCAGTGTGCAAATTTTTTTGCCAAAAAACGATTATTTTTAGAGAAAAACAGTGCTTAAATAAATTTGGTTGAGTATTTTTAAAAATCCCTGTCTCCAAATTTAGATATTTATGAGCTTAATTCGCCATTAAAAATTTACTGAAATCCGTTAAGGTGTTCCTGTGATATCCAAGCGACAAAAAATCTGCCACACACACACACACACACAAGTGTGTGTATAAGATTATGACATCGCTGGTATAAGCAAAGTTTGTGCGTAACATTTCTCTTAAAATATTCAATATTATGTTACCAAACTTGGTAGAATTACTTAAAATATTATTAGGAAGATCTCTCTGATCCGATTTTTTTATAATTTTGGTCCAAAATTAATTATGGAAAATTTTCGAAAAATAGAAAAATTTTTAAAAATTAATTTTGAGTCAAAATTAAAACGAAGTCGGATCAGAGAGACCTTTCTAATGATTTTTTAAATAATTCTACCAAGATTTGTGACAACATATTTAATATTTTAAGAGAAAAATAATGGACAAATTTTTTTTTATACCAGTGACGTCATATTCCATCATATGACCTAAACTAGAAAATGAGGAAAATTCGTCAAAAAGTTGATAAATAATAAGAATTGATGTGAATGCTTGGAAATAATAATAATTGTTAGAAATTTTGGTAAATTGAAGCCTCTTAATAAGTTCTTTGATGTTGAGTTGAAAATTACATTAAGATAAAAATTTTCTGGATAGAATTCTTATTTTACTTAAGGCGGGGGGGGGCGGGCAATTTTTCGCAGACCTAATTTCGAGTATAAAATTAAAATATACTATTAAAAAATTAAGAAACATTTTCCTCACCATCTTGGAATTTTCTAATTATTTTATTTCTTATCTAATCCGGATTTGTTTAAATTTTAGCCCAAAATTAATTTTGGAAAATTTTCGAAAAATAGAAAATTTTTTAAAATCTAATTTTGAACCGAAATCCAAACAAACTCGGATCAGATATTCCTTCCTAATGATATTTTAAGTAATTCCACCAAGTATCCTGGCAAAACATTCCATGAAATAAGTTAAGGACAAATTTTGTCTGTACCATCCATTGATTGGGGTACAAAATTACCCCAATAAATAAAAACTCATAATAGAAAACAATTATAATTATCAAAAATAAAGTACCAATCGGAAATTACCAAGAAAATATCCAAAACTTAAATGATGCAAAATATATTTTTCCAATACTCAAAATTTCCAAAGGACAATATTTGCAAAGTAAAAAGTTTCAAAAATGTCTTAAAATTGTCCAAAATGTAAAATTTAAAAAAAAGAAGGTAACATGCAGTTAAATTCTCCATCATCTATTTCTTGTATTTCGACATTTTTAAATTTTTTTTCCAATTAAAAGTTGTCTTAACATTGTACCAGAGCTGCACATTCGTCTGTATAATAAAATGTATAATATTTAACTGAACTTTCCGTTGGAATGATTTATAATGTAAAAAGGAATTAGTATATAAAAAAAGTTTTTTCAAATGTGAAATAACTCTGCGATTTAATACGTGCAATTTAATTCAATAAACGAAAAATTCAACTAACTATTAAAAAAATTGTAATTTAACGCTACACTGGAAATTTAATACCAACAAATGAAGTTGTGCACAACGTGAATTTGAACTGTTAAAGTTGAATTAAGAATATTAAATTTTTTCATAATTTTTTAAAAAAATGTCAATTGTCAAAAAGAATATTTTTTAGGCACTTTTGACTTTCTACCACTCCATGACGTGCCTGTAAGTGTTAAAACACTAATGAAGGACCAACAAATATTATTTCAAATTTATTTAAAATCTTCGAATAAATAATTTAGAATTTAAATTTCAGGTTGCCGAAATCATACAATATTTTACAGAAAGGGGAGGGCGTAAAAAAGGTACGCAAAAATCTTACGCCATCTATGGACGGCCCCTAAAATGGCTAGTTTTAAATAATTCAAAACAAACTAATGTAAACTAAATAAGTACCTAAATTAATTTGAATTTTAATCGTTTTATGTGGTACGTCTCGAACCGATTGTAGATTTCAAAATTTTAAATTCTAAAACACGCAAAATCAAAGAACTAATTATTATCATTACAATTATCTAACAGTTACACAAATAGCTCCACTTAACAGCTTTTTAATACTGATTTTTGTCCATTTCCTTTTTTTTACCAATTATATTTCTTTCCTTATCCTTTCTATTTTTTTCCTTTTTTTTTCTTTGTCCTATTATTTTCTCTTTTTTTCATCTTGTATTATAATTCCCTCTTTCATTTTGTTTATCTTTTTTTTTTCTCTTCCCTTCCGCTTTTCTGTTTTACCGCTCTCTAGTGATCGTCATTCCACAACTGAAGGAAGAAAGTTGCCGCTCCTTCTGTTCATCCTTTCTCCCTCTGTTCTCAGCTGTACATATAGTTTATAGTAGCGGCTGCGGTAACACTTACACAGGCGACGTTTGCGAATTGTGTTGGGAGGGGCTCGTCCCGCAACGTGTAGAGATGGGATGAGGACGGGAGTTTATGGCCAGAGTAGGTGGGGGAAGGTGGAGGAGTTAAGAATGGGACATAGAATCCCTCAGAGAATGTTGGAGAGCCTGACCTGCATGCGACATTACTACTAGCGGTTCTCCAACTACCGACTTTCGCAAGTTTGCTTCAACGAATCAGATGTTACCGGAACACGGTCACCGAATTGGTCTTACCAATTGATCCGGCACGATCAGAGCGCGTGCTCGCGTTTGACGAAATAGTCACGTTTACGCTTTTTCCACTTTGTGGAAAAGCCAGTCACTCATGTGATTCGATAACGACTTTCACGAATAACATTTTTTTTCGAAAGCAGAAAGTATTGAATATCTAGAAAGGGATATTTAATATTTCATAGACTTTGAGAGAAATAGAATAAATGGACAGAAATGTAGCAGTTTATGAAATTGTAACTATTCTTTCAAAAGACTAAATGGGAAAGTAGTGGAGGAGGTAAATGAGTTTTGTTATTTAGGTTATTGGTTTTGAATCGAATGGAACAGATGAGTTGAATGTGAGGAAGAGAGTAGAAATAACCACGGAGTTAGTTGAGTTGGTTAAGGTCCCGGACTCTACGGTCGCGCCAAGTCAAGCGTCAAGCTTGCTTGGTTCGCGCCCCGGGGAGTCTGAGATCTTTTCCGGCTGTGAGATAACTTCAGTGGAAGGTAAAGACGTCGAGGTATAATGATCTGCACTGTCGGTAATCGACCTGTGAAGATCACTAGAACTCGACCGATAAAACGGTTGTACTCAGGAGAGGTTTTTCTTCAGTTTTCCCTCTCCACTGGCGAGCAAACCCAATATACCGGGTGATCCAGGCAAATGCGAGTACTCCTAATTTCAAGCCATTCTGTAGACGCAAAAACGCTTAGAGAATATAAACAAAAGTACTGAATTCTAGGAACTTCCTAAGGGGGACACTCATTGGGCCTGTAAGGCTGTTAAACGAGTGTATAATAACTAAAAAAAAAAAAAAGAGTTGAAATGTCCAGTATATGGTTGGTGGGAGCTCTCCCTCCCTTCTGTCGGTCAGCTAGGGCCTGATGTGATCATGCAGTTCAGTTTCGTTTTGGCCTTGTTACAGTCCACATCGCACGGGTTTTCAAGTGCACGTTCCGACGGTTTCTTCAATGGTTCTCCAATTTGTAGTTATAACGGGTGAACAAATGTGACGTATTCTAAACTTGCAATAAGAATAAGCTATAAAAATGCTGTGAATGTTTGTGAAATACCATCAAACAGTTCTAACAAGAGTGATGGGTCAAGTGTGGGGATAAGAAAGGGAAAGTTTAAGAATGATTGGAAAAGAAGAGTTTGGATGTTCGATATGTTGGCCTAGTCGGTCGTGAGTAATCGTGTGGGATTATGGAAAATGAAGAGAAAGAGATGGTTGAAAGATTGCATAAAAGGTTTCTAAGATGGGTAATGAGAACAAGTGGAAGCTGACCACGGTATATGATCTGAGAAGAATTGTGTAGAAATAAAATATTGGGAAGGCAATGGAGAAGGGTATGGAGGTTTAAGGAGAAGCTAAGGACAGGTGTAGGTAGTAGTATAACAAAGATGTGTTAGAAGGCGATGATAGAAAAAGAAGAGAAAGGGACAGATAGTACAGTTGGATGGTAGAAGCAAAGGTTCTTTGTAAAAAAAAGAGAAAAGAAGGAGAAGAATGAGAAATTGGGAGGAATTTGAAAAGCAATAGAGAGAAAAGGATCAGGAAGAAAGATAGGCGAGAAGTAAGGAGTCCAGGTATAACAGGTAATATGGGATGGTGAGTGTTTAAAAGTTAGGATGGTATATCACAGGATTCACAGCACTTTTATATTTCAGAAAGGATAGGTCATTCACAAGGTATCTTAATGAATGGGAGAAAGAAAATAGAATAGAGTGTAAAGATTTAAAATAGGGGAAGGGATGAAAGAGTATAGATACTGGTTGAATGATGAGGAGAATGTTGGTAGGGTATGTGGGTTTTAGGTCGAGGAGTGGGCGCATGTGTTGGATAAGTGTACAGGAGACAGATAGATAAGAGATTTGAAATAATGAAGAGAAAAAATAAAGGAAGGGAAGGGAAGGGGTAATGGAGGTTGTAATAATTAAATGTTAAAAATTAGGTAAATTCGCGAGGCTCGCTTATGAGAGCATAAGGGTTAGAAAACGGTAGACTTGGCACACGAGTAGGTTAAGTTAGATTAATACTTAATATTTTATGGACTTTGGTAGAAACAGAATAAATAGAAACGTAGCAGATTCTGAAATTTTAACTATTCCTTTGAAACTATTTTTTAATCAAGTCTTATTAATAATTCCTTCCTAATTTAAAATCTGGAAAAGGTGATCAAGAAGAAACCCTCTCCTTTTTGCCAGAAATTCTACGACGAAAAAACGATTTAGAATCAATAAAATGATAATTTGTAATTTACGAAAAATATACTTTTATTTAAAGCAATTAAATTAAGTGAATAAGTAATTTATTTTCAATTTAATTGCGAGAGTCAAAAATACTCTATAAACCTGTTCACGAAACTCTACGACTGTTTTAGTATACTTAAAGTTACTCATTTTTCTATTTGTACGTTTTTGAAGAATGCTTCAAATTTTAAAAGTCTTTAAATTTAACAATTTACTGTGATATGTTAAATAACTCATACGTAATTTGAACTTTAATAACCTTCTAATTTAAAGTATCTCAAATTTAAACAATTTTTAATATCATATAGCAATTGTAATTGAGTTTAATTTGATTAAATTTTCATTTTTATATATTTAAAGTTTCATTTTTCACGAATTAATATTTAATTAATCTAGATTAAGGTTCTTGCACATTTTAATTTAATTTATTGAACTTCTAATTAAATTTTAATCGCTTCGGATTTTAGGTAATCTAAATTATAATAGTTGGAAATTGAGATCGATTCTGATTTTAATAATCTACAATTTCAATCTGATTTATAATTTATATAATACATTAATTCAAGTTTTCAATTGAATTTCAAGTACAGTTTTTATACATTTATAATTATAAATTCTATCCAAATCTCAATCTATTCAAACTACAATATTTATCTGAATTTCAATTAAATAAAGTTTTAGTTAATTTAAATTTAAATTTCTTTATATTATTTAATCTATGTAATTTTTATCTATTTAAACTTGCATCGATGCAAATACAAAGTAAACTGAATGTTGTGTTAATCTAAATTTAAATTGATCAACAATTGAACTCAATTTCCAAATTTAAAAAAAAATTATTTATTCAAGTTCAATACAATACCAGTTTTTAGTATTTTTAAACTAATTATTTTACTTAAAATAATTTCTTGATATTTTAATTCTTTGTTAAGAAAAATGTCCATCTTTACTCAATGTATTTTCATTAAAACAAAATAAATTCGAGTTCAGAATAAAATGAAATTTATATAGCAATAGACAAACACAAAGGGCAAACGAAAGAATTAATTATTTTAATTAGTTCTCGTGTTTTTCTTGTTTGAAAGTGGTTTGCACGAAATGGATCAATGTGTTTAACCTACAATTTTGTAATTAAAAAACTTGTGTTACTTTGCAATTAAACTTTTAGTTGACTGTCGCTCACCGAACTTTCCTGTGAACTTGGTTCCTTCATACCAATTAAAGAGTTTAGAAATTTTCACTTTCGTTAACGATAGTCGTTTTAACTTTTTTACATATGATGTAAAAATGTCTTTTTCTTAAACTATGAACAAAATATTTATTTAAATTGAGATATTTTACAATTATAAACAAATAAATTTTTAACTACAAGTTTGCAAATTAAAAAAAAATAAAAAATTAGGTAAAAAAAAGTTAAACAATTATGACAAAAAGAAAAAGATTTCTAAGAAATAGATAATTTTATTTAATTATTTATTTCTGATTATAATTTTAAAATGAGGAAAAAAAATTATAAGAATAAAGTTTTAAAAAATAAAATAAGACAAGTCTTTATAAAATTAGAAACATTTAGAGTATATGAAAAAATGTAGGAGATTACAGAAGAAATGGTTTGCAAAAATTACAAATTATGATATAAAAATTAAACAGTTTCAATAAAGTAAAAAAAATTTTAAGAAATTTTTAATGAAGATGTAATTTAATAAAATTATTAAAAGTTCAAGGAACGATTGGAATGAAGTGATTTTTTTTGTGATGAGTTCGGAGTACCGCTCGCTGATACAGGATTTTTGAGATGTCACATCATTGGAAGTTTTACTTAATTCTAGCCTCAAAATCTTATATTTTATCTCTAACTTTACTAGAAATCAATTTAAAGGTTAACTATATATTCAAAAGATTTTAAAATAAATAATTTAATCTAGAATTTGAATACATTATACTTAATCTTAACTTGAATTTAAGAACACTGTGAAACACAAATTTAAACCTAAATAACAAAAATATATTCTTAATAAACTTAAATGCTAATACATAATAAAATAAATGAAAAACAAATATATTTAAATAAAAAAAATAAGAAACGTAACATTTTTAATAAATCGTAAAAGAGCCAAGACTCGATATAAAAAATAAGAATGAATTTTAAACAAAGCTCTATATAATTTACATTTAAGTATGGGCTCTAAAATAAAAAAAATAAAACTGTTAAGGCTCGTAGCCATTGAAGAAAACTGTCGTGAAGTTCAAAAAAAAATTGCAGACCTGCGGCATTTCTAGAGAAAAGTTTCGTTTTTAAAATGAGGATTAACAGAGGAGCGCCTCAGTTAAAAGATACCGGCTTATAACTTTCTAGAAATGAACATGACAAAAGCCAAGTAATTTCAGAAAGAAAATCGAAAAATGAGTTTTATTAAAAATCGACATAATTCCCCGAAATTTGCTAAGGAGCGCCTTGGACTAAATTCCAGAAAATTAGATTCACGATTTCTTTAATTTAAGAACTCGAAAATTCAACTTTATTTAGGTAGAATAGGAGAGCTTTAACTAGTCTCAAAAATCGTTAAAATCTTTAAATTCTTCTAGGAGCGCCTAGAGAATTAAAAGATATTTTCAAATTTTACTCCAGATCTGACTTTTAATGTTAACATAGGAGCACCTTTTGTTAAAATTCTAAGTCCCAATATTCTTTATAATTTTTAAATTTAAGAGCACCTAAATCAAAGAATTTTGATGAATATAGCAGTTTACGAGTTATCTCCAGGAAATTATAAACTTGACAATTGCTGATGGTTGCACCGAACAGAATTTCTCTAAGTTTACCACAATTAATATTTAGTGCGTGTCTTTGACACCTTTGTTGTGCACATTGTTATTTAAAAACTTTAATTTAAATATGTAAAAATAACTGGATGGAGGTCCATTCGCGGCCCTCCTGCCTGTTAGGTGAACTCCTTCATTAATTTTAGCTTTATTTTGTGATGGATTCAGATCTCCGACTGAAAAGTGTTCAGTGCACGTGTCTTATTGCAAAATGTCCGTGCCATACGGCCGGCCTATTTCTAACTTTTGCAATATTTTCGAATCCATTTAAATAAATATGTTAACTTGTAGTTAATCTTAAATTGTGATTTATTGATGCTTTTTGCTCCTTGCTCTCCTTGTTTAGCTATTTAATACAAAAATAACTTCGCGCACAGGGTTTGATTTTGTTATATTACTAATTTGCTTAGTTCATTTAATTTAAAGTTAGTTTTTTTAACATTTAAGCATAAAATAATCAAAATAGGTCCAAGCTCTAAAATTTGCTAGTATTATTTCATGTTGCACTCCACAGAATCCCAGCCCAAGAGTAAATAAAGAAATACGAGTGTGCGATGTATGCCAGAAAAGAAATCAAAACTTCTCAAGTCTGTCTATAGCTTCATAAAGTGTATTTCACTTTTTCTTTTAAAAGAAAGCTCTCGAGTGTTTCTCCTTTTCCGTGAAAGGAGAAGTTATTACTTGGACAAATTTGCAGCGCATTCAAAGCGAAGCCCGAGCCAGACCAGGGCAGAAGATTGAGTACGCCTATAAAGGGTCGGGAAAGAGGAGGATATACCCGGGTCGGAATGACCGGACGAGATGACTTCACACTGGAGAGAGGGATTGAAATTTCGTGGAGGCGCCAGGGGTTATCTCCCTTATCTTGAACGGGATCTCGAGCGTCTCGGTAAACCGACTCCATGAATTAATTAGTTGGCAAACGTGAAGCCACTCTTGTACCAGAGGCCATTCCTGGGCAGGAAAAGGCAACTCTGGTGCTCTAACTCTCTAGATCCACATAGAGTGTGTGCAGTCTTTGTGGAATCTCATACATAGTATGCACACGCACATCGAATCTCGTTTTCCCCCACGTCATATTGTGCACGTGCCTTCCTGCACATTTCTACCCCCATAATGCGGAACTCACCTATTTGTTACAGTTGAGGAGTGGAGTTTTCGAGACGAGTCGGGGGAAATGGATATAGAGCCAAATTCAGCTAGACTTTTCAGCCAAATCTGGAAACCTATGTCGCTCGCTTCAAAAGCAAATCAACGGAAGAAATCGTTTCAAATGCTGGAGATTGATTCACTCTAGCGTATGACATTTAAAAGGATTTCATTCTCTTCGAGACGGGATCTAGAAGTGTCTCGGAGAAATGTGGAACAGACGTTTATTAAGGATGTTCTGCTTGTACCACCGGTGGCAAAAACATTCTCTCTTGCAACTTACAAATATTGTTTCAGAAATGTTTCAGATCTTGTAAATATCCGAGCTGATTCGGGCCGAAGCACATAGCGATTTTAAATTTTGTACACAGATTAAATTTAGTAACAAGCCGCTTACCACAAGACGAAAACTCGTTGTGACAATCGCCAACCAATAATAAAATTCAAACTTAATCAAATATCAATTATTCACTTTAAAATAATTCCGCCATTATGGCGGCTAATTTAAACAAAAACTTTAAAAACGTAAATCTTTTGACCGTTCTACTCAACGGCTCAACCAGAAAGGAAGATGTGGGGAAAATTCGGGGGCATGTCTTGTGCCTTCCCCCTTCTTTCCCCTTGAGTCATCCTTTCTTCTAATCGGTAATTACGAATCAAACTTATTTTTTATTCAAAGAGATGTCCCTTGCTGTGCGATTTAACCCCTTCGCTTTTCATTAAGAGCGTTTCGAAGAGCGGGGATCTTCATCCGCTCGACGCCCTCGTTGTACAGCCCTCGGCTGCGCTCTTGGTGAAACCTGGCGCGACGCTGGCAACCTCTTTTGGACATTCCTTCGCCCAATTGGGCGGCATTGCGTGAACAAACAAAATATAAAAACAATAAATAATCAAATTGCCAACAATAAGAATGACTTTTTTTGAGCATGGAACCTTCAAACCGTTAACATAAATAGAAAAAATACATAAATTACTTAAATTATGATTTTGCTCCCTGGTTGAGTCTTTTTGCCATCGGCTCCTTCGAGAGTTGGTCAAAACCAAAGATAACGTGTAAGAAAGATTCTGCCACGTTATAATTTCAAGTTGATATCTGTATTATTTACGGAGTTACAAGATTTATAACAGTACGCTTCGGGTGGCCTGATCAGACAGCTCAAGCCACTGTCGGCCAGTCCTTTTCATTCCTGCGTTGTCGGTGGAAATTTCTACCTGAGTTTGGAGAGTCTATTGTTTGTCAATAGTAGCGGAAGATCAACTTTATGAAGCTGGAATCGCTGATTGTCATGAAACTACTGTAAGTTGAAATTATGTAGTATCTTAATGAATCCAAAACTTAAACGCTTTTTTCTCAAAACACCTTTTTTCGAATTTGTGTACAGAATTTTTTGTTTTAGAAAAAAATTCAGTGCTCTAGAATGTACACAGCAAAAATGAGGTATCAATATTTTAATAATAAAAATGGTTTATTTTTCTCCAAATAATTTTTTAAACTGTCAAGATATGTATTCGATCTGAAAAATTATAAATTTTTAAATTAATTATGCTTTGACGCTAATTAATCGTAAACAACTAAGTATTTCAATTTAGTATTGCTCCACATCTTATTTTCCGATTTTCCTTTAGCTAGTAATGATTAAAATAAAGCTTATTCGTTAAGTTCAATTATAGATCGGAACATTATTATTAAATTTTAAAAATAACTTGACGCTCCTCGTTAAGTTACAGAGATAACATCTACCCATCTTTTTTTATTTATATATTATTATATAATTAGAATAATATTAAACTGATTTTTAATTAATTAGAATTTTCTGCTCAGTAGGTATTAAATAGTATGATTGGCAATTTCTTAAAATGCAAATATGTTTCAGAGGATCTCTTCTGTTTTATTTGAAGGAATTTCAACTAAAATAGTTTATTTAATAATAATTAAAAATACTTCATTAAACATAAGAGTGCGTTTGTTATATGATGCACCTAAACTATGCTGGTTTAATGAAGAGTGTTGTTGCGCAGATTCAGCAAAATCAATGACATTTGCATTCCAATGCACAGAACTGCTCGGTAACAGAAAAGCAGTAATAGTAAATAATTTATGCTATTGTAATTAATGCTCTTAAAATTCACAATTGTACTGTACAAAGTTACAGAATTCTACAAATTTCAATTATTCTGTTTAATCATGGTTTTTAATTAATTTCGTATTTCAATAAATTATTGACTGAATTCGTTTTAACTTTAGTAATGAAACAAAAAAAAAATTTTTAAATCACCTATTTAAACAAAATTGACAAAAACTGTAAATGCTATCAATGTAAAAGAAAATTAAAATAAAAAAGCTTTTGCAGAATACGAGAGGAAGTTGTTTTGTAATTTGATTTAAAGGAGAGCGACCACAGACAACTTTAGAAAAAAGAACAATCTTTGGAAGAATAGGAAAGAGAAGTCACTCACACAAAATATCATTGCGTTTGTTATACTCCAACTGTCTTAACAAGAAGTTTTCGAAAGCCCAGGGGAACTGAAGGCTGTTACAAGCAGAAGTTTGCAGTTACAGACGGAAGTAATGTCTCCGACATCAACATTTTTTCCATGTGGTTAACCACCTTCTTTGAAAGTTGAAGTAGAGCTAACTAATCGAAATTCTCACCAAGAACAATCTCAACAAGCGGAAGGTTTGAGTTCGGCTTGAAAGTGTTGCAACTGGTCCTGAAAAAACGACTCGCTTTTTGACCCCGTTAGAGCTCTTCATACTTGAGTACGTCTTTAATCTTAAAAACTCTGCTTTGAAACTGTTACAAAAGCCTTTGAATTTAATTAGAAAAAACGAAGTAGCAAAATAAAATTTTATATTGGACCAGGAAAACGTTCAAGATAGAGCAAAAGAGAAAATTAGTTTTCAGAAGGACAAAGTTGAATTGTGTTAAAAGAAAAATTAATGAGAAAATCATAGTCAAGAATACTTAGTTCACAAATGTCGCTGAACTAACGTAATGTCTTTTTGTATAAACTTTTTTCAAACTTGATTCTCGATCTTTTTAACAGAATAAATGAAATATTAATTTCTATTTTGTTAACTAAAGGATTCAAATTTTTGCTTTTAAGAAAAATTCACACGGATTAATAAAGTTTCTAATTTCAAAAGAAGAGCAGTTAGGAGAAGAGGTAGCTTCTGATATACATTAAAATTATTGAATTATGTGCATTTCAGTATAGTACATTTTGACAAGATTGAATTTTGCAGGAGCCAACAACAAGGCTACCACAAGAATGATTATTTTTATTAACCTCTATTAGCAACCAGTGGGAATTCAAAGCCGCAGAGCGGTTACAGATACAGCTGAAGAGACACGTAACCGCTAAATAGAAACTGGGTTTGGTGAAGGCGAAAACTTAATTGTTCAACATCTGCTGATGACGCGAAGGAGAAAATGTTGTCATTGATTAGCTTCCTAAACTGCAAAGGGATAAGTAGTTTCAGTCTCATTAACGGAGCAAAAAACTGACAAGCAATTGATGTAGGTAAGAATATCATTTCCTAAAGGGGATTGTTGTTGTAATTCAAACTTTCTGTTATAAGATATGATTTGATAAGATTTTTTGTTTTGTATTATCACAAAAGTAGAGTTCAATTTGATTTAAAATTCGGGAAATAAAGGAAAGAACATGTGGACTGTATTTATAATAATTACTGATAGGAAGTAAGTTTCCAATGTTCATTTATTAATATCAAATAAATGATTCGAGGTACAAAATTCGCTTGCTCAAGCGACGGTTCGAGCCTAACTGACAAATTCTGCCTTTAAGGTCATTTACCAAGATCAAGAGACAGAGGTCTCTTATTTACAATATTCTTTGAATCGCCAGAAAAATAAACTTAAAGATTAGGAAACTATTTTCAAATATAAATTGAACGAATAAGAAAATAAAATTACAAAATTATAAAACTAAGATTTCTAAACATTTTTTCTTGGGGATTTTTAAAATAATAAAGTTTTCAACGCTATGAAGGGATTCAATTTGTTGACGAAAAATAATTTAATTTGAATTTTAGAAATATGACAAGTCTCTTCATCGCTTGGGCACCAAGAGGTATTAAGGGCGTGGGGAGGGGGTAAATTTTGCATTTAATAAAATTTCTTCCACACCCATCGTTCTCACAATCGTTTAACGGCATTCAAATAATCGAAATCGTCACTGCTTTGTATGTCGCCGGCAACACGGAGGTGCCTATTTTATTTTATTCATCTATTTATTTTCTGTTTTCTATAATCTAATGATGCAATTTTGGTTTGCCGGAGAGACAAGTTTTATATTTTATTTAATTAACAGTCAAACAGAACCTGATGTAGTCCTTGACAGCAGTTCCCTTTTGACTTTTCAACAGTCTACTTCGTGCGAGTTTTCAAATTCTTATCATTAGTGTTTATAACAGGTAAACAAATGTGACGTATTCTCAATTACCAATAAAATTAACTACCTTTTAAGAAATATAAAAAGTATCTTTACTTTATGTTAAAATTATTTGTACATTTTTAACAGGAGTAGTTGCTAATATTCTCGTTCTAAAACTTTGTTCCGTTGTGCATTCGCATTCTTGCACAGTGGAAAAAGCAAGTAAATTATCAGCTTTTAATAATTAACTTTTGAAGTAAAAATTTAGTCTTAGTTACTTAAAGTTTAGGGGAACACATCTCGTTTTCAGCAAACTGGCAGAAAAAAAATATAAATGTTGCAAGGTGTTGGAGATTTTTGCTATGGTATTGGAAAACCCACGAAGTCTCTGATACTATGAATTCATAATGAAAAACTTGGAATCATGGCTTCGAAGTGAGGTTCTTAGACTTCAAACCTAGCAGAAAGTTTCAATTTCCAAAGCCTCAATTATTCATTGAAAAATGGGTACTTGTTAAGTTTTCCAAAGGGAGGATTAAAATTCTAATTATGTCAGTGACACGAAACTGATTAAGGATAAGCTCAAAGAACGGTAGAAGCTACTCGATTATGCGGATTTGCTCAAACGAAGCAAGCACAGAGGACGAAAGGGCATAGAGAAGGATCTGGAGGACTTTTGTGTTCCCTTTAACCCTCTTTACCTAGAGTTGACTACACTCTCTAGAATCGAAAACGGAAGCCGCCTAGAACGTCAGAAGGGAACCTACCTTCTCTCTCTTTGCAAAGCGTTCAGGGAGACGAGCTCGATGAAACGGGTGGGCGGTCGCGTTTGTCGACTCTGAAAGCCAAAAGTTTGGGCGGCGAACGTTAAGCGGATGCCAAGAGGCGCCCTTTTGGCATCTCTCCTAGCAAATTCACGAGAAGCGAAAGCGAAATGTGTTCCTCGTATTCGGTTCGACAACGAGTCTGCCGGCTTTGCTGTCCTCCCATCTCGTGTACACAGAGAAAATCGACCAACACAAGCACAAGCTGAAGCTGAAAGCATTATATTGCACGAGGTGGCCATTTTAAGAGGGTCACTGTCGCGGTTTCCGAAAGTGTAAGGAGATACAAGAGAACCCAAATGGCCTTTCTTCCGTTATAACTGCGAGCTTGCTACATCGAACCAGCCAAAAGGAAGTGGAATACTTGCGCCTTTTTGCAAGCCAGGACCTCTTGAATTGAGTCCATTTTTCTTCGTCCCGAGCATCCATCTTGGTCTTGAGACATAAACCAAAATGCTTAAGGATCTTGGAAAAAAACAACATTGCTTGGAGACTGCTTTTGCGTATAAATCTTCACTCAGTTTCGGATAGTTGAATCAGAAAAAAAGAATAGAGGAAGGAGCTACTTGGCAAACACGCAGGCAACTGTAAGAAATCTACGAATGACATTTTTCATTGGTTATTTTTTACAATCCTGAATGTAAAAGTTAAAAATTACTGTTATAAATTACATCTTAATTTACTGTTTTGAAAATAAATTGACTTATATCGTAGATTTGGATAGAGCGAAATTTTTCATTTCTTCATTCCTTTGCTCTTCGGTCGAGATAACAATAGGAATGATTTTAAACGATGACGAGTTGGATGCACAAAAATTCTCCTTTCTAGAACGAGGCAGACTTAATGTCGCGCACTTTAAATGTCATCGGTTTGATTCTGTTTAAAAAAATTGTTGTTGTATCTTTTTTTATTTTTTAAAATAAAGAGAAGCCCTTCTATTAGTTTGTCAAATGCCTAAGCTTTTTTGTACACCTGAGTACTAAGAGAGGAGCTGCCCATTAAGTCCTCAGGTACTTACGTGGCCTCACCTAGGTTCAGGTTGGACATGAAGGTAACCCTGATACTGGTCAATAATCCCACTTAGGTGAATCGACCACATTTTGGACCAAGACGTGCTTCTCTTATACCGTAAGCTGAGAAACTGAAGAATTGGTAACTGAGAGCGGCTTATATAACCAGCCTTTGATCGCCGCTTCGAAGAGGGGGAAGAAATCGACGCAAGAGACATGCGCCACAGCACATTTTGCAAGAGCCGGGAGCGCTTATCCTATTCTAAAAAGAACGGACGTTGTGGTTAACTTCAGACGAGTAACTCCATTTCCGAGTCTCCCATTTTTTGTCAACAATAACATCACAGTTTAGACGTTTATTTGTAGTATTTTTCAATTTATTTAAAATCTTCGTATATTAAATAATTGAAGCGTTGGGTGCAATAAGGGCGTTAGACAAAAAACGACGATCGGAGATATTTGAACTTAAAGTTTTTAAACTTTTATAGATTAACAACTGTAAATGAGAATTAAATAAACTTTTCATAATTTGATTAACCATTTATTAAACTCTCCAATTCATGTGTTTACTTGCCTGAAAGTTGTGATTAACTATTAAAAACTCATTTCTTTCGTAACCAATACTAACGCCCTTTTTGCACCCAACCACTAAATGTTTTGGGCGTTAGCAAAATTTTGAATTTAAACTTAATATAACTTTAATTTTAAGAAATATTTCGTTATATTTCGTTATATTCTGATACTTTTTATAAATTCTTAACTTTAAAACATAATTTTAAGCCTTAAATCATTTAAAAAATAAAAATTTTCAATGTATTAAAAATCAAAATTTTTTAAAACTTTTTTTGTTACTTTTTAAATGATAGAATAATAATTAGTTGATCGGAATAAAAATATTCTTATGGTTTTCTTTATTTTTTTATAACTCAGATTTAGGACCATTTTAACTATTTAAACTATTTAAATTTATGCATTCAGTATATCTAAAATTTTGTAACCTCCTTTTAACTATAAACAGTCTGACATGCAGTGTATATCGTCAATTGTTTTTTAATAAAAATTGATTTACGAAATTTTCAAAGCAATAAAATTATGTGACATACTTCCAAATATTTATTCTTAGCATCATAAAGAAGCCTTAGATTGAAATGAAATTTTGTAAATATAAACTAGAATATATTGTTATCATTTGGGATTAATAATATCAAAACGGGCGTTAGCTGTCTAACGCCCTTATTGCACCCAACGCTTCAATTGCATTTTATGAAATAATAATAAATTAGAAATAAATTAAATTGTGATAATTAAGAAACATTAGTTTAAGAAGTGACAATGATTTTAATGAAGTTGTTAAGGTTATAGTGTTTTGAGTGAAATAATGTTTTGTTTACATTGGCATTCGTTTCTGACAGGTGAGTAATGATAATAATATTAATAATCTTTTATTTCTGTTTATTTTATTTGTAACTTATTTATCAGTTCTTTAGTTCTATTATATATAATTATAATTCATTAACTTTTTAAATTTCCAAATTGATTTTTAATTTTCTGTTATTTTGCTTGACCCGTAATTCAAAACGTAATAATTTGGTTTGGTTTGAATTACGGGTCAAGCGAAATCCACTTGCTGATTATATTTTAAATAAGTAAACTTCTTATGAAAAATTATTAAATGATAATTGAAAATTTTAATAGTTAAAAAAATATTTTAATCATTTTAACTATTTTCTTTAATCTTTTACAATACACAATATATAATTTAATTAAGTTTAATAGTATTTCTAAGTTTATCTAAGTGTCTCTAAACCTGAATTAGTAAAATATTTGAACGATTTGTAGTAAATTTTTCCTCACGACTGTAATCAGTAAATTTTCATTAAAAATTAGTTAAAAATGGCTAACACCTAGTTTTTTAAGATCAATATAAATAATTGATAATTTCAGTAACAGGTTTAAAAAAATTTTTGTCTTATTTTAATGGTCAATCAGTTAAAAAATTACTGACAATTCTGTCATTTTTAACTGATTTCCAGCGAAATTTCACTGCTTAAAACTGTAAGAAGAGAGCCATTGAAACTTCAGTGAAATTTCACAGATTCAGATTTAGAGAAAAACATTAAAATTTTTTTCAATTAAGGTATTTCTCCGGCAGTTGTACTTGAAGAAATCGATTTTATATGTCTTGTATCTGGTTAAAATTTCAGTAACCTTTGCCAAGTTAAAAATTGAGATATTCAAGTTCAAATTTTAAAGTTGTTATCATTTTCCAGATAAAATTAGACATTTGAATCTGAATATCTCAATTTTAGCAAGGCAAGGGTACTAAAATTTTAACAAGATAGAAGGTACATATAAAATGACGTTTTCTCATAATGATTAAAAGAAAATCCTAAGAAAACACAGTACCGGCCAGTAGTATGTGGCCACCTGTTTTGAGTAATTCAGATTAATCAATTTTTTTTCTATTTAATTCTAAAATAGAATTTTTTCTCTGTAATTGGTTAAAAACTAACTAAATTCTCAATAAAATGAGCCCGGGATGAAGTCGTTTCGTTCATTCTAAAAAAATTGATTGTAAAAAAAGTGTCAATTACAGTGCTTTTTCAACTTTTAAAAACTTTTAAAATAATAAAGATATCTTTGTGTTCTTGGTGTGATTTTTAAGATAAGTTTCCATTGAATTTAAAAAATACATTACTCCTGTTGCACAATTTTTTTCTTAGATTTTTTCTAAGGCTAAAGTGAGTACAAAAAAATGCAAAAAATTTAAATAATATAATTAGTAAGGAAAATATATTTTAAAATTATAGGGGAGAGGGACCCAAGTTGGACACCCTTTCGATTTATTACTGTAGAATCCAAACCGAATAAAATATATTAAAATGTTTTATAGTGGATGAAAGTACAATTTATAAGGTAACTTATGGCCACAGGGATAAAATTTTATTTTGAACATAAATACTTTTTAAAGCATTTTTTCTAATTGGCAAAATTTTGGGTCTAAAAAAAAGTGGCCCCAAGATGGACACCTTCTTAAAAGTCTCTGAAAATTGTAGTAAATAAAAACAGCACATTGTGTAACAATTCTTAAACTAATTTTTTATCATTTTAAGGAATTTATCAAGAAATAACATTTCTAAAAACTTCAATTTAAAAGCTTAACAGTAAAAAGTAATAAAATATCGAAAAATATCGATATATCATTTTATCTAACGATAACATCACATTTTATGGTGAAAAAAAAATTTTAATTTATTGGCTCAGAAAATGATTGAAAAAAGTGTAAAAAAAAAAAATATCCAAATAAATACATTGAGATTTGAGGCCTGTCCATCTTAGGGTACATGGCACCATTTTTTAATCCCCAGTAAAAATATATATACGAACACTGAATTAGTAAAATCATTTTAGGATATTGTTATACGATAAATAAAGAATGTTATAACGTTAAGTATTCATTCTAAATTATAAATTTAAATAACTTTTCCAAGCTGGGAAAAAACTGTTACAAAAATTTTTTAGAAACAAAATTGCGTGGTATGTGTAGAAGAAAAACCAGCTGGTTTTTTTCTTCAAATGTGCATCAAAATGTTCGTCTATACAAACAACAAAAATGACAGAAAGCATAAGGCGCTGTCACCTTAAACAAAAATTTTATACGAAATGTCCATCTTGGGGCCCTGTCCATCTTGGGGCCCACTCCCCTAATGAATTAATTTTTATTAAATTTTCTCAAAAATCATTTATAAATCTTTTTCATTATAATTTTAAAAATTATTTTTCTCACTAATTAATTTTTTTAAATTTTTTGCATTTTTTTGTACTCACTTTAGTCTCAGGAAAAATCTAAGAAAAAAATTGTGTAACAATAGTAATGTTTTTTTTAAATTCTATAGAAAATTATCTTCAAAATCACACGAAGAACATAAAGAGACTTTTATTATTTTAAAAGTTATTAAAAATTAAAAAAATCACTGTAGGTAATTGAAACTTTTTTTGCAATAAATTTTTTTAGAGAGGACAACGACTTTATCCTGGGCTCATTTTATTTAAAATTTAGTTAGTTTGTTACCAATTATAGAGAAAAAATTGTATTTTAGAATTAGATGAATTAGATGTACTGTAAATTTTTTAAAGTATAAGTGACGGAGAAATACATTTAAGTAATTAAAAAACTGCCTGTAGTGCCATAAAAACATGTAGGGGAAATAGAAGTCCATCCGTCAAAAGCAAAGAATATTTTGGAGGGATTTTTTCTTAATTTTTCAATAACGTTTTCTTGCATTTCCGTAAATGTCTTCCCAATAATTGAATGTAAGGAATTTCTCTTGGTCACTTTCGCATCTTTATTTAAATATTTAAAATATTCCTGAGACGATCTATTCGACAGTCATGCGATTAAAGATGTCTTGATCGAATTTCTAAATACCAAGGATTGTTAATAAAATTAACTTATATAATTTTTTAAATTTTAGACATTGTAAAACATTTTTAAATAAATAAATATATTATAATTATACATTTGAAAAGTGACATCCAGCAGTTAGTCCAAGAAAAGCTTTATTATATTCTGCCTCGTGAAAATTTATAAAGTGGCGCGCTATTCCACTGGTATTTGCATCCTTCATTTCAATTGTCCTCTCAATATGTTGCACCTTACATAATTTGCAGGTGGCGAATTTTTCTTTATTTTCTGTAGTTCCAAATTCAAACACTTCGCCAAAAACTTATTTTCTTTTTTTCGTTTATCTCTTTCTGTGTAAACGGCTTGCACAGTTTCAATGTCACTAAATTTGTAATAAAAGTAAATTACAATACATTTTTAACCTATATTACATTTATTTATTAATCTTCAAAATTATACCGAACTTTTAAAATTAACACTTCTAAACGATAGATTAGTAAAAATTAAACTTTTGATAATTGTATTACCTCTCTAAGGGTCTTTTATTATTCTCAATCTTCATTAATTCTTGATCTCCTTCTTGATTCATTTTTTTTACGTTGGCGAAAGATTTCAAGTTCTCGATCGTGTTTTTATCATTTTTCAGGACGGGACGAGTCGATAGAAACAAATGACAACTTGTGTTTCTTGATTAGCAAATGACAATTAAAAACGAACAATTTCAGACGAGATAGTCGATCTTCTCGGATCGTCGTGCATCATTAGTTTGTCAGGGATTGGTGCGTGTAGCAATAAGAGCGACAAGATTAGGCTCTTAACCAGAGCTGCGAACTTGCAGATGGCTTTAAGGATATTCGATGGAATTTGTTCATTAACTTTGTTAGTGTAATAAAATTTGACAAGTAGTTTTCTGTTTAATATATATATATATTATCTGAATTCTCTTTTGTTCATCATACGTGTCTCATACAACCAATCAAAGTAAGTTCAATAAAAATGGAATATTAAGAATTTTTTCTTTTTATTTCTTCTTTTTCCAATAATTCATTTTTTCAGGTTTAGTTACCCGGTTTTTTTGGTACCGATTAGATTCTGTCTGGCCAAAATCGGCCCTTTTAGCTAAGTTTTCTCATTTTATTTTAAAGTGAAGATTTCTTTTATGCAGAGTACCCCTATATTATAGAGAGAGGCCCCACTTTTTTCTGTTGTTAGGAACATTCCTCCTTTGTTAGGATGTTAATTTTAATACCTTTTTAGTTATAAAATTTAAAAATGTAATATTAGAAAATGTATTGCACGTAAATAGCGTCCCAAGTTATTAGAAGTAAAATTCTAGGCTCAAAAATAAAATTTAAACATAAAATAACTAGATAAATGTTATTTCGAAATTTTCTGACGTGACAATATTTTATACCACCTGTTTCTGCAAATATTTTATTATTTACTTCATCGTTTTTATATTTCTAAACAGAAATACACATTTTCTACCAAATATCGTCCTCATACTTCTAAAATATCTGAAATGTCTGGCAAGTTTACTGTAGTTTACCTAAAATAAACTAAAACTAATCCGAGTTTAATGTTCGGATGTTTTGAGGAATCAATGATGAAACCTGATATAAAAATTTATTATTTAAGTTAGACCTGAGATTCCAGTTAAGATCAACTTATTTCAATAAAAGTAAAGATATTAATTTTAAAATTGATTTTAAAATTGAGAAATCAGAAAATAAAATAAAAAAGCTGGCTACAATCCTAATTCTAAATATAAAAATAACGAATTGTAATTTTAATTACATTTAATACCTAATCGAGAAACCAAATCCAATTTTTTTAACCTCTTGGTCCTAGATCCTAGAACTTATCGATAGCCTTTCGTCGTTATAGGGTTACTTCGTTAAGGATCGAGGGAAAAGGGTCGAGATTTGATTCTCGGTTACTCAGAGGAATAGACTAGCCGGCTCAGAGTTCAGTGGTTGATGAAAGCGGATGGAATGATGAAATTTTCACCGAGGCCTCGTCCTCCAATTTAGCGCAGGAAGCCTTCTACAAAGTGGATTACACGAGGCGTTTCTCGTCATTAAGACACACCTTTCTTCCTCCTAGGGTTCAGACTGAAAAAATTTCACGTTCCGGGATTCCCAATTGCCTTTATTATTCGACTTGGCTGCAATATTACTGCTCCTTAAATGGATAAAGTCCAATCATGATACATCCTTATGCTCATAATCTTTATTAACTGTTAATGGAGTACAGTAAACCTCAAGCGAACGAGACTTTTTAAATTGCAGAACTTTAATCTAGAATTCTTAGTAGAAACGTAAATTATGATCTAGACGTTCTTAAGATGATTTCATTCATATTCTCTTCTCTCAATTTATTATCTACTTGATAGTTACTACTTCTTTTTTTAATGCAATTTTTGCTTATTTTTAACCGTTTCTATTATTCGGTTTTTATCCTTTAATTCTTCCGTTTTATTTCAACAGTCTATTTTCAAGAAAAATTTCGATTTTAAAATAAGCCGCTTATTTGACATGAAACTATGAACGTTTCTGAAAATACTCTCAGGACAATAAAATTTTCTCTTTAATCTATTATGCAAAGTAGGCCAATATTGCTTTAGTACCAAGTTGTGGAAAAGCTGGTTACCATGAAATAAAGTTTCCCTTTATGAACTTTTAGATCGTAATATACGTTTCCTCTTAAGATCTTAAATTAAGCTACTTTAATTTTCAAAGTTTTGAAAGTTTTTATACAAAAGAGAAAAATAAAACACTGAAAGAACAAGAGAACAAAAGCTAGCAACAAAGAATAAAGGAAAATAAATGGAAACAAAGGATAAATAGAACTTGGAGAAAAATTGTTATTACTCGAAAATTTGAGAAATGTAAAGCAAATATGAACAGTTCACAAATTCTGATATTTAAAAAACAACAATAGGAGATTTTTTGGGTAGCAAATTTGTTATGAAAAGTAGGATTAAAATGAATAGTTGAATTTAAAACATTAGTTTCAGGTCTGCTATTCTTTTCGATTCCTGTATATCGTGGTCGGCTAATTAGTCTCGAAAGTTTCTCGTTAAAAAAATATACCAGTCCCGCGGTGAATGAAAAGGAAAATAGAAACGAGCCCACAGACTCTAGAGAAACGAGCTTTGCGCAACGAAAACGTTTGGAATTGCTAGAAGCGCGATTGTAGTAAGAGATAAATCCTCGTGTCCACCTTGGATGGTTCAGTACATGTGCTAGTATGAGCATTACATGGTCGCATATAGGTCTGGGGAATTCGATGTCCTCGCGTGTATACAATCTGTAGCAACGTGCTCATATACGTCGTCCGGCTCGCGAACATTGGCATGCCTGTTATGTATATAGAACTGCACTAGTATGTAGGTATGTGAATTCAGACTATAAGCAGGACCGTATCAAGGGATTATGACTGACATAGTACCTCTGAATATCCTTAAAGCACTCACGTTTTGCAAACATACGATCTGACAAAGATGTACCAGGAATATTTACTCAAGAGGTGAATTTCTGTCAGGTTTTTTTTAAATATAAATAACATTATGTAGTTCCTAGTATTTGCACAAATATTAAATTCGAATTTCAACTTGAATTTATTTATTTAGTACATATATACGGGTTACATATCCATTAGATAATTATCTATAGAAACAATAATAAACAACAAATCATTAGGCCGCATCATTATTATTAAATGTATTATATGAAAACGGTTATTTCCGTTATTATTACTGGACACGTATAAAATACTGTTTTGGAGGACAGATGAGAATATGTTAAGCCTACAATTAAAAAAGACAAGAGTATCACTGTAATAATTCGCCCTAGTATAAAGTCTGTTAAATATTGAATTCTTGCCAAACTTTTGTTCTATGGAAAGAACAAAAAAAATTAAAAAAGAGTCCTATTGGTTCCGGATAATATTAAACATTTTTAAAACTTGAAAAACATATTTAACATCATTTATAAATAAAATAAACAAGAGAGGACCGAGACAAGAATCCTGCGGGACTCCAGAGGGCGTTACAAATTTGGTCGTGTGGGGATCGTAGACAGGTAAAATCAATTCCTGTAAATCTTCTCTCTCGCGCAAAGCGAGAAGCGTAAGCGAAGTTCTCACTCGCACCTAGAACGAGACAAAAAATATTCTTTAGCGCATAAGCGATTAACGCACCTATGATTAGTCTCGTCAGGAACCACTTACGAATAAGATGGGAAATCTAGTCTCAAATAAATTTATTCATTAATTAGTAAAAGTGTTTATTTTATTTAATAAAATAGTGAACCGCATAATGTTGGGAGCCTTCTGACATATTACAATGTTTTACTCAAAAATATTTTATTTTTAATTAACGAACTCCCACAGTTGAATAAGAGACACGAATCTTAACAAATTCAGATCTATTCGACAAATAATCAGAAAGCCATAATAACAGATCCGAGTCAAGACCAAGCTGTTTAAGTTTAGTTAAAAGCAGACCGTGGTTAAGTCTATCAAATGCCTTCTTAAAATCTGTGTAAATAGCATCTACCTGCAAACGACTTTCAAGGCTACAGACTAAATTCTCAGAAAAAAAAAGATTTTTAATAACAGATCTGCCCTTAACGAAGCCATGCCTCGATGGCCCAATTTCGCTTCTAGGCAGACAGGTTTCTTCATGAGAAGGCGGGAATTATTTAAAACAGTAGGCTCCTTCGAAAAAGAGAAAAGTTGCTGACAGAACGTGCAGATAAAATATACGAGGTTACAATAGGTACATATTTTTATTTATATTAAAAGAATGATTTTGCCTTGCCGAAATAATTTTTTCCAATTTTTCATGAGAGTTCAAAACGCGCTACACGATCAGTTGAAGAATGACAGACTAGCGGCGAATACGCTCCTTTTATAGAGTCTCACTGCGTATCAGCGCACGACTTAAGTGGGGGTCGCGTTCTGATTGGCTGAATAGTCAACTAATCGTATTGTTTCGCATCGTGAGACCCACGTGGCCTTCCACACGATTATTTTTCTTTTCTTTATAGATTTCGCTTGACTGATTTATTATGAGTCTAATAAACAATGTTTTTTCATTATCCCTAACATTTTTACTTGATCTATTCACTGTGAATCTTTTAATAAATCCTACAATTGAAAATAAATTTTTTCTCTGCCTTCTTAACGACTAAAAATTAACAAGTTTTAATTAATTTATTTATATATTTATATTTACCTAATTTAATTAAGAAATACAATGACAAACTAAATAAATATTAACTTAAATAACAATAAAATGAAATATTTTGACATTCATGTTATCAAACATAGAAAGTGTAATATTTCTGAAATGATCCATGTGAAATCAAAAAATTTAATCTAAAAAAGTCATTTTTTCTAAAAAGGTTTTTTTATGACTTGCAAGTTTCAACTTTTTCAATGATTTTATTGAATTGATAAATGATGGTAAGTAAGTTTCAATAATAATTTGTATTTAATTTATTAATATTGATGAGTAAATTTAGTTCTTTACGTACATTGCAATCGATTTTCTATTATTTAAAAATAGTCTTATTTTTACGAAATTTATGCGTTTTTGAAAATGTTATTTATAATTTAAGATTATGGTTCTCACTTGAAAGAATTGGGTTGCTGCAAGTTGTGGTTGCTCCAGGTTTAATCGACTGTCGATTATCGACCAAATTTACAGTAGTTACTGTTCAACACTTTAGCAATTATTTTCTAACTATCTTCAAAGCAAATGTAACGTTTTAGTATCACTATTATTATTATTATTATTATTATTATTTTAATGGTATCGACTAATTCAAAACTTAGATTAACTTTAACAAAAATAACTAGAATTAATTATAAGAAGAAATATTTATATAAATTGCGAAAGCTTAGCTTCCTTAATATAAATAAATAGAAAACAATATACGCAGTTAGTTATTGACTGAATTTTTTTTAAAAAATTTAATTCAATTTAAAAAACTATTTTGTAATAACAATACCCTTTCATTATGAAATAAGAACGTTAAAAAGGAATTTTTTTTAAAGTTTCTTATTTTGTAATGAAGTAATAATTAATAAATATAATTTTATTGAACGATACTAAATGTTGAAAATATAAATGTAAATATTATCATAAAATTTGGAATTATTATGTTCTTACCAATTACAGGAATGTCTGATTTTGAGAAACTTACCTGAAACAAACAATAGGTATATTTTATTGTATTTATAAATATTCAAATTTGGATATTTTATTTAAAAATATATTCTACAACCATTAACAAGTAACTCATTGTTATTTCATAAATATTATTCTGCATTTAAGTTTGGCTTTAAAATTCACGAGCATTTCTATCGCAAGAAAATATATTTACAAAATATTAGTAAATTATTAAACAGGTAAAACAATATCCTTATTTAAAAAATTGGTTTTTTTTTACTGTTGAAAGGAATTCTCAGTGAAGAAAATAATATAATACAATTCATTAAGTTTAAAAAGTTAAATGTTTATAAATTAGGTACGAATAATAGAAAACATTTTTTCAAATTAAATTAAAATACAAAATGATTAAATCTGTAAAGTAAACATTAATTGTTACTAATAATAAAAATAGTTTATAAGGTTTGTATATAAATATACTTATGTTATGTTTTAAATTTTTAATTCTCACATGGGTGAAAAGAAAAAACGAAAATTAAAATTTGCAAAGGATGCTTTTAAATTCAGCGAGTATTCAAAGAGAAAAAGAATCCTTTGGTGCTGACACTCGTTTTGATACTTTATACACAATTTTTACACTCTTAGCTAGAAAAAGGAGTTATTATGAACAATAAATTGTATTCACGATAGAAAAAGTTTGTGTACAAGTTTTATTGAGTACTTTCGAAATTATTTTAGTAAAAAATATTTCATAATAACAATAAAGCAAGTTAGCTTTACTCAAAATAAAAAAAAATCATTTTGCTACTTTTATTTCAATTTTATTTAATATGCCTTTATTTAAAGTCAAAATTATTTCTTTAATGAAACATGTTGTTATAACTAAAAATCTCTTGTCTTGTGAGACTAGATTTCTTTAAAATCGTAGTTTTTATACATCCGAAATTCTATCTAACTGATTTTCCAATTCAAAGAAAAAAAATTCGATAAACTACAAAATCAGACAAATGCAATTTTTTTAATCAAAAATTCTAATAAATATCAATTAAAGTGTATCTTTTCCGTATCTCTTTCTAATTAAACCTTTGTTTTTTACCTTCTCTCTCTTTCAAAGAAACAACATTTTTCCATTTTATAAAAAATGACCGCGTGGAATAATGAACAGTGTCCTGAACATAAAAAACCCCAAATATAACACAAAAATTTTATGTTTCATAAAAGTTATATTTGACACACCCCATACACTTAAGGTTTTATGGCGAGCAGGGAAAACGTTTGCATATGTCAGGAAAATAAAAATTTTTTTCAGAAGATTAAGTATTAGAGGTTTAGTATCAATTTTTTTAATATTTTGTTGTCTCACGTTAATGACGTTATGTTGACGGTATATTAGGCAAATATCATTAACTTGAGAACTTTGCTCATTAGAAAGATATTATACATAGATTTAACTGACAAGGAACTGTGCTACTTGCATGAAAAAAAACTTTGTGGTTTTACAAAACTCCTGCCATTTTTATTTTGTAATTTAAAAATTAAAAAAAACTTATTTTTAATAACTAAAACTTTTAAATACAAAGTTCAAATGGATTGTAAACGATAAAAACTCCGATTAATGACATAAATGAAAAAAAAAATTTTATCTATTGGAATTCACGAATTAAAGAAGAAGCTGGATACTAAAGATATATAGATAGAAAAAGATTAAAATAAAAACCTTACTTTTCAATTAATAAATTTTTTTTAATTAAATTAAAATTTTGGATTAATTAAGTTCCATAATCCGCATTTAACGAAATAGTTTCAAGATATCCCACTACAGATTACTCATTATTTAAAATAGGACCACTTGACGGCAAATTTTTTAAGCTTTTCAATGGTCTATGAAAAATTACATTTCGCTAATATCTGACGGAGTTATCAACATTTTAAGACGGTCAAGTTTTTAATCCTATTTTTTTAAGTTGTCCCAAAATCCCCACCTTAAAAAAATAAAAAAATTAGATTGGAATTTGCACAGAAGCATCAACATTGGTCTCCAGAGAATTGGCAAAAGATGCTTTTTTTCGGACAAAAGTAAAATAAATTTCTTCGAAAATGACGGTAGAAGATAAGTTCGACAACCCAATTTTCAATAAAAGCGAACTAAAATTGAAGGTACTAATAATACTGTTATATTATTAAATTTACAAATGTCAAATTGAAATACAGAATTCCATTTATTTTACTGATACTGTAACTATAAAATAATATTTTATTCGTCAAAATAATATTTAATTTAAATTTTAAAATATCATTAACAAGAATAATCTTTCATATTATTGCTTAAACTGAATCTTTAATTTGAGTAACTATTTATTTTGGAGCTCTAATAAAATATATTTTTGGAATATTATAATAAATTTATTTCTTACGTTTATTTAATCCAATTAATCATCCGTGCTATTTTTGAAATAAAAGGTATAATGAATGCGACTATGTACAAAGACATTTTGACGAAACACATGCTACCTTATGCTCGCGGAGATATGCCATGAGGTTGGATTTTTCAACAGGATAACGATCCAAAGCATCGATCTGGATTATTACAAGAATTTTTCAAACTGAAAAAAATTCATGTTTTAAAATGGCCAAACCAGTCCCCGGATTTAAATCCGATGAAAGACTTATGGAAGGAATTAAAAATTGAAATAGCATCAGTAAATGGAATCGGGAAGGTAAAATTCGGTATCTCAAATGTAGAATCTGAAATGTTGTGTATGGAATCAGAAATGTGGGATGTGTTATCTGAAATCTAGGATATGATATCTGAAATCTAAAGTATAGGATATGGATTCTAAATTGATGAATTTGGAATGTGCAATCCAGAATCCCAAATCCGTAATCAGGTATGTCGAATATGGAATGTGGAGTATAAAACCTGAAATGTATAATCTAAAATTTAAAGTGTTCGATCTAAAACATAGGGTCGCCTCGTATCCAGGATATGGAATCTTCAATCTGAATCTGAATCTGGGATTTAGAGGTGGGAATGTAAAATCCGAAAAGTGGTTTGTCGAATCTGAATTACGGAATATGGGATGCAGAATCTGCCACAAAGAATCTGTATTGATAGATCCTGGAAGTTCAACAAGAAAGATAGAATCCGGAATGTGGGATGGAGAATCTATAACGTTGAGAATGGAATCCGAAATTTGAGAAGTGCAATCTGCATTCTGGGATATGGAATCTGAAATATGAGTTGTGGATTCGGGAATGCCGAATCCAGAATATGCCATGTCGAATATAGACTGTGGGGTTTGGAATCCGGAATATAGAATCTGAAATCTGTGAAGTATAATCAGAAATCTAAGAAATAGAATCTAAAACATGGGCTAGGAAATCTAGGATACGAAATTAGGAATTATAAATGTGGAATTCGGAACATAAAATTTAGATTCTAGTATGTAGAATATGGAATCTGGAATGTCACAAGTGGAATTCAAAATGTTGAATCGGAAATGTGAAATTTGGAATGTGAGGATTAAAAGTCTGCATCTATGAAATCCGCTCTCCGGAATAAATTACGTAATCTACCCTTGGATCAGTTCTGCTAAGTTTGTCTTGGTGTTGAACTATACGATCCGGACAAACAAATTTATTTAAGTTTGTGACCATTTGATTTTTCTTGAAGCTTCTATCAAGTAATTTCCTCTAAAACAAGCAATCTTGAATGCAACGTTGGGGAGAAACTTGTTTACTCAAGGTAATACTGTTTACCGAGCTTGACAAGGTTTTTCCCCTCGTGGCGGTGGCACATCAAAGAAATAAACGGTGATTAAGGCAGCAGGTCGCAGATAGGAAGAAGCTCCTCGCTCTCTGCTTAATTTAATTTAATTTTGCAATCGGCTTGAGAGAGCGAGTAGTGCCAAGAGTCGACCTCGTTTCACTTCCGGGACACTACACAGGACTCGTCGATCCACGAGTGGCCACGTAGATAGTGGCTGCGTACATCCCAGTGAGAACAGGGTTGGAAAAGCGGGGCAAGGAGGGGAAGGCTTATCGCAGGTTCCCAGCACAGTCGGCTTATCGACTTCGCGACTTGAACCGCCGGCGTAGACTCCCTTGAGGGCATAGAGAAGACCTATCCAACCCTCCCTCCTATTGGTTCTCGTCTTTGCTATCATATCGGTTATAGGAACCTGTCAGCGACTAGTTTCATAAGCAGGTTTCCGTCATAAGTCCTGGAGGGTTTGACCAACTTGGTCCTGAGTTAAACATCCTTTACATCTTAACTATATCATGTTACTTAATATATGTTTACTGTCTTCTCTAGAGTTTCAAAATTAAGTTGGAGAATAGTTCTGATCCACTTGAAGGTAAATTAGGTTAAAAGGCGTTGTTTCTTTACATTATTCGTTACTTCAGAAAAAGAGCTCAATGATAGTAGGAAGGTCAGATAAACAGTTTCAGATTTCTCAACATAAAACCGAGAAAGTCTTTTAGGTAAATCTCTTAGTCCCTTGCGTGGGGCGTACAATTTGAATTCACTTAGAATCGACGGATAGTAAATAATGCCATTCATAATTTTATATAAGAAAAGCATGTCAGCGGATAAAAATCTTTTTCTGATTAATGGTATCTTGAACGCAGATCTCAAATGTTCGTAATCATGTGAGAAAAAAACGTACGGTGTACCAGTTTGCCTAGCAGCAAATCGCAGAAACTGATTTTGAACACGTTCAAGCATAATGATGTAATTCTCCTGATAAGGAGACCCGATAACGGACCCGAATTCTATTACCGATTTTACACGGGCAAGATAAAGGATTCTAAGTACAGACAAATTTTTTAAATAGGTAGAGTTTCGAACCACAAAACCTAGCATTCTAATAGAATCATTACAGACATTTGATATGTGTTCATTGAAAGAAAAGTCACTGCACTTAAGTATTCCAAGGTCACGAATCCTATCTATCTTTGTCAATCTCTCATCAGCAATGAAATAATCACAGATGATGGTCCTGAGGAACACCAGAGGCAGCAACAAATTCACATGAGTATACTCATTAACAACACGAACAAGAAGAGATCTATTAATTAAATAACTGAATATCCAGTCAACTAGAAACCCAAATATACACATCAATCGTTTTTTTCACAAGTAATAAATGATCCACCTTATCAAATGCCTTTGCAAAATCTATATAGACAGCATCAATTTAGTTACCAGACTCAAGCGTTATAAGTATTTTACTAGAGTATAAACTTAAGTTTGTGATCATAGATCTTCCACGCACGAAACCATGCTCCTCGTCAATAATAAATCCCTGCGTATCCCGGTATAGGTAATCAGTGAATATACTTTCAACAATTTTTAGAATAGAGCCTAATAAAGTAATCGTTCTATATTTTTTATATCATTTTTGTTACCACTCTTAAAAATGGGAACTGCAATACCATTTTTTCAAAGAAGTGGAAAAACAAATTCTGCCATAGATTTGTTAAATAGAATATAAAGAGGTTTTATTAGAGACGAATAGCATGGCTTAATAAAAAGTGGTGGCATTAAGTCGTATCCAGAATCTTTATTGACATCCAAATTAATTATTTTATTCCTAATATCCCGTCTGGTAATTAAAACAGTCTGTAAATCCACATTATCTGGAATGTTTAAACAATCATTCAAATTATCTGCGCCACAAGAGAAAACAAATAGAAAAAACTTCGCAAAGGCGTCAGCATTACTTTTAGAATCATTAGGGGTAACATTATCAAAAAACATGCTATTAGGAATATTTCGATCTTTTCGATTAGAATTTATGTATTTCCAAAAACATTTAGGACTGTATTTGATTTGACGTTCAGTTTTACTAATAAAATTGTTATAACAAGTTCATAACAAAATTTTGCTCTCTGTCCTAAGCTTAGAAAAAATTTTATAATCAGTATAACTGTTTGTTATTTTGTATTTAAGACGTTATAACAAAAGTTAATGCTCTTAGTTTACTATGGAACCATGTTGGAAATTTTGTTTCTTGAAAAGTTTTATATGGAACTAAAAGTTAAATAGCATTGTAAATATGTTTGTAAAATACATCTACATCTTCATTAAAATTAAGAAAATTCAGAGAATTAAAAAACTAATTAATAGCTGAATTTTTTGCAGCATTAAAATCATAATTATAGATGACAGACGAGTCATTATCAAAACTATTGCCCATGATTCGATTTAATATTTCGAGTTGCAATGGAGGGTGAAAAATTATCAGTAGGTAGTACTGGATCAACAGAAAGTGATCAGTGAAAATTACTATAATTAGTGAAAATGAGATCCAGTAAAGAATTATGCGAATTTATTCAAGAACTAATTTGGAATAATCTGAAATAAATAAAAATATGTAGAACGAAATATTAAACGAAAAACACTACAATTACACACAAGTCCAAGAAAAAATTAAATTAACAAATGTTAGGGGAAAGTCGGGCAGCCCCGGCCTCTTAAGCCTTTTGGTCAATAAATTGTGTAAATATTTCAAGAACAATAATTAAATTGTTTCATGGTGAAAACAAACTATTTGTCAACACTTAAAATGCTTCCAATAATAAAATAAACATATTAATTAAGAGATACATAAGGACAAATATGAGGAGTAAAACACTAACCCTCAAAAGTTCATCGGGTAAGTCCGGCCACAGTAAAATAAACTTTTTATTTTTAATTATATAACTCAGTAAAGTAACAACAAATTATGTCTTAAATAATCGTCACAGAATGATATATGGATATCAATTGAAAAATAAATTCAAAAGTGTCAGAAATTACAAATATAATATCATTTTTATATGACGTTCAATGCGACACTCATTTCTTAAATTGTCCGAACATTTTAAGGTTATATTTACAGAATAGTAGTTTTTTATAAAAAAGAAATGAAATAATGGAGTCACTACACTAAAAAAATAAGTTGAATTAAATGATACACCATTTCTAATTTGTTTCAATAATAAAAATATGGTATTATATATAAAATAAACAGTGGCCTCGGATACCCGATGGCCAGTGCTACCCGACTTTCCCCTACAGAAAAAAAAATTTTTCCTAAAAGTGAAAACATGAATAACTTTTACTAGTTAATACAAATAGGTTAAAATTGAAAATTATTTGGTGACAGTTTAGTATCGACATTGTTAAAACGACGTTTTCACAGCAACTCCAATTGTAAAAATGATTGTCAAAAATTTAAATCAATACAAGTCTTCAGGCAGAAAAACCCTCTAACCCTTAGTTCTATACATATTTGCAAAAATTGTTTTTTAAATCAATTGGATTAAGTTGGGAACTTCGAAAACTCTTGACATTTAGGGGAGATCAGATGTATTCAATTTTCGAAATTGAGACGAATTAATTTTCGTTTCGATAGGGTTCGAAAGCTCCTGTCGTTTCAAGCAGGATGGCTTCCCAGCATGACAAAATTGCCTTCTCTGCATCCGGGGCAAGGATTAGGTTGATTCATTGCTGTATCGCATGCAAGGCACAAAAATTCCCCTCATAAATTCCAATAAACTTCCCGACGTGACAATCCGTTTAGAGATAACTGCGGTCGCGGTTTTTGTTAGTCAGTGGACTTTTTTATCTGACGGTGGTATTAACTTCCAGGTCGAGTAGGTTGGCGGTGAAAAAAAACGTGGATGGAGATGAAGATAGGAAGAATTGTAGATGGGATTTCGATTTTTTAGGGTTTTTTTTTATCTTCTAAATAAAGGCGCTTTTTGAAAAAGTACGATTTACACCAAGACTATTCAAGTTACATAAAAAATTTATATTCTCTATTTTCACCGATATTTTCAATGAATTATTTTTTACTTTCTGGATGAAAACGCAATTTAGACAGTACTGCGTTTCTTTAATTTTGTCCTAATTTATATCCTACATATTGTGGCTTAATAAATGACCGGAAACCACACCACAAAAATGGCGACGATGGCAGCTTCGAAATTTGAGTTTCACACTTTGAACTTGTCAACAACTGACGACGTCCGTTTATATAATTTAGAGAACACTAACCAGGCTTGACCATCACCGCTAACGCCACAGCTGCTTCTAGACCTAAATTCCTCATCTCACATCTTATTAGTGTCTTCCTATTTTTCTCCTATTCTCCCCACCATCGCTTCATTTTCCGCTCATTGGTCCTCCCCACCCGCTCTTTTTCAAAAATATATATAATAACTCTTAAAAGTTTTTGTTAAGTGGATTGTAGGTCATAACAAATATGATAAAATAAGATATGAAACATTCAAACTTTTGCTATATTATAAAATACTTGTTTGGTTAGCACCCTTGATTCCACACTAATAAATTTTGATATAAAGACTTTCGAGTTTCCGATAGTTTTAAGTAAATAATTATTTAATTGTGATGAATTATTGAACACTTATTCCAATTTTATGGAATTTTAGATTATGATTAGTTTAATTTAAATGAATTATGTTTTTTGGATTGTAATGATAGGACTTTTTCTTAATTATTAAAGTTGCTCCGGATTACGCTCGTCAGATTGTCCAGCGTTCATAACCTCAAAATTTAAATGGAATTTACAACCTAACGATGATTTTTGACTTATTTTCTAGCCGAAAATTAAAATAAAAGCAAATACAAAGTAAATCTTAGCCTGCTGGTTGACATTTATCGTTAAAATGAATATTTTAATTTCTTAAGGACAAGTGTAGTCAGTAAAAACTGAAAATATTCTTAATTTAAGAATAAGATAGAAAAATATATTTAGAAAAAAATAAAAATTAGCTTACAAAAATTACAAAAGAATTTAATAACAATAATCTGTTCTTTTGAACATCCCGACAATATATATACGTTTTGTTTCTTCATCTTCTTCTGACGATATAAAGCAAAACTGTCCGTACTAGAATATTTTTTTAAGCTTGGATCTGTAACAGAGATTTAATTTTCTTTTCCTAGTCTTAACAAAATAATCTTTTTTTTTATAAAAATAACCGAATTCAATAAATTTACTTTCCTTCTCAGTTTTCTGGTTTAAAATTTTTGGACTTTATATTTTTACCCTTAAAATTTACAAATAACCGTATATAAAAAATTCTACCACCCTCTACCGCCTATTTTTCAACAAAGCCCTCCAAGGGCAGAGTCGAATCTATTCTTTGGGTAGAGAGAAAGCGTACAGAAGGACCTATATTTTCTCTCTTTAGCCAAGAACTGAGAGGAACCTATAATAATACGGATCTACAACGCCATGGAAGGACCCAAAGACGCTGCAAATCTTTCTTTTTCGTTCACCAAACTAAAGAGAAGGACCTCTACTAGTTCGGTGAACGTCTAGGTAACCCTTCACCTTAAAGGTTCCGGATTTTCCGTGCGAGTTTTAGGAGAGAAGGACCTCTGCCTAATACTCGCATGTTCTCAGGGTTCAATCTGGTCTACTTGTCATCCAGAGTAAAGGAAAAATGTGGCGGAAGGACCCACGCACCTAAACTTTACTATAGTGACGATGTGAATATAGTATCTTTCTCTATTACTAAATTTCCAAATTTCACATCGTCACAGGATTTAAACCCAAATCATAAATTGTAATTTCCATAGATTTATGTGATAATTTATGACATAAAATAATATATAAAAGAGCAATGGAAGCATCATTTTATTAATGTTCGTTATTGATACATTCATGGCGAGAATTTTTTTACGAATTTATTGTCCGGAAGGCAAAATTTATTGTGTACTCCTATCTAAAGGGAGAAGATGAGATAAACTGTTTCTTCCTGATGATTTATGGCTTTTCTCGATATTGAACTTCTCTAAAAAATTTTGGTGACTAAATTTCATTTAGAAAACGACAATATTTAAATAAAAACAATGCAGAAAATTTTAATGAAAAGATGTTATAAATGTTTTGTCTACAAATTAGAATTTAACTTTTAAAAAAAAGTTTAGACAGTAATTGTTTTCTTTTAGAGCGAACAATGTCAAGAGTTAGGTTTCTTATCAATTAGGCTCAATTGTAACTACATGATACATGGAAGTTACCTTCATCCCATAACTTCCGGTTGCTTGCAGAGTTTTAGAGGAATGCGTCGGGGATCGTTTATCTAGTTAGGCGGCTAACAAGCTTAGAATAGTCCTATGTTGTTTAATACACTATCTCATGTCGACTTAACAAGAACAAGACTTAGAATTAATCTATGAATTTACTTTATTAATTTTTATTATTACACTCGTTATAAAGTATTTTTAAAGAACGCTGTCTGGCTAAAATATAATTTATTTACACATTAAAGTATTTTAATTTTATACCCAAAATAAATTGTGCCAATTTCTTAAATTATTAAAAGACAAATTGGTACAATAATTTAATTTTACGACAAGCAACCGATTCATTGATTTAACTTTATGAATTTATTGTTGCAAATCTAATAAGTGAATAAAAGTAAAGATTGAAATTTAAGACCGATAGATAGTGTAAAATTTATACTAACTTCATAATGCATTATATTATAGACGTCGGATTGTGTTTTAATAAATTAAATAAAAGACTGTTCAAAATTGTCATTATTCTTTTAATATTTAATAATCTCGGACGTTAAGTACAAGAATAATTAAAGGTGTTGTTTATTAAGCGAGTGAATAAAATAGTAACCACAACAATTTGTTACTCGATATATAACTCTAGTTTTGCAAACAGAAAGAAAACGAAGCAAAACAAATTAAATATAACTGAAAGGAAAACAAGAATCTGTAACTGAAAGCAAGAATTTCAATTTTTAGGGATTAAATAAATTTGTAAATGCAGTGGGTTAAATTGCGTAATTTGCAGTAGAATATAAATTTCAAAGGTAAACCTTGAGGAAGTAAAGGATAAAAGGAATTGTGAGTAATAGTCAAGTGTCTGCAGAAAGAAATGAGGAAGTTATAAAGCTTTCTTTTCCTAACTGCAATGTTGCTTGTGTAAACGTGAGATGCAATAGCATAGGAGCGAGAAATGTTCTCACGCTTTGTTACTGTTACAAACGGACATACACCCTCGCACACACAACTTTTGAAAATGAGTCTATCGCGTGCCACAGTTGCAGAACTTTTAAGAAGTATGAAATTGACTTATAAGCCGAAAGTCGAAAGTTGAGAGCATTTTTCCACTAGAAATAATGGGTTAATAGTGTTAAGGATATTTACACTTGAATGGCCAATTTAATTATAAGCAGCATGCTATCCACTTGTTTATTTTAATTAGCTTTTATTTTCAAGCAAAGAGGTGCCATAATTACCTTAATTACGAAAAACGTTTTAGCCGTGCATTGTAATTCCCAATCTTGTTAGACTAAAAAATGACTTTAAAGCTTTTAAAACACTCTGCCTCTCTTTTAACTTCTAATTATTTTATATTTCATTCTAATGTCAGCATTTAGTTAATTTATTTTGAAAAATGATGTATACTTTTAAACAAAATTGAGGAGCAATAACTAAACTAGAATTTTAATAGTATGTTAGGACATCCGTAAGATAGGATATCCTATATGAAGATCATAGGTATATTTTATGGATATCTTAATTTTAGCTTCTTTTTCTTTCTGTTTATTGGCCTAAAGAAGTACCAACAGATAGAAGGATTAATTTTCAATTCCGTAAAATTATCTAAACAAAACACAAATATATACATAACTGATAAGAAATTGTTTGAAAACCTTTATGCAAGAGGGAAATAAAGTGTCAAATTAGTTTCAAAGATTTAAAAATTCAAATACTTGTTATTGGAAAAACGCAGAACGAAAGTGATGATAAATTTCTAGAAAATTGCAATAATTCTGAGAAAATGAGTAAGAAATTTTTAGGAATTATTTCACAGTAAATTGCTCTATTTTTGCAATTGTTTCAAAGAAAAGCTGGCCATTTGCCATCGGCAAGATCGTTTTTTCCATTCTCATTTCACATTCAACTTTCATTACATGTTTATGCAATATTATTCCAAAGCTTGAAATGTAAAACGTCACAGTAGTCAACGTGCTCCTACAACCATTACCGGTATTAGACACGATCGTTATGACAGTGGGACAGAAAAGTTTCTTGGAGAAAAAAACTTAAGAGTTTCCAATTTTCAACGTTAAAGGTAAATTAAGAAACCATTTCAATAACATTAACAAAAAAAGGACACTACCGGACAAAATTGTGAGACCATTTGCAGAATGTCGATTGAAAACATGACCATCTTGAAATATTGATAAATCCGTTAGATATTATGGAACTGAAATTTTTTCTAGATCATTGGAAAGCTCATAGAATTTGACGTTCTAAAGATGTAAATATAATCAATTTAACATTTCAATAAAACATTTTTTTTTAAATCGACATCTTCAGATTTTAATTCATTCTCAATTTCCAAAAAAATTACGTGAATAATATTTCGAATAATGTGAAGTGTTTTGTTCACTCAGGTTAATACATATTTCGATATAGTATTCAAATGAAATAAGCCTCATTTTTTTTTGTGCATTAATTTTCACTCGTCTTTTTCTTGCTCATCCAATTTTTCATATCTCGTTTTTCTTTTTTTCTCTTATTCTATTTGTTTTAGTATTTTACACCCTCCTTGTGTCCAGCTATCGTGGTAGAAACTAATTTTCACACAGCTGTCACTCTGTGAAATGCGCTTTATAGCCAGTTTGGCCGCAAGCTCGTTTATGACCAGCCAAAAGATACGTCATGGGTTTGAGGATTCTTGTGTCCACTACAGGGAACGTAAATTGCTGTCGGCGATTTGCCTCGAATTTAACATGAATCGTCTGGTTTTGATGGAAAGTTTATGCAACAGTCAAGCAAATATGACCTAATTTATCAAGCAACGTTATTAATTTTTTAATCACATATATTTTTAAATTTGACTTCAAAATTCGATATTTAAACAAAGGGGTTATGTCACACTTTAGGAGGGAGGGGGGGTCAAACAATTTGTGACAACAAGCAGAAAAAATGGCGCTAATGTATGGAACAGTGTGTGACATAAGGGGTGGGGGGGGGCTAAAATGGTAAAAAATAGTGTGACGTAATATATGGACGGCCCCAAATATACCTCTCGAAAACTTATTTAACAGTATATTTTTTCGATAAATCTATTGGCGGTATATGTTTATTGGCGGAACCATATGTTCCGTGGTGTGTTAATTTTACTTTTAATTTAATTTATGTTCACTATAAATAGTAATATTTAGAATTTAATTTTTAATTCAGTATTAAACGAAAAGCGCCAAACTATTGTTTGCGTAACAAAAGGATCAATAACTAAACCAGAATTAATTTATTTTTAAAATTAAATGTGCTGAGAGTATAACAGATCAAAGAGAGGAAGTTAATAACAACTCATCTTTATAAATTTTAGTCAGAGTAACAGAGATGTGAGGCCACACAGCCACATAAAGCAATAATGCAACACCGAGCACTAATGACATAATGACATGGTTGGCAAACCGACTCCATCAATTTATTTGACGATTTACAAATCGAGAAACTCACCCGTAATCTATCTATGGCTGCTCCGAATTGCACCCCAAATAGTTATTGTGGTGCTCAATTAATTCACTGTCTGTAAAAATGCGACTTTTTACAATTAGAAAATGAAGCAGTATGTTCATTCAGGGAGAAAAAATTTGAATGGATTTACGTCAAGTATATTTAGAGCAAATACGCTCAATATCTTCTAGACTCTACTTCTGTGAGTGATCGTATAATTTTTAGTCGATTATTGAAGTAAAAGCAGTCGATATTATACCATCAAGGCAATATCAGTTGACAAACGACGAAAAGAAGGTTGATATTCGAGGCCCGCTATGTCGATAGTGTTTTGAAGCGTATGGCTTTGACGATCAGAGAAACATCCGCTAAATTTTGAGACAGGTAAAGGCACTACAGCGTCGTGGAAGGGAGGGGATACGTAAAGTGGGAGTCTTCATTTACGTATCCCCTCCCTTCCACGATGCTGGTTGTAGCGCCTTTACCTGTCTCAAAAGTGAAGATAGCACTCTTTGCTGACGACACAGCAACATATACCGCGTCTAGGCGAAAAAGCATAGCATTAAGTAATCTTCAAAAATATATCTTTCATTTAGAAAAATATTTCACCAAATGGAAAATTAATACTAATACGACAAAACTTGTTATTTTCTTTCATAACGACGGAGATAAATATTATACAAATCCTACATTTTACGACAAAGTTATAGTTCCTGTTAATGATGCCAAATATTTAGGAGTAACTCTTGATTCAATATTATCTTACACTAAACATGTTAATCTGATCAAATCTAAAAGCTTTATGTCAATAATTAGCTTGTATCCTATAATGAATCATTAAAGTAAAATGAGTCAACATAATAAATTAATCGCATATAAAATTATCATACGACTGAATTCCAAGCTATTGTTCAGCCTTAATGTAAACTTGGCGATTTGTGCCTGTTATTATTTTTTGTTGACACTATTTAATATTATTCAATATTTAAGATTTAAAAGTTCATTATGATTCTAGTCGAATTTAAGACTTTGTTATATTAAGATTTACTTCTATTTTGAGTTTGTATTTAATTAATAAAATTGTTAAGATAATATTATTATTTAAAACCGGGACATGTATGTGATTGCATCATAAAACGTTATTCTACTTTATCTAGAAATTTGAACATACCCTTAGATCATCTACTAGATGCTTGCTTATTTTTATTCAATAACACATTTGTTAAATTTAATGATAAATATTACAAACAAATTTATGGTACCCCTATAGGTTCACCTATATCCGGATTGTTTGCAGATATTGTTATGGTGGATCTTGAAACTACTTGTATTAATAAATTATCTTTTAGACTAATATTTTTTCATAGATACGTTGATGATATAATTACATGCATACCGAAAAATAAAATTCAAGAAATGTTAGAAATTTTTCACAGTTATGATAATAGATTACAGTTTACGCATGAAATTTAAATTAATGGTATGATTAGTTTTCTTGATGTTCTTTTAATAAAACATTAGGAAAAAATGATAACTGATTGGTACACAAAACCCACCTTTTCGGAAAGAACAATTAATTATGAGTTACAGCATCCAAATTCACAAAAAATTGCTATTATATATAATTTAATTGACAGAGCGATAAAGCTCTCACATGTGAAATTTCATCCTAAAAACATTGATTATGTAAAAAAAATTCTGTTACGTAATAATTATCCAATTGATTTTATCGAACATTACATAAAAAAACGTATCTTCTTTATAGAATCAGGTTCTCAATATATATAAAAGATTTTCAAAGGTTTTTTACCATGTATACAAAATCTGTATGAGAGAACTTCATCAATGCTTAAAAACTATAATATTTTGACTGTTCCTACTAATAACCATTCATTAAATCATAATTTAATAAGAAAAGGTAAAGACAGAAGTAAGAAATAAGAAATTACAAATGTTGTCTACAAAATAAATTGTGAACATTGTCCTGTATCATATGTTGGTGACACCAAGAGAATGGCGAGGGTACGTATTGGAGAACATAAAAACTTAAGAGTAAGCGCTACTGCTAATCATAAGATTTCGCTAAAACATGATTTTAACTGGAATATCTTTGCCATTCTTGACAAGGAATCTAATGATAGTAAGCGGTTAATATCAGAAATGATTCATATATTAATATTTATATAAATATTATTTATATTTTTAAACGATATTAATAACCTTGTTTTCTTCGTACATTTTGACTGTATTAATTCCATAATTATTCAGTATTTACTGTGAATCGTGTTGTCCAAGACGTTTATTTATTTACCCATTTTTAAACATCTATAAAATGTTTTTTTTTTGTAAATTATTTTATTAATTTTTGACCTTAAATATTGTTAATTTATAATAATTTTGTGTACGACTTATAAACTGTTTATATTAATTTTTTTTTGTTTTGAAAAATAACATTTATAATTATTATATGGGCGATTCTTACGTAACTGCCCTACTTGGCGGCGTTGAAAAAATACACCTAAATTAAAAATATATTCTGAAGTGTATTAGTGAATTTTAAAAGTATATATGAGAGTAACTGACAACCAAATATACATAAATATATATATTATAACTTCTATTATATTGCACTATAACTGCTGAAATTTCAGCTCCGTGACGTGTCCCTTTTGCAAAATGTTAAATTTAATTTAATAATTTTCGGTGAAAATATCATTATTATAACTCAGCCTTTTTCAAGCATAAAGTGTCTATATTTATGAACAATTTAGGTTTATATTGCACTTCATAATACCTTTTTTATACTTAAAAATCTGTAAAAATATTTTGTCCCTCAATTTTTCTAATTTTTGAACGCAATCTGTAAACTTATAATTAAGGTGTCATGTGTTTAGTTATTACGCCTTCTAATAAGTTTAATCTTAGTTTTGATCCATTGGCACTAAATCACATGTGAAAAAAGTTTTAAAAAAGAAAAATTTTTACTTAAAAAAAATTATTTTTGTGAAAATCGCATGTGTACAAAAAAAGAGTTCAGTTCCATGTCATTACCATTCAGTTACTGTAACAACTATTTGATAGTGTTGTAACCATTTTCTTTAAGTTTTCATGTGAACACGGTGGGCAGGAAGCGACGATAGGTTGCACCAATATGTCGACAAAACCTGCAAGTGGGGTTGTATTTGTAGATGATCACAGGTAAAAAATCCGTTTAGAATGAAATCCTAGCTGCTCCTATTTCAACCCTGACAGAGGCGCTGGATTCCGCCGGCGCGTAAAAACGTCCAAAAACATCCAAACTGGATGCGGGCAAATAAACGATTAAAAAAACAATAAATGTTCTAAAAAATGATTGGGGATGATGAATTTGGCCTCACTGATCATATAAAAAACAATTTCATGACAAAATTAATTGTTATTAATTATGTAAATATGTAAAAATGTGTGATAGTTTAGTTGTGCAAAAAACACTGACAATAAAGTTTGTCTGATTGAAAATAAACATTGGATTCATAGGCAAATTAAAAAAATATATTACCCCTACTGTTTGTTTACAATTTCCAATTGTTTAAACAAATTGTTTAAACAAATTATTTAAAAAAAATATTTTTTAAAACATATTGATAGGAATCAATTGTATGAGAAAATTTAAGAACAGTATGTAGAAAATCTATTTTTTAAACGATGTACTTTGTTTGTAAAATTGTTATAAACAAATAACAGTTATTTATTTATAACGATTTTATAAACAAAATACAACTTATACAAAAAATTAATACATACAAAATCTTTATAATTTTTCTCGCAGAATTGATTGGCAAACAAATTTTTTAAAAAAAAAGAATTTTTAATTTTATTAATAATTCCCTGGCAAAAATGTGGGCCATAGCGTGGACTCAATTGAGTCCGCCTTAGGTCCACTTTATGGAATTTGCTAGAAAACAAGTGGAAAATCAAAAAAATGATTTCCCAAATGAATTATTATGATAAAACTCATCTTTTTAAAGCGACTTAGTAAGATATGGGAAGGAAAATAATTAATTTGCGGCTAAAAACATTCGAAAAATCAAAAGTTTAAATAAAAATGATCAATTATTTATTTCTTATCATTATTGAAAGAACAATTATTTCATTTCTTAAGAACGAAATGTTACAATTAATTAAATTAAATTTAAAAGTAAACTAATTAAATAAAAAAAAAAAAAAATAAAAATATTTAACTACCACAAAACTAACAATTAAAAAAATAAAACTTCAATTACACAAAAATTAAAATTGAGATATAAGGATAACAAAAATTAAAATGTACGACAGGTAGTAGCAGACAGGGACACAAAAATAAATTTGCACGCAAAAATCTAAAAAAAATCTAAAATAGTTGATCATTCATAGAAATATAGTATTTAATTATTTAAATTAATAACAAAAATTATCAAACGCTAAAAACCACCCTAAATGATAACACTCGGAAAAAATTTAAAAGAAAAAATATGAATTTGCGCAAAATATTCTAAAAAATATCTAAAATGGTAAAACATACTCTGAAATAATTAACAAAATACACTAAAAAATTTTCAGCCAAAAATCACTTCTTTTTCATGTTTCTAGATCTAATTTTAAACTATTTCATCTATTAACGAACAAAATTAAACAAAAATTAAAGAACTTACTTACTTACTTTCTACTTGTGAAAAAATGAAAATTCAATCCATTTTTGCCTCGCCAGAAATATTTGGCAAAATACACTAAAAATTGTTCAGTCAAATATCAATAATTTTTCATTTTCTATATCTAATTATAAACTTTTTCATCTACACTGAAAAAAAAGAGGGCTTGTTACTGTCATTTTTCGAGTGTCTCAACAAACTTCGCATCTAAGGCGTGCAGTGCACTTCGAGAGGTGCGCAACTAACCCCTAGAAGCACGATACACACCCCAAAAAACAGGCAGAGTCAGCTGAGGTGCGCTGCGTGCCCCAAAAAGGTACGCGATGTGCCTTAGACGCGAAGTTTGTTGCGACATTCGAAAAATGACAGAAGCAAACTCTTTTTTTTTTCAGTGTATTAACGAACAAAATTGAACAAAAATTAAAGGACTGCGCGTTACTTTCAACTTGTCAAAAAATGAAAATTTAATCAACTTTTGCCTGCCCAGAAAAATTTGGCAAAATGCACAAAAAAATTTCAAACAAATATTAATTATTTTCCATATTTCTAGATCTCATTTCAAACTTTTTCATCTATTAACGAACAAAATTGAATAAAAATTAAAGGACTGCGGTTTACTTTCAACTAGTCAAAAAATGAAAATTCAATCAATTTTTGCCTCGCCAGAAAAATTTGGCAAAATACACAAAAAAATTTTCAGACAAATATCAATTATTTTCCCTATTTCTAGATCTAATTTCAAACTATTTTATCTAGTAACGAACAAAATTGAACAAAAATTAGAGAACTGCGCGTTACTTTCAACTAGTCAAAAAATGAAAATCCAATCAATTTTTAACTCTCCAGAAAAATTTGGCAAAAAACACAAAAAAATTTTCAGACAAATATCAATTATTTTTCATATTTCTATCTCTAATTTTAAACTTTTTCATCTATAAACGAACAAAATTGAACAAAAATTGAAGGACTGCGCGCTACTTTCAACTAGTCAAAAAATGAAAATTCAATCAATTTTTGCCTCGCCAGAAAAATTTGGCAAAATACACAAAACAATTTTGAGATAAATATAAATTATTTTCCATATTTCTAGATCTAATTTCAAACTATTTTATCTATTAATGAACAAAATTGAACAAAAATTAAAGAACTGCGCGGTACTTTCATCTTGTGAAAAAATGAAAATTCAATCAATTTTTGCCTCGTCAGAAAAATTCGGCAAAATGCACAAAAAAATTTTCAGACAAATATTAATTATTTTCCATATTTCTAGATCTTATTTCAAACTTTTTTATCTATTAACGAACAAAATTGAATAAAAATTAAAGGACTGCGGTTTACTTTCAACTAGTCAAAAAATGAAAATTCAATCAATTTTTGCCTCGCCAGAAAAATTTGGCAAGATACACAAAAAAATTTTCAGACAAATATCAATTATTTTCCCTATTTCTAGATCTAATTTCAAACTATTTTATCTAGTAACGAACAAAATTGAACAAAAATTAGAGAACTGCGCGTTACTTTCAACTAGTCAAAAAATGAAAATCCAATCAATTTTTAACTCTCCAGAAAAATTTGGCAAAAAACACAAAAAAATTTTCAGACAAATATCAATTATTTTTCATATTTCTATCTCTAATTTTAAACTTTTTCATCTATAAACGAACAAAATTGAACAAAAATTGAAGGACTGCGCGTTACTTTAAACTTATCAAAAAATGAAAATTCAATCAATTTTTGCCTCGCCAGAAAAATTCGGCAAAATACACAAAAAAATTTTCAGACAAATATTAATTATTTTCCATATTTCTAGATCTAATTTCAAACTATTTCATCTAGTAACGAACAAAATTGAACAAAAATTAAAGAACTGCGCGTTACTTTCAACTAGTCAAAAAATGAAAATCCAATCAATTTTTAACTCTCCAGAAAAATTTGGCAAAAAACACAAAAAAATTTTCAGACAAATATCAATTATTTTTCATATTTCTATCTCTAATTTTAAACTTTTTCATCTATAAACGAACAAAATTGAACAAAAATTGAAGGACTGCGCGTTACTTTAAACTTATCAAAAAATGAAAATTCAATCAATTTTTGCCTCGCCAGAAAAATTCGGCAAAATACACAAAAAAATTTTCAGACAAATATTAATTATTTTCCATATTTCTAGATCTAATTTCAAACTATTTCATCTAGTAACGAACAAAATTGAACAAAAATTAAAGAACTGCGCGTTACTTTCAACTTGTCAAAAAATGAAAATTCAATCAATTTTTGCCTCGCCAGAAAAATTTGTCAAAAAACACAAAAAAATTGTCAGACAAATATCAATTATTTTTCATATTTCTAGATCTCATTTCAAACTTTTTCATCGATTTAGGAACAAAATTGAATAAAAATTAAAGGACTGCGCGTTACTTTCAACTAATCAAAAAATGAAAATTCAATCAATTTTTGCCTTGCCAGAAAAATTTGGCAAAATACACAAAAAAATTTTCAGACAAATATCAATTATTTTCCATATTTCTAGATCTAATTTCAAACTATTTTATCTAGTAACGAACAAAATTGAACAAAAATTGAAGGACTGCGCGCTACTTTCAACTAGTCAAAAAATGAAAATTCAATCAATTTTTGCCTCGCCAGAAAAATTTGGCAAAATACACAAAACAATTTTGAGATAAATATAAATTATTTTCCATATTTCTAGATCTAATTTCAAACTATTTTATCTATTAATGAACAAAATTGAACAAAAATTAAAGAACTGCGCGGTACTTTCATCTTGTCAAAAAATGAAAATTCAATCAATTTTTGCCTCGTCAGAAAAATTCGGCAAAATGCACAAAAAAATTTTCAGACAAATATTAACTATTTTCCATATTTCCAGATCTAATTTCAAACTTTTTCATCTACTAACGAACAAAATTAATCAAAAATTGACGAACTCCGAGTTACTTTCATCTAGTCAAAAAACGAAAATTCAATCAATTTTTTTCATTTTTTGACAAGTTGAAAGTAACGCGCAGTCCTTCAATTTTTATTCAAATTTGTTCGTTAATAGATGAAATAGTTAGAAATTAGATTTAGAAATATGGAAAATAATTGATATTTGTCTGAAAATTTTTTTGTGCATTTTGCCAATTTTTTCTGGCGAGTCAAAAATTGATTGAATTTTCATTTTTTGTCAAGTTGAAAGTAACGCGCAGTCCTTCAATTTTTGTTTAATTTTGTTCGTTAATAGATGAAAAAGTTTGCAATTAGATCTAGAAATATGAAAAATAATTGATATTTGTCTGAAAATTTTTTTGTGTATTTTGCCAAATTTTTCTGGCGAGGCAAAATTGATTAAATTTTCATTTTTTGACAAGTTGAAAGTAACGCGCAGTTCTTTATTTTTGTTCAATTTCGTTCGTTACTAGATGAAATAGTTTGAAATTAGATCTAGAAATATAGAAAATAATTGATATTTGTCTGAAAATTTTTTTGTGTATTTTGCCAAATTTTTCTGGGGAGGCAAAAATTGATTGAATTTTCATTTTTTGACAAGTTGAAAGCAAAGCGCAGTCCTTCAATTTTTGTTCAATTTTGTTCGTTAATATATGAAAAAGTTTGAAATTAGATCTAGAAACATGAAAAAGAAGTGATTTTTGGCTGAAAATTTTTTAGTGTATTTTGCTAAATTTTTCTGGCGAGTCATAATTATGCAAGAAAGTACTTATTTATATGTATAATAAACGGACAAAATTAATATTTCAGAGTATGTTTTACCATTTTAGATATTTTTTAGAATTTTTTGCGCAAATTGATATTTTTTCTTTTAAATTTTTTCCAAGTGTTATCATTTAGGGTGGTGTTCAGCGTTTAATAATTTTTGTTATTAATTTAAATAATTAAATTCTATATTTCTATGAATGATCAACCATTTTAGATTTTTATTAGATTTTTGTGTGCAAATTTATTTTTGTGCCCCTGTCTGCTACTACCTGTCGTACATTTTAATTTTTGTTATCCTTATATCTCAATTTTAATTTTTGTGTAATTGAAGTTTTATTTTTTTAATTGTTAGTTTTGTGGTAGTTAAATATTTTTATTTATTTATTTATTTTTTTTTTGATTTAATTAGTTTACTTTTAAATTTAATTTAATTAATTGTAACATTTCGTTCTTAAGAAATGAAATAATTATTCTTTCAATAATGATAAGAAATAAATAATTGATCATTTTTATTTAAACTTTTGATTTTTCGAATGTTTTTAGCCGCAAATTAATTATTTTCCTTTCCATATCTTACTAAATCGCTTTAAAAAGATGAGTTTTATCATAAAAATTCATTTGGGAAATCATTTTTTTGATTTTCCACTTGTTTTCTAGCAAATTCCATAAAGTGGACCTAAGGCGGACTCAATTGAGTCCACGCTATGACCCACATTTTTGCCAGGGAATTATTAATAAAATTAAAAATTCTTTTTTTTTTTAAAATTTGTTTGCCAATCAATTCTGCGAGAAAAGTTATAAAGATTTTGTATGTATTAATTTTTTGTATAAGTTGTATTTTGTTCATAAAATCGTTATAAATAAATAACTGTTATTTGTTTATAACAATTTTACAAACAAAGTACAGCGTTTAAAAAATAGATTTTCTACACACTGTTCTCAAATTTTCTTATACAATTGATTCCTATCAATATGTTTTAAAAAATATTTTTTTAAAATATTTCAGTCAGTGTTTTTTGCACAACCAAACTATCACACATTTTTACATATTTTCATAATTAATAACAATTAATTTTGTCATGAAATTGTTTTTTATATGTTCAGTGAGGTCCACTTCATCATACCCCATCATTTTTTATAACATTTATTGTTTTTTTAATCGTTTATTTGCTTGCACCCAGTTTGGATGTTTTTTGATGTTTTTGGACGTTTTTACGCGCCGGCGGCATCCAGCGCCTCTGTCAGGGAAGGTTATCCACATTTTACATTTTTTTTTAATTAAATTAATTTTCGCAAAATAGAAAAAACGCGTGCGAGTGTGTGTGTGTGTTTGTGTGTATGTGAGTATATGTGGTTATGTATGTGAAGGTATATACAAACATAAAATTCCCACTCTCATAGGGTCAGAATTAGTAAAATTAGCACGCATAGAAAAAAATAGATTTTTTTTATCGAAATATTGAAATAATTATGTTAGATCTTAAAAATGTTTCTACCAAACGAACAAATTTTAATTACAGTTCGAAAATTTAAAAAAAAATTTTTTTTATAATTTGTTTATAAACAATAAATATTTTTTAATGTTCTTGACCCTTTAAAAATCAGGAAAACATATTAAAATACACTTAAAACTCAAAGAAATCGAAAATCATGGAGAAAATTGACGAACGATTATTTTCGCAATGGATTTTGATTCCTTAGAGTTTTAATTGTATTTTATTATCTTCTTTCGATTTTTAAAAAGTCCTGAACATTAAAAAGAAATGAATTGTTTATAAATTGTTTATAAACAATTAATTTTTTTTAATGTTTTAATGAGTTTTTAATGTTTAATTTAAAATTATGAAAAAATATTTTTTAAATTTTCGAACTGTAAGTGGAAGTCTGCTTTATGCCTTTTGATTCTATTTAAGGTACACTTAAATAGGAAACCTCATTTAAGAAATAAAAGCTTTTATTTAAAAAGTGTTTAAAATTTTCATTTTGCAATAACTGTTGTCAAAAATTTTGTAAAAGTTTTTCGTTTGGTAGAAATATTTTTAAGATCTAACATAATTTTTCCAATATTTCGATAAAAAAGACAAACCTTTTTTTTTCTATGCGTGCTGATTTCACGAATCCTGACCCTATGAGAGTGAGAATTTTATGTTTGAATATACCTTCACACACACATCCACATACACACACACACTCGCACGCGTTTTTTTCTATTTCGCGAAAATTCATCTAATTAAAAAAAATGTAAAAAATGGATAACTTTGAAATAGGAGCAGCTATGATTTCATACTAAACGGATTTTTTATCTGTGATCATCAACAAATACAACCCCACTTGCAGGTTTTGTCGACATTTTTGTGCATCCTATCGTCGCTTCCTGCCCACCGTGTGAAACAAGAGATCTGCAGAAGGAATATATTTATTTTGCAATATTGTAGAAGTGAGGTTAGAATAAACGTCAAATTTTAGCTCCATGGTATCACGTAAAATTTCAGCTCCATGGCCTATATGAAGTCTTCAGTGTGCTTCACGCAGAGAAACTTTTTTATCTGTGGTGGTTATTTTAAAATATTATTCTATAAAGTAGTTTAGCAATGCCGGATTACACTGCTCGATCTCGATTTCAAATTATCCAAAAAATAAAATGAAATATTAATTATTAAATATTGTATTTGCTGTTCTTTTATAAAATTTTATATATGTTAACTAATATCTAAAATACTGTTAGAATATTAAATAATTTATGAATTTATTATTTATTTTCGTTTTAGCAAAATATCAAAAAGAAATTTTTATTTTGTACAATATATTTGCAATAAAAGAATGCGGTTCAGCTCCACATAGCAGCCAATTTTCAAAAATTTGCTATTATTTTCGTATAAATATAGTTGTAGTAAAATCGTTTAAAATATACTTATATTACACCCTAATAAGAAAAATAAGTGTAGAGAAACATTGAATAAAAAAATTTTTTTTTTTACCAAAACTTATCTTGAAATCGGGCAGTTACGCAAGAATCGACCATATAATAAACTTTTCAGTTTCTGAAGAGGACGACTGTGCCGTTGTAACGTAAAAAAATTGTATTTAATTTTCTTGACCTGACTCGGAGTGATCGCAATATTCATCTACAATATTAAATACAGACGAGTGATAAATTCGAATTAAATTAATTATTATTTAAACTTATGGTTTTTGCCTGCCAACTTGTCAGACCGGACAATTATTTGTTTGGTGAGATAAACGATCAATGTTCGCACTTTTATTTCACACGCACGAACACTGCTTGACTCCGATGTAGAATTTTTTACATTATAATAAATCGTCGAGGAGGTGGTCCTGGTGATCGTCGTGGTTGGCATTCCTGGTCGTCGTGGGATTTTCCTGGCACATGTGTCCGGATGTAAGTCTCTTTCTGTCAAGAGTGCCAGGATTATAAGATGATGTCTTCAATCATGTTTATAAACTGACAAAACACTGGTGGCAACCATCTTGTTTTAGCGCTTGTAGTCAGCGCCACCTTCACTACATCTGATTCACACTTCTCGGTCGATTGACGCTTGAACTTTCCGAACCGCGGGTAATGCTACTGCGCGAACTTTTAAATGTGATTCGTGAAAGCGGCACTGCGGCGCATGTATCGCCGCACACTGACTTGACGACGACGCGTTCTCGCTGTTGTGGTATTCTGAACTGGTGTGTTCGACCGTTTGGTCGTATATTGTTTAATACTTAGTTGGAAACTTTCTTTGTAAAGATGTAACAAAATAAATACCGGGCCTCTATTCGTGAACATTGTGCCCTATCAGGTGAGCTCCATTATTAACATTTTTATTTTATTTGATGGAGTCGGTTCTCCAACTATATTGTTAAAAATAGAGTCAGTGTTCAGTTAGTGTCTTTTGTAAATAGCCGCCGTGCGGCTGACCATTTTCTTCTTGTTATCTTTTGATCATTTAATAAATATGCTCTTTTGTAGTGTAAAATTTAAAGTTTTGTTTGTGCAGCTCCTTACTCCCCACTCTCCGGAAAGTTAGTTAGTCGTGGCTTATTGTTTACAATATTATATTGTTTATTTGCTTTTATTAAAGCGAGGCTATACGCTCCGAAACACTATTGACATATAGTACCATCGGAAATTGTCAGTCCACCCATTTTTTAAGGTTTGGAAAACATCTTTAAATGTACAAAGTACAAATATTAAAATTTTTCTGTGTTTATTTCCTTAAAGTAGATAAAATTTTGAGGAAAATAAGGCCTGAGTGAAGTGATTTAGTCAATTTTTCGTTGAAATATGTTAAAAAATGTGAAATTTTTAATGTTTTACAAAAATTGAAATTACTTTTGAAACAATAAAGGTTTTTTAAAGTTCATATGCTTGTTTTAAAGGGAATTTACTGGAGAATAACATTGTTTTTTAAGCATTAATGTGCAATTTTTTTGCTAGCATATGCAAAGCTCGGAAGTTGGATCAAAAAATATAAAAAAATGATTGTTTATAACTTGATATCAAATACAGCTACATAAAATATACCAAGGTCATAATTGTCAATAACTTTCGGAAGAAAGTAATATAATATATATATTGGAATTTTAAAAATTATTTTTATGTCAAAATAATGTCTTCAAAATTTTATAAATTTTTTGGTCCAACTTCCGAGCCTTGCATATGCTAGCAAAAAAATTGCACATTAATGCTTAAAAAACAATGTTATTCTCCAGTAAATTCCCTTTAAAATAAGCATAGGAACTTTAAAAAACCTTTATTGTTTCAAAAGTAATTTCAATTTTTGTAAAACATTAAAAATTTCACATTTTTTAACATATTTCAACGAAAAATTGACTAAATCACTTCACTCAGGCCTTATTTTCCTCAAAATTTTATCTACTTTAAGGAAATAAACACAGAAAAATTTTAATATTTGTACTTTGTACATTTAAAGATGTTTTCCAAACCTTAAAAAATAGGTGGACTGACAATTCCCGACGGTACTGTAGCGGGCCTTAACTATCAATCTTCTTTTCATCGTTCGTCAACTGATATTGCTTGATGGTATGTTGACTGCTTTTACGTCAATTATGGACGAAAAATTATACGATCATTGATAGAAAAAGCGTTAATAAGGAATTAAAACAATTTATCCTGCTTCAGTTGACGTAAGTTCAGTCAAATTTTCTCTGCATGTTGAATGAAAACATAAAGTTACTTTCTCCAACTAAACACAAAGATAGAATTTGGCAACGATTTTTGAAACTTGAAAATAAAGCTGCTAGTTAAGACAATGTTTAGGTTTTATTGTATCCAGCTAAAGCTAAAAGAGACTGGATTACGTTTAAGCTTCTTCATGGGAAGCCTAGATACGGTTTATAGGCTTCATCATGAGACACGCAGGTCGTAAATGTCACGAGTCTCATAAGCCATGAGTATCATACTTCACAGAACCCATGTGCACTGCAGAAGCTTAAACACACTACTTTACATGCTGTAACTTTACTCAATATTTCATCTATGCGATAAAATTCTAGACGCTTCCATGTATTTGCATCTGATGAACGTAAATTTTCCTGTTTATAAACATTCTCAGTGTCGGAACTTAAACAATTTTCACTGAAAATTGAACGATAAATCTGCAGAGCCTTAAATGTTTATTAATACAATTACATCACTTTGCATTACATTATAACGTACGAATTTAAATTAAACTTGACATTTATTAACACAAGTTAAATCATTTGATATATTAACCCTTTCACACCCAAGCCGAATTGATTACGAATCCGATGTTAGTTTTTCAAAATTCAAAATGGCGGATCCAATATGGCGGACGAAAAATTTAAAAATGCCTTCGATTCGACTAAAAATGGTTACTCGGGGGTTTTTGGGGTCGCTGATTACGAATCCGATGTTATTTTTTCAAAATTCAAAATGGCGGATCCAATATGGCGGACGAATTTTAAAAAAGTGCTTAAAATCGCTTAAAAATGGTTACTTGGGGATTTTTGGGGTCGCTGATTACGAATCCGATGTTAGTTTTCCAAAATTCAAAATGGCGGATCCAATATGGCGGACGAATTTTGAAAAAGTGCTTAAAATCGCTTAATAATGGTTACTCGGGGATTTTTGGGGTCGCTGATTACGAATCCGATGTTAGTTTTCCAAAATTCAAAATGGTGGATCCAATATGGCGGACGAAAAATTTAAAAATTCCTTCGATTCGACTAAAAATGGTTACTCAGGGGTTCAACTTTGCGCATGTCTGGGAAAAACCCGCGCTTATTTAAATCTCTGTCTAACATAATAGCAGAATATTGCATTTAAAATTAATTATGTTCTAAAAATATTTAATTTGTCACAGTTATTTATATTATTTAACTTCTTGTAAACTGTTAAAAAAAATTGTGCAACAATATTGATATACTTTTAAAATTCTATAAAAAATTATCTTTTAAATCATATAAAGAACATTAAAAAATCTATTCTATCTCAAAAGTTTTATAGAATTTAAAAATACACCATAATTTGCATTTTTTCACAATATATGCTTTAAAAATTGACGAAACGACTTCACCTTGAGCTCATTTTATTCAGAATATAGATAATTTAAACCAATTATAGAAAAAAAAAAATATTTTATAATTAAAAAAAAATTGATTAATTTCAATTCTGCAAAACAAATGACTACGTAATAGTGGACGGTAGTGTTTATAATATTTGAAATATATAATATTATATACATATATATATGTATATGCATACATAATATAATATATCATATAATAATATATGATGTTGACTATTAGTCGCAGATAAGAAGTACCGACACGACCGTGACATTTACTTGTTTTCCAATAAATTATTATAAAATATGAAATTTCCAAAAGACAAAAGTTCTAAAATAAGCAGCCTTAGTAACTTTTGCCTTAGTAATTTCTGCCAAAATTTTAATATGTCACTAACCTTAAAAAAGTTTGACTCTTTATTTATTGAAATAAGGTAAAATGATTTTGATAAACTTCATTGAAAATCAAGTTTTAAAAAATTTTGTGTTCACACTTTTCTTCATATTTATGATGAATAGAAGCTAGTAAAAATAAAATTAAAATTTTTAAAAAATTAAACACAACCCAACATTTTAGCACTTTTTTAAAAAATCTTGCCAAAATAAAGAGTTATATTCACTGTTTTCAATATTTATTTTATTTTTATTAGTTTCTACTCGTCATATCAAGGAAAGTAGCGAACAAGAAATTTTTTAATTTGCTTTACAATAAATTTTGAAAAAAACATTTTATTTTGTTTCAATAAATTAAGAGTTACACTTCTTAATGCTAGTCACTTATCAGGATCTCGACCCTGGTAGCCAAATATTTTAGTTTAAAATCAACTAACTGGTTTTTAAACATTTGATGGCTTAAGTTAGTTAAACATATGAATTATAAAAAATAAACATCGGATTCGAAATCACCAATCACAAAACCTCAGAGTAACCATTTTTAGTCGAATCGAAGGAATTTTAAAATTTTTCGTCCGCCATATTGGATCCGCCATTTTGAATTTTGGAAAACTAACATCGGATTCGTAATCAGCGACCCCAAAAACCCCCAAGTAACCATTTTTAAGCGATTTTAAGCACTTTTTCAAAATTCGTCCGCCATTTTGAATTTTAAAAAAATAACAACGGATTCGTAATCAGCGACCCCAAAAACCCCCGAGTAACCATTTTTACTCGAATCGAAGGAATTTTTAAATTTTTGGTCCGCCATATTGGATCCGCCATTTTGAATTTTGGAAAACTAACATCGGATTCGTAATCAGCGACCCCAAAAACCCCCGAGTAACCATTTTTAAGCGATTTTAAGCACTTTTTCAAAATTCGTCCACCATATTGGATCCGCCATTTTGAATTTTAAAAAAATAACATCGGATTCGTAATCAGCGACCCCAAAAACCCCCGAGTAACCATTTTTAGGCGAATCGAAGGCATTTTTAAATTTTTCGTCCGCCATATTGGATCCGCCATTTTGAATTTTGGAAAACTAACATCGGATTCGTAATCAGCGACCCCAAAAACCCCCGAGTAACCATTTTTAAGCGATTTTAAGCACTTTTTCAAAATTCGTCCGCCATTTTGAATTTTAAAAAAATAACAACGGATTCGTAATCAGCGACCCCAAAAACCCCCGAGTAACCATTTTTACTCGAATCGAAGGAATTTTTAAATTTTTGGTCCGCCATATTGGATCCGCCATTTTGAATTTTGGAAAACTAACATCGGATTCGTAATCAGCGACCCCAAAAACCCCCGAGTAACCATTTTTAAGCGATTTTAAGCACTTTTTCAAAATTCGTCCACCATATTGGATCCGCCATTTTGAATTTTAAAAAAATAACATCGGATTCGTAATCAGCGATCCCAAAAACCCCCGAGTAACCATTTTTAGGCGAATCTAAAGGAATTTTAAATTTTTTGTCCGCTATATTGGATCCGCCATTTTGAATTTTGGAAAACTAACATCGGATTCGTAATCAGCGACCCCAAAAACCCCCGAGTAACCATTTTTAAGCGATTTTAAGCACTTTTTCAAAATTCGTCCACCATATTGGATCCGCCATTTTGAATTTTAAAAAAATAACATCGGATTCGTAATCAGCGACCCCAAAAACCCCCGAGTAACCATTTTTAGGCGAATCTAAAGGAATTTTAAATTTTTTGTCCGCTATATTGGATCCGCCATTTTGAATTTTGAAAAACTAACACCGGATTCGTAATCAGCGACCCCAAAAACCCTCGAGTAACAAATTTCAGGCGAATCTGAAATGTTTTAAAAATTCGTCAATTTTAACAATTTTTAATGTTTTTTTTTAAACAATAGGAATTTTTATGAACAATTTAATCTACATATGTGACGCTCCGCGAGAGAAGGGACCTATCGCTGAGAAAGCAAAGTTTAAAGGATGGACGGGCAAAGAGGAGGAAGAAAAATTGAGACGCTTAACATGCCCATGTTGAAAGCTTCATAGTAAGAAAACTAATTGCAGGAATCAAATTTAGATTTTTGGAACACAAAAAGCAACTCAAAAACTATCAATTACCATAAAAAAATAAAAATAATTTAATGTTAATTGCACGGGACGGTCGTTCAAAGAAAAACCAAAAAAGGCGATACACTTTGTACGCCTAGGTTTGAAGAATTATACCCAAAAGTGAAATAAAAAAAAAAAATTTTCAAACATGAAAATGAAAGAATAACTCAAAAACTATCTTCTAGCATAAAAAAATGAAAATTGATTTTTTCCGCGATAAGTCCCTTCTCTCGCGGAGCGTCACATATTTTTTAAGCTTTATCCTTCCTGAAGAGAAAGCACTAAGGTTGATTAAAAAATATTTATTTTCTTGGAAGATATTGAGGTTTTTGTAGGTGGGACATATTTGTCCCCTAGGCGTGAAGGGGTTAAGGAGTGAGACTTTTAGAAACTACAAATAATATTTAAATGGACGGTTGGAAAAACTGCTCTAGATTCGAAAATATTTCGAAATGTCCTGTGAAATTTTCAAGACATTTTCTTGGATAGTTTTGAAATAGATTTAAGACAGAACCAAAAAATCGATTTTTTGAAGCCTATAAAGCAGACTACTGCCTTTAAAACAAGTAAAAATTAGATTTTGTTAAAAAATAAAATTTGTAAACTGTCTTAAATATGGAGAATAATTTCTCTTTGGCCATCTAATTAATTCTGAAGATAAGTCAATTTATTATTCGAGCTCTACTCAGTACTAAGGTTTATAAGAGGGAGTTGGGGGAAGGGGTGAGAACGAACAAGCCAAGTTAATAAGGATAGAGATAAAAACAATAATCAGTGAAACTATACAATCAAACTTTAGATGCAAATTCTAAATTTAAATATGAGATAAATAATTATTAAATAAACTATTGAATGCATCAGAATAATTTTCTTTTTATTTGATGAATTGTTTTCCTTTTCGTTTTTTATAAAAAACATTCCAGCGATCAATTGATTTTTTAAATTAGTCTCACTGAGTATATATTATATTATCCAATTTGTCCAATTTATCTTTTCCTTTGACAATCATCGTTGATAGATTGTTTGGAATTCTTTTAACAATTTCAATATTATGTTTTATGTATATAAAACATCTTTTGGCATCTAAATACAAAAATGCTATCCATTTTTTCTTAATATTAAGGGTTTGCGAGATAACTTATAACTTTTGCAGATATAATTATTTTATAATAAATTTTGGATATTTGTAGTCGTGAAACATCACAGATTATAAATATACTGTTTAAAAACTTAAATTATTAAAATTGCAAATTTTTTAAGTCATAAAATTTTAATCCATTGGAACATTAGACCAAATGAGTTTCAATTCAAGTAGAGTGAGCAAGATAATAATCGAAACTTTCCAAGAAATGCAATCAATATATTTATGGCTTATTTCCAATTCAGGTAATCTATACCTCTATAATGAGGGACAAATTCTGTTTTCCTAATGCTTTGGGAATTTTTCTGTACTTTAGAACAGAATTATTCTATTCCTAATCTTTTTCGAACATTTTCCAAAAAGTTAAGTAAAAACCCCATTTTTTTCGATAAATGAATTTTTCTTCTGAGATTTTACAATTTTCCTTAATTTTTGTAAGGGGAAAATCCCAAAATAAATTTAAAATTCAGAAAGAAAGTAGAGAATGGAATTATGACTATAAATAATAACCGAGTAAGCAATTTTGCACCCTCGTCTTTATCGTTGATAGATGTTATTAAATAGGAAAAAGCATTTTGAAATCAAAGCTGATGAGTAGAAACAATTTTGCGATATGATAAAGACAACATATTGGAATCTATAAACCTTCATGAAAATTCAATTTCGAAGAAAGTTGGAAACTTCTTTTCCTGTAAGAAAGTATCATCATTTGGTTTTCGAAGTCGATACTAACGGGGAGCTTAGCTCCTTCGCCATATGGCGGATAAAGTCGTGTCTTGAAAAAAGAAAAAAAAGTCACTTACAGATTATAGTGGACGTCGGCCATATTTGGTCGATGTCGAAGAGCTTGCACAAAAGCTTCTTCTGCTTCTGCCACTCTTCCTTGAGCACTCAGCACACTGCCCAAATTTCCGTAAGCTGAAACAGAGTTAATCGTTTTTTATTGTAATGAATACACTATCAATTTTAGTGTAACTGAAGTATTTAATATGAAATGGAAAAATTATTCAAAAAGATAAATTAATTAATTATTATTTATATTAAACGGAAGTTTGATGCTATTATTGTTGGGTAAATTTCTAAAACATGTTTTGGGTTTTTTTTTCTCATAAAAAAACTAAATGGTGTTGTGGGGTTATGTGCAACACTTTTTTTGGGGTAATGTGCAATACACATTTTTAGCTAGTATATCGCTATTTGATGTTAAATATGTATGTATAAAGAGTTTCAGTGCATTTTAAAATGTTTTTAGTCAGCATGCCACGAAAATAAAAGAATAAATCAAAAATCAAATACAACAATTTTTTTCTCATTGTTGAAATTTCCACTTTTTAGAAGTTGACTATATGGTAGTGAAGATTTTTTTTCCGGCGGATTTCAATTAATTTGCATTAAAGAAGCTTAAATTTCATATTTAAAGTGATTTACACCGATATTGGTCAATTTTTTCTGTGAATTATACCTGTGTTGCACATCACCCCAACTTTTTTGCAAAATGCAAAAACGGGTGTTTTTGAAAATGCGAAAATTTTTTAAGAGAAATTCAAAATTTTAATAATTAAATGATGCAGAAATGTAGTTTTTTCCTTCCTCTATATTATTCAATCATGAAATAATAAAGGATTTAATTATAGGACATGTTTTACGAGCAACGAAAAAAGTGTTGCACATCACCCCACAAAACCCTAAATTATTTAATAAAATTATTAAAAATTAATCTAAAATTTTTTTAAAATTTAAAAAGCTAGTAACACTTTTAATATCCCTAAATCTTTTTAATTTCAATGTTATTGACCAATTTTTTTGGAGGAAAATTGACACACTCAAAGTGGACATTTACATCGAAAGATTGGTATAGATCCAACGATTCTAAAAATTCACGTTTCGTGTTGCGAGTGCTAGCTTTAGAATAATTGGAGGGCACAAACTCTTTTTGCTAAAAAAATTCCAATCGATTAATCCTTTTTTACCATAGAAAAGCTTTATTTTAAATTTCAATAGTTCCTTTTAAATTGTCCAGTATATTCTGTCAAAGAATAATACAATGAAATTTAAATAACTGCTAAAAAGACAGAAATTTAACATTTTTTTACAAATTTTTAGCTAGGAAGCATACAATATAGTTTTATTATTACAGATTCTTTGATGTATGAAAGTTCTTCTGTGCAAGTTTTTAAACAAAAAAGTTAGCAAATGTGTAACTTTGTTACAGAGGAAAGAAAAAATTGTCTGATTCAAAATAAAATTTTCTGTTTGATTTAACACTTTGAGGCAGAGGTTTTCAAATGTCAAAAGAATTGTTTCAGTTTCTGGGTTGGGTTCTAACATTTGAAAATTCTGTCAGATATTTTCGTCATTTAGACATTTTCCAACGTAAAAAGAATAATTTTGTCAAATTGCATAAAATATAATAATTATTATCTGATATAAATAACATTGTAAAATAAATATATGGTTGATTCTGAAAAATAACATTAAGAAATAGATACTAAAAGCAAAATTAATTAAAATTTTAATTAAAAGCAGATAAGAAAACTTACATTTTGAATATATCGATAAGATAAATTTAGATGTAAAAATTATAAAAATTGAATAAATTTATATTTTCAAAAACGTACATTTGAATAAATTGGGAATTTTAAAAATTAAAGTCGTAATCAATTTGAAATTACACAGTTCACACTTCAAAACTTAAGATGAATTAAATTTACACTTGGATTAATTGGAAAAAAAAATAACGTAACTTTAGATTTAAAATTTTAAAATTGAAGACATTTAATTTAGGTTTAATTAAACATTTGATAACAACGGATATAAATCAATTGCAAGTTTATTAAATTTTAGTTTTTTTAATTAATTGAAATAACCGCAAAAAAATATTTATAAGTAGTTATAAATGGAATAAGTTTACATTTAGTTTAATTGAACATTGGATAAAATTACATTTTTATCATGTGGAAATTAGTTAAATTTACATTAGGATCAATTAGAAGTTGTAAATATGTATATTGAGTAACTAGGAATTAATTACTGGCAATTTGTTAAATTTACAATTGGAAATTAAAAGTTCGGCATTTGTGAATCACTTGGAAATTTTTTAAACTTACCTAGATTTTTTTCTTTTTTGACATTGGTTAAATTTACATTTGGATCAAAAAGAAATTTATTAAATTAATGATTGGAAGATTAAAAAATTTTATACATTTACATTTTGACCAATTGGAAAAAATTGCATAATTAGGAATTTGCTAATTTTACATTTTAATAATTGGATTTTTATTACATTTAAATTAGATAATTTTAAAATGGGGTTACATTTTAGTAAATTTAATATGGGATAAATTTACATTCTACTCTCGAAATCTGAATTAGTAAAAAACTACTATTTAGGGGTTAAAATCGTAAACGAGTTTTCTCTTTTCCAGTTACCAAAAAATAACTAATTATTAGTAGAAAACTACTAATTCAGTAGTTGAATTTAACTAATTAAAAAGTAAAAAATAACTAATGTAATTAGTAAATAGATATCTACTAATTCTTTTAGTAGTTTTACATAACCTAGAAATTACTTTGACTAATTAAATTAGTAGTTTTTTACTAAATTATTAGTAAAAAATTACTATTTGACATGGTAAACGAGTTTTCACCCTTAAAGTAGTAAATTTTAGCTTATTCAGATTTAGATAGTAATTATTTGAAAATTCACCATATTGCTTCGTCATAGAAGAAGTATTATATTTTTTTAAACTGAAATTTGGATTGCTTTATATTTTTAAAATAAAAGTTAGTTTTTACCTGTAAATCAATTAGAAGTTTGTCAGATTTACATTTTATTTTACTTTTTTTTAAATTGGTTAAATTTACATTTGAATCTATGAAAAATAATAAATAATAAAATTAAAATTTAGGTAAATAGAATAAATTAACCTTCTATTACTAATGTATATTTTTACTTTTGTATTAATTAGAGTTACGATAATTTTACATTTAGGTGAATTTGAGTATCAATATTGATTTACACTAGATGAGTTAGGAATTGGTTACATCTCCATTTAGATCGTTTGAAAATGGTTAAATAACATTTAATTTCAAATAGACTAAGTTTATACATTGATTAATTAACTAAAGTTTTGATAAATTGACAATTGAAAATTACAAATTTGATAAATTTACCTAAATTGAACTTGTATAATCTCACATTGGGATAAATCGAAAATTAATAAAATTACTTTTGGATGAATTAAAAATTATACTCTCCGAAGGAAAAGATTTAAAAATTTACTCTCCACATTAAAAGGGATTTTTAATTACACCTTGAAGCTAACACATATTCAGGAATATGTTGTATTTGCATCAACCTATATTTGTCGAACCAGTGAAATTATGATGGATGGCACAACTTTGTTGACTTTATATTCCCGAAAAGAAAAAAAAAACAATCAGGAGATGAAAATCAAATAAAACTAAAAAAAATTGTTTAATTAAACAGGAGAACGCAGTTGCACTCTTAAAAACACCGTCTGGACTACTATTTAATTTGCATTTTCCGATATTATTTACCAGCTGCTTGTCACGAGACTTTGTCATTCTTAATTGGAAAGCCATCTCTGGAGCTCTTACTTTGAATAACGTGAATTTCATTTTAAAGAAGAATTTTTGCTTTTCGATTCAAGAATAATTAGCCATCAAAGAATAACCCTTTTGCTCTGTATTATTCGCTAATTATTCAAAACTATTCATAATTATAATACAGCAATACGTGAAATTTTAATTTATCATGAAAAATTAATAACATTTCGTCCTTGAATTAAGTTCAACTAAAATAAAACTAATAGCGACAAATTTTACGTCTTTTAATTAGGTTAATAATAGAGTTATAATTTGTAGAAAATAAAATTCAAATCCATTGTTTTTAAATCATTATTTTTTAAATAATAATTTTATTATCAGTATCTTTTCGGTGAAATTTTTGCTTTGAAGGCAATATTTATTATTTCCGTTTACCTTTTATATTACGGCACTTTATTGTCGTCCGGATTGAGCTTTCAGTTGCATAATAGATGTTTTTTTTAATAAACTAAAACCCCCAATATCCACTAAATCTTTCCCAATAATCGATTTTTATAAATAGGTCAATTCCAATTTTACAATAGAGTCCTGTCGCTCAGTGCCGACATTAAATCAACGCAATAAAGTTTTCATATGATTTTAATGCTTCGCAGTCATATATTTACAGATTCTGGAAATGGACACATTCTTTATTATGCACTCATTTCAGTCGTTAATATTGAATATAATTTGCATTTAAACCCTTTTAAGCACGTATTTTCCCTGCAGAAATTTTTTAACAATCTCAAAATATCTACTAGTTTCTGGAGCCACTGAAAACGAATCCGACGTTATTTTATAAAAATTCAAAATGGCAGATCTAATGTGCTGGACGTGGATTTTAAAATTGCTAAATTTTTTTATAAAACTCGTTATAAAGGGCCTTTCTGACTTGAAAATTTAAAAATTCAATATGGCGGATTAAATACGGCGAACATTAATTTTTCAATTCATGACAGCTTTTATAAAACTCGATATTCAGACATCAAAATTTAAAAATTCACAATGACGGATTTAATATCAAATTTATTAATTACCAATCTACTGTCATAATGTATAAAAAAGAAATATACACCGAGTTTTATGGAAATTGTCATACACAGAAAAATGCATGTCCGCCATATTGGATTCGCCATATTGAATTTTTAAGTTTGGAGATTAGATTTGAATTCGTTGACCCCAAAACCACCTTTATATCGAGTTTTATAAAAATGGTCAAAAATTTTAAAAATCAGGTCCACCATATTGGATCCGCCAATTTGAAATTTGAAAATTTGAGGTCAGATTTTAATTCTGTGACCCCAGAAACCTTTTATACCGAGTTTTATAAAAATTGGCATAAATTTAAGAATTTATTTCCGCCATATTAGATCCGCCATATTAAATTTGTAAATTTTTAGGTTAGATTTGAATTCCGCGATCCCAAAAACCCCTTTATACCGAGTTTTATAAAAATGGTCATAAATTTAAAAATTAAGATCTGCCATATTGGGTCCGCCATTTTGAATTTTGAAAATTTGAGGTCAGATTTGAATTTTGCGACTCCGAAAATCCCTTTATACCGAGTTTTATAAAAATTGTAATAAATTTAAAAATTCATGTCCGCCATATTAGATCCGCCATATTGAATTTGTAAATTTTCAGGTCAGATTTCAATTCAGCGATCCCAAAAACCCCTTTATACCGAGTTTTATAAAAAAGGTTATAAATTTAAAAATTTAGGTCCGCCATATTAGATCCGCCATATTGAATTTGTAAATTTTCAGGTCAGATTTCAATTCCGCGATCCCAAAAACCCCTTTATACCGAGTTTTATAAAAATGGTTATAAATTTAAAAATTTAGGTCCGCCATATTAGATCTGCCATATTGAATTTGTAAATTTTCAGGTCAGATTTGAATTCCGCAATACCAAAAACCACTATATACTGAGGTTTATAAAAGTTGTTGTAAACAAACAGTTTACAATTTTTTAAAAAGTTTTAAAGTAGTTTCAAACACCTATTTACTAGTTCTAAACTGATCTGAATTAGTATAAGATTCAAATAGTTCCAAACAAGTTTTAAAAATTTTCAAGTTAGATTTAATCATTTTAAATTAGTTTAATTAAATTCTTAAATAATTTTAAATAGTTAAAAACTAGTTCTAAACAGTTTTGAACAAGTTGTAAACAGTTCTGAACAAGTTCTAAACAGTTCTGAACAAGTTCTAAACAGTTTAGAATTTTTAAAACAGTTTTAAGGTAAGTTCAAACAGTTACTGACTAGTTTTAAATAGTCTTAAGTTAGTTTTAAACAGTTTAAACTTAGATAAAACCCTTTTAAACAAGTTTAGAAAAGTCTTAAAAAAGATGAAAGCAGATTCAAGAATTTTTCAACAAATTTAAATTGTTTTAATCAGTGGCAGGGAGTTTAAAATATGTTTTAATAAGTTTTAAGGTAAAGAGTTGATAAAAGTACCAAACTTGTTTCAAATAGTTTTAAACTTGTTTTAAACAGTTTGAATTTAAATTTAAACCAGTTTAAACAGATATGAGCTAGTTCCAAACTAGTTCTAATAATCTAACTAGTTTTAAACAATTCTAAACTCGTTTTAACGGGTTAAAAATTAGTTCCAAACAGTTTCAATCTGTTCCAAACAAGTTCAAAGCAGGTTCAAAATAGTTTTAAGCAGTTATAAATATTTTAAAACTTTTTAAAACAGTTATAACGAGTTTTAAACATGTTTTAATGAGTTTTAAGTTGAATGAAATATTTTTCATCCAAAATATTCCAAACAATTTTAATCTGATTCAAATCACTTATAAACAAGTTTAAAACAGTTTAAAGTTGTTCTAAACAATTAAAAATTGTTTTAAACAGTTCTGGTGAGTTTTAAACATGTTCTAATGAGTCTTAAGTAAATTAATTCTAAACAAGTTTTATGGTCATAGAGTTTTAAAAAAAATTTGAATCAACTCAGATGGCCATACAGACTTAATAAAAAAATAATTTTAATATAATTCATTAATGTCACAATTGCGAATCTGAAGTTGTATTTTAAAAATTCAAAATAGCAAATATAATAGAGCAGACTACTTTTTTAAAATTTGAGCGATTTATATGAAACTTGTGAATTGGAGATTTTTTAAATTTGCACATTGTAAATCGGAAGTCAGATTTTAAAAATTCAAAATAGCTGATCCAATATGGGTTTATGGATTTTTTCTCATATTTTTTAGGATTTACCGCAGAATTATTGTAAAATTTTTTGCCTACTTTCCACCAACTTTTGTGCACACTTTAGTGAACTGTTTGCAGACAATTCTGTCGTTTCGTATAAAACTGCATTTTTGTATAATACGTGAAAAATATGAAAAGTCAACGTAGATATTTAATTTCCGATTATGCCGTAAAAAGTAAATCGAATAAAAATGAACAAGTATAATAGAGAGGCGAAAAAAACTGTGTAGTTTTATGCGGTTCCCGGTGAAAAACATTTTTCCTCTATATTTGGACAAAGAGAAACATTTTCTCAATCTAATATTTCGCTGCTCAGATGTTGCTCGTTCGAGAGTGAAATTATCAAATAAATTGCGAGGGGTGGTTACAACCTTTCAATCCGTTTTCCAGTCGATATAAAGTAATACAAGTCCGGCGTGTCGTACAAACCGGCTTTCTATCGTATCTTTAAAATACACACAACCACTTTATCGACTGGACTTTTTAAGTCGCGTTTTTCAATAAGCTTAAACGTTCCTTTCAGAACTTTCTATCTGATTAAAATTTAACAATCTCTCAAAAATAAAGCTTACGGTTTCTGCTAAAGAAGTATTTTCTGTTTTTAACACGCAACAGCTTTAAAAGTGGATTTTTAAAAGCTATTTGTACTATTGTTTATTGTTATTATCTATCATTATTTTTATTGCTGGAAAACTTTAAATTATGAAGTAATGTATTAACAATGTTAAATACAAGTCAAATTTAAAGTTTTTATTTACAATTACGAATGATAGTTATAATAAAATTAGAATAACTGTAAACAACAGAAATCTCAAGTATTGCAAATTTTAAACCCAAGTCGTTCATTTTAAAAATTTTAATTAATCCAAATTCAAAGCATTCCGAGTTTGAGACAAAACAAACAATATTTTTTTTACACTTTATTACATGATAAATATCGTTAAATACAATTTAAATTTATTGGTTTAATCTTAATCATCTTAATAATTGCAAGCGATTCCTTCAGTAAATCTTATTACACTTTAATTAATCGAAATTTGATTATTATTATTAATCATCCCTATTAAATTTGCTTTTACTTTCAGTTTATCCAATTCTGTTAAACTTAAAATAGAATTTATTCACATACTGATTAATTTATAATACGATTGCTCTTAATTTCCAAAGATATTAAGCTAATGTTAATAGCGAAAGACCATAAAATAATAAATATTTACTAAATATCAAATTTTTTTATTCTAAAAAATAAGAAATTTCTTTTTTTAAGTACTTTAATACACACCCAGAGCACATATTATGAATGTAACATTGATTTTATATTATTCGAAACACGTTTATAACGAAATTTTGGTGTCTCTCTTTTTGTCTGTCTGTCTGTCTGTCGTGTGCAGACAAAAGCTGTGCATTTCCGATTCTGCTTACGATCATCAGTCATTTATCATCAAATTGTAACTAATTTAAAATTAGTTCTAAACAGTTTGAAAATAGTTCTAAACAGTTTAAAACAAGTTCTTAATAGTTTGTAATAGTTATTGTTAATAGTTCTAATTAATTTTAAACCTGATTAAACAATTTTTGTTTGTGTTATAAACAGAAGTAAGAAATTATAACCAATTAAAAATCAGTTTTAACTTTTCTAAATTAATTTTGAACAGTTTCAAACAAGTTCTAAACAGTTTGAAACTATTTTAAACGTGTTTATACCAATTGTAATAAGTTTTAACAATTTCGAAACAGTTTGAAACGACATTCGGTTTTACTGTACCAGTTTTGAACAGTTTCAAACGAGTTATAAATAACAGTAGTTTTAAACAAGTTCTAAACAGATTCCAAGCAGTTTTTTTTAAACCAGTTCTGAGTATTTTGATTTAAGTTATAAACAGTTTTAATCTAGTTTTAACAAGTTCAAAACCAGTTATGAATAGTTTCAAACAAGTTCTAAATAGTTTGAAAGTAGGATGATTTTTCTAAACAGTTCTAAGCAGCTTCAACCATTTTGAACATGTTTAAACCAGTTCTGAATAGTTTCAAACAAGTTCTAAATAGTTTAAAACTAGTTCCATACTGTTTTAATCTTGATTGAATAAGTTTTTAACGAGTTCTTAACAGTTCTATGCAGTTCTTAAAATTTCTAATAATTTATAGCCAGTGCTAAATAATTTTAAGCAAAATATAAACAGTTGCGATTGTCTTTACTGGTTGAAATTTTTTGTCAAAAAAACTTGTTCACGAAATTAGAAGCAGTAGGATATTTATATTTATTCTTAACGATATTTTCAACATATTTTTAAGGTGAAGTTTTCCGAAACAAAAAGTTTTTCGCATTACTTCTAGTTATAAAACTTTTTTAGAACCCTTTGTGATTTACTTACAAATTGAACGAATAAATGAATTATGAAAATTATTATATGGGACAATTTTTTTTTTAGTCAGAATGAATTTTTTGCAATAAAACAAAATTGTAAATCCATAAAATAGATTTTCAAAGAGATACGCTACTTTTGTAATTTCTCCATTCAAGTAAAACTTTTTCAACTTAGTTTTATTTGAAATCTCATTTTATTACTTTGGTACAATTGTTGTAACGTTTTATTAAATTTAACATAAAGGAAATAACTTTCTTTCATCAGAGAAATTTATAGAATTTGAAATGCAAGATTGTACATTTGGGCAAAATGAAGTTCTGAAAGTATTAGGAAGATCCAAGTTTAAAAGCTTTCATTCCAAAGTACCCAAGTTTTGAAGAGGAAACTTTAAATGATTTTTGAGTTAAAGGAATAGCAGCTTGAAAGCTTTCTTGTTCTGAGTGCGTTGACATTTTTATAGAGACTAAGATTTTATTCTCTTACTACTTCAAGTTCAAAATCTTCAGACTGACCAACCACACGAATAATAATTTTTTATGAATAATGTATTCTTTTACGAATTTAAACTGTTTAAAGATAATTTTTCTATCAAACGCTATGTATCAAACGTATTGGAACTTTATAATGAGATTTTTTCTGAAAACATGTTAATAAGATCGAATAATGTCATTTAAAAGTTTGGAAACTTATAAGTCTATGTAGTTTCGAACTTTTCATGTTTCTTTTTAACGCGACTCACGAGTTTCTCTGAAACTTGAAGTTAGTATTAATTTATAATTTGAAAAAAATATGTAACTTCTTATATAATATATAAAATGATTTGCCCCTTTGGAAATTTCAAAACTTATAGTGATTTACTTATTCTGTTTGTCTAGTTTTCTGACAATAATATAGCCGGTAGACATATCCGAAATGCAGAGTCCGCAATGTTGAATCCGAATTTTGTAATCTTAAACCTGAACCTGACCTACCTACTTGACCTTACTCGCCCCGAACAGACGTTATCCGACCTTCTCCACTTTACCTGATCCGAGTCTACCCTGACCCAGTTAACTCTACCATACCCGACCAGACCTAACCCTACCCTACATTATCCTACTCGATCTTATCCGAGTCTACCCTGTCCTAGTTAACTCTACCCGATCCGATCATACTCGACTCTATCTGATTCTACCCGACCTTACCTTATCGGAGTCTTCTTGAACACACACGGCCGTACCTTACCCTACATTACCTGGAGTTACCCGAGTTTACCCGATCCAGCCTTACCCTACCCTACCAAACTTTACTTGGCACTACCCAGCCCAACTTAAACTTACCCAAGCGTACCCTAACTTAACCAACCCTACTCTACCCTATCTGATCTTACACGACCTTACCTTATCCGATTCTACCTAACCAGACACAGCCGTAAGCTACCCGATCTTACCCGACCTGGCCTTATCCTATCCGACCAGACCTTACTCGAACCTACCCTACCCTACTCAAACTTACTCGAGCTTACTCTGACCTAGCCAACCCTATCCCATTCGATCCGACCCGACCCTCCTCTATCTGACCAGACCTTATCTAGCCCTACCCTACTCGACCTTACCCGAGCTTACCATACCCTATCAAATCCTACCCGACCTTACCTTATCCGAATTTGCCCCGACGACGCCCGGCTGTAGCCTATCCGACCAGACCTTTCCTCGGAACTACCCAACTCGACCTTACCCGAGCTTACTCTCCCTTAGCCAACCTAACTGACCTTATCTGATAGACCTGACCCGACCCTACCTGATCTTACCCAACTTTACGTGACCGTATCCGATCATATCTGATCCTACCCTATCTTACCCGTCCCTACTTGACTTAATCTGACCTTATCCGTTCTTACCCTACAAACGCCAGAGTCTCGTTATAAGGATTTCGATCTTGGCCACGAAAAACATGATTGGAAAATCCGGGTTGTAAAACTCTTAGTTTAATCTAGGACTGTGTTAGAAATTATGAATGTTGGTGATGCACAAAACTCACAGCACTTTTAGTTAACTTAAATATAGTTTATTCTTATTACAAAATGTGAATTCGTCACAATTGTACACCCGGTATATATATACAGAATTGAACACATAGTTGAGAAAATCGGTGGGAAATGCACGGGAGAACGCGCACGATGGTCAATGTATGAAAGTCGTAACGGAACTGAGCTGCTTCATCACATCAGGCCCTCGCTGACAGACCATAGGGGTGGGAGAACTCCTGCCAACGATCCAAGCTCCATCTTGTAGAGAAAGAAAGAGGGCAGGCACGGCCACAGAATAGGGAAAAACTCACCTCAATAGGAACCTTTAACTCAATTAGAGATTTTATGACAGATTATAAACAACTCATTTAAATCATGCGAGAAATCCTACTTATAATTTTAAACAGACTGTGAATCTAGATTGTGCAATGGAAGTTGTACAGAACGGGATATTAAATCCAAATTGTGAAATCCGGGTTATGTAATTTGGGATGTGGTTTCCTTGTAAAATTTTGAGTGTGGAAGCTGCAGTGCTGAATCCAAAAATTGGTACCGGGTAACATCTGATTGAAAGGGATAAAATATGAATTCTAGTGGGTAACATCTAAATTGTATCGTTAAGCATCTGAGATTGTACCGTGTAACATAACCTCTCTACCATCAAATATAATAAAATTCTTACTATCTATTTCTCTCAAGCAGGATAAGCAATACTAGTTTTAAATTCCGGATTGTGTAATCAGGGAGGTGAATTCCAGGATAAAAAATCCAGTGTTTGAAATCCGAAATAAAGAATCGTATTGAGAAATCCATGGTACAAAATCAGCGGCATGGAATTTAGTTTGTAGATTCAGGTATATGGAAATCGTTATTTAGGTTCCGAGTTGTAGAATTCAGCTAGAGTTATCAGAGATGTGGATTTAGGGATTTTAAATCCGCATTATGTGATAAATGTTGTTAAAACCGAGTTGAGGGATACGAAATCAGGTATGTGGGCTCTAGTATTTAAAATTCGCATTCAGGAATCGGGATTGTGCAGTCCGGGTTGCAGAATGTGGGTTCTGAAATTCAGATTGTGAAAACAATTTCATAGAATCCAGGATGTATAATTTTGGATAGAAAACCTGATTTTAAATTTTGAGTTCTAATCCCAAGAAGTAGAATCTGGGATATAGATTCTTGATTATTCAGTCAGAGTTCTGGAATCTGACCTATAAAATCCGAATTATGGAACCTAGGATTCGGAAACCGTGTTTTAAAATCCATGTTTTGGAATCAGCTATGCTGAATCCAAAATTTAGAACTGGAAATGTGGAATAAGCAATTTAGAATTCATAAAGCAGTTTTCAGAATAAGCAATGAAGGTTGAGGAATCCAAATTTTATTTGTGGATCAGGATTTGGAATTCTTATTCTGGGATCGAGGTTGTATCAAGGTTATATTAGCAAATAGGTATTATAAAATTAGGGAATTAGAATGCAGATACTAAAACCGAGGTTATGGAATTAGGAATGTATAATTCAGAATACGAAATCGGGATTACAAAATCTAATTATAAAACCTGAACAGTAAAAACTGGGACATGGGACTTAGATTGTGCAATCTTGGTTGTGGAATTCTGCCCTTAAAATCCAAATTGTGAATTATGGGTTATATTATATGGGATATAAAATCCAGAGTATAAAAATCTATGACATGGAATTCGGTTTGCAGAATCCAGAATATAAAATTAGGTATTTTAGAATAGTCATTTTGATATTTAGAAGTAGGTATAGAATTAGAGATTTGGAATTCAGATTCTAAAATGAAGAGTATGGAATTTTGATATGGAATACAGAATACAAAATTAGGATTGTAAAATCTAATTACAATACCTGAATAATGAAATCTGGGACATGGCATTTAGTTTGTGTAATCGGGGTTGTAAGATTCCTGACATAAAATACGAATTCTGGAATATTGGTTGTAATATTTGGCTTGTGGAATTCAGGGTATAGAATCCGGGACAGAGAATTCGGTTTTGAAACTCCAGGATATAGTATGAGGAATGAGAAATCCGGAACATGGGCTTGGATAATTGGAGTTCGCATTCTGGAAACAGGATTATGCCATGTGGGTAGTAAAATACGGGATCTAGAATTTAGATTTTAAATTCAAGGTTATGGAATCTTAGATTCGGAAATCGGGATAGAAATCGTGGTTGTCAAATGCGAGATGTGAAACCGGAGTAGTAAATTCTGGGACATGGGATTTAGATTGCACAATCGAGGTCATAGAATCCGGATATGAAATCTAGAAGAAATCCAAGAAGGATGAAATCCCGAATATAAAATTTAGGATTTGAAAGATTATGTGGAGGCTTAATTGTAGATCTCTGATATAATAAGAGAGATTCGGAATTTAACTGTAGACTCTGGGTTTCCGCAGAGAGTGGGGCATCCCTTCTCTTGCGCGTCGCTCTCCCTCTTCTTCGCCGCGCCGAGTAGAGTAGCCTATATAAACGGCTATCGCACGCTTGTTCAGTCAGTCTCTTAGCAGAGGAGTCTCGAGGCGTATCTTAGGTCCCGTATTAGGTTGCTCATGGAAGGCAGACACCTTTTAAGTTTACTTGAGTTAGGCTGTTGACCAGTGGTAGCTAAAGGAGACAACGAGTGCATCTGGAGAATGTTGGAGGTGCACCTCTCTCATCATTTAGATGTTTCATCCGGAGCTCTTAAAAGTGAAGCATATCCCAGCCTTTTTCAAATTTCTAAAGGCCCCCTTCTGTAATTTGAAGAATTAAGGACATAGGCGCACCTGTGTTGGACACCATCACAGATTCTGTAGATTTAAGTTCTTTTTCTTTTTGCGAGGATTATTAGATGTCTAGTAAAAAGCTTGTAGCGTCACTCGGAATGTAGTAGTGAATTTTTATGTCGAATGGTAAATTGCATCCGATGAGCAAATTCGTGAGCCCAAAAAGTCAAATCATTAGCATTTTATTTAAATTTTTATACAAACACAAATGTATCATGTCTAATTTACAGTCAGCTATCGTTATTTTCAATTACATTTACTCTCAAGAGTTGCGAGAGTTGAAAGGCTTAAACTCAGTACTTATAAAAAATTCACATTTGAAAATTGAGCTTTCCGCATTACCGAAGCACATATTTCCCAGTAGACTCGAGACTCCCTTTGCATTTCCATAGAAATAAAAGTACTACTCCCGTTTTAATTATTAATGGATCTTTTGGCAGAGGAGATGGTTTGTAACTTATTGAAAAGAGGATAAATTGAATAGGAAATGTAATAACGTGTGATTGATCGTTTATAATCAAACTTGGCAGTTAGTCAGAGAATGGAGTATGAATCCTCACAGGATCCTACGTTGGACTGGGTTCCGTTTCCGTTATGGCGGCTGAACCAATCCAATCGTATCAGAACGGATCTACCGCGAACGCGAAGCAGGAAAGCGTTTATCGCTCGTAAATACGACAAAACCCCCTTTGGGGATTGACCAGCCAAAACGAGTATCATATGGTATGAGCCATGGACTCTATGGGAGATCTCGCATTGCTATAACAGACAATATTTTATCGACCAACACACTCCCCATCTGCTTGGGAGATTTTCACACGAAAGTCCATCGAACAAATCCCTACTACGTTCTGAATAATCCCATCTATAGTGCACGATTTGCAAACCGATTAAAGCTACTCTAACCTGGAATATTACATGTCAGTGAGAATAAAGTGCGGATAGAAATTTACCTGGTGAGCAACTTTGATTCATTTCCGCTAATTGACCTCCATAAAAAGATAATTATTAGTAAACACATTTTTCTTACTGCTTTTGGCGTTTACAGATAAATACAATTTATTTCATGAATTTAAATTCTTCGTTGTTAAAAAGTGCAGGTATTCAATATCCATCCGGGAATTTTGTTTCAATAGTTAATATGGCTGTAACCTATTTATTTTATAACATACAGGAATATGTTTTATAAATTAAAAAAAAATTGAAAATATAAATTTTTACGTTACATTTTCAATAATTCTTTAAAATCGCCTGCAACCGTTTTTTTGTAATTCTACAAATCAAAATAATGATTTCATTAATCTGAAACGTGACTGAGCAAACAAAACACAAAAATTTTCAAAATTTTCTCAATCAAAAGCACAGAAAACAGTTTGTGTTATTGGGATTACACACATAATGCTTTTTGAAGAATTTAATGGACACATTTTTAATCGTGTTGTTTTCATATTTAACAAAGTTTCAATATAATATCAGAAATATTATAAAATCCTCGATAAAATTAATAAAATGTATCCCGATAATAATAAATTAATTATCATTTTTTATAAATTTGTTAAATTAGTAAGAACATTGATATTTAATAATTAAATCTACTCAAAGTACTTATTTTTTATTTTTAATGCACTGTAATGCGATCAATTCAGAAGAATTTAAAAAATCATAAGAGACAAGTTTTATCGGAAACTTGTAATATTTGAAATTCCAATATTAACTACAGAATTATGTAATAGGGAATGTTAAAAAAATAGGAAATGTTAGCATAAGATAAGTATATTAAATATTTAATTTTCTACCTTAGATATCTGAACATAAAAGCTCTTATTTTAATTATTTAAAGGAAGATTATTTTTAATATTTTTTAGATTTTTTGAAAAAGTATCCATTTCATTCATAAGAATGATATTATATTGTTATTATATTATATTATGATTTTATATTGTGAAAATCAAAATTTCTTAAAGCTAGTCAATATTTGATTCTTTAATATAACTACTCGTTTCTTTAAAAATTTTCTAAAATTTTTAATATTTATTATTTGTTACAATCAATTTATTTTGTAAATTGATTATTCGCAATGTGAATGTTTGCGCAGTTTTGTGTCTTAGATAAAAGTAAAATAGTTAAAAAAAATATTTAAATAGTTGAACCGAAAATTTCAGAAGAAATCAGATTGCAGAAATAGCCTAAATAAAAAAGGATGTAATGAAAAAGAATGTTTAAGACTACCCGCAAAATTGAAGTTTGTAATCTGCAATATATCAGTAGGTAGATTTTACAAACGTGCGTTAAACGTGATTTAAAAGACACACTACATTTTTGAGTTATAAGTCGGAAGTCAATTTATTACTAAGAGTGTTACAAAAGAATTATTTGTCATTAGGCAAACTATTAGAACCACTTTAAGACCTATGCATATAGCAAAATATCTTTCTGGAAGATTCCAGAACACTTAAGCTAAATTCCTTTAGGGAAGCTTCCACTGTAATCTCCAGAGAAGCCTCCACCGGTACCCACAGAGAAACTTTAGGCAAAATTTTAAACTTGATTGCCACGAGAATCAGCAGAGAAACTTTAACCAGAAGCTAAAGGGTAGCTTCTATTAGATTTTACAGAATAATCCACCAGAATCTTCAGAAATTCTTACATCAAAATCTCCAGTTTGGTTTCCACTAGAATCATTAAGGAATCATCTACCAAAAACTTCAGAGAAGATGTCACCGGAATCATCAGGAAATCCTGCACCAACATCCCCAGCAAAATATTAACAAGAAGCTCTAGAAAAGCTTCCACTAGAATCTATAAGAAAGGGATAAGCGCTTAGCTGGAAACTCTGGTAGAGAGAGAATTACATATCAATAGAATCGTAAACCTTCGTAGATTTCAAATATATTGTTAAAAAATTTATTTATTTTAATATTAACAATTTTTTAATACTTTATTGCACTGAATATTACTTTTTATTAGTACCCTCATAAACTTGGTTTCTTGCTTGAAGAGAATTGATCTTAACCAACATATGTTGAGGATTAAAACATGAAGAAGGATTGGACAAACTATTTTTTTTTAGGAAAGGGGATGTACAATTTTTAAAACCACGCCAACACTTTTACTTTTATGATTTTCTGCGCGAACTGCACGAAAACTCATCATTATATGAGGTTATTCTCTTACAGTACATAGTACAGATTGTACAACGAAAAATTAAATATCCCTTAAGAAATGAAAAGAGAGAGTTGAACGGCATGTTGAATCGGATAAGTATTGAAAAAACATTGTGACTAAAGTTCAAACTGGTTTGAAGAAATTCAGCTAATTGATCATCGACCTAATGAGGTTGAAGGCTTACAAGGAGGACGAACAGTTTTATAAAGACTTAATGTGCACCGATGATTCTCAAAATAACAGAAAAATATCGGTGATCGCTCCCAGTACAAACAGAAAGGTAAAAAAATTGTCAACGTTGTCCTTTGAAAGATTAAATTTGGAAAAATGACAACATGGTCAAAGCAATATTTGAGTACATTTGAAACTTGTTGCGGAGAGAACGGAGAACCTCTGGGACCTGACACCGTAAAGAGCAATACATCATTTTACCTGTGTTAGAAAGTTAGGGTGGTAATTTAAAAATATTTCACAGCACTTTTATATTTAACGAAGGAGAGTTTATTATTATTATAAGTTTAGAATACGTCACATTTGTACACCCGTTATAAACACAAAAAGGAGAATCAGTAAAGAATACGTTGCCAAAGCACTCAAAAAATTGATCGATGTGGACTGTATGACGAACAATACGGAACTGATCTGTAGGAAGACGGAGAAGGAACCGACTAGCATCACGTGGGCTTTAGGAACTAGACGAAACGGAACCTGAACTGCATCATCACATCAGGCCCTCGCTGACTGACCAAAAGGGAGGGAGAGCATCCCACCAACGATTCGACGTCCATCCTGTAGAGAAAGAATCAGAGCAGGCATGGCCGCAGAACAGGGGAAAACCCACCTTAATCCCTCAAGAAATCTTCCTTATAATTTTAATCATTCCCCCCCCCCCCCCGTTTTGTTAAAGTCATTTAACGAAAATATCACAAAAGAATGAACGTTTAGGGTATGTTCTTGATTGCAACAATCGCTGTTTAATACAAAGTTAACATGTCATTAATAAACTTAATAAACCAAAAAAGAGCTTTAAAACCCGGAATCAAAATTTTAATATGACATGAGGTGACAATAGTAAACTGAATTAGAAACAAATTTACTTAGCTTGTTTGGAACTCAGGTTATCAACCCAAGGAGCTATGTTTGTTCATGCTTTGTTTAGCCTGAGATTAAAACTTGATGTGATCCTTACAAGTTTAGGCACAGAAGAAGTTACTCTTGTAGAAAACTGACACCAGTATGACTGACAATGATTTTCTTAAGATGTTTGCGGCTGAAGTCTATTGAAGGATTGACTCTAGTTTTGAGTTGAGATAAAATAAGAGTGGGCTTAATTAATTATTTAGTGTGTTTCAGATCAGACGGTGTATATCCACATTTAGACTCGGGGGTATATCGTTCTTCAAATGATGCTTCCATTGGTCTTTAAAAGATTTTAAGATAAGTTCGAAAGCCAAAATCAAACTGAAACTAATGATCTCATCAGGCTCTTTATGACCCACACTATAACGACAAAGTTCCAAATCCGTAAAAGGAGTTTCCCTTCCGCCCTAAAGAGTAAGAGAATACATAATTACAGCACCCGGAAAACTCGGCTCTACAGTTATTTTGAACTCTCTGAGAAAGGTTAAGACAGTTTAAGAATTAAAAATATAACACTAGTTTAAACAATCTAGAGTTACTCCCACTAAACTATAAAAAATGGTGTCACCGTGAATGTCAATTTTTTTCTGAACAGTGAAAATGATAAAAATTTAGATTTTTAGTTCTTGTTTTTAATATAACATTCTTATAATATCAAACAATTTAAATTAATAATTTTCGACACGTAATACCAATACTTTCGAATTCTGTTTGTAGTAAATCAGTAAATGGAGCAACCTTAAAATTTTAATTAAAGCTGTTACTGGAAGCTAATATCCTGGAAACTAGTGCTCTCTTTTTCAAGTCTCATGCAATTTTGATGGCTCGAGTGGCTTTTTACTGCTTTGATGAACAGTACCAACAATGGAATATGTGATCGCGATTCTTTAATAATCGGATAGCGTAACAGACCGCAAAGCCCCGTCGGGGAAAACGTACCGCTTGTGCACACATAGCAGTACTTTTGAGGTCGCCTTTGGACTACTGAATAATCTCGAGATATCCAGCGAATGAAAAAGTCCGAAGTACTCCCTCCAGCAATTGAAATGGCATTCCGACAGCCCTGTCGGGGGTCGATTTCACTTGGTTTTTAATCTTCTTTTCGCGACATGCCAGTAGAGGTAGTAAAATGGTGGTCACGCGATAGAAGCATGGTAAACCACGCAGTCTATATGTCGCGTTGTCGTCGTCTATTTTAATCGTGCCAACTGGAATCGCGTGTGTCATTTCATTACAACTACCTCTTCCGTCATTCGGGAAATGAATTCACATTTCACGTCATATCTTGCACATGGAAGCACACCTTCAGGGTAAAAAATAGCCTTTTTTATTCTTAAACTCTATGCTAGTTCACTTGTCAGAAGAAAAAGCGTTATTGAACATTTTACTGGAGGCGATTGCATGTGCCTGATTGAAAGACTGCACGCACAGTACAATGGAATTCGAGCACAAAATCATTTGAGACGTCTTTACTTTTCTAAATTGCTTAATTGAGTACTTCTTATAGTTGAGGGAAGGAAAAAAAATATCATTTACTGGAAATTATTTTTGAGATTTGTTGGTTCGTATTTTGTTTTAAGGCCAGGTTACTCTGAACAATTTTGAAAAAATCGAACTTTTTTTTCATAAATTGCTATTGTATACTCGTAGAAATAGTATAGAATTAGTCGCGAATGTCAGCAAGACCGAGAAGCAGGTATAAAAGTGTGGGCAGCAATGCACTTTGCTGATAGGGCCAACAACAGACGTGTTGATCGAGCTGAGCTAGAAGCAACTGAAGCGTCTAAGGATCACAGAACTGCTTTAAAAAATGCAAGAATTCTTCAGAATGATGCTTACGAAGACGAGGAAGGAATTTTGTATGCATCTGGAATGGATATGTAAGTAAAATTCACTTTTTTACTATTTTTCACGATTAAAAACTTTGAACTGATTTTTCTCCGAATCACGTTTTTTCGCATGGATGACACTCTCATTTCAAAACTATTGCACTTATCGATATCAACCAAACGACATTTTACTCTTTAGATGTCTGGCTATGGCTTCAAGCAGAATTAGAAATATTTATTATTATTTAAAAAAGTTATAAACAATTAAAAGTGAAAAAAAAGGTTGAAAAAATTCAAAAGTCCGACATTTTGTTTTTTTCATTGAAAATGTTTCATTCTGCTTGAGGCTATAGCCAATTCGATACAGAACATGAAACCGTTTTGTTTTTTGCTTTCGGATAATTCTTTTCCAAGAAATTATGTCATCCATCTACGAAGAAGATAACTTTCAGCAGCCATTTTCAAGACCGCCATTTAAAAAAAAAAAAAAATTTCAAGTAACTTCATGTATGTACTATCATATGTAAAAAAATTTATTACTTAACATTTTTTGTATTATAAATAAAATGTATTGAAAAAAATCACGTTTTTCAGAGTAAGCTGGCCTTAATTGTTAAACAGCCAATTTTGAAATTGTTGCAGTCAGTTCTAGTACCGAGTTAGGTATAATCAGTGATGACACAGTGATCAATCAATAGACAGTGAATATACTACGATTAGAGACATGAAAATTAAGCGAAAATTTTTTGGGATTCCAGAAAAAAAAACTTTGCTTTACAGTGGGTGTTCCATTGAAGACGACGAAAAGCTCCCTCTTCATTTTTTAAATCAAAGAGGGAATTCCTCAGTAACTTGAAGAAAGACTGTGTCATCATTAGCATAAATAATTTCCGGATGAAACACTTGAAAGATGAGAGAGGCATCCACACAGTCTTCAGATGCTCTCGAGGTCTATATGAGGCTTCTGATAATCCGCTTTGTGGTAATGCAGTTTTGTGGCGAGTGTGCCTGCACACAACCCTATTACTGGTCAGCAGCCCACTCAAGTAAAACTGAGAGAAATTTTTTGCTCCAAAATATTAAACCATGCAGTGGAATACGGAATTGGGTATACGGCTTGTGGAACTCAGGATATGGAATTTGAAAACCCATTCGTACATTCTGAATTATGTAACTCGGGATGTAAATCCAGTATATAAAGAATCCGGGATGTGGTATCCGGAGTGAGGCATCGGAGCTGTGTGATCGGAATGATCTAGTCCAATATATAAGAACCGGGCAAGAAATCAGGGATTCGGAATCGCCGTTGTTATGTTGGGGTTGTGGAATATGGGATGAAAGGTCCAAGATAAAGAAACAGGGCAGTATAATTCGGAATGTTGAATTCGGGATGTCAAATTTAAGTATATTTAATCTGGAGTTTGCTATCTAAATTCAATAATAAATCGTGAGGTAGAATCAGGTATAGAAAATCCGAGTTGCAAGATGGATTCTGGGACGCGGAATCCGAATTCATAATCCAGGTTGCGGAATCGGGGTTGTGGATTCTTGAACACGGTATTCAAAATGCAGGATATGGAAACCAGGATGTGCAATCTGGAATGTAGAATCGTGATTGTAAAATCCCATCGACGAACCCGGTGTATAGGATCCCTAATGTATACAATTTAAATTGTGGAATCCGAGTTATAGAAAATGAAATTCGTTAGACAATGTTTGATGGTATTTCACAAAAACTCACAACACTTTTATTTTCACGAAAGATAGTTTATTCTTATTTCAAATAGAGAATACGTCACATTTGTTCACCCGGTATACACACAAAATGGAAGACCAGAAAGAAACCGTCGGGAAGTGGTTTCTTTTCCCGACCGATGTGGACTGTAAGAAGGCCAAAACGGAACTGAACTGCATAATCACATCAGGCCCAACCTGACTGACGAAAAAGGGAGGGAGAGTTCCTACCAACGATTCAAGCTTCAGCCTGTAGAGGGAGATAAAGAGAAAAAAAGCAGGTATGGCTACAGAACAGGGCAAAACCCACCTTAATAGGATTTTTAATCTCTATCAAAGATATGATAAACGGCCATAAACCACCCATTTAAATTTTACCAGAAATTTTCCTTGTAACTTTAAACAATTTTAAACAAGCGATTTGCTGTTACAATGTTGGGAGTGAGTATCTAACATCAAATTTTATTATAATTGTAGACTACTCAATTGAGACCGAATCCCAGTGAAGATTTAGACGTAGTTGAAACTTCTGAACGATCATTCCACAAAATCAATTATGGATCTATGTGCTCTTTAACAAGAACATGAATTTTCCCCATAGTAACCACCGAACTTTCTATTAATTACACTTAAAATGCTGCGTTGGAATTTTAAGGCCTTTCTGGAGCTCATCCTTTCTCCAATTAAATTTTAAATTTAACCCGAATCCTGGTTACAGATTTGTTAACGCTTATAACAATGCTCCTTATTTTTAAAATGGTAATTCGACACTTGCAATTTTCAATTTTGAATTTTAGTTTATTTAATTTCCAATTTATTAACGATAATTTTAGTAATAACTTAACAAAGTTTTGTAAATAATTTAATTTTTAAAATCAAACTATCGCTCTAAATACTTTCTCAGCGAGAGTAAAGATAATTGAAGAAACAATTTAAAAACAGGGGTACTCAAATTAATTTTAATGACAGTATTTTTCGCGGATTGTGATAAAAATTTCAAGTAATTCGTGGAATCATTTGTTTCGGTCCTTCTTTGGACAAAACAGAAGAAAAGAGAACAAACTTTTTATCTTTCAATCAGTGAGTCGAAATAATAGGTTTATAAGGCGTGGAAATTTGATCAGAAAAACCAAGCTATTAAAGTATCTTATACATTTTTTCTCTTAATCACTCTATTAACTTATTCATTTGGAACCAAAAACCTAAAACAACTGAGAGGGAAATGGCATTAAACGACTTTTGGCTTGAGCAAATTTTACATATATTCTTCAGTTTTTATGAAAACGTTTTGGCTCGTTAAAATAACATTTTATGCGAGGATACTTTATGATTGTCCTTCAAATAAAAGGTTATTAATATTAATACCTTTTCTTTATTCAGAAAACTGTGTGGTCGTAAAAAATACAGTACTATAAAGTCGTAAAATAAAAATTTACAAGAGGTGGATCATAAAATATGATTAAACCAAAATCTGCTTTATTAAACAAACTATTTATTGCTATTACTATCTTTTTATTACTAAATGATAAATAAAATTATGGAACTTTAATAAAAAACGTTAATATTCACTTTAAACGGTTCTTATATATATATGTATAAATATATAAATTATTTATATATAAATACATAAATTTCCTAACTGCAGTTATCGCAAATTGTGTTGTTTGAGAAAGAACATTTTTTTGCATTATTTTGAATACTATGTTTTGTAAATTCATTCGTTATTCGAGCAATTTAGCTAACACTCTGGTGACCGAGTGTTGTTTTCAATACTATGCAAATCATCTTAGGGTCGAATCATACATAATTCATTTCCTCGTAATTAAACGAGATTTCTTGTACAGGAGCAAACAAGAAGGGCTACACTTAGAGAAAATGCAGACTATTCTCTGCAGAAGTTTCTTGCATAGTTCAAAATATAGAATAATTTCTACCAGACACCTTGGAAACAGTGTTTAAGAATTTTAACACCCTCAAATATAAAAAAACTTTTAATTTAAATTTTTTCTAGAAATTCCTTTGGACCAAGAATTTACTAAGTTTCAGATTATTTTTCTCTTTGTTCAAAGTTTGATAAGAATTGTATTCTTTAAAAAGTAGATAAAGCGAGCACAAAGAAAAATAAAAGAGAGGTTACAAGCACTCTTGACGATAAGAATCGAAAAGAGAAAAAAGTCAAGCTGATCAGGAAGAATAAAATCAAAATGAAACGGGAATAATAAAGAAGAAGGTAAGTGTGTTTAGGAAAATCTAATAAAACGAGAATAGAGCGCAGGATGAGGGCAAAATAAAAGGGGAAAAGAAGAGATGATGGTGAAATAAGATAAGGGTCAAGTTGTTTGTGGACAACCGGAAGAAAAATAAAACGACATGGAAGCACAATTGGCGAAGGAACAGTAAATAGGATTAAGAATAAAGAAATGCCATTAAAAAGAGTGTCCCTTCTTTAAACTTAAGAGCGTAAATGTGAAAATTGTAGTAAAATTAGATAAGAAGCATTAGTGGCAGAATGTATTTTGAAAAATAATGTTTAATAGTTTAATTAAGGTGTTGAATTGGTTATAAAAAATAGAAACAAATTTTTTTAAAGATTGAAAAGGGTTTTTTTTCGGTTTCACTTTCAAATTCTCTCGGTCAGAACCAAAAATGTAGTGTTATTGACTGATACCTTAACGTAAGACTTTTGTTGTCACAAAAGTGCCAGGACTAGAAGACAATGTCGTCCGTTTTTGTTTACCACTTGTCAACACACTGTGGCGGACATCTTGATGCAGCACTGGGCATCAGCGCACCACTACCTGAACTAATCAACGTTTCAAAGTCGATCGCTGTTCAATACTTCCATCCGCACCGCAAGACGACACTTTTTTTTCATAACGCAGTCTTAAAAATGGCGTAATTCGGTTCTCTGTAAATAACCAGAAAGTTACAGATTTACGAACGATTTACTATGTGACGTCAAAGTGCAAACAAGTACAGTCCAAATTGCATGTCTCCCACTTTTCTACTTTTCTTGCACGCACTGTTTGACCAACAGAACACAGTCGATGTCTTTAGCGTGAGTAGTACAGCTTCAAAATCTAACCTGACCGTATCACTAGCGCGGCGTGTTGACAAGTAAAAAATTGTGAGACATTCAATTTGGATTGTATTTGTGTACACTCTGACGTGACATAGTGAATCGTTCTTCATTCTGCAACTTTCTGGTTATCTATACAGAGAACCGAATCACGCCTTTTACGACTTTGTTATGATTATTATTTAATGCGAAAATTAATAGATACTCGCAAAATATAGCACTTTGACATGTAAAAAAAATCGCAAAATTCTGCAACTCTTACGCTGTTAATTAACTCTTTAATATTGAACTCATTCTAACAAATTACCGCTTTCTAGAAGAGGGTATGGTCACTAATTTTTGACAAGTGAACAACATTAATAAAATTTGTACAACTGTCCGAATTTAATGAACTTACCTTTAGGCGGATTGACTCTTAACGCAGATCTGTAAAGGCTCTCCTCGTCGAACCAGTCACCATTTCGGAAAAGCGTCCTCACAGACATTAGGCCGAGAAACAACACTGTCGACACTAAGATTCCTTTTGACATTCTCTTGCACCCCAATTTCCTCGCAATTCCATAAGTCCCGGAAATGGCAGCTCCAATTGTCAAACAGGCCCCTATACTTGGAAGATAAAGGATTCTCTCAGCAATTACAAATCCCACATAAAAGAAGAGATTACTAGCTGGGAGGAAGGGAAGCACGAGAAACCCAAGGATAACAAGAAGGGACGAAGAAGCTGAGCAAGAATGTCCAGGAGATGATTTTTTCTTCGGACAATGACAATCGTTCACTGGATTATTGTTATTATTAGCTGCCCTGCATCCATCCGTGTGAAAAGCTCCTGTTCTCCTGCCAGCGCAAACTGGACATTTTGGTGTCGAGGACCAGGACGAGGTAGACATTGAATAGGAAGACAGTTCGAAGGTTGTTCGCGACCTTGACCTGGTCCTTTCTCTGGACAGACGAACTCGTCGAACTGCCCAGAGGGTAACAGTACCTAGAGCAGCGTAAAGGCAAACTGACTCGAGGTTTCGTGAATCTTTGAAGCTGGTTATTCTTGGCACAGCATCCATCGACCAATCGAAACTTAGTGTGCTTGGACAGAGGAGCATTCTGACACTTGCGGCGGGTAGATAGAGGAATGTGAGACCTCGGGTGAGTCTCGAGGGATGTCGGGCTACAGGATTGTCTGCACTTGCGAATTCAGGAACTCTGCCACCATTGATCCTAAGCCTTCCTAGGGTCAGCATTGCCAAACTTCCTGCGAGGATTGTCGAACTTCTCCATTTCCCAAAACCACTTGCTGGGATCTGAAACATTAAAAAGCAGAAGATGTGTGACAATGGACCATCCAATCCTCTAGTAAGTAAGATTAAAAATAGATATAACACTTTGTATGTTAAAAAATTAAATAGTATTGTTTCTCGTCTTAACTATATCGGATTCCTTAATTCTATTAAAAAGTTAATAAACGTAGATAATCTTTATAAAATAGAAAAGGGTATTAGCCTAATTACTTATTATCTGTTCTTGGGTTTTTCAAAGAAACCAAGACTTAAAAGGTTTGTCAAGGATTGAGAAGGAGTAACCCTTGTGTGTAAATTTTAAACAAAAATTGAAGAACCCTAACAATTAAAAAAAAAACCTTTCCCTCCATTTGCGAGAGAATCAGAAATTCAGAAGAATTTTTGTGATCCTAGTTGCAAGAACCTACAAATGTGCTAACCAAATACGAATAGTTTAAAATTTTATTCGTACCGATTCATATTTAAAATTCATAGGCTTCATATCATTAAGGAGCAATGCCTGTAAATTACATTGATTTTTTTTTCTTTTGCTTAAATCATCAGGTAATATATCGCACAATATGTACCCAAAGTTTTAAAGGCCAATCTAAAATATTTTTTATGTTACGAGCTCTAATGCAGCGAGAGATCGGGTCTGTGTTTAAACGATTGGCTAAAATCGAAGGTGCCTCACTTCCATTTATTGTCTACTCTGAATTTCTTACCTACAGAGGGGACCCTGTAAAGGTACTGTTTAGAATATTTAAAGTTATAAGGATGATTTCTTGCAGGATTTAAATGGGTTGTTTGTGGGCATTGTGAAACAAAGCTTAATCTGTCATAAAATCTTTAATTGAATTTAAGGTTTCTATTGAGGTGGGAGTTCTCCTGTTCTGTGGCCATGCTTATCCTCCTCTCTCTACAGGATAGAGCTTGGATCGTCGGTAGGAGCTCTCCCACCCTTTTGGTTAGTCAGCGGGGGCCTGATGTGATGAGACAGTTCAGTTCCGTTACGACCTTCATACAGTCCACATCGGGCTAGTTTCCCGTGCATTTCCAGACGGTTTCGTAACTGGTTCTTCAAATGTTTATAACGGTTTATAATTGTGACGTATTCTCCACGGTGTAATGAAAATAAACTATATTACGTTAAATTTAAAAGTGCTGTAAGTTTTTGTGAAGTACCACTATCCATCATTTGTAACAGGTACTAAGCTTTTACTACTACCTTATAAATCCGGGATTGCTAATTTGAGAAACATATCGAACGGTTTTAATTAATGATGGCTTGATGGCTTTGTTTCTACTTCTGCTGTTTGTTCTGTTTATGAATGCCTCAGTTTTTTATAACATGACTACTCTTAAAACTTCATACTTCTCCTTAGTTAGATCGATCCTGGAATACGCCTTAGTAATTTGGGTACCTTTTTATAACTTTAATTTAATAAGACTTGAGCGTGTCCACACTGCAAAAACATGGTGTCTTAAATTGGCCAAAAATGTCTTAAATTAAGATACTTTTGGTGTCTAAGGCGCGAAAAATGTCTTATTTTAAGACATTTTTGAACAATTTAAGACACCTGTTTTTACAGTGCAGAATCTATTTCTTAGATTTGCTGCGAGGCAACTTAATTAACCGTTTGACGGATACACCCGTGATTATAGCAGCTTAAGAGTAACTTTCAGCACGCCTCTGCTTACATCCAGATATCTTTATGCAGATATTATGTTTTTTTATAAAATGATTAATGGAATTTTTTATTGTCCCTCTTTGTTGTCTATGATAAGGCTATCTGCTCTAGCAATGTTGAGACGTAATTATACAATTTTGGAGGTAACATTTTATAAAACTAATTATGGGAATCACTCCCTTATCAGTAGGCTCAGTAAGGAGGCGAACTCGGTTTATTTTGATATTAACCTATTTGATGCAAATTTTGAGAGATTCACCTTCTTATTACGTTGGCTCCTATTTGAAAAAGATTTATTATAACTGCCTACCTGGCTTTTTTTAGTTTTTCTCCCACCGTTTTGAAAGGCAAAATGTACACCCCCGTCAATAATTTGTAACCACTAGAATGCATTTTAATATTTCTTGTCAACATTTTTTTTAAAAAACTTCAAATAAATACAAAAATGTCTTGAAAAGACAGGAACTCTAGTTATTTTTTTCCTTCTTAAAACATTATTAAAACACGATTTTTTTGTGCCTCCTAAAGTATCCTCCTTTAAAGAATATGCATAAAGTTTCGGTATGTGGTAACAATAGATTTATTATAACTAATTCATATGTTACTAATCTTTTCCTAAAAACAGTGTTACGCGTATGAAATACACCAAACTTGCTTTATCATTCCTTTTTCAGTAAAATCTTTCATTTTTCTGTGTCGCTCAAGTTTGATCTTAAAAAATTTACTCGACATATAATCTTTAAGCCATAATCATCATTTGCAATCTTTAATCAGAAATATAAATCTCATGGTCTGAGTAAATTTTAAAAACTTTTATCCAACTTTAGTGCAATTTTTTTATACTTCTTTTTCACTTGAAGCTTGTGGATACAAACTCTTATCGTTTTCTAAGCCAGATTCCTAAAAATGACAAGGTTTTATTGAATAAAAGTTCATTTTCACGTGAAAATAGAAAAAAATGTATTACAACATTGAATTTTAAAAATTAACATATTGTATAAAGTAATTATAAAGCGATATTTAAAAAATATATAAATATTCTTGCAAATTGGTATTAATAACTTTTTTGTTTTAATTTTCACATTTTTTGCTTAAGAAAAGATAAAAATTAAACAAATTAAATTATTATTATCATGTTTGTATTTTAGCTGTTTCTCTCATCACAGAATCGATACTTTGACTTATGTTCTCTGTTACTGAAAGCACATTGTTTCCGTTCTCTCTAAATACACTGTTTGTCCATTAATTCAAACCTTACAATTTGTATTTGAGGGCCTTGAGCTTTAGAGCTTTCATGTCAGATTAATCCTGACCTGTGAAATCAAACTATTGGGATAGAAGTCTATTGTTTTTACATCTGTACATGAATGTGCAAATTGGAATACATGTAAGTTCATTTGACAATGCACCTATCCAGCAAACTCGATGTTACACATACTATAATGTTTAAAGTGAACTTTCTCAAAACATTCTAAACAGGATTAGATTTTCCGGTAGCTCTTATCGCACCCAGCGAACATACAGGAAAGTAACATCTCAAAATCACTGGTTGGATGAAAACTCAGTTTACAACCTACTTGAAACTTCATTTTAATGAGTAGACTTCCTCAGACCGTTACACTATCATTCGACGTTTATAGTTTGAGACACTCATTCTCGGAAATTTAATTTAATTGCTGTTTCAGGTGGAAACGAATTTCATTAACATTAAAAACAAAAATGACTTTTAAATACGAAGCTCAGAGAAATGAAGAAGAATATTGGGTTTTTAAATAATTGTCATTTATAGTGTTCTTTAGGTGGAATTTGATAAAGAAATTACAATTTAAGGACTTAGGTAGTGAAAATAATAATAAACTATTTAATTGTTTATACGATAAACTCCAACTGGTGTTATAACCTGCGAACCTCCATTTAAAGGTGACAACTTTAAGCTACAATGTCTACTGTTTAAAATGTTAAAAGTTATAGGGGAAATTCCTTGCATTTTAAACAAGTGGTTTATGGCTTTCTGTAAGCATTGTGAAGTAATGCTTAATATGTCCTAAAATCTTTAATACATTTTTAAATTCCCATTAAAGTAAGGTTTTTCCTGTTCTGTAGCCACGCCTGCTTTCTGTCTGTCTCTATTGTCAGTCAGCTATGGCCTGATGTGATCATGCAGTTCTGTTCCGTTTTAGCCTTCTTACAGTCAACATCGGTTGGGTTTTCAATTTCATTTCCCGACGGTTTCTTTACTGGTTCTCTAATTTGTGTTTATAACGGGTAAACAAATGTGACGTATTCTCAATTTATAATAATAAGAAAATATCCTTCATGCAACATAAAAGTGCTATGAATTTTTTTTAAATATCTGCAAACGCTTCTAACATCTACAAAAATATTTACTAAAAATACTTTTTAAAAAAAGCGTTCCCCATTTCAAAATACAAAAAGAAAGATATAAAAACAGTTAATATAATTTTATTTTAGTTTGGAATCAAAAAAACAATTTTTGTAATGAGACTCCAAAACAGGCAACCCTTGAATGAAATTGTAATAACATCACTATTCCATTAAAAACTAACAAGAGAAATACATAACAATAATAATATGTAAATTAGAATGACGTTGATAAATGAAATAAAAAATTCATTAAATCTTTTAAAAGTCAAAGATAAATCGAGTCAACGACAATATTATTAAAATCACAATATTTATCGGTTATTAAATGAAAATCAAAACAAAATAAATAGAGAGGAAATATAAAATTCTATAAATTGAACAGTACAATTTCAATCATCAGTTTCTAGCAGTCTTTGTTGGAACAAAAAAAACAATAAAGAATGTATAAATGTAAAAAAAACTATTACCAAACAAATCTATTAAAAACAGTATTTTTAAGAAAGAAATCGTTTTTCTATTTTGGACTTCAAATCTTATTTGAAAAATGTTTTATCGCTCAGCTATTTGCAACATTTTTTCCGATTTTTTTTCAAAATGGAATTATTTACGAAACGAATAGTTTTAGCATTTTATGGAAAAAAAAGTTCTGAAAATCTAACCGACGTAATTTGGAGTCGTTAAACAATGATTTGTTACACTCTAGAACAATTAAGTGCTAAGCTTTTGGTCTTGAATAGTTTGTTAAATTACTTTAGTTCTATGGTCTTTGCTCACAGCTTGGCAGAGAAAATCAATACCTTTTCACACGTGACCATTTTCATGTATAAGATCGAAACGTCTAAAATTTCCACATCGCAGATTTCAATCTTCAAGTAAACAGCATTGGAGTCAAAGGTTTCAATAACCCGAACAATTTTTACAATTTTTAAACCTCCTGCTTATGATTCTAAACGTGTTCCCTTTGAAAGTTTCTAAATTCGAATTCTTTTAGCAAGATCCTGACTTGGAACAGTTTCAAATTTAAACTTTTAAATTTAGACATTTTAAAATTCAAAAGCCGGGGAACTTTTCTACTTTGGAATTTGTTGGTTTTGTCTTCATGGAAAATCAATAGAGTGGATTTTCTTTTCTTAATTTTAAGTAATTAAATATTTCACTGGAACTTGGTGTATGTACTTGATCCTTACGTGAGCAAAACACATTCTTTAAAAAATAATAAGTAATAAGTTTGTTATATACTAAATATAATTTAGAAATTAAAATTTATATTTAATTAGATTCAGATTGAATCCCAGATTTTTTATTAAATATTTTGACATATTATTTACCGCCGGTAAGAAATATCAACATCTTGGACATGGCAATTCCACATTCTAATATTCTGTGTTTCTGATTTCACAATCCGGGTTCCGATACATCATATTCCCGCATCCTTTATTTCTCCATTTTACATTTTTAAGTGATTAATTTAGTCTAACATTCTATTTGTCGAATTGGGAATATGAAATCTAAAGAATATGTTCCGGGGCGTGGATGCAGGATATGGATTCCGGAACATAAAATCTGGGATTTAACTCATTTAATATTCCGCAATTCCAAATTTATTTATTTATTTATCTCAGAATGCCGATCCGAAAACCAAATTTTCGATTTAAAATCAAGGATCTGCTATCCTGAATTCCATATCCAAGAATTCACATCCCAAATTAACATTTCATATTCCACATCGCTGTCATTTTATAGTCGCTTAACATTCCGGAATCCCAAATTTATTTTTCTATTATCTGTCACCCTTTTCTCTCTGGTGTGCATACCAAAATCCTAGACTCCACAATTATGCAATCCATTATTCTAGATCCGGCCATTCTAAATTTTAGATTTTACATCCCGGATACAAAATTCCTGAATTCTAGATTCCAGAATTTACATCGAATTGCATATTAGATTCCACATCCCGGACGCACATTTGAGACTCCCTATTCCAAATGAGAAATCTCATATTTCGGGTGCCAAGAATTAAATTACATATTCGGGAATATACATGCCGAATCCCATGTCCTGCATTTCACATCACAGAATCCACTTCCTGGATCTAAATTCAGGAACCCACTTCTCCGATTATACATTCCTGATCCCACAATCCGTTTCCCAAATTCTGGATTCCTTTTTCCGTGTTTTACATTCCGGGTGGGGTAAACGAGTCTAGAATCTGGAATGTGTAATCAGTGATGAACAATCCGGAATAAGGGAACGGGAATATGGGATCCCGGATATAGAATCCGGAATGTGAAATCAGGGAAAATGTATGCTGAGACACGGGATTAGAATCAGGAAATTTGGGATCCGGAAATAAAATAGTGGGGTACGAGATCGCGTAATCTAAAATGTGGAATACTGTAATTTGGAATGTGAACTAGAAGAATCCGGAATGTACAAGTTAAATGGGATTAGGATTCATAAATCTTGAACAACTAAATATGAGATGGGACAATCCGGAACTTTTTATCGTGGAATTCGGAATAGTAAAATCTGTGTTGTAGGATGGTAAAATCCAGAATATGAGGTGCGTAAAATGTTACGTTCCCGAGCCTCTAGGATTTATTTAAGTTCTAATAAACTGCTAGAAGTAAATAATTTTGGGTTAATACCTATGCAGTTCTAAACATTAGCAACAATTTTTGAACACCAAGTGACAACATCCAGAAAAAATTGAATAATTTTTTTGAAAATGACTGATCTTTTAGGAAGACATGATTACATTCTTTGCGTTTTAATTTGAGAAGAGATTTAATTTTAATTAAAAGGCATTCGCTTTAAATAGTGCCCAAATAATAACTGAGCTTTTATAGAATTGATAATGAGTTTAATTAATAAATTGTACGTTTAATATTATCTTTTTATTAATAGTTGAAATATTAATTTCAATAAAAATGTTCATTTTAAAGATAAATCCTTCATGTGCTTTTTGATTGCAGTAGTTTTGTTTAAAATTCAAATTTAATTATGGAGATTTACTTTTGGTCCCTTTTCTTGTAAATTCTATTCTCGGTTCTTCGCTCACAACAAAGGGTCATCTATCATCTTTCTATCATCTATCACTTGCACGGAGACCACAACAAGGACAATGGCTCTCAATGTGACCCCAGCATTATACATAAACTGTCCTTTCTAAAGCTACTCAAAATACAGAAAAAATTTAATTAATTTTAAATACTATTTCCAGGCAGTTGAAGTATTAAATAATAAATAAATATGTAATCCAATCAAATAATAATCAAGTTTAATTATGGAAAACATACAAAATAATTAAGATAACTTACAATTTTTAAAATAATTAACTCGTTATTGATCATAAATAATTATAATACACAATTTTATATTGTTGTATAAAAATAAACATTTTTTATAACAAGAAATTTATTTTCACGGAGTTCAAACGCTCTATCCTTTCTTTCTCATATCTCATTGTATTTTCACATTTCAAGCGTAGCTGCTTTTTATATTCTTTTTCTCATTTGTTTTTATTTCACGTTCGTATAATTCAAGGTTCTATACACATGCATAAGTTTTTAACAGATTCTTTTCTGTTTGCAGATTTATGTTAAAAGTTAATTTCTATGTTTTTAAAACAAAAGCCTTTTTTTAATCGCACTTTACTTAAATGTCTACTTTTGAGGGGCATCTTTTGTTATTTTAATATCAAGCAGTAAACATTAACTTTTATCTTTTCGTTATCTATCTTAATACTTAAACGCCTCTTTTCTGCTCTTCTTCATGCACGCTATAACTTTAGTTTTATCTTTATTCATTTTTATGCGATAGTCGCATCTTTATCATCTTTAAAGTTTGCATAACTCGTTTTATAAAATAGCAGAAAAAGTAAAATTATAGATAAAACGGTGTATTTAAATTGAACCGTTAAATTCTTTTCATTCCTATATCACAGTATATTGTTTAATCATATAAATTGCATATGTTCATCATCAACTCGATAAATTTTAAATATTGTCCAATAACATTAAATCACTAAATACACAAAGTTGAAAAAATATAATAAAACGATTTATATTCAACAAAATTTATCAACATTCTCTTTTTAAATTATTTATAAGTGACAATCTTGATGTAATTTGGATTGCATGTGAAACGAATATCACAAAGCATCTCTTATTTATTTTACCCGCCTTTTATTCCCCGCTGGTATTACGTCAGTTATCTATTTCTTTACTGATCTTTCACTGCCCCATCACATCCTAGCCTCAAAATTGAATCGCCCAATTCTCCCCCTTTTCTATTAGATTTTCTCCCTCGACTCCTGCGCATAAATGTTTTAGATACTTTCTATATATTTAACTTTATCTTCACGATCATCTCGACATTTGTTACTGCTTTCCCGTTTACGTTTCTACACATTTCTATATACTGCTCGTTTGGATATCTTTATACTTTTTGCAAAAAAAGATATTTCAATTCTATTCGTCGATTCTTTTATAAAAAAAAAAAAAATTAAATCTTTACGTTGAACAGTATTAATTTACCAGGATTTTTTATAAACACTCGGATAAACTTGTAACAATTAAAAACTATCTCTGTTTAATTCTTAAAATCGCACATTTAAATTATATATCAATTAATATAAATCGTCACACGATTTAAAATCGCCACACTAAAAAAATTATAAAACAATATAATTAACGAAATTACACAAAAATTACACGGAGCACAAAATAAATAAATTATTAAAATAAAATTAACACCTCCGTGTTCTCGGCGACACACAAAGTATTGACGATTTCGATTTGATAGTCGGTAAACGATTGTGATGACGATGGACGTGGAAGAAATTTCATCAATGCAAAATTTACCCCTCCTTCGTCAGTCCCACGCCTTTAATACCTCTTGACGCCCAGGTAATGAAGAGACTTGTCATATTTCTGAAATTCTAATTAAATTATTTCTCGTCAACAAATCGAATCCCTTCAAACTTTATATCTAGAATTTAGAAAGAAAAGTGAAAAAGAAACCTGTAACGATTAAAACTATTTCCTTTAAGTCTTATAATTCGCATATTTAAATTAAATTAAAATTGAAAAGAATATAAATAAAAATTATGAATTTTAATAAAGATATAAATTTAAAACACAAGATATCATTAAAATAAAATAAAAGCCGTAATTTATCGTCAATTATATAATATTATATTTAGTCAAAATTAAAATAATAAATTAAACAGCAAGACAAAAAGTAAAATAAATATAAAATAACCGGCTCACACATTCTTTTCCACACAACAATCGTTTGACAAATAATATATAAATAATGAACAAATAATTATAAACAGGCGAAATGAATAAAGAATAAATAATTAAAATTAACAAAAACAGTTCGACAAATAAACAAACATGAAACAAACAAAAAACTTATCGCTCCGGCATCATTTTTCTGGTATTTGAAGACTGGGGCGAACACTGGAGAGCGTGGTAACTGACGAGCATCAGTTTTGTCAATTTATTTTGTTGTGGACCAGTCTCTCTTTATCTCTTGCTTCGAAAGAATTCCTCCGTGTTGTTGGCGACACACAAAGCCGTGACGATTTCGATTTGATATCCGGTAAACGATTGTGTGGACGATGGACGCGAAAGAAATTCTATTAATTGGGAAATTTATCCCTTTCCCTCGTCAGTCCCCACGCCCTTAAAACCTTCTGGCGCCCAGGCAATGAAGAGACTTGTCATATTCTTAAAATTCAAATTAAATTATTTTTCGTTCACAAGCTTTGAATCCCTTCAAACCTTTTGTCAGGAACTAGAAAAAAACAAGTTAGAACTCTCTGTCAACTATCCGAAACTATCGAATCTTGAAATGATAGGGCCAGGAAAATTTCTGGAAATATCTTTTTCTGTATGGGTAATAAAAAAAACTAAACAAGAAAGAGATAGAGAATCAAAAACTACAGCCCATCATCAAAAAAATCGTCACTTATTAAAAGGGTAATCCTAATTAAGGAGGCCTTAAAATAAAGCATTTTTAAGACTTTTTTTTAGAAGGAAACAAATTACTTAAGACCTCCGGGTCTTCAAGGATTTTTTATGTACTCATATGAAGTTTTTTAAAAATTTTTTTTTTTTACTTAAAATATTAAAATGCACTTAAGTCATATTAATGGAAAATGTTTTTAAAATTTTTTTGAGTTTAGATAGAAAAAGGATTAATAATGAGTAAAACAACCCATAATTAATAAACATGGGTAAATATGTTTTTATTTAAATATGCCGATCAGTTTGTAAAATCCGTAAAAATTGAAATTGGAGAAAACGCGCTTCAAAGTTTGAGGTTTGAGTAACATCAATATTTCTCTAATCAGCAATCCCGGCTCCAGAATAAACACTGATATATATTCAGTACCTTTTCAGGGGCCTTTGTGCAGGTCAGAAATTCGGTGAAGACAATTAGAGGGAGTAGAGGATTTCGAGTCTAGCTCTAGGCGCTCGAACTACTGTCCGATCCCTTGCTAAGTTTGGACAAGTAACCTAAAAAATACTGAAATGGTATTCAATGGTCAAAGCCATTGTAATTACTATTACCGACAAAATAAATAAAAATAATGAAAATCTGGAATTTGATAATAAATTAATAATAAAATATAAAAATGAAAAAATATTGCGTGCGATGGTGATCATTCTTTCGAATTGTGGGTTGGTGGTCGTTGATCTTGGCCGCTGTGTCATGGGAGATTGAATGGACCGATTTTAAAATAAAAATAGCTGAAAAATGATCAAATGGGAGAAAATTAAGAATTTAAATAAAAGTAATAATAAATTTATAATAATGACAAAATGAAATTGAAGAAAAATTGATAAATAGAAAGAATTATAAGAATATTTTAAGTTAGTTTAGGTGCAAATAATAAGGATTTTGTCTAAATTATTAGAAAATTAACAATAAATTGAAAATTAAATTGTTTTTAATAAAATAAAAAGTATAAAATCCGAAAAAATAACTAGTTTTATAAGATTTGCGAAATTTTATCAATAAATAATTAATATTAATTTGTTTATTTAAAAATTGTTCATTAAGACAAAAAATATTGTTTAAATTGTAATAAAAATATACACAAATGATGGTAAATAAAACATAGAAAAATAATTTGAAATCAGAAATTTCATAAATTAATTATTCGTTGAGAAATTAAATAAATAAGGAAAAATTCGTTAGAGAATGTTCTAGAAAGTTCTAGAAGCTTTTGAAATTGTTTATCTTCTGGTCTTGTTTTGGAGGGGAAAATATTTATTGGTTTTACATAGGGGTCTTCTCTTCGTCTGATACTTTTCAAGAGATTTAAAAATTAAAAGATTGTTTCTGATTTGATTCTGTTGGTTTAACTTCGTTTTGATTTTTGCAAAGTGAGTTAAAATGAAATATTTTCATGTTTAAATAGATGTTGTTTTGTTTTTAAAGACATTTAAATTTACTAAATTCAAATAAAGTGAAAATTTAATAAATTCTGTTTTCTTAATTTATTGTTTTGAAAAATTATAAATTTAAATTCAATAATTAATAAAAATTATTATTTTATTTATATAAAAGAAAAGGTCATTCTTTCCGAGTCAATTAAAAAGCACAGATTCTGTTTTTTCATCTATGTACATATTATTTTATTTGTTTAATTTTAAATGTTTATTGTTCAGGTGGGTTGAAGTATCTGTGATGAAGCTTGATATAAAATTATAAATTATTAATAAATCAAATTTGAGATTCCTAATAAAATCAATTTATTCGAGCAATAAAAGAAAAGTAATCAGTAGAATTATTAAATTTGAAAGAAAATTTAAAATAAAATATAAATTGAAAAATCAGAATATAAAAAGAAAACAGGCAGCTAATCCCGTGTGGAAAAGCCAAGTGGGGCCAAACTGGCGCCCACTTGGCCCACCTGCCCCAGGTGGGCTCCAGCTGGCGCCCACTTAGAAACTGGGAAATACTGGGAACTTTTCTACACGGGATTTCTTATCTGATTTATGGATTTAAATGTCCATATTTTGAACTTATATCTTTGTTTCTCAGTTTGCCTTCTCTGTTTTGTCTTTAAGTAGAGATCACTGATTCTCCGGTTAAGGAATAAAGAGAGAGAACAATATATGCTTTAATACTTTAGATTGCTCGCTAAAACTTTGGGTACATATTTTTGATATATTACCTGAGGTATTAAGCAACAAAAAACAATTTTTTGACAAAAGTAGCCTAAAATAGAATTCCCTTTTAATTTCTTCTGAAAATATACATAAAAAATTAGTAAAAGTAGCAACAATACATAATCTCCGATAGATCGTGTTGTGGATATTAGTTGGTTGTTTTTAAAAATTACAAACAACACTTAGCCTCGTTGCCACTCTGCACTTTTCGACAATTTTTCCTAGTACGACAGGAAACCGTGAACATATTAGTTTTTATTATATGTGAATTAAATTCAGGGCTACAATGATTGTGCGATAATCTCTCTGAGGCTGACACTGAATCCACAGTGAGCTTCTCGATTGTAAAATATTAAAATTATTGATGTCGGTTCTCTAACCTAATACTCATCATGTTGACTCAGTATTCAGTGTAAACTGTGGTTGAGACCGTGCCAATCTATAAATTTATTGTTAAAGTTTACAATAAACTATATCTTGTTTTCTATTCAAGTTTAAGTTTAGTTTTAATTTAATGCTGCTCCTGACCACTTACTTTCTGTATTTTTATTATTTTACTAGTTGGTCTCAATTAAATAAATTCTAGTTTATTTATTGATCCTTTCTTATCTTCTGTAAATCAGAAAAAGTTTCTTTTCTATCGTTTAAAATGTTTAAAGTTATAAGCAAAGTTTCTTGTATTTTAAACGGGTGGTTTATGGCTTTCTGTAAGCATTATGAAACAATGCTTAATCTGTCTTCAAATCTTTAATAGAGTTTTAAATTCCTATTTAGTTGGGTTATTCCCTATTTTGTGGCCATGGCTGCTCTCTTTCCCTTTCTCTCTCTCTCTCTCTCTCTCTCTCTCTCTACAATATGAAGCTCGAATTGTTGGTGGGAGCACTCCCTCTCTTTTGTTAGTCAGCTCGGGCCTGATGTGATCATGCAGTTCAATTCCGTTTTGGCCTTCTAACAGTCTACATCGGGCGAATGTTCAAGTGCATTTCCCGACGGTTTCATTACAGGTTCTCTTATTTGTGTTTATTACGGGTGAACAAATGTGACGTATTCTCAATTTCCTATATAAGAAATTACTTAGCTGTTTTCTGTAGACACTGTGCAGGCGAGAGAGACAAATGCATTAGGTAGGTTAAAGATTGAGAGAGACACTAGATATTGACACTAGACACTAGACTGTAGACGCTACGTCTACAGGAAAAGAGATAAATGCATTAGGTAGCTTAAAGATGGAGAGAGACACTGTAGTGTCTGAAAGTAAGTTCCCGAAATTGAGAGAGACAAAATATAGAGTGTTATTATGAGGCGCCTATGTGCAAACCCCTGCATGTTTGATGTCTATATTGTTTCGAGCTATTAGATGCTCAAACGCATATACATATATGCACATATGCATAAGTGATTGTCATGTCCGAAGTTTATTTTGGAGTAAAATTATAAGGTATGTGTTAATCTTATAAAATGAAGTAGGTTTGTTTACATGTCAAACAACCTTGTAGGTTGTTTATTTTGTAAATATAGGTGAGAGGGCCTTAAGATGAACAGTGACCCAAGATGGACATTTCGTATAAAATTTTTGTTCGAGGTTTTTCATGCAACATAAAAGTGCTATAAATTTTTTAGAAATATCACCAAACACTTCTAACATAGCTATTAAACAAAATTTTTAAACGTTTCATAAAATCATCCTGAAAAATGTTTGATAGCGAATGAATGAATCAGCACGCTTATTCATTGTTTATAACCGTGTTGTATGTAACAATGTTTCTAAACTTTCTAAAAACTTTTTATCTTTGTAGAGTTAAATACCCTAACAATCTAACTTGATCCAGAGACTTTTTTTACGAATACAACGCTGGTGGAAAATTCGAGCCAGTAAATCGAGCATATCCTCTCGACACAATAAGACACTTTCCAGAAAGGAAAAATCGTAAAGAATTTTGCGGAAAGAAAAAGAGATAAATCTGGCGAATAGAGGGATGAGAGGCGCAGGCCTCTTTCGGGTTTGCTGATAAGATGATGCCGTTTCTCCGCCACGTGCACCCCTAGTAACGTACTGCTAGAGACAGGAAGCTGATGCACTGCTGGATCCCCCTAACTCCTTAACCCCCAACCCCCAACCCCCTTACCTCTGCCCCTCTTGAGCTGGTTGCATCCGGATGCGCTGGTTGCAGCAGACGCTTCGCGTGATGCATGTCGCCTCCTTGGCGTGGGTTGGAGGGGTGCCAAGGGTCGTTCGCATTTCCCAACACCTCCAGTAAGATTCCAACCGTGCGCAGTCGTGACTTAGTTCCTTAGTCTTACCCAACTTCTTCCTCTGTTTCTTTTCCCTTTGCCACTAGCTCTATGCCCTATTCCCCCACGTCACCAACAGCACCCTCTTCTCTGCAGTCATACATTTGCCTAGAGAAATTCTTGAATCTCAGACCGTCGAATTTATAACCCGCGTGTCTATCTAATAAGGCGGAAGAAATCGTTGGAATGGAGCAGTGAGAAAGATAATGGCAATGAGCAGCCAAGCGTGAGCTACTTTTATTTTATTACCAGAAATACAAAAAGAATAGAAGTCAAAAGCTGAAATAGAGCTCGATAGATTCAAGTAGACAGGGTTTTGTAGCTTTGATAGCGAGTATTACATAAGCAGGTACAATATTATTTAGAATTTAACCTGGCTTTATGGTCGTATTTTAGAAATTATGTGAATATGCTTGCTACAAAATATTTTATTGTAAGCCGGTGGAGGTGATCTAAAAATTATTTGTAAGTTTAAAATATTTAAATTGTTTTTAATTGATTAAGTATTATTCCTTACCATCCCACTATTCGTGGTTAGTGGCTAACTGGCAAGCAATTAAAATTAAATTTAAGCTCTTTGAGGTCAACAGTATATTATTTATGAGGTTTAGTTATTTTCCTCTGTTTCTCTTTATTATTATTGCGATCTAAAAATAACTTAGCACAATACGCCCAAGGAATAGCTTGGTTATTTAAAATTTCGATTCATTTAATTAAAGATTTTATTCAGTTAATTTCAGGGCCGGATTGGGAATTAAAAGCGGCCCGGGAAAAATATTCAAAGCGGCCCCTTTCTATATAATTGAAAATTTTTATTAACATTTAAAACTAAAATATAAAAATATTAAATTATTAAATTATTTTATTTAAACTTATCAATAATTTAATTATTTGGAATTTCTTGAACAGTAGCATTCTCTACTGCCATTTGTACGAAAGCAGCAGTAATTTCTTAGTTTAATGAACACCTCAATCTGGTTTTAACCAATTTTAAAGGACAAAAAATGGACAACTTCTATTAAACAAATATAATAAAAAAATTTTGAGAGAATTTCCTGTCTTTAAAAATTGCTCTGAATGTATTCCTATCTACCTTAACCCCTTCAGAATCAAAAACAACCCTTTAAAATCATTCCCTAAACTTCAATCAAGAAATGGACAATTTTTATTAAATAAATATAATAAAAAGTTTTTTAGCGAATTCCCCGGCTTTAAAAATCGCTCAGAATGAATTTCTATCTACTTTGCCCCCTTTAGCATATTCAACAATTCTCATTTTTTCAATTGTTTTTCCAGTTTTCAACTATTTTCTTCAATTTTCAAATATTTTCGGTTTTTTTCAACTATTCTTTTCAGTTTTCAAATATTCTCGTTTTTTCAATTATTTTTTCAGTTTTCAATTATTTTCTTCGATTTTCAAATATTGTCGGTTTTTCAATTATTTCTTTTCAGTTTTCAATTACTTTTTCAATTTTCAAATATTCTCATTTTTTCAATTATTTTTCAGTTTTCAATTATTTACTTGAATTTTTAATTATTTCAGTCAATATTCAATAATTCTCGATTTTTTTTCAATTATTTTTTCAATTTTCACTTGTTTCTTTCAATAGGCAATTATTATCCAAGAATTTCAATCCAGTTCAATTTTTTACAATCCAATTAAATTTACAATTATTTTCTACAATTACTACAGTAATTTTCTTTCAATTTTTATTCATAGTTATTTCTGTTCTAAATTTTAATTTACATTCTTAACTTTTAAGATAATTCTGTTGAAATGTAAACTTTTTAATGTTGCAATTTTTCGAATTTTTTGCAATTGTCCTTTATTTTCGTCTTTTTTCAATTATTTTCTTTCATATTATTCAATTATTAATCATTTTCTTGAAATTTCAATTCAGTTCTTTAATTCTTTAATTATTTGTATCCAATCACAATTCTTGTCTTTTATTGATACTTTTTTTCATTTTCAATTATTCTCTCAATTTGGAAGTATTTTCTTCAAATTTTAATAAAGTTTAATTTTTCAAAAAGCAATTAAACTTTCAATTGTTTCTAGAACTATTCCTATCATTTTCTTTCTTTTTTATTTTTTTTTTTAATTTCATGTTTATCTTTTTCTGTTTAAAATTATTTCTGTCAGTATTTAATTTAATAATCTTGCCATGTTTAGAATTTTTTCCAATTGGCAATTATTTTCTTCAATATTTAATAATTCTCGGCTTTTTTCGATGATTTTTTCAATTAACAATATTTTTCTTGAACTTTCAATTCAATTTTTCAACTATCCTCTTAAATTCACAATTATTATTTTCTTTAATTTTGAATTTTTTTCTTTAATTTTCAACTATTTCTTCTAATTTGAAATTATTTTCTTCGATTTTCAACCAACTTTAACTTTTTGAAATCCCATTCAATTTTCAATTATTTGTTATAATTATTTCTACAGTTTTCTTCAGTTTTTAATTGTCAATTATTTTCTTAAATATTCACCAATCCTGGGCTTTTTCACTCTTTTATACTATTTATTTATTTATTAATATAGTAATTTGTAAATTATTTATTATCAATAATTTTTTTGAAATCTCAATTTAACTCCTTAATTCCTCAATTTTTCTGTCTAATTCACAATTATTTTCTTCATTTTTTAATTATTTTGGCATTTTTTAATATTATTTTCTTCTTATCATTTTGTGATTATTTCTTCAAATTTCAATCCAGGTCAATTTTTTAAAATTAAATTTTTTTTCAATTATTATTATTTCTGTAATTTTTTTCCTTTTTTAATTTCCAATTGTTTTTTTAAAATATTATATTTGTTCTTTAATTTTTTAAATTATTTTTGTCAATTGTCGATTTATTAATCTTGTCATTATTCCAAATTTTTTTATTTGTCAATTATTTTCGTCATTTTTTAGTTATTTTAGGTCGATATTATCAACTCGAGAACATTTTTGGATGGTCAAGAGATTTTGAGATCAATATCAATATTGCTCAAATATGATATCGTCTTGATATCGTAAAGCACTAAGAAATAATGGTCAAGAGAACAAAATAATTTAAAAAGTTAAAGATTAGTTATAAAATTTTTTGAGAATTATTGAGGATTGAAAAAATTGAAGGAGATAATTGAAAATTGAGGAATGTAATGGAAATTTAAAAAATGTAATTAAAAATTGAAAGAAGTAATTGAAAAAGTCTAGAATTCTTGAATATAGAAAAAAATAATAATTGAAAACTGAAGAATGGAATTGAAAATTGAAGAATGGAATTGAAAGTTGAAGATAATAATAAATAAGAATTGTAAAAAATAGTTGTAAAATTGAACAATTTAATTGAAATTCTACAATTTCTGTGATTGAAAAGAACATAGAAAGAAGCCGAAAATGATTGAATGTTGTAAAATTAATTGAAAATAGAAAAGAGTAATTGAAAGTTAAATGAAATTTAATTACATAAATTAAATTATTAATTAGACCTACAAATATACCGTCCCGCCTGGCGGCGGCCCACCGGGATTTTTCCCGGTATCCTGAATGGCCAATCCGGGCCTGGTTAATTTAATTCGTAATGGATAAACAAAATAAACCCAAACAGTAATTTTTTATTAAAAATCTGGTTACAGTGCTGAAGCAATAATGTGGATACCAATCAAAAATATCGATGTGGAATTTTTAGTAATATAAATTTCATAATCCTTTTACCCGAGACTATTATGTCAGTAGTAGATTTCAATTTTCAGAATAATTATTTGAAAAAAATCTAAAAAAATGTCAATAGCCTTTTTCAATATTTTTCAACGATGCGATTCATTTAACTTTATTTTCTGCTAAAAATTAAATTAAATCATTAATTGAAGTCATCGTTACAAATATTAAATGTTATTTCCCGCAAACTGATTGTAAATATAATTAAATCTAGTGATTATTATTAAATAATCTGCCTCATAATAATTAATTACTTGATTATTTCTATGTACTATAACCTTAATACGTTAATGATATTAAGCTCTCCTTTGATATTCTTGTGGAAGGATGTCATGCTTCATGAATTGCGAATTTCACTCAGTCTAAGTCTGTCAAAGTGAATTGAGACCCTCCACAAGTAATATTGGCGTTTTTTATAAAATAAAAACACTTTTAAACTTAATTTATAAATTTTCCATATTAACTTTTAATTATTTCCTTCATTAAATTGCAACTTTGTTTTTGGCATATTTGGCTAGAAATAATTTAAAGTACTCCATGTTTTAAACACTCACGTTCAAACCGGACTGTTGAAAAATAGAAGTGAATAATATTTTGTGTTAAATGCAGACCACGCCACTTTTCCTCTTTTAAACGCGTTATACACTCTTTCAAGTTGGAAACTCTAGAAGTTACGCCAGTATTAACCACTTTAAGTACTTGTAACGATACATCAACTACGAATCAACTTTAATTTACATTAGTAGTTCGCAATTTTTGCAATTTACATTATAAATGTTTTAGTAATTTTATAAATATCAAATCGAATAATTTAATTCCTCGTAATCTAGAATTATTCAAGAAAAAGTACATAAAAACGTAAAACTGAATTATTTTCAAACCAATTTTCTTTCTTTTATAAGTTGACACTTTTTGTATTACATTTTGTCTGCCTAATATATTTTATTTAAATGGCGTAAAATATTAAAAGGAAAAATTTATCATGATAATTGCAATTTTGAATTATTTTTTAACAACCAATTCGTCAGTATGAGGGCTTTGAAGTTACGAGAGTAGTGAAACTAATGTTTCAACAATTCTGAATCCTATTGTCAGTTTTTAGTTTAATTAATACAATTTGTTATAGTAGATTTAGTAGCTGTTTGGAAACGGTAGTTTAGATGGAATATAGAGATCACTTTAGGAACTATTGTCCTTGTTGTGGTTTCTATGCAGATGATATATGATAGGGGGATGATAGATGACCCTTTGTAGTGGGTAAAGAACAGTGAATAGAATTGACAAACTCGATGATATTCAGGAGTCAAACTTATACTACAATCTAGAAAAATGCTACAATTTAACACATATTGTTTTAGTAAAAAATTTTACACATTTATTTATTACTAACACAAGTATAAAAATAAAAACATAACTTGCAAGCTTTTGTGCATTAATAAATTGAAAAATAAAATTAAATTGCGGTTATACTTGCACTGTAAATTTCAACATCAAGAGCTCTTTATAAACAAATCGTATAATATGCATTAAAATAAATTAATGAAACTGGATTTCGTCATTCAGTTGAGTAAATGTCAGGTTTATACTGTAATGTCAATAAAAGTTCTTTATCAATTTCATTATTTATTTACCTTCAAAATATATATAATTTTACAATGAAACATTAAATTCAAAATAATTGTTTGGAATTTTAATAAGCGATTAAAAGCTTTACGAGAGGTTTAAAATTTAATTTATTTAACATGAATTTGTATTTCTGAAACTTGGCAAAATAATATTGAACTTTCATTAAATTATCATGAGAGTTTATAAATTATTAGTCCAGTCATTTGGTACTATTAGAAGGAAAAGTTTCTTACTTCTCGGTTTCTTTGCTTAAAAAAAGTCTCTAAATTGGCTACAACAATTTCAATCGGGAAGCCCAATTTTTTTTTAAAAAGGTAAAAAATTTCAAAAAATTAGGTATACAAGTTTTCCAGTACATTTGATAAAAAAAAGGTTACAATAAAAAATAAAAAGTATAGATGTCACGTATGCCTTATGGTTATTTTTAATTTTTGGAATTTATATTCTTTGTTATTTTAATATTAAAAGGGTATAAATGTCTGAAAGACATTAATTTTATTTTTGACATAAATACGGGAACCCTCATAATTATATTTATCAATCAGTTAATAACGTAAATAATTGTGTTAATAAATCTTCTTTACTTATGGTAAACAATATTCTTTTCTTTATTTTAATTTAAACTAGTTTTGGTGTATAATCATAATAATAAGTTAATATTTCCGTTTAGTTAATATTCTAAAATTGTGTAGTATTGAAACAATCAAAAGATAACTTATCGCATCACGCCCAAGATGTCTAACACGTTTTATCTGGCTTCTGATTCAGATTTTCGATACTTTTTGTCAACAATAACATCACAGTTTATATGCTCATTTGTAGTATTTTTCAATATATTTCAAAAAATTTTACTGAATAATTGCATTTTATTAAATAATAAAAAATTAAAAATAAATGAAATTGTAATAATTAAAAAGTGACATTGATTTTAGTAAAGTTGTTGAGGTTATAGTGTTTTGAGTGAAATAATGTTTTGTTTACATTGGCATTCGTTTCTGACAGTTGAGTAATGATAATAATATTAATAATCTTTAATTTCTTTTTATTTTATTTGTAACTTATTTATCTGTTTTTTAGTTCTATTACACAGGCACACAAAGAAAATAAAGTTCCATGGCCTGAGTATGAGACCCATATTTTCATATGTATTTTGATGCGCTGAATCTGAATCCGTCATCAGAATTGGCCTAGCACGTCTAGGTTTGACCCTAACCTTAAAATCAATAAAATGACACTTTTTGTTAATTAGAATCTGAACCCGTCTTAACTTTAATACATGCCTAAGACCAATAGAAAGCTTGATTTTAACCTTTAAAACGCTTTTTTAAACATTGTTCCACGATGATTTTTCACGAAGTTATTTTTTTCTATTACACCATAACACATCAATAATTGATGTGTTTTTAACATTTGGAAAAAAGTCATATTTTAAGTAAAACGTCATAACTTTGTTAAAAACCATCGTAGAACAATTTCTAAAAAGGCGTTTGAAAGGTCATAAATCAAGCTTTCTATTGACTCTCGGCATGTATTAAAGTTAAGTCGGGTTCAGATTCTAATTAACAAAAAGTGTAATTTTATTGATTTTGAGGTTAGGGTCAAACCTAGACGTGCTAGGCCAATTCCAGGCCCCTGAAACTCTCGAGTTGAAAAAGACACAAGTGTTGACTAAGCGAAACTATGGCGCTGCATGTCAGTTGGGCTGACTCGAGCTGACAATGGCTGGCAAACAGTAAACAAATCGTGAAAAATACTGTTTTTTTTAAATTGTATTTATTTTAACTGATATTTTCTGAAGAATATTAAAAATATTGAGTATTTTTAAACAAATGTAATAAGAGCTTTTATTTAAAATGGGTGCGAAATGCAAAGTTTTTGGATGCAATTCCGGCTGTGATATAGTTGCGGGAAAAAGTGAATTTCGTTTTAGTTCCAAAAGATCCAGAAGTAATTAAAAAGTCATCACATTTTATTTAGGAACACGAATGCGACAGTTTTCTAAAATTCGAAATATCAAAGGACACAATCAAATGCGCAAAAGAAAAAAACCTGTCTAACTTATGTCAGATTGAAGTTTATATTTTAAAAATTATAATTGTTAAAAATTTTATTTAAAATATTATATTAAAGAAAAGTCTAACATTAAATATTTAAATTATATTCAAAAACAGTATTATTTAAAAATATTAATTATTTATAAGCATTAAACTGTACAAACTTTAAATCTGTTTAAAAATAATATTATTTTTAAATATTAATTATTTCTAAGCTTTACACTGAAAATATCAATCTAATGAGACTGATAAAGAGATATATGAACTAAATATTTGATACTATGTAGTTTTACTCAGGGCTGAAAAAAATCATGATTTTTTTAAAAAATCAACAAAATTGGTTTTTTTTAATTTAAATCGAATTTATTTGATTTAAATCAAAAATTGATTTTTTTTAAATACAATCAGTATATAAAATCTCCAAATGTTTATTTGTAAGTAGTTTATTTTTCAAACTGAGAACATTTATAAGAAATAATAAATAATAAAACATTTAATCAAAATCATATATACCATGTCGAATAAATGAGAAAATTCCCAAAAAATATTTTCTAATTCATACAAAAAAGCAACGAAAAAATAATTAATTGTAAAAAAAAACGTAAAAAGATAAGAAAACAGTCTAATAAAAAAATGAGAAAATTCTTATAAATAAAAAATGTTATGGACATTATTAAAGAAATGAAGAAAAAATTAAAAAACAACACATCAATAAAACAGGGACATAGAAATATATAAAAAAGTAGAAACTCTTTTAAAAAAATTGAACTATTTACGGACATATATAAAGAAAATCCGAAAATTTTATGAAGGAATAAGTAAGTTTGCAAAAAATCTCGCAAAAATAGGCTAGATGAGAAAACCAATTGAATAAATTTACAAAAAAATGAGCGTATTTATTTTTTACAAATATGAAGATACATAATTATGAAGGTCTGAGTACGAAATAAAAAAATTTAGTGAATGTTATAATAACAAAATTGTGTAAAATAATATTAAATAGTATTCATAAGATTAAGAAAATTAAAGAAAATCCTAAAATAAAAAGACAAATACAAAAAAAAAATATCAAAAGCAAAAAGAGAAAAAATCTTAAAATTTTCTAAAAATAAGAAATTAGAAGATAACAATTAAACAGTTTAATAAAGAAAAATTTCTTTAAAAAATTGTAAGAATTAAAAAAAAAAGATTATTGTGAATATGAAAAATAATTAATATTATTTTCAGGGCTGTTCTAGAATTAAATCACTTTGATTTAAATCACGATTTAAATCATTGGAAAATGTTCATTAAAATCATGATTTAAATAAAAAAAACTTAACAATTCTCCAGATGCCTAATACTACATGTGAAAAATCGCAAACATTAAAAAAAAGGACAGAAATTAGTGGATAAATCCTGGAAATTTTAATTTTAATATTTTAATCTCTATAAAATTTAAAAAATTGTGCTAATACAGATGGTCAAAATACCTACGATTTACAAATTTTTTGTATGATAGCAAAAAATAGTATTACATTTTTATTTCTTTAAGTCATTATAATTATATAAATTCCAAACGTCAATTAAGTCATATTCTAATTGGGTCCAACTTTTAAATTTCAATTAATTGAAATTTAAGTGCATAGGTACTATTAATTACTGCTAAATAATTAAATAATATTAATTATTTTTCATATTCACAATCACCTTTTTTTTTTAATGTTCTTATAAGATTTCGAAGAGATTTCATTTTTTCGAAACTGTTTAATTTTTATCTTAATAAATTCTTATTTTTACAACATTTAAAAGTTTTTTCTTCTTTTACTTTTAATTTTTTTTTTTTGTAAGTTATTCAATTTTTTTCACATCTTGTCTATATTTTGCGAGATTTTTTGCAAACTTACTTATTCTTCCATAAAGTTTTCAGATTTTATTTACTTTTCTTAATTTTATTATTGAACTTATTTTAAGTGTAATATTATAAAAATGTATTTGGTTTAATTTGCTTAAACTTTTTTATTTTTAAAGGATTTAAAAGTTTCTTTTGTGGACTTTCTTTTTATTTATCTTGATATATTTATTTTTTGTACTTTTTACATTTTTTTAGTTTGTTAGATTAAGAAAAAAAAAACATTTTTCTATTTTCTTCCTATTTATTTAATTTACTTGATGTTTCACTATTTTTAGTTCTTTTACTGTAAAAAGAAACATCTTAAAATGCATTGTAGTCACTTTTAAAACGTTATAAGTATCTTATATTTCAGCTTCCATATTAGAAAACTAATGAATTTTAAGATACTTTTGCTAACTTTTCGGAAACATCTTAAAAGTGACTACAAATGTATCTTCAACTAAAATACCTACTTTTTGCAGTGTTCTTGCTTTTTAATTAATTCTTTACTTTTTGTCATCATTTTTCCATTTCTAAGAAGCATTTTTCCTTCTTTTCAATTGTTTAGTTTTTATCTTATAATTACGAATTTTTGAAAACATTTATTTGGTGCTTTTATCTACATTTTTTAAATTTCCCAATTTTCTACTTTTTTTAAAGCTTTTATTCTTTTATTTTATATTATATGAATTTACTCATTGTACTAAATATTTTCATTTGAACATCGTTCTTGTATTTCATAGAATTTCTTTTCTTTTAAAATTTTTTTTTAAATTTTATTTAATTGATTCTTTTTTCATTCAATATGTCAAATAATTCTCTAATTTCCCTAACTTTAAAATTTTGTTCTCTTCAGTAATATATTTTAACGTTTTTTTAATTATCTTCTTATTTTGTTATTATAATTTAAAAAATGTTCGTAAATGGTTTAATTTTTTGAAAAGAGTTTCTACTTTTTTACATAATAATTATGTCACTGTTTCATTTTTCTGTCGTGTTTTTAATTTTTTTTTTGTTTCTTTAATAAACTACTTGCAAATAAACATTTAGAGATTTTAAATACTGATTATATTTTGAAAAAAATGAATTTTTGATTTTTTAATAAAAATCATGATTTTTATCAGCACTGATTATTTTATTATTATGCATTTAAATTTAATTTTATTGAATTTTAAAAGTTTGAAGAAATTGGAATATGAGTTAATTGACGTTTGGAATTTACTTAATGATAATGACTTAAAGGTATATAAATTTGATACTATTCTGTGCCATATCTTCATACCAAAAATTTTTAGATCGCAGGTATTTTGATTATCAGTATTAGCACAATTTCTTCAATTTTATAAAAAATAAAATAAAAAAATTAAAATTTTTAAGATTTATCCACAAATTTATGGGCTTTTTTAATGTTTGTGAATTTTTACATGCAGTATTAGACGTCCGGAAAATTGTAATTTTTTTTTATTTAAATCATGATTTTAAATGCAAATGTCCTTATGACTTAATCATGATTTAATTCAATATTTAAATCAAAATAATTTAAATCAATAACAGCCCTGGTTTTAATGTTTTAGAACAAATGTTAATTATATTATAATGGAAGTGAATATTAAAATTACTGCTGTATTATTAAATAAATTGTATTTATAACAGAATAACTGTCAAAGAAGAGATTTTATTAAAAATACCTGATTGATTGATTACTTTCATTTTATTCATTGTTATTCCCGCGCGTATAATAGTTTAAAATTAATTGTGTAGTCAAGAATATTGTTTTATTATTGCTGATATATTGAATATTTTAATCTTTTTTCAGGTTTTTTTTTCTTTGCTTATATCTTTAATAATTTTATTTTGTCATTCAACAAAAATAAATGGAATAAAATAGTTCTTAATAAGATAAAATTAATTTTTTGTGTGTTACGCAAGGCAATAATTTAAATCTCAGCCCAACTGACAGGCAGCGCCGCGGTGGCCTTAGTCAACTCTCAGTACCACTTAAGCCCATGCAAAATAGACCGACTTTCAGGGGCCTGGCCAATTCTGATTCCAATGACTAAACATAAAACGATTTCAAGATGTATCTGAAACGTTTTATTTAAGTCCTTAAAATGTAGAAAATAGGGATTAGGTAGAACCGTTTTTAAAATATCCTAAAATCCTCTATTTTTTAATTTTTAAAGAACATTTCTTAAATAGTTCACATTATAAACATTCATTAAGAAAAAAATATCAAGCGCACCGCGGCGCACGGGTCGATCTCTTTAAAATAAATAATAACCTAAGTAAAAACAAACTGGTTACAGCACATGTAAAGCTTGTAATTTGGTTTTTTACTCTTGATGAAGCAGGTTACATTGACGAAACCTTTGAGGAATTAGTCAGGGGTGACTCTGGCGTGTTTCCTATTTAATTATACACTTGCTTACTTAGGAAACTGTTTAGTCCTCTAAAGTAACCACAGTCATATCTTACCTTGCGAATATTTGGTTCGTTGTGACAGAACTCCCAAAGGAGACAGAGAGCCAGTGATGATATTCCAGTTTCCTTAGCCAAAGTAGCTAAGACAGCAGAGACCAAGGTGAGCAACAGTGGCAAAAGCGATCGTGTTTGATCGCAATGTGCTGTGTATGCTAAGAACGCTGTCTGAGTAAAGAGACAAGCAAGAAGATCTGCTCGGCCAACAACTCCAGCCACGGCCTCACTGTGTATTGGATGCACAGCAAAAAGCAGTCCTGATATTGTTTGCGCCAAAGTGTGACCTGGAAGGACCTGAAAATAATATTCAACATTAGATAAAAAAAAGCGTTTTTTCCTTACATTGTTAGTTATTTTGGAAAAAGAGGTAAATAATCAGGGGAAGGTAATTATGGAACCGAACCATCAATTTCTAAAGCATTTTTGGTCTCTGAATCCAAATCCTGAGGCCGTTTGTCTCCATCATGTGAGGATTTTTTTTAATAACAAGTTTTGGAGAATTTTTTTTTTTTTTTTTTTTTAGTTATTATACATTCGTTTTAACGACCTTACAGGCCCAATGAGTGTCCCCAGTAGGGTTTACTCGCCAGTGGAGAGGGAGAACTTTAGAAAAACCTCTCCTGAGTACAACCGGTTTATCAACTAACTCCACTGTAAAAACAACCATCTTAAAATGCATTGTAGTCACTTTTCAAACGTTTAAAGTATCTTATATTTCAGTTTCCATCTTAAAAAACTAATGCATTTTAAGATACTTTTGCTAACTTTTTTGAAACATCTTAAAAGTGACTACAAATATGTCTTAAATTAAGACACCTACTTTTTGCAGTGTCAGTGGTAGTTTTGGAGAATTTAAACAAACTCTCCGAATTTTTTTAATAAATACGACAATATGAAATGTAGTCGACTAGGATGCAAATTTTTAGTACATATTTAAAAAATTTGAAGCATATTAATTTTGTAACTTATTCTATAGTACTTAAGATTCAAACGCACCCCTAAAATCAACCCCGAATGCAGAAATCAGTGGAGAGGGAAAACTGTAGAAAAACCTCTCCTGAGTACAACCGGTTTATCAACTAACTCAGTGGTAGTTTTGGAGAATTTAAACAAACTCTCCGAATTTTTTTAATAAATACGTTAATATGAAATGTAGTCGACTAGGATGCAAATTTTTAGTACATATTTAAAAAATTTGAAGACGAATTAATTTTGTAACTTATTCTATAGTACTTAAGATTCAAACGCATCCCTAAAAACAACCCCGAATGCAGAAATGCAATCATTTCTATTAGTTAATATTTCTGTAAATTCAGATAAAGTTAAACTAGACAGTAAAAATTGTTTGAAAAAATCTCCTTTTTAATTTTAGTTTGTTATTAAACCTTGTACGTTGATAAAAAAACATTTTAAAACGCAAACACTATATATTTTTAAGAAAAGTTTTTGTTTTTTTTTTGTTTTAATAAAAAAGCAACTTTCGCCGTTATGAGGTAATATTTTGAAGGTCCGTCAAAGGTGTTTATATATAAATTGATTTACATATTTCATGGAAAGCTTTTGATGAAAATTTCATTTACTTGCAATCGAAAGCTGTAAATTTCTACTTTGTGCAGCCAGATTGCACCCTAGGGGCCTAGAACAGTAATCACTAAAAGGATCGAACAAAGTTATGTACAAAGCATGTGTAGCGTAATAAAACGATTTGCAGTGTTATAATCTCTTCGTCAAAAAATTTATATGTATTGAATGAGAGTTTTACGGTAAAAGCTATTCCGATATCGAAGATCTGTACAATTTTTAATAAAAATTATATCTACTATGCTTCGGAATTTTTCAGTTTAACGACAAAACAAAAATGAGTTTTTGCCTTTTAGTATTAACGTTTTTTACATCTTTTCTAAATCACATTTATTGTTGTTTGCAAAAGTTTTTCAACTAATTTTAAAAAATCAACAAAAAAATGATAAGATGATGTTTAATTTACTTACAAAACACTTATGTACCTGTATTAATAGATAATTGTGTCATTATTTTCATTTAAATAAAAAAATTCATTTTAGTAATATTACTTTATTGAACCAATAAAACTAAGCTGATACCTAAAGAACTAATAAAAGAAGAATTGTCACAATGTGACGCCAATAAAAAGTCCCTCAGCTTATAAACATCTAGCACTTTTTCCACGAAACGGGAAGCACATATGTGGCAAAAAATTAATTTCGTAACTTGCCCTCGAATCCCTTGAGTTGGGATAATTTTTTACAAGGAAGAAACCAGTGGTGGAAATTTACAAGGTCTGTTGCCCATAAGTCAAACTTTCAATTTCACCTCTCCTAGTGCCATTTTGATTAACGATGTATATACATTTCAGCGCAACATGCTTCATCGATCTTGCAGTTTCTTAAGATAAAGCACCATGAAACGTATGAGATTATCATGTATAGATTTCACATGTACGTCATGTACTTTACAACACATTTAGACTAAAAAAAAAGTAACAACCCTTGTGACATTGTTATCACAACGAAAGTTTATCGTCAACGTGTCTATAGCGATAAAGAGGACGTGGGTTCCAGGAGAAAAATAAAAATAAAATAAAACACAAGTGATATTGAAAATTTGTTGACCTTCCCTTGTCGAAACCTTTTACGAAGGAGACATTTGAAAAGACCTTTTTATCCAGCACCAATGCGAAAATATTTTAGGCCAATCTTGTACAGATCTTTCATTTATTAGCATTTTTTGTTGTTGTCATTTTATTTGTTTTATTCTCTACTTCAAAAAGTGTGGATTGTATTTTCAATCATACAAATATTTGTTAATTGAATTAACAATAAATTATTTAAACGTAATTTAATTACAATAACTCATTAGCCGTTAAACCAATGCTCTTTACTTGTGTATTTACCTCCGTCCATTATTCGAGGTTTAGACAACTGCTGACCCATTTATATTCGTAAATCGATAATAAATAATTCACACTTCCTTTTGTTTTTAGAAACAAAAATAATTCAATAAATTAAATTAGTAAACCTTTTTAAATTAACTTTTAGAAAATCAATCTGATTTAAAAAATATGAAGCAGACGCATATTTTCCCATTAGAATATATTAGAAACAGCTTTTCACTAAATAGTCCCAAAATCATCAAGTTTCTTGCATTACTCTTTAATAAATTACACTGGAATTTAGTTTTATGTGATCTACTTTTTAGTGATTTCCTTCAACAATCTGCATTTGTTTAAACAATTTATAATTATTTAAAAACAACTTTTTACCTATAGTAGTTCTAGAATGTTCTAATTTTTTGCAACATTATTAACTAAACTGCACTATTATTTTATAATTTATAATCTACTACTTTGCTGCTTTCTCGAAAACAATTTTTATTTGTTTAAACAATTTATAGTTATTTAAAAATAACTTTTTACTATAAAGTTTCTAAAATGTTGTATTTTCTTGCATTATTCTTAAAATAAGCTACGCTGGAATTGACGATTTAATACTTTACTAATTTGTTGCTTTTCTAGAAAAATGTTTATTTGTTTAAACAATTTATAATTGTTTAAAAACTACTTTTCACTTAATAGTTCAAGAATCATCTAGTTTCTTGCATTATGATTTAATAACCTACAACGAAATTCACGTTTTTATAATCAATTACTTATAATTAGTTCCTTTCTTTAAGGGTAACATCACCCAGAGCATATAACAATTTTAATTTGTTTAAGCAAATTCATTTACTTCTGTTTGAATTATTCTTATTTGCTTATAAAAAGCTTTACGTAACTTCCGGAGTAATTTATTACGGAATAATGTAAGTAATTCCATGACTTTAGACGCATTTAGTGAAAAGTTATTTTTAAACAATCAAAAATTGTTTAACGAGACTTAAGGATTTACGAGTGAAAAAAGAGCATTTTCTTGTTTTTTTTTTTAAAGAAATGATAAAAGTTGACAAACTAGATTCTTCTGAACATTGATAATTAGTAATTCAAGAACGTTTTATTAAATTTTGGTGTAAAAATAATAACTTATGTGCCAATAACGGAGAATTTTGGAAGTCGCATTAAAAAAAAGATAACTTGCGGTATTCATCATAATTCATGAGCGAATTGTTGGAAATCAAGAAATGAATTGGATTTAATTGCAAGAATAAGTTTGCAATTGCACAACTATCTTTTTTTTCAATTTTTGGCAACTAAATAAGGCAAAATACCTGATTTTTAGCAATTTTTACTTTAAAAAATGAGAATAGTTTTAAAAACAGCAACTTTTGATTACATAAAAGTAAATCCTGTTGTTGTTTATTAAACAATATTGCAAAAAACTAGATCATATCTGGACTACTAAATGAAAAGTTGGTTTTATAAATTGTTTAAACAAATGAAAATTGTTTGAGGGAAAGCAAAAAAAAGTAGATTATATAATTCCCGTAAATTCCGGTGTAATTTATTAAAGAACAATGCAAGAAACCTGATGATTCTAGAACTGTTCAGTAAAAAGTTGTTTTTAAACAATTAGACGTTGTTTAAACAGAATGCTTATTATTGTAATCAGAAAACTAACTTTATAAACGAAATACAAATTATTTAAACAATTAAAAATTCTATTCATATTGAAGCTATTTTATATTGATCCTTAATATAATAATGATTAGAAAGATGGAATTTGTTTGTTATATTGGCGTCAGGATCAGGTGAAGAAAACAAAAAATTTTCTTTATATAATGTCAGACGTTTCTGCTCGTATGGGAGCCTTCATCAGTGACGTAATTTATTTCTAAAAAGAACGAGTATTGTTTGATACAAAGAATAGTGTTGAGTTTATAAAGTATAGACAATTGAAGTTTGTAAAGTATAAAGAATTGAGAAAAAATATTATTTTTATAAATGAAAATGTAATTAAAATTGTAATTGAGCATCATGACCCTTTACAGAAAATGAATAAGAAAAAATGTGTGAAGTTAAATTTTAATTATTTAATTTTTATTTTTATCTAAAGTTGAACACCAACTGGTAAACATAATAACGAACCTTGTATAGAAATTTAAATTAATCCATGTCTTGAAACAACACTAAGCACAGGACTAGAATAGGAGAAGTAATTGAAATTGTAAGAGAAAATTTTTATAAACTTGCCAGTAAGAGTTACTGGTTTCGACTGAATTTTTGACATATTGGTGGAAATGTGGGGGCTTATGGTATTTGGAAACATGATGTTGTGAAAATGCTGCGAAAGGCGGTGACCTTTTTTTTTCTTTTTGTTTTTTTTTTTGAACGGAAAACGACACAAGTGGTTCAATCCTGGCCAACCCTAACTTGACCGGTTTTATTGACGTTCAGAATTTTAACGGTGCATGGTAAAAACATGTGTAAGCAACGAATAGTGGAAACGGTAATTGTTTAAGCTATTTCTATATGAACAAAAATTCTATAAATATTGCTTTTTATCAATTAAAAAATTTTGCCATTAAAGAAATAAAAAATAGTACTTTGGGCTTAATAACCTTTTTCATAACGCAGTCTTAAAAACGGCGTGATTCGGTTCTCTGTAGATAACCAGAAAGTTGCAGATTTAAGAACGATTCACTATGTGACGTCAGAGTGCAAACAAGTACAGTTCAAATTGCGTCTTCCACTTTTCTACTTTTCTTGCACGCACTGTTTGACCAACAGAACAGAGTCGATGTCTTAGCGTGAGTAGTACAGCTTCAAAATCTAACCTGACTGTATCACTAGCGCGGCGTGTTGACAAGTAAAAAAATGTGAGACATTCAATTTGGATTGTATTTGTGTACACTCTGACGTGACATAGTGAATCGTTCTTAATTCTGCTACTTTCTGGTTATCTATACAGAGAACCGAATCACGCCTTTTATGACTTTGTTATGAAAAGTATCGTTCGTAACTGCGTGAACAAAGCAGTCGTTTTGAAACTCGCGCAATTTTTGCAACTCGTTTCACTCGTTGCAAAAACATTGCTCTCGTTTCAGAAACGACTGCTTGTCACGCATGTTACGAAATATACTATTAAAGTTGAATTGACATTTAACCTTCGCGCTATCGGACCGTTTTTTGTAACGCGGACTACCGGATATCTACCCCGGGTAAACACAAGTTTCTTTATTTGTATTTTGCAAAAGAGACTTAAAATCATCCAAGTTTTTTTTTTATATTTGTTGTGTGTCAACAAATAGTACTTTTTACTAATATTACGATGAATTTTACGAATGTTTAAACAATTTATTATTGCAAATTTATAACATTTCCAAAGTAAGCAGCGAGACCAACAGAATGAAAAAATTGGAAAGTTTTCAGCTTTAATACGTACTAAATCAATAATTTATATAAGATATTGATATAAAATAGTTATAAATATTAATATAAAATTGCTTAAACAAATTATTATTAAAATACCCTGAGTTACCTTAGTAGACCTCGCTTACATACATTTACAAATGTTATAAATAAACAAGAAGAAATATAAAAAAATATAATTTTTTTTAAGGTTTCAAAATTAAATAAAAATTTGTTCAGTGACTTAAAATTGCAATGAGATTGAAGCAAATCTCTAAAAGTTATCTCAATTTAAATATTTTCGTGTCTACCCGGGGTAGCATCCGGTAGCGCGAAGGTTAAGGGTAGGTTTTTTGAGGCCCCCTGGAAGGTGGTTAATTTTTAAAAAAATTAATAATTCCTTGTAGTTTCATGAAGTTTGAACACTTTTCAAAGTTGAATATAGCTCTGAACCTTTTAAATTAAATTTTCTATTCTTGTCATTTTTTGAAAAAGTAGGTCTTTCCCATGTATTTCTAGAGGGAAAATAGAGGGTGTCTGCGGCAAAAAAAAAGTACTTTCTCACTTTTTTGGCATTGAGATCGATCTAGGGATGAGCGTAAACAATTTTCAAAAATTCACCTTTTTTCACTCATTCTAGTGTTCATACATCATTACTACAGTGTTCCTTTGATTAACAACGGTTTGGTTAAAGCCAAATTTGGTTCAACCTGGTTGAAACTATTCGATTCAAGCCGGAAAGAAGATGTTCGCACAGCTAAAATCCCTGAAATTCTCCTCACTCGAAAGTGGGAGACCAACTTGAATCAAATCCTTCGGTCCCGCTGCCTGGAGTACTGTGTATATAGTCAACCATCTTAGGTAATTAGAGGAACTAGCGTAATTTTAGTCTTTTCTCAGATAAGAGTGGAGACGCACCTCGGACTTGAAACTCAATAAAGCCTCCCACCATAATTGTTACAAAGCAATCTAGTGAAAAGGTTTGCAAGAAAACAACTCCTAAGAGTAAGTGGAGGGTCCACTATCTCAAAACTCAGGTGTAGCATCCGGAAACGTTGCTCAATGAAAAATCGCCAAGACTCATCTTGAGTCGAAATTTTACTCCTCTTTTGATCCTCTTGATGCTCTGTTGTTCGCATAATATTGAATCCATATTAGTTGACATACTAGAAATAAACATTAGCTCCGAAACAACGGTGTTAATAATTTTTGGCCACCAAGAATTAATGATTTTTTCGTATCAAAATTTTACTATACATCCAAAAAGAGCCTTACATTTAACGATATTGTCTGTAGAACTTAATCGATACGAGAAGCGTTTATTTGACAAACGTTTATCTACTCCCATACCTTGCATCCTGTCAAGTAAGCAAGAATGAGAGTCTATAATACATAGAGCAAACACCGTCCCTTAAATGGTGTTGTCCTTTGTTGTTGAGGATCTTCAGAGGTGTCCACGTTGACAGAATGTTTATTAGACCAACCAAAAGAAGGGAAATTTGTTAGGAAATGTGAAGGGAAGTGTTATAGGAAATAGTGCTGACAAACCATGTCAGGAAAGTTAAGCATAACTGATTTTTCATCAGATTAGTTAACGAACTAATTTATTTGCTCATGGTCAAGATATTTATGGTAACACATTAGTAATATCAGTTTCCTTAGTTAAGCTTAAGAAGCTGTTCATACAAAGTGTCTGACTCGTGCCCTGAACATTTAAATTCAAATCTCTGTACTGTGACGACCTATGCGAGATTTTAATAATAATTAATATAATAAATAAAATAAGAGTAGAAAAAGGGGTTCGACTCGCGACTGGTCAACACAAAACATGCACAACACTTATCCAAAATGTCTCGTGGCAGTCATACAAAAGCAGTTCGGGGAAATGGGAAAAACGGATATTAATTAATCGGAGGCAAATAGTTAGAAAATGGTGAAGATCGTTGATGTGATCATTGCAAAACAAGCAGTTATCCTCTGGGTTCAAATAGTACATGTTTTTGTCTGCTATAAAACGATTAGCGTGTACACTTGATAAACGAATTTTGGCAAATGTCCTTTTTATTTCGAGACTCAATCTGATCCGTAGGTAATTCTGGGTTCCGGAAACAGCTCGAGATGAGGGGGGTACAAAACTAGGTGGAGAATAAAGCCATATAATCAAAAAGAGGCGAACTTACCACAGTTGAAAGCTGCGTATAAATCTGCAATCTATGAGAGCAATCAATCGTCGATAATGCGCCAAAACAGATTCGCCAGAAATTAAGCGTAATAGCTTTATGGTGAGTATTTAGTCCAAGGGAACACAAACAATAAGGCGTGATAGAAGGTAATATTTGATCGCTCTCCATTGTTAATAATAAGACAAAGATTTATTGATCCATGAGAGCCAAATTGTGTAGGTAAAGAAAACACTAACACATTGAATAAAACGACATAGTCTTTATTGACAACGTTTCGTCAACGTTTCGTTGACCTCTTCAGGCTAAAAACATAATATATATCACGTTTAATAACTATTTTTTAACACGAACTAACACACCTAAGTGTAAAAAAGAGAAGATTTTTACCTCGAACGGAAAAAGTTATAAAATTAAAACATCACAAGCTGTGAAATTGTCACGAGATATGTTTTCTTGTCCTAGGCCAGGGACAAACTGAATTAAATTGAAAGAGAGCGAAGATTACAAATTAAACGAACGTATACATGACATTGTAGAATCAAAACAAACAAAAGTTAAATAGCCCAAAATTAAAGAGAATTTTACGAAATTGGAAAATTCTTTTGCAAAAGTTGGTTATTAGTTTTGTTTAGACCGTCGATATTATCTTTTTTATTAACGCTGTGAGACGATTTATTTTTACCTAAAAGTGGTAAGCGATCTGCAAGATAGTTAATAAAAGAGTAGAGCCTGACTGATATTTCATCGATGTTGGAAGAATATATTTGCTTTCACAGCTATATATATTACGCATCTGGAAAATTTGGCAGAGGTAGAAAAGAAGTGAAACCCCTAAAACATCCTCTCTTAATTACGAAATCTATCAAGAAACGAAGTATGGTCATCATAAAATCAATAGTGCCAGTAAAAACGTCAGAATCGATTTTGTTTACCTTTGAAATTAAAACAAAAGTACCTGACTGAAAGTGCGTGTTTATTTATTGGTTGGATGAAAATTAAGAATTCGACTATTAAAATTACCGTAATTCTTTTAAGGTTTTACTTAATTTTTCCCAAGCTGAATATCCGGGCAGCGGTGAATAATGCATAACTGGCAAAGATCGATGTGGGGCAAACAATTGCAGTGGAAGCATTTCACAATCATACTGATCGAAGGAAAATTAGTTACTCAACTTCTTACTACGTCCGATAATTAAATTGATTTTGCAGTAACGTAATCGTACTTTCAAATGGCTGCAAAGTAATTTTTTCTCAGAAAGTAAAGGTAAGGTAAAAACTCATCATTTTGTTCATTTTTAAAAAAAATGACTGCTCGTAGTACTAGACAATTAATTACCAGGTACTCTTGAATCGTAAATTCAATTCCCTCTCGTATTATATAAACGTATTATTTTTTTTTTTTGCTTTAAAAATCTACTACTATCTTGTTTCAACTTGTCATGAATTTTCTTTTTAACTTTTTAATACTGATAAAGATTTAGAAAATTAGTATTTAAAATAATTAAAAAACTAATCATTTATTTTATAGTATTTTCTGACTCTGTCTCGAATGTATTAGAGAGGGGTCATCAGGTTGACGTTGTTTACACGGATTTCTCCAAGACTTTTGACAGGTTAGATCATGACATTCTGATGGCGAGGCTAGAATGATCTGGGATATTCTGCTAATCTCTGCAATTGGGTACGCAGTTACCTATGCGACAGCTAACGATCAGTTCGTGTTAAAAAAAAATTTCCGTGGTATTTCTCGCTTCATCTGGAGTACCACAGGGATCGCATCTTGGATTTTTCTTTTTTCTAATTTATATAAACTGCGTAAGAGAAGTAATTAAAAGGAGCAAATTTTTTTTAGTCGATGATGATATGAAAATTTACAAAATAATTAAGAATCTCCAAGATATGAAGGATCTTTAATCTGATATTGATGATGTAACTGCTTAGTCTTTAAAAAATAACCTTAATTTAAATTTTATTCGCTGATGATATGAAAATTTAAAAAATAATTAAAAGTCTCCAAGATATGAAGGATCTTCAATCTGATATTGATGATGTAACTGCTTGGTCTTTAGAAAATAACCTTAATTTAAATGTTAGTAAAGGTTTCGTTTTATCTCTCACAAAATCTAAACGTAATTTTAGTTACTGTTATAATGTTGGTAACACGAAAATTGATAGTTTCCAGGGCACGTGATCTAGGAGTTATGTTTTGCTAAAATCTGAGTTTCAACAAATACATCATTAAAGTAGTAAATAAAACATCTAGATCGCTTGACTTTGTCATTAGAAACTCTAGAGGGTTTAAGAATCTTACAACACTTAAGACTCTGTATTTTGCCCTGGTTAGATCACATTTGGAATATGCATCCGTTATATGGTCCCCTTGTTATGATGTTTATAGATTGAGGCTGTAAAGGGTGTAGAATAGATTTCTCCGTTTTGCTGCCTCGCAGATGGGGGTACCGTTTGACAGGTTTAGTCATAAATATTCTGGACTTAGGTCTCAGTTCAACATTTCCACCATATCTTTACGCTTGTTTTGTGCTGACATGATCTTTTTATTTAAAATTATCAATAGTTTTTTAAATTGTCCGGAAACCTTACACAGTATCCATTTCAACACACTTTCTTTAATTCTACGTACACTGTTAAAAAAAGGAGTTGAAATTTAACTCCCTACGGGACTCTATAAAAGTCGCACGCCTTGAAGAGTTGAAGTAAAGAGAGTTAACGCTTAATCCTTCAGTCCCCACTCTTCTTAAACATGGAGCCTATGAGACTCACTCACCTTGGGGAGTCAATTTTTAACTCTAAAATCTCAACTCCCAACTCCAGCAACCGTTAACTCCCCAAATTTTTAACAGTGTAAACAAACATTATTTAGAGAACAATTTCATAAAACTAATTATGATGCTAATTCAGTGATGCTTTGAGTGATGCTTTCCTTTTATTTTGCTTTGGACCGTTAATAAATAAAAAATAAATAAATTTATAACATACCTTTCTTGCAATTCGAACAACAAGAGCTGTACAAGCTGCATGGAGAATTATATTCACAAGATGATATCCTTGAGGATCAAGGCCACCAAGAAGATAATTGATTCTGAATGTAGCAACGCAAAGTGGTCTGTAGCTACCGTGGGAGCCCTTTTCCCGCAAAGGGGTTCCCCAAAAATCATTCTCCAAAAGTTTGTACCATTCTGTCGTTGGCTTCAGATCTGGATTCGTTAAAATAGCTCTCCTGCAAAATCAAAAATACAACAATTTTAAAAATATTTTTAAAAACATATCTAGTGATTTAATCTCTCTAGTAGATTTAAAATTTTTGAATTATATATTATTAAACGCAGAATTCTTCACGTTTTAAAACAATCAAGGTTTCAAGTCTCTATCTTTTTTCTAATTCAAATTATCATCTTCTAAAGTTAGTTGACTTTTTTCTCTGTCCGCGCATATTTTAATACCCTTTATAGTTATAATTGAATCTATTAGTAATATTATTCGACCATTAACATTAGCTATCCGCCTCTCAGCAAATATTATTGCTGGTCATTTATTAATTACCTTAATAAGACAAACTTCATCATCAAGAAACTTAATTATAATAATATTACTAATTTTATCTCAATCAACTCTTATAACTCTTGAATTAGCAGTTTCCTTTATTCAAGCCTATGTATTTTTAATTTTAAGAACTTTATACTCTTCAGAAACTAATTATGAAAAATAAATATATAAATATATTCTTAATAAAAATATTTTATAATCATCCATATCATATAGTTACTATTAGACTATGACCAATTTTAACTTCCCTAAGAATTTTTAATTCTATAATTGGAAGAATCATAATATTAAATTATAAAACTTATATTTTACTATTAATGGGACTTTTATCAATCATTTTATGTAGCTACCAATGATGACGAGATATTATTCGTGAAAGAACTTTTCAAGGAATACATACCTTAATTTTAATTAAAGGTATTAAATAAGGAATAATTTTATTTATTCTTTCAGAATTAATATTTTTTATTTCTTTTTTTTTTAATGATCGTACCGACAATTGCCAATGGTAGTGTACTATTATAAAATAATTATTGTTTATCATTTTAATTAAAACTGTGTAATAGAATTTAGATTACAAACAATCATATTGTTATTTACTATTTTTTAAAAGTAATATCTTATCTGAAATATAAATTAAAATTTTGATAATATTTATCAAAGTAGAATGAATTCTTCCAAATAAATCGAATTTTATTATCATGAAATGTATTGTAGATTGATAACCAGCTGGTGATAATTTAAAAATAATTTTCCCTGTTTCTAATACTAGATAATGTATTCATTAATATTAACATGATCAGGTTCAATTACTGCAGTTTCATTTTGATTAAATGGCCATGTATGTTGGACACAAAACCATATTCATCCACAGTTTGAGCATCAAGCGTATCGCTTCAAGCGGTTGGCTGACCAAAGTTCCCCCTATCTTCCAGTAATATCGTGTTATACGTCACGTTCTGATATAATGTTTCAAAAACTTTTTAGCAAAGCACAAAATGTGATCTGAACTTGATATCCAACATAAAATCAAGAGCTTTTGACCTCCCATCAAACTCAATCGAGTATCCCATGTGTCCCTGACAAGATATGCTCTATTAAAGGAAAGCTAATTAAAAATCAATAAAACTTTACGATAATAATAATCCTTTCGTGCTTGCTTTCACTATTTATAAAATTTAATTTAATCACAGACCATAAAATTTTACAGCGCATAAAAGCTTCTTTGATAATACAATAAAAATTATGTTCAATATGAATATCGTACAATATAAATAAATAATCCGCTCGTATATAGAAAGTGTATAAAAAATATGCATACGTGTCAGATTTTTATAATCACAAAGACAAGAAAGAGATGAAACAGCCATGAATAAAATTACTATCGGTTATTATTTTAAATTGAGTAACTTTTGAGGAGTAAAAATGTGTAAAAAAATTTTATGACACTAGTAAAGTCATGTTTCGTCATAAAAAAAGCCAGAGGAAAAGACATTTTCTGAAAATTGTGTTGCTGAGAATATATGTATATATATAGAACGCTTGGCTTTATCCTGTGAAGATTACTAATATAAATGTTATGAAAGTCCTTTACTGTCAAAGAAAGGGTGTGGGTTCAAGAAAAGCGCTAATCCCACGCACTGAAACTCAAAGTCATTTAATTTTATATCAAGTTTATAGCAATATCAATAAGGGTGAAAATTCACCTTCTGAGATTATATCTTGGAAGATATTATTAATAATAATAATAATAATAATAAAGCTTTTAAGGGGAATTTAATCATAAACATCATTTTCAGATACTTCAAATAGTTCACGTTTCATTTTTGAGGAAATTGATAAAACTCAATTACTTAAAAAGTTGTTATTAAAATATTAATAGATTTTCTACGTTGAATTCTACGTTTTTTAAAATTATTATTATAAATAAAACTACTGATACTTTAAAATAAAATTACCAAAAACAAAGTTCACAAAATAAATACATATTTTGAGGGTAAAAAACTGTCAGTTCATATTTATAATTAATTATACCAATCTATCAGTTTGCAAAATTGGCATTCGAATGAAAATAAATTATGTCAATTACAATATGAATAGAAAACGAGCATTGTCAAATAACTGTAATTATTCATCTTAATTATTTGTTTATTAAACGCGTAAATCAAAAGAGAGAAAAATTAATTTCTCACTCCTCTGAATCTGAAATATTAGAAAAAGCCCCAATAATGAATCAATTTAAAATGAAAATTTTTTTCTTATTAAAAAAAATATTTGAGGTTCTGTACCATTTAAATGGAGCCCTATTAAAATCTATGTGTGTCCTTTTTTGCACCCCCTCTATAAGTTTCAAACTATTTGAGCTAGAGACTTAAAATTTGTTACATATATGTAATTTCACATTGAATTTACAAAAATGATATGGAAAACGCAAGGTGTCTACTAACCGGGAATTTACCGTCAAACCGGGAATTTTTTTCTGCGATAATAAATTTGACTAACATATCAATTTGTTTTATAAATAAAGATAATAATTTTATGCATTTTGAACCAATCTGATTATGGGTTTAAATTTTGTGTAATTATGCGACAATTATGCGATTGAAAAATAAAAAAATATACATTAAAAATTAAAATATAATATAATATATTCTCATGAAATATAGATGTTTGTCTACTATATTTTTTTTTAACGCTAAAAATACCGCAGAAACAGTAAAATACATTAAACATAAAAAAGGCAAATTATTATGAAAAAATGTAGATAGAACTTTAGTTTTTTTACTAGACCGTACATTGCATAATAGTTTATATAGTTATGGGCAATTCTATTGTCTGCTTTCAATTATCAATTATTTTCATCATATTTCAATTATTTTCTTCGATATTCAATAATTTTCGGATTTTTTAAATATTTTTTTCAATTCTCGATTACGTTCTTGAAGCTTCAATTCAATTCTTCAATTCTTCAACTATTTTCAGAAATTCACAATTATTTTCTTCAACTGACAATTATTCTTTTTAATTTTTAATCATTTTCTTCAATTTTCAATTATTTTCTACAATTCTCAATTATTTTCTTTCATTTTGCATTATTCTCATTAACTTCAAATTATTTCTTCATTTCTCAATTATTTTCTTCGATTTTTTACTATTTTCTTTAATTGTCAATTATTTTCATCAATTTCTAATTAATTTCTTCAATTTTCAATTATTTTCTACGATTTTCAATTATTTTAATCAATTTTTAATTATTTTCTTCAACTATAAATTTTTTTCTTTGAATTGACAATTATTTGATTCCATTTTCAATTATTTTCTTCAATTTTCAATCATTTTCGTCAATTTTTAATTATTTTCTTCAGATCTCAACTATTTCCTTAAATTTTTAATTATTTAATTTAATATTCAATAATTCTCGACTTTTTTCAACTATTTTTTTCAATTATCATTTATTTATTTCACATCTCACTAACTCTTCCATTTTTCAATTATTTTCTTCTATAATCAATAATTCTCGTCTTTTTTCAATTATCAATTATGTTTTTGAAACTTGAATTAAATTCATCAATTATTATTTAACAATTTTCATAAAATCACATTTTCTTCAATTTCAAATTATTTTCTACAATTTTTAATTAATTTCTTCAAATTACAATTACATTCTTAATTTTTTATTGTTTTCTTCAAATTCTATAATTTCTGGATTTTTCAATTTCTTTTTTCTTCAATTATCACTTATTTTCTTCTACTTTCAATCCCATTGTTCAATTCTTGAATTATTTTCTTTAATTCTCAATTATAATTTTCGACATTCAATTCCATTCTTTAATTTTCAACTGTTTTTTTTAATATTCAATAACTCTATGCTTTTTACAATGATTTTTTTTAAATTCTCAATTATTTTCTTCAATCTCCAATTTTTTCCTTAAATTTCATTTTTTTTTCAATTTCCAATTATTTTTTCACATTTCTTTCAGTTTCTCAATTTCTTTCAATTTTCAATTTCTTCTCAATTTTCTTCAATATTTAACAATTCTCAGCTTTTTTAAATTATATTTTTCTTGCGATTTTTATTTAAATTGAGAATTTTTAAATTATTTTCATCAATTCGCAATTATTTCCGTCTATTTCTAAATTTTTCTGCTGTTTTCAAATATTGTATTTAATTTTTAAGTACTTTTTTCAATTTTTAATTATTTTCTTTAATTTTTAATTATTTTGTTCAATTTTCAATTGTTTGTTTCAATATTCAGTAATCTCGACTGTTTTCAATTTTTTTTTCCAATTATCAGTTATTTATATCATGTTTTAAAAGCTCCTTCAATTTTCAATATTTTTTTTCTATTTTCAATTGACTTGTTCAATTGTTCAATTATTTTTTTCAATTCTCAAATAATTTCTTTAAATAACAATTCTATTTTTTAATTTTTAATGTTTTCTTCGATATTAAATAATTCCTGTCATTTTCCATTTTTTTTTTTTTATAAATTATTTTCTTCTTTTTTCAATCCAATTGTTCAGTAATTTTCTTTAATTCTCAATTATTGTATACGAATTTCAATTTTATTTCTTAATTTTCAATTGTTTTTTTTTTTAATATTTAATAATTCTGTGTTTTTCTGATTTCAATTTCATTATTTAATTTTCAATTTATTTCTTTAATTTTGAATTATTAACTGAAGTTTTAAATTATTTTTTTTGATTTTCTATCTAGTTGACCAATTTTCAATTATATTCTTTGAATTTAATAATCATTGTTTAATTTTTTCAATTATTGTTCAATTGTAGATTAATATTTACTTTTTTTTTAATTTTGTTTCTAATTATCAAATATCTTTGTCATTGTTCAATTACTTCTTTCCATTATTAATTTTTTTTTTTCATTATTAATTGTTTCTTTTAATAGTTAAATATTATTTTTTGTAAAGTTTAATATTTAATTCTTCAATTCTCAATTATTTTCTTCAATTATCAACAGTTATCTTCAATGTTTGTAGCCATTTGTAGGTATATTTATACTGAAAATAAATTTTAAGTTAACAAGAGAAAAAACCGGGAAAAATAGGAACAAAAACCGGGAAATGACCGGGAATTTTGTGGGACGAAATTAGTAGACACCCTGAAAACGTGATTCAAGTTTATAGTCATAACTAAATTAAAAATTTTGCAAATTTTGTATGCAAAAATAGGTTGATTTTTGTACTACCCTATCTTACCCCCACTTTTGATAAAATAGAAGATTTGAATTTTTTTACTTATTCTCAATTTTATATTTCATTAAGTAACAGATGTTCCAAACAAGACTGATTACCATAGATTATTATTATAATAAAAAAACTCGCACTCGCCCGATGTTTGTAATATTTTACAATTTTAATAATTTGGGTTTAAATAAAATACTGGTATAAAAAAACAGTTTCTATTATATAAATAGGTTGGATAAAAATATTAAAGTCACATTAAAAATGATATTGGAGAGATTTAGTTTCATGATAAATGTTAAGGAAATGAAAGGAATAAAGGATATTAAATGCCATCTGATATTAAGGAATTACGTGTTCACCCCAAATAAACTATTTTCCCTAAATGGCGAGAGAGAAAGAGAGAGAGAGAGAGATTTTATTGATCTGGAAGGTCAATTTCAAGCTCATTTTATTTTATCTAGATAAATGGGCAGCGATTCAAGACTTGATGAATAGTCACAACCAAGATATGTATAGTCGACCTGAATAATAAAGGGGGGTTTTATCGCTGAAACATAGGCTCTGAAAGCAAATGATGTTTTGGATATAAAACTTCTTGGCAATACGGCCTATACGAAACCTTAAACAGAAGAATCGTAATTTTTTTTATTAGACACTTCAAAGCTCAGATATCAAAGTCAGAGTTGTAAAAAATTATATACCTTGGAGGATGAAATTAAAAAAAAAGGTTATTACTTTTTCTGCACGAGATTCTATTTCACTACTTGTATATATATATTATTGATGTTGGTAGACGTTTTTTTTTACAATATTGAACAAAAAACAAAAATTATTCGTATAAGGTACGTTTTGAAAAAAAACTTATTTTCGTTTCATATGAGATTTTATAAAATTTTAATATAAGAATTGATCAAATAATTGACAAATTAATGGTTGATAATAAATTGACTTAAGTAATGCAGTAAAATAAAGTAATGAATCATAAATTAAATTTTAAAAATGAACAGTCGTAATTCGAGAAAATTAATTAAAATCGAAAATTAACCGACCAGAGTTGAATTATGTACATTGCTTGCAGAAACTGTAGTCAACTAATGCTTGCATTTAATTAAGATCTGTCTGCTCATAGTTTATAGTAACTTTGTAAACATAAATGAAATTTAACATTTAGTTAGCTACACAAAATAAACAAATTATTTGTAAATGTCGCAGAAGCTAAGACATTAATATGTTCATGTATTTATTAGTCATTAGTGTTGAATTAACTTTATTTAAGACCAAATGACAAATTTTGAATAGCGTGAAATTAATAATTGTGCTATCTATATTTACCAGAATATTAATTTCACAGAATTGGCATTTATTTATCATTTAAACAAAATTTTTAATTAAGAGAATTTCCATTTAACAGAATTTATATTCAACAAAATTATCTTTAAATAAATAAGCTAAAAATATTCCAAAAATACCTAGCAGAAAAAAATTATAAATATTATTGAATAATGAATTTTATTCTGAAAAAACTTTTTCAGAATTTTTTTTTACAATAAATCAGTGTACTTGGAAAGCAATTTCTATCGCCTCGGTAGCGCAGTAGGCAGCGCGTAAGTCTCATAATCTTAAGGTCGTGAGTTCGATCCTCACCCGGGGCATTTTTTTTTTCTTTTGACTATTTTAACAAAAAAATTAATTTTTAAATTATGAAATTTTAATAATATTTAAATATGTTTGAATAATTTTTTTTTATTAACATTTCATGACTACTTTTAAATTTATCCTACATTTTTTTCTAAACTTTACAGCCAAAAAAATAATATTATTTCAAAGAAATTTGTGCTGAATTTAAATGAAATGTTGACTAAAATTAAATTCCCATGAAATTCTGGTAATTGTAGGAAATCTGATAATTATCAAAAATCCGTCGAAAATCCTATTGAAAATTATTCCGAATTCTATTAAAATTCGAGTGGAATTCCGGTAATTGTGACTATATTACAAAAAAATTGAAAATAATTCACAATTAAAAACAAAATTCGAAAAATGGCTAGATTAACACAGAAATAAAAAAAAATAATTAAAAAACTCAAAGAATCATTATAAAACTTTAAGAGACTAATTGCAAATTATAAAAATTGTAGGAAATAATTTTAAACTGAGAAAAATAGTAAATAATTAAAAGAAAAAATTGAAAAATTAGAATAATCAGAAACTTGAAGAAAATATGGACAAAATGACTAAATTAATAGACTGCTGAAACAAAATTTATGAAATATAGCAGAAACATTAAATTTAAAGAAAATAATTAAAAATTGAAAAATGAAGAAACTTATATAAATAATTGTTGGTAATTATTGCGCATTGAACGAATGTTTTGAAAATCGACAAAAATAATTAAAATTGAATAAAATAATTAAAAACGTTGAAAAATAATATTCAAATTTTAGGGGAATAAATAAAAATTTCCAATATTCTAAGAAATAACTAAAAATTAAAGAAAAAAATTAATAAATGAAAAAAAAAATTGAAAAATAACAAGAATAATAGCAAAATTGAAGATAATTTCTGAAAAATGACGAAAATAATTGACAATTAAAAACATAATTTGAAAAATGGCTAGATTAATACAAAATTGGAAAAATATTTTAAAAAATCAAACTACAAATATTTAATTTAAAAAATAATTAAAAATTGAAGAATTAAGAAAATTTTAGAAATAATTGTTGGAAATAATTGCTAATTGAACAACTGGATTGAAAAAAATTGAATCCACCAAAATAATTTAAAATGAGGAAAAAATTTTAAATTGTAGATGGAAAATGAAGTTTTTAAAACATAATTGAGAACTGGAAAGAATAATTGAACAATTGTACTTAAAATTAAAAAAGCATATTGATATTCAAAAAAATAATTGAAAAATGTGATTGAAATTTGAAGAAAATAATCATAAATTGAAGAAATAAATTGTAATTTGAAATAATGGTTTATAATTGAAAAAAGTCAAGTTTTTTGGAATATTGAATAAACATAATAAAAAATTGTATAATGAAATTCACTTTAGAAAATAATTCATAATTTAAAGAAAATTACGAAATGACGAGAATAATTTAATATTAAAGAAAATAATTAAGAAATGGGCAAAATAATTGACAATTGAAAAAAAAATTCGAAAACTGTCGAGAATAATCTGAAACAGAACGAAATAATTAAAAAAGTTAAAGAATAATTATAAAATTTAAGAAGAATTGAAACCCGTTGAAAATTATAGAAAAAATTGTAAACTTATTTACACACTAATTTATATCACTTTCTAGAAATATTTAATTATTCTTTCTTGCAAGTTTTTCTTTTTCAAACAATTTTTTAGGTAGGTAATCACTTTTCTAGTGATTAATTGTATTTATTATTATAATTTGGAAATTATAAAATATAATTTTTTTCAGTTTTATAATTTTTAAAATATTTATTCAGTTTTTTGTCTTTTGTCATAGCTTATCAATTTTTATAATTTTTGAAGACTTTTTTCTTTTATTTAATTTTTCGTAGATCTTATATAATAAATTTTCTCATTTGATTAGAATTTCTCTATTCCTTAGAAATAGTGTTTTTTTTCTTAAAATTGTTTAATTGTTTTTACTTAATTCTTCATTTAAAAAAAATTATTGCATTTTGCTTGATTTTCAAAACAAGTTTTTAAAGTATTTTTTTATCTTTAGTAACATTTTTCCCGTTTTTTACTGATTATCTTATTTATTTTCTTAATTAAAAAAACAAACCGAAAATATTATAACTTTTTGAAAATTATTTTTTCCTCTCTTTTCTAATTTAAATTTTTTGTTTTAAAAAGTTTTATTGTTTATTTCATAGTATTTTGATTTTAATAAAGCAATTTAATCAATCCGCCTGAAACTGTTTAATATTTCATAACGCATTATTACCATACTTCTTAATTTTCTTTCTTTTACTTTCATTGATTTTTTAAACTTTTTTATTTTTGAAGAATTGATTTATTTTTTGCAGGTTTTTCAATTAGTACATTTTTTCCAACTTTCTGCTTTAATTTTCCCATTTCAATGTAAATTATCCTTAACTTTCTTATCTGTTGATTCATAATACTGGTTTTAATAAAATTTTGTAATTTTTGTAATTTATGTAAAATTTCATTTTTTTACATTTTGTTAAGATTCTTTGAAAAATTCTCGATTGTTTAAATGATTATTCGCTAGACACTCTGATAAGATAAAAATGCAGAAACTTTTTTTTTTTTAGGGGGGCCCTGAAATCCTTTTGTGCTTCAGGCCCGTGACAGCTTAAAATAATGCAAGGAAATTTTAAGAATAAATTTGGACGAATTTTTAACTGGATTTGAATTAAATTCAGAAATTATTGGAATTTTGGTTTAAATTTCCGTAAATCCAGTAATAATCGTAATTCCTACAAAATGATTATGAAAAATTGACTGACTAAAATTAAATTTGATTCTGAATAAATTGCAACGGAATTTCGACAGAATTAAAATAGAGTCTTAACGTAATTTTCATAACTTTCAACATTCCACAACAAATTTCATCTGACTTAATTTAAAATTAATTATAATTCTCACAGGTTTCAGCTATAAATTTATTGAAATTCCGTAAATATTTTTGCAAAATTTTGAATAGATTCCAACAGAGTACTTTTGAAAGTTTATATTAATTCTGACAGAATTAAAAAACTTCCGGCGGTAAGCCGTTTAGAACTTTCCTTGGTTTTGAAATAATAATTATTCAAATTTACTAAATTCTAAAAGAATACTTAGAATATTGAGAATATAATTTTGAATATAATTTTATATATTATATATAAAAGAATATTGAGTTACCACACAAGATCTTTTTAATTGCGACTGATTAGCCGCACGCGATTTCGGTAATAGTCGAATTTCTGATAAAAAGTAAATCAGAATTCCCATGTAATTCCGGTAATTATTGAAATTTAATTCCCGTAATTATTGAAATACAACCGAGTATCAACTGACCTCCAACAGAATAACGTGTCAATTATAATGTAATTCTAATTGAATTTAGGAGAATACTAATTGAATTTCACAGGAGTTAGGAATGAGCCTTAATACGTTTCCGATGAAAATTAGAATATAAATTTTATTAATTAGAATTAGAAATTATTAAGAATTTCTGATTAAACTCGAGCAGAATCCGAGAGTAATTCCGGTAATTCAATAAAATACGATTATTATTTTGTCAGAATTTCAATAAAATTTCAATAATAATTATTCCCTGATTCAAAGGATAAGTGACTAATTTAGAATTTAATTCCAACTAAATTCCATCAAAAATAAAACTAAATTATCAGGAATTGATATTTATTTAATAATTAACATATTGATGAATTTTTAATTAGTTCCGATGGTTCCGATAAATTTTATTCATGAATCTCTATTTTAATAAAATCAACTTTTACTTCATTGAGATTTAAATGTGTTCTTCATTAAAAAATATTTCCGAACAATTTATTGAGTATTAAACAAAATTTATAATTATCATAAATTTCTGTCGAGTTCACTTTGTGCAAAAATGTGAAATAACAAGCTAAAATTACAATAATTACATTTTTACATGAATTCGAAATGAATTGTTCGCCAGGCGGTAAAAATGAAACATATTTTGCTCTAATTGAGATAGTTAAAATGAAACGAGCTGGAATGAATTGGAATCGATGAAGGGCATATTTATGAAAGGATCTAAACGTTCCGTTAAAGGAACAATAAATTGGAGGGTGAACGCTCATTAGAATTTCAGACTGAACCCATGAAAGTTAATACGTGACACCCAAAAGGATTTTATAGGAATTTGACTGCTTTCCCTTGTATTGCAAAGCTTGTGTTTCAAGAATGTAAGGGGATGAAAACATCAATTTACTTCTAATTCGGTATTTCGAGTCTTCATTACATTCCGAATAATTCAATTTGTATTGTTGATTAAAAAGTGATAAAACTGTAATTCATTTTTAATCAAAAAGTAAAAATATTGTAATTGATAATTCCCTTTTCATTAAGGAAGTTTTGTCCGAAATTCAGAATTAAGTATTGTCGGTTTTTATAAATTTTTTTTTCAAACATTTTTTTAGAATTTAAAATTTCTATGAAAATACTTTCCAATTTCTAGAGTACGACTATTTTACGCTATGTATTTCAATAAATTTTCTCATATCGTCAAACAATGAAAAATTTACATAGAAACTGCTTTCAGTTTTTTACAGATTTTGACGGAAACCATATGACACGAAAAGAGAAATTATTTTTGCTCTTCCTAAGGCGATTAACTTTTCTCTAGCTTTTCAACTGAAGTTGATATGGGACGCGAAGCTGTCAAAGTTCTTTTGCTATACAGTTTTTTCTTCCTTTAATCCTTATAATCCGTCACGTATGAGTCATCTGAACTGACTTTGAGTTTCGAAATTCTTTTTTTCTCATTTGGTGACAGACTGTTAGTTGTTAATTGAAAAAGACATACGGTCAGATACAAGTTCAGTAAGTACTTCCAAATCAATGAAGGTATTTAATTGTCAATCTAAAAGATATTTTCGTGTTATTTCATTTATTCGGTAGAAATTTTACAATAAAGAGATCTTGATATTTACTGAATTTTGCAATGTATCGTTTTCTTTAAGTTTGTGAAAAACTCATTTTTTAACCTTTTTGGATATTAAAAGAATTTTTTTTTAATGTTGAAACTAGACACAAATTTGTTTGAGGTCAAGCACTCACTCAGTTTTTCAACAATTTCAATAAAATGAAAGGCCACTAGAAAAATTTAACAAGGTACTACCACAAACGTAACATCAAAGACTTTTTTTAATAAAGAGCAGCTTGCTGTTACTGTTAGGGTAATTTCTAAATTTATATTTTGCAAATTTTAAAGTTTTTTTTCGCAACTCCAATTTAAAAACATGTTTTTTAATTTCTTATTTAAATTAATTACCACAAAATTTAAAATAACATTCTGGTAAAACTAAACGTTTCTACATCAATTTACTTAACAATCTTCCAATGCTGTTTATTGCTATTTCTATTTTTTTTTATTTTTACTTCACTTTTATTCTTTTTTAACCACACTCTATTTATCTTCTACAAATACGTATGTACATTGTAGTAGAATGACATTTTTCTATATAAATATTCTTTTCTCTTTTTTCTACGAAGTATCTTGCTAAAGGCTGTTACTTAATTTTATAATTGCATAAAATTTATATTACAATATATTCTAATAATACTTTAATATAATATCTAATATATTAATTCAAATTTGCTTGCTTGAATAATGATAAAAATTGTAGCAAATAATTGAAAACATAATAGAAAAGAATTGTTAAAAATTGAAAAAATGTTTAAATAATTTAAAATTTATTATTCTCAAAGCGAGGATTAATTAAATTTTTAATGAATAGAATTTCAAATTAATTGAACTTCGAAGAATTATAATATACCTATAATTGTAATTGTAGTCTTATTATCTCAGATATATTCTGTAATTCTTTCAATTATTTTTTACAATTTTTTATTATTTTCTTTAATTATTAACAATTATTTCTATCAATTATTTTTTTATTAAATTTATTTTTTAATTAATTTTTGTCTTTTTAAAATATTTTTTGATTTATTTCTGAATTTTTTTTATTATTTATCTCAAATTCTAGTTATTTTTTCAAATTACAATTATTTTCATCATTCTGCAATTATTTTCTTTTATTATTTATAACTCTATGTTGTAATTTTTTCAATTATTTTTAACAAACTAAAATTATTCTCTTCAATTTTTCATTACTTTTATTACTTTGCAAATATTTTTTCGGATTTTGTATTACTTTCATTATTTTTTAATTAATTTCCTAGATTTTAAAATATTTTTCTCAAATTTTAATAATTTTCTTCAATTTTCAATTATTAATGTTATCATTTTGCAATTAATTTCTTGAAATTCTAGTTACTCTCAAATTTCATTCCTCAATTAAATTCCTAAATTTTTAATTATTTATCTCATTTTTCAATTTTTTTTCAATTTTTTTTATCTTTTTGCAATTATTTTTTCCACCTTTTAATTAGATATATTAATCATTTTTCAATTAATTTCCTAAATTTTCACTTATTATTTCAAATTTAAGTTATTGCATCTACTTTTTAATGTTTTAATCATTCTTCAATTTTTTTTCAAATTTCAAATAGTTTGTCAATTTTTAATTATTTTTTTTTATTTACATTATTTTTACAATTTTAATATTATTTTGAATCTTTGTTGACTAATTCCCAAAATTTCAATAATATATCTGAAATTTTCATTATTTTCTTCAATAAATTTTCGATTATTTCTATAATGTTGTAATTCTTTTCCTGAATTAAAAATTCTTGAAATCATTTTGTAATACTTCTTTTACTTTACAAATATACTGTATTTTTTAAAATTATTTTTTCATGATTGCAATTAATATCTACAAATTTCAACTATTTGTATCCTTTTTCAAAAATTTTCTTCAGTGACTCTCATTATTTTTCAATTTTTCTCTTAATTTTTAAATTTCAAATTTCTGCATGCTTCAATTATTCTCTTTAACTTTTTTAAATAAAACTTTTTCAGTTTCAATTATTCCCTTCAATAGCAAATTAGTTTCATTATTTATTAATCAACTTTCAATTTCTTTTGTCATTTTTCAATTATTTTTACAAAACATGAGTTTTGTTTTTTGTATTTTTCAAGTATTTAAATGATGTTCTTGGATTCTCAATCACTTTCTTTTACATCAAATAAATTTTGTAATTTTCTTAGTGTTTATTCTTAAATTTCCATAATTAACTTTAATTTTCAATTATTTTTATCTTTTTTCAAGTAGTCTTGTTTATCTTAAAATATATTCTGTAATTTTTACGATTATTTTGTCACAAATTTTTATTAAATTCTTCAATTTTTATTTATTTTTATCATTTTTAAATTAGTTTTTGTCATTTTCAATTATTTTTTAATAAGTTCTCTAACTTTTTTTTATTATTTATCTCTGATATCAGTTATATTTTTAATTAACGTTTATTTTTATTATTCTGTAATAATTTTCTTTTATTATAACTATATGTTGTAATTTTTTCAATTATTTTTAACAAACAAATTTTTTTTTTTAAATAAAAAATTATTTTTATTGTCTTCAATTTTTTATTATTTTTATTACTTTGCAAATATTTTCTCAGAGTTTTTATTACTTTTATTATTCTTCAATTAATTTCCTATATTTTAAAATATTTTTCTCGAATTTAAATAATTTTCTTTAATTTTGAATTATTATTGTTATTATTTGCAAATTATTTCTTCAATTTTGAATTATTCTCAAACTCCATTCTTCAATTAAATTCCTAAATTTTTAATTATTTATCTCATTTTGAAATTTGTTTTTTCAATTTTAATTTGCTTCGATTTGTTTGCAATTATTTTGGCCACCTTTTAGTTAGATATATATTAATTATTTTTCAATTTATATCCTAAATTTTCATTTATTATGTCAAATATAAGTTATTGTATACACTTTTCCATGTTTTAATCAATTATCAAATATTTTTCTCAAATTTAAATCAAGGTCATCAATTTAAATTTTTTCTTTTTAATTTGTAATGATTTTCACAAATTTTGTATTATTTTGATTATTTGTTTAGTATTAATTCTGAAAATAATTACTTGAAATGAAATAAATTGTCAACTTTTGAGTTACAATAATTGCAATAATTACGAAACTCTTTAATTTAATATTTTGTTTTATTTCTCTTCTCCCCCCCCCTCCACCAGTAAATATTAAGTGTGCAGATAGCAAAAACTTACAAGTCTCCGCCCCTGATTAAGCATATTTTTTAACTTCTATTTTTCTAAGGAATATAGGGGGGTGGGGCGCCAAAGTATTTATCTCGTACCGAGCGCGAAAAACTTAAGTTACGGCTCTGGGCAGATGGAACTATTCAGCGCCGAATTGAGTTGAGGTAATAGTGGCGCGGACGCTCAGTGCTGAATCAAGATGTCCGCCACCAGTGTTTTGTTAAAAAAAATTTAAATAATTGATATCTATCTTTCAAAAGATGATTCTGGGGCTCAATTATGTAAACTCACACTCGATTTCGATTTCGCATTCGCTTTCGCGTTCAATTGTTATCAATAAAAATTTTTCTTAAAAATATTAATAGATGTAGCCAATTTCAGTAATTACATTTTTTTGAAAATGATACGCTAGTTTTTTTTAAATTGCGATAAATGCAACAAATAAGGTGTAAAAAATAAAAAAAAAGTGTGTTAAGTGTAAGAACATGTTAAAATCTGTGATAAATTATAGTGTCATGACGTGATGATGGTTATTGGGAAAGGAAAAAGTTTTTGGTTACGTAGAGGTTAGTATTATGTTTGTAAATTAATTATTTAATCTGTAACTAAAAAAAAGTATTAATTGTTTGAGATGTTTTTAAAAAACTAAAATTTTGAATAATATTTTTTACAAAATGTTGATTGATAAAGTTTTAAATTTATAAATAAAGTAATCAAAAACAAATGTTTACATATTTTCAATGTATATATTTTAATGTTGGTTAGAATATTAAATTAAAACTACAAATTTTGTGAATTTGCAGATGCACATTTAGTTTTAATTTAATAATCTAACCTACAGCAAAATAAAACCTTAAAAATGTATATGAAGGTTAGTATCATGTTTGTAGAAAGAATTACCTATTAATTGTTTAAAACGTTTTTAAGAACCAAACATTCTTAATAATGTTTTTTATTGCCATAGTTTCAAATTTATTAGTAAAAGAATAAAAATCAAATGCTTATACATTTTTAAGGTTTATCTTAAATTTTAAGAAATAATAAATCAATGTAATATAAACCTATTTATTTATATATAATATATTTGTTAAATAATCACAAATTTGTCAAATAGTTTAAAAACTGAAATTTGTCTTTGTTACTTAATACTTAATTTAAATAAGTATTTAATTTAATTACTTTATTTTTCCCTTGTTTCAAATCAAATTTATTGATTCGAATTAAATATATATTTGACTAAAATTTGACGAATTATTCCAATTTAGAAATTAGAAATAATACATTTTTTTAAAGGAGTAAATTTAATTTTTTTAATTTAACTTAATTTGCATCTGCAAATTCACAAAATTTGTAGTTTTAATTTACTACTCTAACCAACATCAAAATGTAAATATTGAAAATATGTAAACGTCTGTTTCTGATTACTTTATTAATAAATTCAAAACTTTATCAATCAACATTTTGTAAAAAATATTATTAAAAATTTTAGTTTCTTAAAAACATCTCAAACAATTAATACTTTTTTTAGTTACAGATTAAATAATTCTTTTACAAACATGATACTAACCTATACGTAACCAAAAATTTTTTCCTTTCCAAATAATCATCATCACGTCATGACACTATAATTCATTACAGATTTCAACATGTTCTTACACTTCACACACTTTTTTTTATTTTTTATACCTTATTTGTTGCATTTATCGCAATTTAAAAAAACTACCGTACTATCATTTTCAAAAAAATGTAAACACTGAAATAGGCTGCATCGATTAATATTTTTAAGAAAAATTTTTATTAATAACAATTGAACGCGAAAGTGAATGCGAAATCGAAATCGAGTGTGAGTTTACATAATTGAGCCCCTGTTCGGTTTAACAAGTTGTCATGTAGACCACAAAGTTTAATAATAAAATTTGAACAATCAAATAAATACGATGCTGAATTTAATAAGTCAAAATAGAATTGAATATTAATTACCCAAATTTTAGGTTCAACTAAATAGAAATAAATGTAAATTAAAATAACTTTTTGAATTAAAATAATCTTTAGAATTTGTGACGATGTAAATCGTCAACATTTATATTTTATTTTGTCTTTCCTTAGAAATCTTTAATTTAGTTAATTTCGTATTAATTTATTGAAAGTGCCCAAGGTTGTATTATTATGAGATACGAGCCTGAGTGCCGAGTATTGATTTTCTTGTCGATCCGTATCTCTCGGCTTTCTCTAGATCAGCGGTCTCATTATTGTCGTTCTTCGTTGAATTCATAAATTGCGATTTGCGCAGGTCAAGTTCACAAATAGTAACGAAGGTCAGCGGTAAGATTCGAATGTTTCTTTTAGGTGCAACTGAAAGGATGTATGATTTTCTAGCGGCTGAGAAAATGAGACACAGTAAGGAAGAAGACGTGGAAGGAGAAGGATCGCGGAAAAGAGGATCTACCGGTCGATTTGGATTTGCCATGTGCTCGATCATTCATTCACGTGTGATCCCCGAATTGTTGTTTAGTTTTGAAAAATGTTTGTATAGTGTTAAATGAATTTGAAAAAATTAGTGTGAGATTAATATTGAAATTATTGTTTTGAATAAACAAGTCTTCTTTTAAAGTGAAAATGAAGAATTGTTGTTTCTTTGAGAGTCCCAGGAGTCCCGAAAATTAGGTCTGCTGTTCAGTTGATATCATTCTATTTCACTTCAAATTAGTGAGTTTGTTTATTCTTTTGGCAGCGACGTTTTAGTCTCAGCGGAATCTCCCTTTTGATTTAATCAGCACAGAGATGGTTTTGGTTTTTGGTAGTTTACTAATATTTTTGAATATCGAGACGATGCAAATTCGCTTTCGTAAATCAAAATAATCTCTTTATTTTAACATAATTGCACAAATTGTTCAGCTTACATTCGGCTGAACTATAGCCTGAAAATGATTCCAGACAGGTGTGTAATTTGTATTTTTAAATTAACCACTAATTGGTGTTGGATCACCTTCAATTATTATTTTCTTGATAAACTGTGCGATAAAGCAGTGCGACCAGGTAACTCTGCTGATTGGTAGACAATCGTACGAAAAAGCAATGTTTAAAAATTTATCTCTGTTCTGATTGCCGAAATCAAAAACAATATTTAGTGCTGTAAAAATTTGCCATTTCAGAAACATTCGTAAAATTTTCATCAGTTTATCGAGAAGGAAGTGTATCTGTGGTATTATAGATGACGCCCAGGGGGACTGACGAGCCAAATGCGAAATCGTTGTCCGCAGTTGCGTTTTCGAGTTAAGTATGCTTTACAATCAACAGCAGTGCGAACCATTGCATCGCATCAGACAAGCAGGAAACTGCAGTAGGAAGGCTACTGCAGCATACCTATCCTACACCGCATCGGGGATTTCCCCATAGTCCAATTCTGTGCACACCGTTAACGCCACTGGTGGTTCGGGAGGTTAGGTTAGGTTTGGTTAGGTTAGGTTAGAGCGACTCTAAGTCCATTATGCTGTTATGGGGTGTTATTTTCACCCCAGCACTTCGTTGCTCTCAATTGTAAACCGTACTTTACGTCTCTCTCGCGTTCTTCCGTGGAAACTCACTGTAATCGATACCAGGTTCCTGTACCTCCTCCCTCGCGTCACTGACTTTCCCTTGTCCTCATCTTTGCAACCCCTTTTCCCCTTTTTGCTCCCCCTGATTCTTGTAACAGCTCCAGGGTCTTTGGCGCACTTCATCCTTGTCTGATACCTCCTACTGTTTACCCTTGACACCCCAACCTCACGCTTTTCCTCCGTCTATGATGCAGACTCACCCTCTGTGATTACAGGCAAATACCGGTTGAATAGTTACGCAACTGATCAATCATCTTGACAGTTTAATATACGGAGAAAAATGGAACCACTGACTTCCAACACAATTTTTGGAAATTATTTTGTTAGAAAATCTTTCACTTCATGCGCAAAATAGCCAAGTTAAATGGTCGTAAAACAAAGTCAAGCCGAAAATTTTGCGCAAATCACAGCAATCTTATTGCTTGAGAGGGTGAGTTTATAACGTTTCACTTAGCTGCATGGTGTTTTCTAATCTTTAATCTTCCTTAGGTATTCTAGAATTCCTGTTCAAAAGAATCTCCTCTGTTTTATGACACTACCTGTGCTCGTTATGCAGTCCTTGAATTCGGGAAAGAATCATTTTTCTTATAGTTCTTTGGGGCAATTGTCATCTCGTCTCCAGACTAGTCCCCCCCCCCTTAGGCCTCCTCGTCACCAGACTACCCCCCTTAGGCCTCTAGTCCTACAGACTAATTAAGTCTGGGGACGAGTTGATGCGTCCCCGTTCTTTGGGTCAACCAGAGCCTGATGAGCACATTCAGGTAGTTCACTTTTGACTCCCGAACAGTTTACTTCGTGTGCTTTATGAATCTTTATTTTTACGCCATTAAGATCTTGGCTTAATTTTTTTTAAGTTGATATTAGTTTTAGAATTATTAAATTGTTATCTTGTTCAATTCAAATCAATTACAAAAAATCAAAAATGTAATGAGTAATCTTAATGAGGTTTTCAGAAGTTTTTGTGACGGGTAAACAAATGTGACGTATTCTTATTTAATATATTATTAACCTTTTTAAAGATAATAATCTTAACAAGGTTGTACAATTAGTTAACTACACAATCTCTGCATCAAATAATGTCACAAAAATTTTGTTATTACCACTTTTGTTAAAAATTTAATTGGCTACAACTTTGGTAAGTAATTTCTTTTGGTATTATTGTTTATTAAACAATATATAAACAATATTAAATAATAATATTAAACAATATTGTCTTTATCTATACTTTGTTTATAACGGATGAACAATTGTGACGTATTCATTGAACTAATAAATTTACTTGTATCTAATAGCTCCAAAACTGTTTATATGTTTTCCATGTTTTAAAAATCGATAACCAAATTCTTTGGCAACCATTGGCCCGATCAACTTGAAATTTCTTCTCGTTATTCTGCACATAATTATTCAGTATATTTGTCGTGGAAGTTGTTTTTTAAGTGACTTGGTTCTTTTATCGTCAAAACCTAAAATTTCTAATAAAAATCGCTATTTCAAATTCAAACGCTCGCCGCACTTTGTCAAACGGATTTTTTCAAAAACCTCTACGTCAAAGACTAAACTATAATGCAAATTGTAATAATCATTTCGGTTCGTTTATTTTCATTGTACATTAAACTGTAGTGGTCAACGTTGAATAACTATTTTTTGCAACTATCGTCAGAATCCTAAAATAATCGTCCAACATTTCTTATAAAAATTATATAAGTCAATATAGCCAAAAAAAATAAAAGTAATTAATTTTTTTTTAATTTTCTTCTACGTTAACCAGCGTTTTTTTTTATACATGTGGCCCACAAATCGATAGTAGTTTTCCTTTCTACCCTTCACTTCGAGTAATAATTTTGTTGATTTGTTCGTGAAGAGTTTGTTCTTGGAAGCTGATCAGAAATGAGAAGGGGCAAAAGTTGCAAGGGTGGAAGGGAATTACGTTTATTAAGGTCACAAGACTGAGGGTGGCAGGGTTCCCTCAGTTAGGAAACGGAGTGAGAGAGCCACTGGTAGGAGACAGAAAGAAATATTTTTATCGTCTCGGGCTCGAGAAACGTCAGGAAAGAAAGGTGGACTAAGGTATATGCGAAAGAAAACGCAAAAAAGTACCGCATCGTAAAAACGATAAAACGCTACACACACGTGCGCAAAACAAGTGGGCTTCAACTGAGAAATGGAACAACACTCAGAGAATTGTAATATTACTACGAGCGTTTTCTATGAAATTGAAAACATGGTTTAAAGGATTTCTTAGTTTATGATAAGATGTTGATAAACAATATCACCTAACCAAAGACCATATTTTGCTCTAAAATGTTTTGATTAAAATTTATATTTTATTTTGTCTTTCCCTAAAGATCTTTAATTTAGTTAATTTTGTAGTAATGTATTGAGATTGACCATGGTTGAATAATGAGATACGGTTACGGATGTCGAGTATTGATTTTTGCTCGTCGATCCGTATCTTTCATCTTTCTCTAAATTAGCAGTCTCATTATTTTCGTTCTTCGATGAATTTAACGAAGGTCAGCGAGAGGTTCCGAAATTTTCTTTTAGGTGACGCCTGTCCTTAGGTATAACCGAGAGGCTGTATGGATTCCTATCAGCTGAGGGAATGAGACACAGACACGGAGAAAACGTGGAAAAGAAAGGATCGCGGAAAAGAGGATCTACCGGTCGATTAAGGTTTGCCATGTGCTTGATAATTCATTCACTTATTTTTCTTTTGGTCGGCGTCCGAAACACTTGATTTTTGGAAAAAGTTCTATACCTAGTGCTAAATAAGTTTAAACGTTGTAAAAGTGAATCTAGAAATTTTGAGTCTCAACTTCGTATCGGCATCGCGGCGTAAGAATCTTAGCGAAATCTCACTTTCGATTTTTGATCAGCACGGAAACAGTTTGGTTTTTGGTAGTTTATTAAGAGTTTTTAAATATCGAGACAATGCAATTTAGTTTTTCTTAAATCATTATTCTGTATATTTTAATATAACAGACGTCCAGTTTTGTTTATTAAGGAGAACTATTTGTAGAAACTTAACAATCCAACAATTAGGTTTATATAACAAATATCAGTGTATTATTAGTTGAGTCCTTAATTCTTTTAGCGCGTCGAAGCGCATTCTACTGGCAATTTACTTAACAAGTTTACCTTTGAGTAATGCAGGGAAGCTATGTTGCACGCGGTCCAATTGAAGGCAAAGGCATACCGGAACTGGTAGTGCATTCGCTCAGTGTTAATTCCACAATGTTGGTAGGAAAGTACTTGGAAGAGGGTGAATGTAAATGGGCAAAATTATTCCTGAGAATTGAGAGTGTTAATTAAGTCGGTGAAAGCTTCTGATTCTGTTTGTTCATGTTCTTTTGATACTTTGAGAGAAAAGCGAACGAATTTGAGCCATGCATGTAATATTCAACAAGTCGTAATTCCATGAATTACACGAGAATCCTCGAACTAGATGTTTTTTTCGACATTTACCTAACGTATTAATGAATCCACTAATCCATTTAAATTAATATATGAAAATTTTTAATAATTAGGCAAATATTATTTTCTGGAATAACATTAAAAATTTATGAAATATACATTTTATAACGATATTTTCTAAATTCTAATTTATAATAGATATTAAATTTAAGTTAATATTATTTTTTAAGGTTATCAAAGTGTCTTTCTGGAATTTTAAATAGGTAGGTTGAATGTTTTAAAAATCAAGACTTTATTCGTACTTCCCAAATGCGCCAAGAGGGCTTAATAATTGCCACTTCAAATTTATCAACGATGCAAAATTCAATCTCAAAAATACCACCAGCTAGCTCATCTGGTGCGGAGAGGAACCTGAGTCGACAAGTAGACAAATTTAACGAAAAGGTGCCATGCTTCCTAAAATTAAAAGTTCAAGACTTTTTCTAAAAACTAAGAGCAAAAATAAAATTAAATAAAAAATTTCCAGATTACACAATAAACAATATAACATTCATTAAAAATAACCAGAATTAATTGAACTTTACAATAACACTATCTAGGTAAAATCATAATTTTACCTCATTCATTCTCCGAAAGGAACTCACTGTAATAAAACTCGTTCAGCCCTTAACAAACAGAAAATTTTCTTCCATCCTGAGTTAGGCAGAAGTACATGACGATTTAAAATTCTAATTTCACAAACAGAATACAAATAGCCAATTACCAAAAAAGAGAAACTTATGACGATCGCCGCCAATTCAGTAGGCACTCAATTTTAACAATAGTTAACAATATATATTTCTATTGTAAAATATTATCGTGTAACGATTAAAAGCTATTAGCCATTATATCCTTCAAATCGCACATTTTAATTAATATAAAATTGAAAAAGAAATTATTAAAAATTATTAAATCTAACAAATAGATCAATTTGAGACACGAAAATGTAAATTAAAATAAAAGAATAGTCGGGATTTATCGTCAATTTATAAAATTATATTTCGTCAAAATCAAAATAAAAAATAAACATTTGAAATCCATAAATAAATTAATATAAAATACCCGATACACACATACTTTGCACACAACGAATATTCGATAATTACATACAAAAACAAAGTTTCATAAACAAAAATAAAATTAAATATACATATAAATATAAGATGAAATAAATAATTGAAACAAAAACAATAACACCAAAAAGACAATTAAATAATATAAAATTTATCGTTCCCAGCGATTGTTATCCATTTTTCTTTGACGAGTGGGTCAATTTTAGGAAGAAGCGTGCTGAATAACGAGCAGAATTTGAGCACAACGGCATCATTTCTTTTTTTTAGCGTGGACCACCTTTTTGTTTCCTTATTATTAAGGTTTATTCAGGGTTAACCTCCGTGCACCCAGATAAATTCAACCCCACCGTCCTCATTTCTTATGGAAATCGTCACATGTATTTAAAAATCGCCACACTGATAAAAAAAGGATAAAATAAATAATTAACATAAATTACACAAAGACACGATATAAAACACAAACGAAATAAATTAAAATAAAATAGGAAACTTTGTGTTGCCGGCGACACACAAAGTCGTGACGATTTCGGATTCATCGCCAGGTAACGATTGTGAGGACGATGGGTGCGGAAGAAATTTCTTAATCACGAAAATTACCCCTTCCCCTCGTCAGACCCCACGCCCTTAAGATATCTTGGCGCCCAGGTAATGAAGAGACTAGTCATATTTATTGAATTCAAATTAAATTATTTTTGTCATAGATATCGAATCCCTTCAATCGTCCGTTCTAAAAGTTTCAACACGAATGGCTAATCCGAAACAGTTAGGCTGCTTTTAAGCATTCTGATGCAGTCTGGAGTCCCGCTTAGGTGGGGATTAGGTTTAGGTGGGGGGTCACGCTTGGATTGGCTGGGCCAGTAGCGGCTCACTAATCGCCCACTCACGGAACATAAAATAAGTGGAGACCCTTTGTTTTTTCCTATATCATGATTTACAACTATTTTATTGCTATCAATGAAAACTGATTTTAAAAATTTTTAAAATATCGAAGCAGTGCAAGCATTTGGTTTCAGAATCAGAAAACTGAAGGGTAGAAGATATTTGAAGTATAGTGGAATTTAGAACCCTTCAACTTGTGAAAAATGGAGAAAGGGATAGCACTTGAAAGCAACAGCCAAGTCGAAAGTCGATCCTTGGAGTGAGAACCGCATCAGACGACGACGGGGTTTCGAATAAATACCCTGCGAAATCGCCCGGAAAACTCGTTCCGTTCCCCCTAGCACGAATTCGTTTTACTCGAGTCGAGTCTCACTCGCGAATCACTTTTACTTTGAGCATGGCTTACCGATCCGTCGTTTCCTCATCCCCTTTTTCTAACACGCTTCCAAGCCCTTTTCGCCACCCTCAACTTTTTTATTGTCCCGAAAGGCAAGCCAATGCACAGGGACGATGAAATTGTCCGCAACTCGAGATAACGAGTACCAAATTACTCAAAAATCTCGTTTTGTTCCTGCGTTTTGATGCAAAGCGGATTATATTTTAAATGAACAAGCAGACTACATTTACAAAATTTAAGTCCAATTTGTATTTTAATAAAGAACGCAATTTTGTTTATATCATAAAAAACAGCAGTTTTTTTTATTTATCTACATCATTGCTTGAAAATTAGTTTCCGAATAAAATGTAAAAACAAGGTTTTCAAAAGTATTGCGAAAAATTTCTTAAAGTAATACAAAAAGACAGGCGGATTTTCAGCAAACACAAATAAAACAAGGATGTAAATTAAATTTAATAAAAAAGTTCCTGTTGACTCTTTGTCAGAAAGAAACAAAATTAAACATTCCTTCTGAGCAGAGAATGGATCAGATGTTTTTCTTGAGAACGTAATGGACCCTGTTGTTTTAAAATTCTACTGTCTCCGATATCAAACTCTTCTTGAAAAAAGTAACAGAAAATTTTTATTAGAGTTTTGAAATATTGTTGTTGAAAATTACTTTCTTTATGTATAACTGAATAATTACAAAGAATTTTTATTTAAATTTAAAATAAAACTTTTTTATCATATAGTTACTTTTTTTCAGGACTTTAATATCAGATAAAAAATTGTGGAAATTATTTGTGGCCTTGGGCCCGTGGTTGTAATAATTAAAACAGAACGTTCAAATTAAGGTGTAATTATTATTTAAATACATTTTCGTTGCGAACTCAGCTCATCACGGCTACAGTGAAATAAAATGTTTAAATTATTTCGGTAACACTACATAAAAATATTTTTTAAAAATATAAAATAATTAAAATGCTAGTCAACAATGAACATAAAAATGTCAATAAAAGACTTACACGCATTTGAAACAACGATGTGTTACAAAAAAAATCCAACAAATACTAATAACATTGATTTTACACAAAAAAACACAACAAGTAAACATTGCTCTTTGTTTCTTTTTTAAAAAATAATTTTTTGCAAATTTAACAATTTTAATATTGCGTGAATTGTATGAAGACAAAATTTAATATATTTACAATCATCACTAACGAGTAACAAAAACGTACTGACTAATTGTAATTACAAATCACACCTCATTCGTTAATTGAAAGTTCTGAAGGCCAATTAGAAATCAGAAACTCAAAACCAGAATTTACCTTATTTAAAATTTTAAGTTATATTTGTTGAAATATAATACTGATAATATATATAAATATATGTAATATATAATTTACAATTTCAATTAATGGGACAATTAAAAATATTGCATGAAATAATTATGATCCATTTTATATTTAATTCCAAACATTTTATTATTTGTTTATTCAGAATACTCATATTATTATATTTTTTAAGATTGTTATTTTATTGAAGTGTTAAAGGCGCAGTTGAGAAATTTTGAATGAGCTCTCGCATAACGGAATTTGCTTGTGATATTTTCTTAGAGTGGCTTTTCCTGCAGTCAGTTAGCATAATCTTAGGAGTCCCATTAAAAGAAGAAGGAATCCCCACTCTCCCAGGAGATACCAGTGTTATAGTAAGACGGTTCTAGAAGTGGGCGGGGCGTCCCTTCTCACGCGCGTAATATTCTACCCCCTCTTCGCAGCGTCAAGTAGAGGCCCGATATAAATACGACTCTTTCTTGCCAATCCTCAGTCTCTTGGTTGACGAGACTCGAGGCGGACCTCAGTTTCGTGTTATGTTGCTCAAGACAGACGGCTCTCATGTTTACTTAATTTGAGGTACTGACCTCTCTCATTTTTTAAATATTTCATTCGGAATTCATATTGGAGAAGAATAGCCCAGCCTTTTTCAATATTACTAGAGGCGCTTTTCTGTAATTTAGAAAATGGAGAGGGACCTATGCGTCCTCTATGAATTAACCCAATTATGACGCGAAGCGAGTTCTTCTAGGATCTCGAAAAATATTGATGGGAACCAATATTTGCTCACCTAATTGGTAACCAAAACCTTATAAGGAATCTTTTCTTCCATTGGAGAGTATTATAATTTCGCCCCTGGTAAACGCATGTGTCGTCACGCATTATGGAATGAAAAAAATTTTTGATTTGTTGTAAATAATAATTTTAGTTTTTAGTGTTCTTTTCTTTTTTAAATTAATATTATATTATATTTCACAGTACATTAACTTAAAGCAGATTGAAGTTTGAGCATATTCAAAATTTCACTTAAACTGCTTATGCAAAATTGAGTTTTCATGTTTATACTGGCTCTAAAAAACTTATTGCGATCTGGGCTGATGAGAGAATTTTATGAGCTTTAGTAGTTGAGAAGAAAAGCGGGTCGAAAAAGTAAAATCCCCAAAGGGTCTATGATAAAAAACGGAAGGAAATTGGAAAAGAAAACAATGGAAATAAAATACAGGATTCCAGAGAGGATTCTGGCAAGAAAAAAATGCTTACTAAAGCAACAAAGTGTTAATGCACTCAAAACATCTAAAGAAACCTGAGAAAAAGATTCCAACGTAAAAAAAACTCTCCTGTATTTTTGTACTTTAGAGAAACTGATACTTGCAAAATTAGCTGCACTCACTCTTTAGATCTCTACGGTCGATTTCAATATTTATTTTCGTTAAGCATTAATTTTATTTTATCTTAAACGAATAAACTTTACTTTAAAAGACAGACAGTAGTTTTCAACAAATAAAATGTACTTTGTTTTTTTAGAAATCGATGTATAGAATGGAAAATAAATAATACATTTTTCAATTTCATTTTATTATGCAAATATTATCTTTACGTTTTTCCGATCAAACGATTCTGGACATTTTTCACTCAGCTTATTTTTATTTTATTAAAATGATGAATGTTTTTAAATGTATTTTTAAGCTTCCGTTTCATATTTTCGCGCTTATTTTTCATGAGAACAAAGAATGAATAAAACTATGTGTTTGATCTTTTTTATCAAAAAAATTAATTAAAACGAACTTTACAAAACATTTTTAATGCGCTTAATATAAATTTGATTTGTGTTTCTAAAATATAATTACATGCGCGAATATTTTCCCAAAGCTTTTAATTAAATAACGCTTGGAAATATGTTTAAAATATTTGTGAAATGTTAATCTAACAAAGGATTTTGAAAATTAAACTGTCACATTTATAAAAAACAATATCTCTAAAGTACAAACAGTATATGGATTCAATCTAAAAACTGTATAAAATTTTTATAAACGGTTCGGATTTTACTTTATTTTACGTCAATTGCTTGCCCATTTTCTATGAATTTTTTTAAAATTCATATTTGATTGGCGTCAATAAAAGAGATTATACTTATTGTTGATAACAATTAAGAACAAAATATTTCTGTTTCTATATTTTGAAGTGCGGATTAAAAATAGACATAATCGAATGAAGAGTTTGTTGTTAATTTTAACATCATCTCGTTTTACATCCACCTAAAAGTTGAAGAAGGAAAGAGGTGAAATTAACCTACGAGGTAATAATTTATCGAAAGTGAGAGAAGCCAATTACCATATCGATTAACACCTCATAATCACGTTTCTGCTAGAAGTCTCAATTTCCCATATTAAATGAAGTTCCCGCTGAAAGTTGGCTCTCGAAAGTTTGTAAAATTTCGAAAAAAATTTTTTCTACAACGGGAAAAAAGTTTGATGGCACATGTTTTGAGTGGTGGGTTCGCAAAGTAATTTTTTTCCCCGGGGCAATAACAGTAAACCCTTAAAATAAAGCTTTTCACGACGAACCTTTGAGCATGATAAACCGGTCGAAACTTCCATCGAGGAATTTATATACTATATAGTAGAAGACAATTTATCTTTTTTCTCAAGCCAGTCAAGTAAATCGACACGAGTATCAGTTTTGATGTTTTATGGTCACGTTTGCGCTTAAGGAAATATAAAAAATAAGAAAGGATTGTGTGTATATATATATAATATATATATAGAAAGAAGAAGACAAGGAGAGGAAGTGATTTTCGTTCCATTTCCCGTTGACATGCTCGTTCGAGTGTTTCTAGCTCCGATACATCAGCCATTTAAGGATGAGATATGACAAAGACTTTTGAAGGGTTTGTCGGGCGACAATATTCAATACACCAGCGACGATTATATGGATGTATAGAGCAACAACGGCTCGATGTGCTCTTTGCGTTATTACTTTGAAAATTTCTCCCGAGTCTCTGGTTTGATCGTTAAAAAGCGGAAGTAGAAACGACCTCTCGCTCTAACTTTTAACGAGACCACGCTGTCTGGAATTTCTTTCCTTCGATGGTTCCCGCTCAAAATCAACCAGCTCCGTGTACGCGTTTGATGAAGAAAAAAACTTTCTAATGGACAGAGTTCACTTGGATGTGCAGGCCAGCGATGAAGCGAATAAGAAAAAAAGAATTTCTCTATTTCGGATATTTTTATACGAAAAATCCACCCACGTTATTGGAAGTTTGATTGACTTCTGAATAGATCTGAACCCTCGTAAATGTCCCATTAAAGCGTCTAAATTTTTTTCTATTGACATAGAAATTAAAAAAAAAAATTGTCAGTACTCTTCCGACAAATATTTTTAAAAAAACACTTTACTTGCAGTGTATAAGAATGTAAAAAGAAAAAAAATCTTTTATAATAGAAGCATCATAGAAAAGTCGCTTATCCACTTTTTTATCCTCTTATATTATTTTTTTTGGGTTATCTCTTTTTTGCCAGTAAATAGTATCGACCGAGAGAGAAGTACTTTAACAAAAAAAGAATGGAATGACACAATCAGTCCTTTATTTGTATCTAACTTTAGATGAACACAAACCTATTTTCTGACATCAGAATGAACACTCGACTCTCGTTTTTGTCCTCTCCTGGGGTTGGATCAATAAAATTGTTCGAAACAATTTTCATCTGGCTGATTGAAATTCAAACTGATTTCAAACAATTTCCGCAAACGTGGAATTTTGTAATAAAGTTTTTATTTTAGCTTTCTGTTAATAAATTATTTTCGAGTAGTTTGTTAAAAGTAATTTAAGGGAAATAATAATAGAAAGTTTATGGAACTAAGAGATTTCTGTATTAAAAAATAGTTGTACCTCTCTCTTAGCTAATTTTACTCTACGTAGAAAGATTTCCTGGAAAAAAGTTTATGGGAATTCTTTAAAACCTTGCGAAAGTTCCAATAGAAAATTCTTTCTGAAATGTGATTATAATTTTTGTTAAAGCTTTTTGTAAAAAGTGCAAACTAATCAGAGTTGTATAAATATCTGAATGACAACTTTCACCTAGCCTTTCTTGGAAGCAAGAAAATTGTCTTTCTAACCAAAAGGAATTTTTGCTTGGCCATTTTTCCCATGACATCAAACTTAATGCTGTATGATTATCGACTAAGTTTATAAACAGAAAATTTTCTGTTAGAAATTGATCGGGAGATGGTTATTTCAGCGTTCCTTGAAGATTAAAACTGAGTAAATTTAAGATGATATAAAAAGGCACCTTTATCAGATATTCCATGTGGTAAATTCGGTAACCTGTACACATTTGAAGATGTTAGAAGTGTTTGGTTATATTTTAGAAAAATTCACCGCACTTTTATGTTTCAGGAAAAATATTTTTTTATTATTGTAAATTGGGAATACGTCACATTTGTTCACCCGTTATGAACACAAATTAGAGCACCTATAAGGAAACCGTTGAGAAATGCACTTGAAAACCCGCCCGATGTAGACTGTTCGAAAACCAAATGGGAACTCTCTTAAAGATCTTTGACAGATTAATTATTGTTTCGAGATGCTTACAGAAAGCCATAAACTACACATTTAAATCTTGCAGGAAATTTCCCTTATAGGTTTAAACATGTTAAACAGCTTGCAACATTTCGTTCGTTAATCTGAAGTAAAGCACCTCTATCAGATTAATCAAGACTTAAAAATTTTTAAATTTTTTAGGTAGCTCGCAGAAGATTATTATTGTAGCGGAATCTATGTTTACAAAGGAAAATGAAAAGAGAATACCTTCTTTGAACTCCCCATCTCTGGACTCAGCAGCGTCTCGAGTCGCGTCCGCCAAGAGACTGAAGAATTATCGAGCGAGGACTGAATATATACCAGGCCTCTGCTCGACGTTGCGAAGAGGGGGAAGAGAACGGCGCAAGAGAGATGCGCCACCACACATTCTCCCAGCGTCGTAAAGCTGATTATATAATGACTTAAGAGTCCTTCGCAAAAAAAATACGTTCACTAGTCTCTTACAATTTTAAATTTTACTGTTCAATTTCTCGTTAAACAAACTTACAACTGCTAATGTGAAAAGGGGATTATATTAAATAATAATCTTTTAATTGAAAACAAACTTTATTTAAATTTCTCTGCAAACTTTCTCTTCAGCAAAATGTAATTTGTATTCGAGGCAATCGCACCATAAACAAAAACACGTAATATAACTTTTTTGCAGGTAAAGTTTGAAGCTCTATTGAAAAGAAGCGCAAACGTCATTTTGACGAAATCATAATGAAAAGCGTGCAGCACCGATAGCGCTTTTCTGTTGTGGTTCTGAATAAAGGTTGCTTTTGATTCGAAATGCATCAGTAGTTTCTACTTTTGGACAGTCAACGCATTGATTACTTTTATCATTTGGTTGAACGTGAGTGTTATTTAGAGAAGGCGACAAATACAGTGCGTTATACCAGCGACAATGTTAAAACAAATCATCCCATACCGCTGGGGGTTCAATGATTGATTTTAACGAGAATATTTGACAATTATGCAGTGCAGGTTTCGTCCAACCAGGAAATAATGATCGTCCATTGGAACAAATAAAGACAAAGGGGCAGAGAAAAACGCGATATGTCGACCGTGTACATGTGTAATGTGTTTAAATATTACTCAATTTATGTAGTTACTGCACCAGTTATCGACATTTTGAAAATCTGTTCCGGCATCCACTAAATGCACAAAAAGAAACAGTTTTAGTTTTTCAACCCAACCGTTGAAAAGGGCGACAAAAAACTAAACTTTGCTTGCATAGAGTAGAACATACGAAACTCTTAAATGATCCCTAGTTTAATATTGACAAAAAAAAATGAGGGAAAAATATTGATAAAGGAAAAAAAAAAGTTTGTAGAATGTTCAGAAAATTTTGATTGACTGAAAAATTACGGTTGGTTTGTTTCATCGAATTTGTTCAAACCTTTTTAATACTTTTAACGAAATAGCTTGTCAATCTACGGTACACTGTTTTTAAGAAGGTAGTAGAGTGGGGAGTAGAGCGTGATTGGCTGAAAGTAAAAGTAACGTCATAGAAGAGGGGATAGATGCGCGAACATGATGCGCAGCTGCTGTCGAAAAGGATCTCCACTCTTTTGATACTCTATGGTTCTATGAGCCTAATGAAAGGTCACTGAGGGCAGTTCCCTTTTGACGTTCGAATAGTCTACTTCGTGCTAGTTTTGAATTTTTATAGCAATATACCTAGAGTTTAAATTAAAATTTTGTAATGCCTTGTCCTAGAAATATTAAATTGTGACCTCGTTCAAAGCAAATCAATTACGAAGAGTCAAAATTGTACAAGCAATTAGCAATCTTAATAAGTGCTTTATTATGTTTTCACAACGAATGAACAAATGTGACGTATTCATATTAGTAATAAAATAACTTGCTTCTTATAACTCTAAAATAGAGTTCATTTTTTTCTAATTCAACTTTGTAAAATGATCAGAATTTTTTTTTTTCTGGCACATCAAGCAACCAACAATTTTAGCTTTTTTTTAATAGTAAAGTATGGTTATTTCAACATTATAAAATACTTTTCCTACTAATTTAATTAACAAATCGAAATCAACTGTTCCAAAAGATTTCAACAAATTCTCCTCTCATAAATTGAAAATTATAATCTATCAAAAGGTTTTGCAAACTATTGTCACTAGGGATTAAGAATGAATATTGTTGTTAACGAAGCCACAATTGCAACTCCGATTATCATTCATTATGTTCTCTCTACTTTCAAAATGTGGTCTAGTCAAATCGTACCTCATTTTCATTGAATGCTTGTGGAAGCAAAATCGGTTGCAATGTGTGACGTGAAATAATGGATATTCCATTGTTCAAAACGAACTGGAGTTGGGAAGCCAACTCTGGCTTTTATTATAGGCGGAATCTCGCTTTTATAAGCCACTTAGCTTTTTCGAAGAGGTTGCCTTATAAAAGCAGAAGAAGACTCATTTTTATCCCTCTCATTTAAGAAATAAAGCGAACCTCTCAAGTTTGGATCAAGGATAAATATTACCGTTGGAGTTGGAAGTTCAGAGCGACTGCTTTCTTGATTTGATTTAAATTTGTAATCAAGTTCTTTCTATGTTTCAGAGCTTTTATGAAAAAACTTAATTCAAAATTTTGTAACAATGAAGTCAGAAAATATAAAATTCTAATTTTATGACCTTTCTCACGAAATAGGAAACTACTTAAAATATTTATCGTTAGGTAACAAATTTTATTTACAAAACAAACATGAAATTCTAGTTCGGAGAGAAGGTAATTTTCACGAAGTGCTTCGTGTTTTCAATTAATTCGGGGAAACGTGTTCCTTTCAATCAAATAAATCTTTGTTTTCTCATGCGGTCAAAATTACACTCCTTTCATTCAAACAATTTTTTTAATTGACCTTTTTCGTTCAAAGTAAGCAAACGTTTATTTTGATTTTATCATTAGTATTAGTCATTAAGAATGAAGGTATAACTGACAGCATTCATTACAATAATTTCTGGATAAAAAACATTTTTATTTTATTTTTGGCATATTGTAATCGAAACTGAATGTATCACATTGATCTCATTCGCTTCTATTGTTTTCGCTTTTTTAATTTTTTATTTAATCGGAGCATGTTATATAAAACGAAATTGGTTTCAATACTTAATCTGCGAAAGTTTAATATTAAAATTCTCATACTGGGGATAAAATAAAATATTAATAAAACAAGTGTAATAAAATCAGATTCGAAATTGTTGGTAGTTTTTAAAAGTTTAAATTATGCATATTTTTTCGTTTAAAAATAAATTCTTATAAAGAAACTTAAAGAATTAAACTCACTTTTAGCAGAGTTCATTTCTTTGCAATAAAAATTAATTTAGAAAATAGCAATATTGTTATTGAAATTTTTCTAAAAAGATGATATTTACATATTTTTCATAATGTATATTGTAAAAAAGTATTTATATATATATATATTGAATGTCATATCATAAAGTACGAAGTGCGGTTGCTCAATATAAACTCGAACTCCTACAGTGAATCCCCTGTGTATTTTCGCTTCAGGACATTTGACATTATTGCCAGCGACAACGAAAATCACTTACTTTATCTTGCCATAGGTTATATACGAACTTTATAAGAGCAGCGATTCTAAAGTGTGTTAAAAATCAATAAACTTTTAGTACTCTTAGAGAAAAAGCAAAAAATTCTATTTTTGGAAGATAAAGAAACCTACTAAGCACCTTCATGTCTATATGAAAAATGGAACTTATCACAAGCAAAGAACACAATATGATTTGGATAAATAAACAAATGTTTTAATTTTTCCTATTTATTTTTTTTCTTTTCTGTTTAAAATTTGCCATCCGTTTTGTGGATTATCTTAAGTAGTGAATTCGATTTATGAAAATTGATGTTATAACCATACGTACCTATATGTATATATAATAAAAATTAGTGTTAGTGTGGAAATGATATAGTAGTTGATAATAGAGGAAAGGATGTTAAAAGGAAAGGATGAGACTAGTGATGGAACTCGATCTCGTCTATCCATCTCGAAACTCGGCTTCCCAAAACGCAATCACACGATCGGGTAACTTCCCAATCTCAAGTTAACGGCGAGTGCCTCTCAACCTTCTGCCTTCTTTACTAGAGAATTCCTTTTAGCTCACCTTCTGACCTTCTCTACCTATATCATCCCCTTCCCCTAACTTGGAAACTCTCGGAGAACCTCTTCTAGTCGAATTTCACATTTCAGTCGAATCTGGTTACACACGAACACACGTAGCCAACAGCACTTTGATTCTTCGCAAGATCGCATTTAAATAATAGCTAAGTTGGTCAAAGTTGGCCAAGTTTCGGGCAGCCTCCAGCAATCCCAGGGTACTACTCAAAGTGACGGCAACTTCTTGTGGACTGACGGTACCTTTGGAATTCGAAATATTAGACTTCTAGAATAAACGCTTCTTAATTTTTATTTTGAAACAATATTTAGGAATTTTGATGCATTGAGAAATAGTTTTTTGTAACTAAGAACTTTTCTAATGAAACACAGTCTCAAGTTGCTAAAAAGTAAAATAATAAGTAAAATTTGAAACAGAAAAAATGCTATGAATTACAAGCAAATTAGAAATTTGAGAAGACAACAAAGTTTAAAAAAACTCATTGTTTTTTAACACTATTGCTACTATCAATTGCTATCATAATAACTATCAACTACTATTGCGACAGTTGCTACGATAATTTTTGCTAAAGTAATAGTTACAATGGTAACAGTTGCTACGGCAACAACTGCTATGGTAACCGTTGCAGTGGCAACTGATGCTTTGGAAACAGATGCTATGGTAACAATTGCCACAGCAATACTTGCTAAGTAAATGTTTCAATGCCAAAAGTTACTATAGGGACAATGTAACGATGACAGTTGCAGTGGCAACAGATGTTATGGTAACAGTTACTTTGGCAACAGATGTTACGGCAACAGTTGCTATGATAGCTGTTTCTATTAGAACGGTTACTGGATAGATGATATAATAATAGTTGCTATAGAAACAGATGCTATGGTAACAATTGCCATGGTAGCAGTTCCTATGCCATCAATTGGTAAGTAAAAGTTCCTACGGTAAGAATTACTATGGCAACAGATGTTACGGCAACAGTTGATATGGTAACAGTTTCTATAGTAACGGTTGCTAGGGCATCAGTTGCTACTGTAGCAATTGCTGTGGAATCAGTACTATAAGAACAGTTGCCGTGGTAACAGTTGACTTGGTAAAAGTTGCTGTGGTAACAGATGCTATGATAACAGATGCTATGGTAAGAGATGCTATGATAATAGTTGCTATGCCATCAATTTCTAAGTAAACGTTTTTACGGTAAGAGTTACTATGGCAACAGTGTAACAATGTCAATTGCTATGGCAACAGATGTTACTGCAACAGTTGCTATGGTGACAGTTTTTAAAGGAATGGTTACTAGGGTATTATTCGCTACGGTAGCAATTGCTGTGGATTTAGTACTATGATAACAGTTGCCATGGTAACAGTTGACATGGAATCAGTTCCTATAGTAACAGTTGACATGGAATCAGTTCCTGTAGTAACAGTTGCCATGGAATCAGTCTCTATTGTAATAGTTAACATGGAATCAGCTTCTTTGGTAACAGATGCTACGGTAAGAGATGCTATCATAATAGTTGCTATGGAAACAGATGCTATGGTAAGAATTGCCATGGTAACAGTTACTATGCAATGAATTGCTAAGTAAACGTTAGTACGGTAAGAGTTACTACGGCATCAGTGTAACGATGACAGTTACTATGGCAACAGTGTCACGATGACAGTTGCTATGGTTACAGTTTCTATAGGAACGATTACTAGGGTATCAGTTGCTACGGTATTAGTTGCTGTGAAATCGGTACTATGGTAACAGTTGCCGTGGTAACAATTGCTATGAAATCAGTTTTTATTGTAACAGTTACTATAGAATCAGTTTCTACTGTAGCAGTTGCTATAGAAACAGTTGTTAGGGTATTAGTTGCTGTTTAATCAGTAGCAATAGTATCAGTTGCTATGGTAACAGTTGACATGGAATCAGTTTCTATTATAACAGTTGATATAAAAACAGTTACCATCGAATTAGTTTCTATTGTAAAAGTTGCTATAAAAAAACATATGCTATGGAAATAATGACAATTGCCAGATTAGGATCGCCAAAATTTTTCTAACGATTTTGGTTTTTATGTGTTATTAATTTATTCTACCTAAGTAAGTAGATTACACACAAATGTTTTCTCGACAGAAAGAATATTTGTATAGATTTTGACATTTTAGTTTTGCTTTTCACATCGATAATCATTTCTGTACAACAATAAAAATATATTAAAGAAATTTTCTTCCATAGATTTTAATCAGTAACTAGTTAATGATAGAGAATTGATCTATCGCGGAAAATGCTTAAAACGAACCGCGATTAATATAATCAGAGAAAATTTACGTTCAAACTTTTACTGGTTTATCGGTCTTCTGCGTAACTATAAAAAAGAGTATGCAGCAGCGACGTTTTCTTCTTATCGAATACCAATATTAGTGACCTACTGTTCTATATAATGAATTATACACGTATACATACTTTGAGGCTACATTTTTGCAATTTAGAGTATCATTAATTTATTGGGTTTATGCAAGAATCTTCAATATTAGTTTAAAATTACTCAACTTTGCACAAAGAAAAGATGTTGTCGATAATGTTTTATGAATTTAGTTAAATCGATATTTTCAACTTCTCAATATATTAATATTGCTAAATTTACGGTTAGCTAACTTTTGTATCATTGATCCTGTTCACACCGGCGGTTTTAAAATCAGGCTTAAAGGTAAAACGTAATATTATAAAAATTATAAATAGTTTTTTTGTTTCAATACTTTAATTCAATTAAATTTAACTTTTGTTAAATATTCTTGAAAGTAAGTCTTAAAGGAAGTGAGAAAATTAAGTACGAAAAATCTTCAATTTGTTAACTTTCCAATTTATCCGGTCTTCAGGGCTCAAGCATTTGAGCTACTCCAACTTAGGCCCTTGAAAAGTTGCGAGCAGAACTTACTTTAATTTGAAATAGTTCAGGCAAACAATCTTCTTGGAGAATGAAAAATATTCAATTCGAAAAAGAATTTCTCTAATAGAAACTTTTCTTTCTTCGAAAGTTGAAGTAATTATTTCTTTCTAAAAAGCTGTCACAATTTGCAAGAGATAAAAATTCAATCTAACTGTTACCAATGGACAGATGTAAATGAAAATTTTTCAAAAGTTTCTGAAAAGCAAATATGCAAATGAATGTAAATATTTTTTACTTGTGAATTACCGAAAATCCATTGAAATTGAATTATTTGTGCTTTGTTTATTTATTTTCAGTCAAATTCTCAACACAGAATTGTTCAATTGACCGCATTTTTCAGTAAATTAAAAAATTTCCAATAGATCAAATTTCTAGCTTGTGAGTTTATTTAATCAATGGAAACAAAATATTTTGATTTACTAAAACATTTTTTTATTAGATCTTTGGGAAACTAAAACCAATTTTAAAATTCCTTCAGTTTTTTTTCAATTTTCATTACATCATTCTAAAGAAAATATGTTTTTAATTAAAAAAATACGTATTGTAAAGTTATCACTTTGGTGGTATTGGTTTATTATTATTTTAGTTTTAAAATAAAAGTCGTTATTTAATCTTCGTTAGAATTTACATTATACAAAAAGGTTACAAAATTTTCAAAAAAGTAGAACCATAATCTGGATTCTTCCACGCTGTTAGTTCTGGATAGTGCTAAGAAATGAGAACTCCTTGTTGGTTTGAAACTACCTCTAAATATCCATTTCTCTAAAAAATAATACTAGAGCTTCAAGGTATAAAAATTTAAAAAAAAATCTTTTTTATTTTACAATCCTGCATTATTTTCTTGACTGTGTATCAATCAACTATTCTTATACACTGCAAAATTGAACATCTTTATTCTGTCTTTTCAATTCATTCTTCAAATGCAACTGAATCACATTATTTCCGCTTTTCAGCATTTTTTTGAAAAACTCCCTCTTTACCAAGACAGTTTTCATAATATCCTTTTCATAAATTGCCTCTTTTCATACGTTTTCCTCTTATTTCGATTTATGTTCGCTATTTGAGATTACAAGGATATCTGAGTGTCTCCGCAACGTTCTCTTTAGTCTTTATATGGAACGGGTGACATTTGGGTGAAGTTTCGTTTGCAAAAGGCGAATACGTCTATTTCCTTCGAATTTGCTCGAGGCAGAGAAAGAAAATGGTGGAAAGAAAATCGTTCCATCGTGATCGTAAGTCGAAACGGGGGAGAGGTCGATGAGAACCAGGACAGATTGGTGCTGAAAGAGTCAGACTCTTGACAGTGCTGCATTGCTTGCTCGCAGCGTTCTTGCGTCTCTACATTTTTCCCTTTTAGCCATTCGAATCGGTTTTACTATTTTCTGCTCCTATCATCTCTTCTTTTCCATCATTCGCGAGATTTTCAAAGTATAATACTCGAAGGAATCGTAATCTGATTTCACTTCTTTATTAAAAAAGAGAAAAAAAAAAACTTTTAAACGACAAAGAAAAATGTCTCTTGCCCAAGAAGCTTTACATGAAAACGACAAAAAAACTACAAGACATAATTCTATTTTTTTGTTTAAATCTCAGATTACACGATTTTCTAAAGATTCTTTGAAACTGTATTTCAGATTTTTAAGCAGATTTTGCTTTTGGAAAAAAATTCTCGTAACATTAAAGCCTCTAAAAGGCTTTGAAGGGATATATATTCAATACAGACAATAATAAGGGAGAAGATATTTTTATGTATTTCAATGTACATGTTGGATGTACGGATCAGAGAGTATTAACTGCTTTTTTAATTGAGTCGCAGGCACTTTTACATGCCTAAAAGTCAGAAATAATGAAGTTTTTTTTTTTAATCTTCTGCCTCATTCCATTGAACAAATCCTAGGATCATAAAGCCTTTTAAATAATGGTCCAACTTCCAGTCGTAACAATGAGTTCGTATATTACACAAAGCACAGGTTTTGTCGATTCTGGAAATTTGCATTGAAGTAGTTTTATTTTATGACGTATTTGTAAATAAAAACATTTAATTTTTAGGATTCCGTGGCCAAGGGCCAAAACCCTTATAATGAGGCTTTGTCGTCCTTTGGTCCGTTTGTCCGTCCGTCTGTCCGTCCGCTTGTCTATCCGTCTGTCCGTCCGCCTGTCCGTCCGTCTGTCCATCCGTTTGTCCATCCATCTGTCCGTTCGTCCGTCCGTATTTCATATTACATTAACTTGATTACTGTAAACTACAATTAGAAGGTCTAAAACTAGTAAATTATATCGTCCGACATATTGGATCCACCATTTTGATTTTTTAAAATCTAATCGCAAATTCATAATCAACGATCCCAAAAACTTCTAAATACCAAGTGCCTTGAATATTATTCAATTTTTAATAAATATCGTCCGCCATTTTCAATTTTTGAAATCTGATTGCAGATTCGTAATCAGCGAAAATTAGCAAATTTTTAAAAAGTATCGTCCGCCATTTTGAATCCGTCATATTGGCTCCGACATTTTGATTTTTTAAAATCTGATTTCAGATACGTAATCAGCGACCTCAAAAACTTCTAAATACCAAGTCTCGTGAAAATTATCCAATTTTTAAAAAATATGGTCCGACATTTTGGATCCGCCATTATGAATTTTTTAAATCTGCCTGCGGATTCGTAATCAGCGACCCCAAAAACCCTTAAAAACAGCATAAGCCAAATAATTGTTTGCTTCAAAAAATGTGTGCCGCAAAGGGTTAAAATAAAATAAAAATCCAATTTTTTGGGTCTCCTATATTTTTTCTAAAACTCAATTGTAAGAATATCCATTTGACCAAATTTTATTTGACCGAAAGACTATATTAAAACTTTGATTTGACAGAAATTTTAATTATCAGGAATCTCATTAAACCAAAATTGCTGTTACCAAAAGTGCATTTATCAGAAATCTAATTTTTTCGAAAGTGCAATTATCAAAAATCTAATTTGTCAGAAATTCCAATTATCAGAAATATCATTTATCAAAAATTGCATTTATCAGAAATCTCATTTATCCAAAATTGCATTTATCAGAAATCTAATTTGACATAAGTTTCTATTATCAGAAATCTCATTTATCAAAAATTGTATTTATCGGAAATCTCATTTGTCAAAAATTGCATTTTCCAGAATCTACAATTGCACGAATGTGCATGTATAAAAAATCTTATTTTCCCAAAATTCCATCATCCTGACACTTTTCTTTTCAAGCGAAATTCTCATCCCTGAAATTCTGATAAATTAGATTTCTGATAAATGCAATTTCGGACAAATTAGATTTTTGATAAATGAAATTTCGTATAAACGTGCTTTCCGAAAATTGGTCTTTCTGATAAAGAAATTTTTTTGAATAATGCAATTTTTCGGACAAATAAGATTTCTGATAAATGAACGTTCGGATAAATGAGATTTCTGATACATCCAATTTAGGACAAATAAGATTTTTTATAATTGAAATATCTGACAAATTAGATTTCTGATAAATAAAATTTCGTCTACTTTAGATTTCTGACAATTGATCTTTCGGAAAAATTAGATTTGAAGTAAATGTTTTGGACAAATGAGATTTCTCATAAATGCAATTTTGATTACCGAGATTTCTGATAAATGCACTTTTGGTCTAATGAAATTTTTGATAATTGCAATTTCTGTCAAAAATTAGATTTTTAATCAAAAGCCTTTTGGATTATTAAAATTCGGTCAAATGGATATTTTGCCAATTGAGTTTTGGAGAAACTGCAGGTGACCCATTTTTTTTAGTAAATTTCAAATTGATACAACTTCTGAAAAAATAATCACATTTTAATTTCGAACATGGCATTTAAATATTTGCATATTTTTTTTTTTTTAGTTCTACATTCATATTAAGGAACCTTTTTTTTAATACTATTTTCCAAAAGTCAATTGTTCTTAAGTTATTATCAACAATTGAAAAAGCGCTTTTTAAAACAAATGATCACATCTTTCTTAATAAATTATCGTAGAACCATTTTTAAAAGATCTTATGAAGAGTGATAAAATAAGCTTATAAATGCCATTTTAAAAATTAAAATGTGATAGGATCGATAATCGATATATTAAGCCAGCGGCATTTAAATCCATATTAAAACTACAAAGTCGCGCCTGCTTTTCGTACTGATTTTTAATATGAAATTTTAATTATCTTTTATAAAACGTTCATTCTGTTAAATGGAATTTTTGTTTATTGAATTGATAAAATTAATGTGCAAATCTCGTGAAAATTGTCAGTTTATTAATTTAAAGCTACAAAATTAATCATGGCGTTAGATTTTTGTTTGAAGGATTAAGAAAAAGGAAAAGGAAATCAGAAAGAAATTTGGACTGTTACTAAACATAGTTGAAGTATTTCCCAAGGCCAATCGAAATGTGAGTTTCTTTCAAGAACTTGATGACTCCCGAAGGTGTCATTCGTACATTCTTTAGAGAATAGAGTAAGTTGGAAAGAAGTTTTGGAACCTTGAACATCTCCGCTATCGTTTAAAGAGAATAAAGTTTCAAAAGCTAAGCAATTTATTGCAACAGAGGGTATTTGAAAATGTATCCGTGGCTTTTCTGTCAGTAATGCTTCACTTTTTGGATATTTTTATGCCCCGTTATTGTGTCAATGCTCTAAAATTATCAGAATTGATTCCTTTATAAACCATTAGTAATTTAAGTGGATGAAACCCATTACAATATAATGAAAGATAATGTCGAAAAATGAATAATTTTGTAGGAATGCATAAAATATAACTGGAAAAACCGGGGATTGTTGAATCAGGGGCAAGTTGGACTATTGTAGTTTACTCGAATGTTATTGGTCGAATTAATTCCTCTCTAGGAAAAATTTAATGTATGTGGTCTAATACAAGCTTGTGGCAAGTTTCATTATTAAAACATTATTCATGTGGAGTAAATGAAAGAAAAACTAATTTTAATGATTCAAAGTAAATTTTTACCCATTTGGTTTTTCTATTGGCATAGTTTTAGGGAAAGTTTAAAAATGATGCTTTGAGCTTATAAACAATTGCTTTTAAAGAACAATTAAAAGATGTTAATTTATTTTTAATATTAACGAGAAAAAATTAAACATTTGAAACGATATTTAGTACTTGGATCAACGTGCCACGAGCCGGGGCAAGTTGGGCCACTTTGTTTCGAAACAAAATAACAGTAAGTACTAAAGAGACTTTGTTTTAAATGGAATCTGAAATACTAAGTGAAATTTTCTTCGTGATAAAATGTTTCTTTTGGATATAAATTACAAGCCTTTCAAATTTATCCGATTTTCAATTGAGTGATTAATTTACAACTGAAAATGTAATTTTTTACACTTTTCAACTAAATTTAAATTTACTATATTTAAATCTCTTCAATCTTTAATTTAACTAAAATTAGACTTACCTTAATATAAATCTGTTCAAATGTCAATTTATTGAAAATCAAATCAGTCAAAATGTTGACAAATCAAAATTTTTTGATTTAAAACTGACTGTAGATTTATTAACTTCTCAGTCTTCAAAAGTCCAATAATCCAATTTTAAAATTTAATTATAATTGCCGAATTTATTTATTTAGGCTTCCCGGTGGACTAAAGCGGATTTTCAATTAAACTAAATTTAAATTTACCCAAATATAAATTTATACGACTCTTAATGAATTAAATTAATTAAGTAATAATAAAATCAATATTAATCGAACGAGCGTCTGCGAGCGAGAATATTTCGCTAGTTCTTAATAAATTGGATTAATAATTCAATTTTATCTTATTTTTTCAGAATGTAAAATAATATAAGTTATTGAAATTCAAACTTCTATCCAATTCAATTTATAAATTTAATAACCAGTTTTCAATTTAACGTGACCAAAGGCCGAAACCCTTACAACGAGACTTTGGTGTCTGTCAGTCTGTCCGCCCGACGTTAACCCGAAAGAACCCGAATGTTTCTAAACGAAGCCGGGAATTTTCGAAATGATCCGAAAGTTTCCGAATGGAACCGAAAACTTCCGGACGTTGTCGAGAGTTGCCGAATGCTTCCGATCAGACCCGAAAGCTTCCGAGTGATCCCGAGAGTTGCCGAGTAGATTCCAAAGCTTCCGAACAAAGCCTAAAATTCTTAACAGTTATATATATATTATAATTGCAATAAATTTATGATTTTCATTTTCGTCAATTCAGTTTACGTAAATTTTTATCATCTTATTCGTAATTAACGCATCGGAATACGTAAATATACAATAATACAACTAAATCAAGGTAATGCTGTGTCCGTAAGTACACCCCATTTTTTCATATATACTATAACCGTTTTATTTTAATTTCAAAGATTTATTTTTAAACAAAAATAATAAATGTTATTTGATAATGAGATTTATGAAGACCAAGTTTATTGCAAATTGAGCGGTTATAATATAGCAGTTGTAAAAGGAAGTCAAAGGAGTTTTCTATTAAATTAATTATTTAGAATTTAAGTTGAAATAGTTGAACTTTATCCCATCCGGGATGCGCCAGGCAGTGATTTAGTGAATTAATCACGGCCGTCCTTCCATTTAGAACTAATCTCCTTCAACTTCAAAATCCGCCGGCCAGCTTTGTTAAGCGGAGAGGGGCGTGAGCCTACGAGTAACCAACGCTGGCCCAGTGCTGAAAAGTGAAAACGAGAGGAGCTTCCCCTGGAGTTTTCCCCCCATTTTAAATAAATAAAGCACTGATTAATAAAATAAAATAAATATAAATTTATTTAATGAACATTAACTATTCGGAAAACGGGACTCTTGTCCCAATATTTTACAAAATATAGCCTCTGAAGGAGGAAATTAAGCCGACCAGAAATCCAAAAAATAATAAGATCACTAAAATCGAAACTGAGACCGTGCAAGATATTCGTAAATATATGGCCATTCTAGGGCCGGACAATTAGAATAATAATGACTAAAATCTCATGTGGACGGTCGAGCCGCCAGTGGCCATGAGCACGTGGCGGATAATTACAATTTTAATAACGTGAGTCGCTTACCCATTGTTTAAACAATACGACGACACAGGGCCAATATCGGCCGGCACAGAATTTAATTTTATAATTAAATTTATAATAAAAAGGAGTCGTTTCGACTCAAAAATAGAAAAGTCTCAAACTTTTATTCGAGGAACCAACTGTTACCCACGAGGGCTCAACCAGGAAGAAGGAGCGAGGTTCGTGGAAATTCGGACGCTCTTCCGAAAATTTCCTGTCTCTCTCTTTGATTGTCGGATCTCATTCATCGATAATGAGATCCATTTGTAGATTCGCTCGCTGCGCCGTGAGATGTCCCTTGATGTCCTATTTCGGCTTCTAGACAGACAGGTTCCACCATGAGAGGGCGGGAATCACATCCACCCCTTTTTCCCTCGATGTACAACCCTCGGTTGTGCCCATGGCAGAAACCTGGCTGCACCCTGGCATCCTTCTTTGGACCCTCAGACGAAGGAGACGAGCGAATTAAAGCGTAAATAAAACATAAAAATAAAGAATGGTAAATAAGCGACTCTTATAAATATTTAATTTTTGACAGAGGCGTGAAATTTCTGGTCGACGATAAGTGAATGGACATAGTCCATCTTAGCGCTTCCTGTTTGAGTTTATTCAACGCGGAAGGCTCCTTCGAAAAAGGGAAAAGTTGCTTACAGAACGTGCAGATAAAATCTGCAACGTTACAATACACTTTATTGTAAACACAACAAATAAAACAAAAAATAATCAGCTTTTTAGAATAATCACAACAAGCGTAGAGGGAAATGCAGGTATTTGTAATCCGGATTTTTGAAAAAATCGCAAATGACAGATTAAATTGCAATTGTTCCGGAAGTGTTGTATTGCAGCAGAAACGGCGAGGAATGCATCAGATTGCAGGGGATTACCATCGCAGCATGAAAATAAAAAAATAAAAATAAAACTTTTAAACGTTCGCGGTGAAAGGATTAAGCGAAGTGAAGTACGATCCCCGTTCAAGGGAGATTTCAAAGTTTCTAGTGCTTCGTAAGCTGCCTTTCTCTCTCTTGGCGTTGCGTTGAGCGCTCCACGTTCTATAAAATCGTATGGAAATCCACTACAAGAAAGAGAAAACTAGCTATCTGTGTGTAAGAGAGAGAGAGAGAGAGAGAGAGAAAATTCGTCATCTGCGTGACTAGTCGGAATCACGTCAAGTCGTGGTGGCCACGTATGTCTCAGGGAAAATGCACCATTTTTTCCATTTTCTTTTTTTTCCCTTACTTTCTCACAAGCGGCAGAGGCAGCTGCGCTAGCGACACTATTCGTTGTACAGAATCGCACGTATATCCACCGCAATGGAGTTGCATATATGCATGCACTGTATCTCATGATGCTCTATACGTTCCACATAGAAAGAGGTTATGCCTCACAAAAAAAACGAGGTTAAAACCATGGAGAACGGCTTTTGTATATGGCTCTTCCGGATTCAAAAGAAAGACATTAGTCAAAAATATACCACGTTTGTATAGATATAGATATATATATATATATATATATATATATATATATATATACTTTTGTCTCAGAGAAATGGTACTCTGTCTGAAAGGGCAATAATATTTCGGCTGAATTACTAGAGAGGTGTGTATTTTTTTACATTTACCTCCTCTCTTGAAGTATGTTTTAATTTTTGCAATTTTTTTCAAGGTTAAGATCGCAATTGTGTATTCTTAGTTTAAAATACTGTAAAGTTTCAATAGTACATACTTTCATTTTTAAAACTATTGATTTGATATAAATTACTTTTAAAAGAAATAAATATCAATTGTCCCAATGCAATATTTTTCCAAGGTAATAAGAAAAATTATTTAATGGAAACAAGGAAATTCTTAAATCCATAGCAAATGTGGATAGCACATTTATAGCATGTGCTATAAATTTGAGAAGAAAATGTTAAGATTTTATTAGGTTTTATTGTGTTTTATTAACATTAAAAGAAAATGTTTATTTTATTTTTTTAAAGAAAGAAAAAAGTTTCTAGGGCTAATGAGCCCTCTAATGGAACAAGGTATACATAATGAAAGGTAACTAAATAGGTAGGATAAATACAATAGTAAGCAGTTACATATATAATCAAGTAGATGGACAAATGCGCACTATAGATTTGTATAGTAAAATTGTGTGACGGCGTGTCGACATTAGAAGATTATGAGATTAATATAACGTTAATAGACAAGACATGATATGTGACGCGTCGCGAAGAAAAGCACCTAAGAAGTCTGTGACATTGTAAAATTTATTTAAAAGAATTTTACAATTCACAAGTTGCTTAATTTTTAAAAAAATTCAATTTCCGATTTTTTTTTTCAATTTAATTTAAATGCTAAATTTGTTTAAAATAAAAATTTTGTTCCAAATTTAATTATTCTGATTAAAATAATCCGATCTCAATGATTGTTCGACATTCGAAGACTTGGTTCAAAATTTAATTTATTATTAGAACTTAATTTTAATTATTCCCCTTCTATTTATGTTAACCTGTTTCGAGTCAACGCATGTATTGAGGAAAATATTACGAATTTGGATTTTATTGGAAATTTTGAATTTAATTTGAATTTGATGATTTAAACTGGATTTCAACCTGCCAAAATTTTGAATTTACCGCCAAAAAAAAATGAACTGTTGGAAATTGCTGTCTAAATTATGTAACCTGTTTGTTAATTTTGAAGTCTCTGAAGAGGATTTATTGAATTTTCTAATATAATATTCTAATTTGAATTTTGCCGCCTAACCTCAAAAATATTGGATTATTATTGATTTGAAGAATTTTATCGATTTATTTTCTGGATTCATGTAATTGATCTTCATCTGAAAAATCTTCTGATCGAACCCAAGGATTATTTTGTTGAATTTATTTAAAATGCCAACCTTTTTCTTGCTGCGTTTCCTGCCACGTATAAAGGATTTGACTTAGTCACCTGGAGTGACATTTAAAATTTTCATGCCTTGGAAGGTTTTATTATTTAATCTAAATTTTATTTGGATCTCTTGTTGCTGCGGGTAGCCAAAGCCCATATAATTGTCAATTTATGTGACCGGGACTATATCCACTTGGATTCAGGAAATTCGGATAATATTTTATCATTTTCTTGGGATACTAGGATTTCAGTTGGCTGGTTCACTTCATTGAAATGATATTGGAAGAGTAAAATAATAATCTAACATCAACTGGATCGAATTAATTATCGTAATTAATTCAGAAGATTTATTCAATTTTATGAAGATTCCTTGAAAATTCAAATTTTATTTTCTTTTCTTTTTATGAGTTTTGGAACACTTATTTCTCCATGGTTACGTTGGTAACCATGGAAAATAACTAACGCCAATTTTTCACTTTTTCTTAATCATTCATTGAGATTGGACGGAATCTTTTCGGAATATATTTTGGATTAATTTTTTGGATTTCACCTAATTTATGAATTATATTTATTCTCTCTGGCTCTAAATTTGACTAATTCAAGGATTAATTAATTTCTGGACAAAATTTTTAAAGAAAAATTGGAAAATTTCAACAATTTAGAATATTGATTTTAATTTCGAAGTTTGGACTTTTTTCGTTTGGTAAGATTTTTATAACTTCTCTTGAATAAAATTCGTATTTTACTATTTTATTTTGTTTCTTAAAGATTCTAAAGTTGATTTATTAATTTTCATTTGTGCGAATTAAACTTAACTTTTTAAAAATTAACTTGAAATTAAAATTTTATTTTCCTTTTCCTTGTTCCAAAACTCATCCTTTATTTATTTGTAAAATGTCACATTAGTTATTAACGAAAAATTGCTTTAATTTGCTTTTGGATTAAATTTGTTTTAGATTGGACCAAGTCTTGGAATTGTTATTCCTAACTAATTCGTAGTTTAGGATTATTATATTTTTTTTTTATTTATTTTTTTTTAATATATTAATTTGGCTTAATTTAACTTAACTTAACCTAACTTAACCTAACTTAACCTGATTTATCCTAACTTAACTTTTTTTCCAAATTGTTAAAAATGTAGTTGATTATTTAATCAATTGTTAATTTTACAAAAAAATTTCCTAACCTCAAAATTTGTCATTTGTATCAAATTTATGTTCCATATTGAAAATGTACATTGTTTTTCTGAATAAAATATTGTTTATTTAATTATGTAGATGTCTTATTTAAATTATTATAATATTTTCGAATAAAGTGCATTACAGAACCATCCCCTCTACTATCATCCAGATTGGGGTTAAGCTAGCGGAATTAGTCGTGGAAGATTAATAAATTTGGGTTTCTTTTTTATTTATTTTATTTTTTTTTTATTGAAGTTGAGCTTCCTTAAAACCATAACAAAAATTAAATTAAAAATTATAATATTTAAACGCAAACAAAATTAAATATAAAATCGTAAAATGTTGAAATGAGTTTAATCAAAATTTAAAGTAAAATAATTAAATAAAAAAAATAATACGTAAGAAATCTTTAATTTAACGTGAATTTACAAAAATTTTAATTTAAGAATTAAAACATAAGTAAAATTAAAAATAAATAATAATCAAATTTAAAATAGTTGTGTTAAAACTTAATTACAAATATCCATAGGCACTATTATATATAAAAGAAAATTTCTGCTTACTTGAAATCAAATTCAAAATTTGATTCAGATAATTCACAATTTATTATTACATCTTAAATATCGAGTAGTAAATTAATAAATTTTTACAAATTAATTTTTATATTTAAACCTGATTTTGTTTATGGTTTTTTAAATAAAAACTTAATTGCTAGAGGCAATAAATTAATTTTTCAAGAAATATTTACGGTCTTGTTTAAAATAAATTTCATTGCGATTATCTAGCGGCAACAGATTAATTTTTTCAAGAAAATTCTCGATTCCTTAAAATCATCAAATTTTGGCGATTTTTACATCTTAAATTTCCTATATTAAATTTGGATATTTTTTAAAAATTTTATAAATGTTAAAAAGTGGTTTCATTTATGGTCTTTTTTAATATAAAGTTTATTGCTATTGTTTAGAGGGAAAAAAAAAATTTTTTTAAGAAAATTCTTGATTAATTGAAATCTTATGATTTTCACAATTTTTTATCTATATAAAGTCGAAAAAAAATTTGTATATTTTTTATAAACTATATAAATATTAAAAAGTGGTTTCGCTTATGGTCCATTTTAGTATAAACTTTTTTGCGATTGTCTAGCGGGAATAGAAGAATTTTCTTAAGAAAATCGTCGATTACTTGAAAAAATAAAGTATTTGATCTTTGAATAATGATAAACAGTAATAAACATATTCTGTATTGACAGAAAATTGTATATAACATGTTAAATAAGTTCACTGCTTTACCAAACGAAGTTTTTTGATACATGTAAATATTCTCTTCGACAACAAAAATGATGTCATATATTTTTAAACAAAGATTGTTTTATCGATATATTTGTAAATACATATTTCTATAAATAAAATTCTGAATTATTTAAGCTATTTTACGTTGAAATACAATTTTAATTCATGTATTTTATAATTTCCTCTGCACATGTATATTTTTTATCACGTTAGTGGACGAAAAGAATTATTTCAAGTTTATCTAACTTTGCTTATTTTGTTAGAAATATAATAAGAAAATATATTTTTCATATTACTCTATTTTTTCAAGTTAATTTTTTACAATTTCCATTATTTTTAAATTCATATTATGAGTTTCTTAACTGTTCTTTATTTTTAATTTTGCCGCTTCTTAAATATAAAACTAAATTTTTGTATAATATTTACATTTAATAATGCTTTTCGTTTAAAAGTCAAAATTTTTCAACTTATGGAGACGGTACTATTCAGACCTCAACATTTTCTTCTCAAGTTTATAGCATATGCTATAGTTTTCATAATCTGATTTTATTCAGTCGAGAGCAATTTTTTTCACGTTTTCCACATATGCTATGGATTTAATAATTTCCTTGTTTCTATTAAATAATTTTTCTTATCACTTTGGAACAATATATTTCATTGAAACAATTGATATTTATTTGATTTAAAAGTAATTTATATCAAATCAATAGTATTAAAAATGAAAGTATGCACTATTAAAACCAAAGCATATTTGTTTGAACGGTGGTGAATACGCCGTTTGTTGCATCAAACTAATATGAGATTGATTCTATATAGCATTTTTTTCTCAGTGTATTTATTTTTATGTTGATCCAAGAAAGATCTGGCGCCCGACATTTCGATTTTTTTTATCTTCCAAATTATGATCGTGACTTAAGTTGATTAATTGATTTAGATTAATTAATTAAAATTTTATTCGATTACAAGCCAAACCGTAATTTTACAGGAGAGTGAAAAGAAGCCTCGTGCGCGCCATTGGATTCTGTGCAAATCGCTGATGCTTAAGTCTAAAGTACGTGAAAAATATTCAATGAAAATGTATTCTGACTTTTGCTATTGAAAAGGAAACGTTTAATTATCTTAATATTATCAAAATCCGAAAATCGATTTTTTCCTTCATAGGTGCCTTTCTTCGCGACGCGTCACATATAATAAATCAAAAAAATTTCCCATAGAAAAAATGTACTTTTTCGTAAATTTGACATTAAATCGTGAAAAATTGACCTTTTTCTTTCTGTAAACGATATTTCTGTTCATGAATGTCTAAATAATAAATATATATCTGTCATATATTTAATAAATAAATTATTTTAACTATTTTTTATGTGACTGTAAAAAAACCCATAAACGTAAAAAAAACCTGGAATTTATTAAAAAAAATATTAATTATTATTTCAAATG